>JAWWES010000168.1:21431297-21591407 GCA_035583135.1 Lophotriccus pileatus
GGCCTGGCCATGGCACTCAGTGCTCTGGGATGGGGGACAAGGTGGGGATTGGGCACAGGGGGGACTCAGTGACCTTGGAGGTCTTGTCCAGCCTCAGTGATCCTGGGATTCTGTCAAATACAGACACGTGGTTCTGAAGGAGAACGTGATGACCCCAGCTAGGAATGCTTTAAGCAGATTCTAGAGCAGTGGGTGCCCTTGGATGGAAAAGAGGGACCTCATTCTCCATGACTTAGTGGAATGCTTTCCATCCCCACACGGTGGGTATGGACCATCTCCATACGGTGTCAGCTCTGAGTTTGGAAGCTGCAGACTCAGGTTCTGAGCTTTCCATCCCTCCCTGCTTGGTGCTGCTGTTTATTTTCAGGTCTAACATGGTTTTTTCTTTTGTCCCCAGGAACTACCATGTATTTTATTACCTTCTGGCAGGAGCGAGCGAGGAGGAGAGATCAGCATTTCACCTGAAGCAGCCAGAGGAATATCATTACCTCAACCAGGTGGGAATTCTATCCAGGAATACAATACAGGGCCTTGCCTTTTCTACTGCTGACATTCAATGCTAATAAAGAAAAGGGGTGGAGTAGCAAAAATGGGTTTTCCTAATGCTTTACAGGAAGTCTCCCATCACTGGAAATAATTCCTCCTCAACAGTGTGAACACCTGGTAGTGTGGGGGAAATAATCAGTATTTTCCCTCCCTGGGATGTGTTAAATATATTGAGGTTTTAATTGTTGGAGGGAAAAACAGTAGTAATTTCTCTGTTATCTGTGTGAATGTTGTTTCCTCATTAACATCTGTCTGCTGAGCAGGAGGAAAGGGGGAAACGTGGGACACTTGGATATAACACCTTGCATGAGGTAGTTCTAATCCTGTAGCTTGCTGGCTGGCTTTGAATTTAACAATTAATGGAAATCAAACCACAGCAACCCTTGAAAATCTGGGAATTAAAAATGAATGAGGTGTTACCAACAGCCAAGTAGACTCAGCTTATATGATAATAACTTTATAATAAACCAATTGACTTAAGCAGTTGTCCACTTCTGCTTGTGGACAGGGACTTGAGAGAGAAAAAAGGAGAAATATGTGAGGAAGGAGTTTAGTCATCTCTTGATTTTAACTGATCGCAATTTTCATGGCAAATGCCTCCCCAAGTTTTCTTCTTCAATGAAGAGTGATTTGACCCATAAGCTGGAGAGAAACTTGGACCCACAGCTCAACCCAAATGGCCTTTGGTCTTTCTAGAGATATAATTTCCCTCTGGAATAGTCTCAATTACCAGGGGGCTTCTTAAAGATCTTTTTCAAGCTCAATACCAAGATCCATTGTCCCATTAGCAACTCCCACCCTGGAATGGCAGGGCTGGGAAATATGCCCAAACAAGGAGCACTCCAAGAGCTGGAGGCTCTTTGCTGCTCGTTAGAGCCTCAGGCACATTTGTCGGAGAACATGGTGTGGTCTCCAGCACCATCTGTGCTGTGGTTTTGCAGCAGGAACGTGCCAAGATGGAATGTTTTGGCACATTCCCAGGTTTTGTTGGGCCATCCAGTCATTTGGTGTTATTGGAAAACATTGCTTTTAATTACAGCCCTTTTTTTTTTTAATAGCAATTTAAGAGTGTTAATATTGTAAGTAAAATCAGAGATCTAATGGCACGTGGTACGTGGAACCAGGGAAATGTTATAGTTTAGGGTGAAATGTTTCTTTTAATCTAAATGAAGGATTGGTGGGACAAGTAGGCTGGGGAAGGATGCTGAGGTACCTCCAGTGAATGAGGGAACCGGAGTCTGGACTTCTCTGGATACGGTGACTGTCTGAGTTTGTAGGTTTGTTTTTTGATTTTTTTAAATAATTAGAGTTGGAGAGACCATTTATCACTGAGAATTGTGGGAAAATGGTGCCTTTAGATGTAGGCAGGGCATGGTTTCACATTCAGACCATCTGACAGTGCAGGAGCAACTTTCTCCTGCCCTACAGGCAAAGGGGAAAAGGAAAATAAGGAGAACTAAGGAAAAAGAGGTAGTGGAGAAATGGAAAAAGAAATTTGGGAATCGTATCGGGGGAAATTAGAAAATGACCCTTGAGCATTTCCAGTCACTTCTTAAATGTGTCCTGGAGAAGTCCCTGCCTTTTAAAAGGGAAAAGAACCAGGAAATGAAATGTTTGACTGAAAATATTAGTATTGAGAAGCCATAAAATATTTGAACCCCTCAAGTCCGGGGGTGACTCAGTCCTTGAGTTGGGATTCTCTGTCTCCTCCTGGTCCCTCCTGGTCTGTTCTGACACAACGTGCACTTTGCATTGCAGAGCAGAAATAACCCAGTCAGAGATTGCACCAAACTCTGCTGCTCCTCAGGCTGCTGGGCTGGAAATGCAGGGAGCAGGTTGGAAATAAGATTTAAATAGTTTTTTAGACACAAATTGACTTTAACTATTGCCTGAGTTCAGGTGAGTTCTTCATCTCCCACCCCAGTGGCAGCTGCACCCACCTCTGTGTCCTCTGCAACTCACTGAGTATTTTCTGTGCTGGTTATTCATTCACCTTTATCCATTTCTAAATTAGCGGTTTGCAGGTTTAGATCTGTATTTTCAGCTCCTCAGGAGCTCTGAGGCCAAGTTTCTCTCCGTCCTGGGACTGGTCACTGATGTGCCTTGACTTCTCTCAACTCCACCTCTGTCTGATTAGAAAAAGACACAAATTCCTAAAAAGCTCTGAAATGCTGCTGGAAGAATCTCACTTTTGCAGCACTTACATGTGCCTGGAGCAGAGGCTGAGAGTGGAAACCAACCAAATCTGCTCTTCAGTGGGATTATTCCATCAGTGGTCCCTCAGCTTCAGGTAAAGCAAAGTTTTCTTCAACTCTGGAGAAAAAGAAAAGGTTTTCAAACCCATTAAGCTTCTTGTGTGAGAGGGCAACACTGTGAGCAGGAATCAGCACCAGGAATGCAAAAGGATTATAAATCTTACCTGAAAATAATCCAAGGAAGGAATGATGAAACGATTCTTGTCCTCAGAGAGTCGCTGCCGCTGCCCTGTTCAGGGAGCAGGTAGTGGGGGTTATTTGGGGTCTGGGCACTACTTAACCTGCTCTGCCTTGCTTTCAGATGACAAAGAAACCCCTCAGCCAGAGCTGGGATGATTATTGCTATGACTCTGAGCCGGTCAGTACCAGAACCCGTGTGGGCCGTGTTGCTGGGGCAGGGCTGCTCTCCCTGGGGGAGCAAAGCCAAACTGAGCTTAACCCATTAACTCCCCTCTGCCCTGCAGTGCTGTCGCTTGTGATGGTCCAGTTGGTTTTCTCCATCGCCCTGTTTGGGTTCCTTCCATGTGGAAAGCTGCTTCAGCGGTTGGGGATGGTCAGCTCTTCACATTCATCTTAGTTTTATGGACTAAGGGGGTTTTATTCCTTCTTGATAATAAGAGGGAATGATTTATGGGAATTGTGATATGGCAACAACATGAAAATTGAAATTCCTTCTTGACAAAACAGCGGATCAGCCTCTTGCAACCCCAAGAGAAGCATCAGTTCGTGCTGGTTGTAGTGGTATATCCGCTCTCCAGCTTCCAGGGGAAAAAAATAAACCAAAACCAACCCCCCAGCCATCTGTGAGAAAATCAAATCCTGATATTGTTCAGAGTGCAAAAACAATTCCTTCTCCTGAGATACTTCTGCTGACATGATCATCCTTTCCACATGGATCACCCCAAAAAGGGCAATGGGGAAGCTTCTCACCCTTCAGTTTGTGACGTGCTTTGGGGTCTGTGTGGCCCGTGGTGCTCCCTGGGCTCTGTCCTGCATGTGAGAGCATGTTTGGGATCAGCTGCCTGTGGTTCCTGCTCATTTTGCCATGTGCTTGATGGTTGCCAAGCTCTTGCTGATGCATCTGGAAGAGAAAGGGGTGATCTGTGAAAGAGCTGGGCTTCACTTGGGCTAAATAAGTGTCTTAACAGCCAAGATTTCTCTGCAAAATCCTTAGGGGACGGGGAGGGAAAGGGGGTCTAACTTTCCCACTGTTAAAAATATGGGATATTGGATTGGCATCCTTAATCCATCAGCATCCTTGGGGGTCCTGCAGGAGCAGGGAGTGCTGAGTCGATGCTATTCTGGATGTACGTTATAAGTTGCAAAGCCCATGGTTGCTTTAGGATTGGGTTGGGACAATTTCCTGGAGGAATTACGGTTAAAACAACCCGAAAGCCACATTGTCGTTACAATTTGACTGTTCAGCTGTTTAGGATCGTTTTATTTGGGATCATTTGCTGTGATGCTCCTGGGAAATAACATCTTTGCTTCAGCTGATGAGTCACTCTCAAGCCTAGCCTGGACCTCTCCCCACCTCCACGGATTCAACCCTCTGCAGGCGGATGGTTTATAAAGCAACTCTATTTTATCCTCTTTAAACTTTCCATGGAAATCCATGGATGTGACGATGGGAAGCAGGACACCCCCTTTTACTGGGAAGCGAATTGCCCTGGCAGGATATTTGGTCTGTGGGGATGGACTTGTCTGCTGGAATCTCAAGGAAACTGCTCTCGCCTATAATTATCATCCCTTTCTCATCCATCAGGAAGCGGTGCTGGGCTGGAACGCTGCGGAGGGCATCCGCTTTTAGGGAGAGAACTTGCTAAAAGCCTTTCCATGCGGATTAATGAGTCGGGCAATTGTTATGTAAATCATTAATTAAATTGCCTTCGGCGGAGATTGTGCCACTTCTGAGCTGTCCCTGGGATTTGCTGTTGACTCGTGACTTCATTTTGGAGGAACGGTGCCAGCAAATGGAAACGGCCCCTGGAATGTGCAGTGCCACCAAAAGCACCCCTTGGTGCCTTTACAAAAAGCTTTCAAAAGGCCTGATTTGCAGAATTTGTGGGTTTATTGTTGTCCTGCCCACCCCAAGTCCTACCAGAATGGGTGTGGAAACGCCCCCAAGTTCTCCTCAGCATCAGTGCAGTGGCTGAGGAAGCCAAGGCTGGAGTTCAGGAGGGACAACTCCTGTCTCTTTTCTAAGGAGTATTTCCTAATTCAGGCATGTTCTTTTCTCCTTTACTTTTAGCCCCCGTGCGTGGCTTTAAGTGGTTTTCCTGTTCAACAGCTCCAAATTCCCTTTGTCCATGGAGCATTAACTTGTCCCTGGGGACAATTGATTCCAAATTGTCGATTTTCTTGTCCAGTTGCTCTTCTCTGGCTTTTGGTTGAGGGGAGGGAGCAGCTGTGGAGGAATCTCCTCTGTTGTAAGAAATATTTAAAATATATAAATAACATAATATATAATATTATATAAATACAAACCCAATATAAATAAATATTTTAAATAAAGACTTCCCCCTCAATCAGTAGCTCTGGCTGTAATGATGCTGATACAGTTTTGAGGCTTTAAATGCTGCAAGACACAGAGCTGCTACTATAAATAACCTCATTCTCTATATTCCATATTTGTGGTTTATTTTCTGGGCTACAAGTGAGTCCAGGTATCTTCCCAAGTGTTCACATAACCCATTTATTCCAGAATTTCCAAGTTATTTGCACAAATTTTTGCTTGGGTGATAAATGTGATTTACAAGAAGAGGATCAAAACAAATTATGTGGGTTCAGGTGTTTAATGAATTGAAAGCTAAAATTTTTATTTTTATTATTTTGGTAGATTTTTAATAGAATTTTTTAGAATTTCTAGAATTTTTATAGAATTTATTTCTCCCTGGATTAACTTGCAGAAAGTCTCTATAGAAGTGTTAGTAAAATATTTTGGCCATTATCTGAAAAAACTAAACTGTTCAGACACACAAAGAGCCTCCGAGAAGTATAAAATAGCTTGGATTTCAAATTCTCCCAATGCCTGCATTTTTAGATAACTTCCCTGGAATTAGAATAAAGCTAGTGAAAAACATATTTAAAGCTTTCCCACGCAGGGTTTAATTCACCTGTAATTGATATGAAATTATGTGGATTTTTTTTTAAAAACTGAAATTTTCCTCCTTACTTATAGGAATTTTTAATAAACCAGGACTTATTATGGAAGAAACTGCCTGCAAATAGGAAACAAATTTCATCTGGTTGTTAATTCACAGCCCTTTTGTATGTGAGTTGTCCCACACTGCCGAGAAACTCATCTTGTGTTAGAGATTAAACCTGGGAAATAAGAATGTATCTCCAGGAAAAATTAGCCCCCAAATTAATTTTTCCAGTCCCAGCTTGGAAGTGTTGCTGATCAAAAGGCTTGGAGATCACACAGGGATGTTTCTGGAGTGCTGACTTGGCCATCTGGACGTGTCCTGAGTTAATTTCTCCTGGTGCTCACTCCTTGTGTTGGAATTTGCAGGATTGCTTCTCCGTGGAAGGGGAGGACTTGAAGCACGACTTTGAGCGGTTACAGCTGGCCATGGAGATGGTGGGATTCCTGCCGAAGACACGCAGACAGTGAGTTCATTTTCCATAATATTAGTTGAGGGCACCTCCCTCCATAACGGCCTGACCTGAGTGAACGAGACCCTTGGGAAGGAGCTGTGGCTGCCCCATCCCTGGAAGTATCCAAGGCCAGGCTGGACAGGGTTTGGAGCAACCTGGGATAGCAGAAGGTGTCCCTGCCTGTGGCAGGGTCTGGAATGAGTTGAGTTTAAGGTCCCTCCCAGCCCAAGCCATTCAGTGATTCCATGATCGTTCCCGCAGTTAACGATTCTCCTCATGCAAATGGAGCGTTGGCAGAACTTGACATCTTCAAGTATTTTTCAACTCTTCATGAATAGTCATGGCTTAGTTTGCATGTTATGAATCCAGATCCTGGTTTAATCAGAAATCCTGATTATCGCTCATCAAACTTAACCCTTCACATGCAGTTGCAGCTCTGTGGACTCATTTTTTTCCCCCTAATTCAGTGGAAGTGCTGGTTGGAAAACTGGACTTTTTACTTAGACTGCAGTACAGCACCTTCCACTGACTGCAGGGATTTCTATGAGGCTCATCTTCAGCCAAACCCACAAGATAATTCCTCTCGTGTTGATTGTTGGCTTGAAAATCTTGAGTAGGTTGGGATGAATTTGACATAAAAAAATTACCACAAAGACGTTTTCGCCCAACCGACGATTTTCAGCAGCTCATCCTCTATCCCCCACTTGTAACAAATCAGTTCTGAAATTAAACCTGCTTTTTCTCTATCTGTCCCACACACATGGATAAACCCAGGAATGCAAACTTCCAGTGTGAACAGCTTCTTTTGTCAGGTTTCAGGCAACCAGGTTTGTTGAGGGTGCAGTGAGGGGGTTTAATTGCCAGAGTAAAGCAATCACTCAGTGTCAGGACTCAGCAGGGCTGGCCTGCACAGTAAATTCACACTTTTGGTTTATTGTGCAATGATTTTTCCTTTTGTTTCTCCTGGTAGTTTTGCTTATCAAAAATAAAGCCAGTTCTTCACTATATGAGCAAATTTATTTTGCTTGGAGTTGTACATCTGTAGCCTAATAAGGAACCACCATCAGCTGAGCTTAGAAAGGACAGTTTAAATATTACTATACTCTCATATTTAGCTTTTTTATACCAAAACATGGGTTTTCACCTCTATGGAAACAGAGGAATGTTGATAATTGCATCCCTGTAATTCACGATAAGGAATCAGCACCTCTGGTTTGGAGGGAAGGAGGGACTGGCTTGTAGAGGTGAAGGGGTGTTGTCCAATGTGGTGGCGTGACTGGGAATCAAATTGGGGTTAGTCATTTTTAACTCCTCAGAGAGGGTAGAAATAGGCACAGGCAGGGTTTATAGCTGAAGTCAGCCATGACTCAGGAGTTAGACTCAATGATCCTTTTGTGTCCCTTTGAACTCAGGATATTCCTATTTTTCTGCAGATGGATTTAACTTAAAAATGACCAAATTGCCCCCCAGACTGGAAAATTGACTGGATAAATGTACTTCTCTCTCAGTTGCTTATGTATTATAAAAACCTGCTATTTTTGCCTGTTTTGTGTAGGCTTCCTACGTTGGCCTAGATGGGAGAAGGACAAATGTGGGCCAGGGGACTAAGGAGGGTCACCTGCCTGGCCCTTTCATTTAGGCAACTGCATGATAAATATTTCATCTGGGTATCAAGATCACTCGAGGATCTCTGGTTTTCTTACAACATGGGGGTCATTTTGTAACCATGGCTTTGATGTGTTAAATGATTTTCAAGGAATCTGCACCAGGGAAGTTTGGCACTTGACTGAGTGAAAACCTCTTTGACATGAGTTGAATCGGGCACTTTGGATTGAAAATGAGAGGAAGGAGCCAAATAGGAAGATGGCCCTTTGAGATTTTTTTAGGAAGATGGCCCTTGGAGATTTTTTTAATTTGCTTTATGAAAAACTAACTGAGTGAAAATGAATTCTCTATGCTTCCTGTAGGATCTTCTCTCTCCTGTCGGCCATCCTGCACCTGGGGAACATCCGCTACAAAAAGAAGACCTACAGGGATGACTCCATTGATATTTGTAACCCTGAAATCCTGCCTGTTGTGTCGGAGCTGCTGGAGGTAAGGCTTGGCTTTTCCTCCTGGTATGTTCCCACCTGATGAGCCACCTCTAGTTTATACCAGAATTTATTCCTCGTTTCCCTGCAGAGTAAGTTCTCCTGTGTTACTTCTTGCTCGTGTTTGCCAGTGGAAAGTTTGAAAGAGATTTTGATGAGGTTTTTGCTGCAGATTTTTTGCCCCTGCTCTTCAGCTTTCATTGACTGAAAATGCTGTTTGTGTGGTTAAATAGAAAAGATTGCAAGGCAGGACTGGGTGCAGGGGTAAGAGTTGGACTCAGTGATCCTTGTGTGTCCCTTCCAAGTCAGCGTATTCTGGGATTCAGCCCCTCCTGATGTGGGCAGAGGTGGCCAGAAGCTCTCCTTGCTCTCACTTCTCTTGAAGTGCATTAATCCACTTGTAACTGAAATGTTACTCTTTTAGCTGGTTATAACAACAGTTCTCTTTGTACTTTTGTACTCCCTGGATGGTTTGGAAGGTTAATTTTTGCTGATTTTATGATAAGCATCAGAAGGTGACTCCTCATTTTGTGGACACCTGATGCTCCGCCCATTCCTTCCATTAAGTAGTTGTGTTGTCTCCTAACCTAAAGAACTTGGGAATTGGTTGTCAGGGATTTTCATAGCACTTCATTAATGCCTTGAATTTAGGGAGGGAAAGCTTCTGTGAAGTCTGAGGATGAGCAGCTGGATGCTCTTTGTGTCTTGGCCTTGGAGATGCCAGAAATAAACAGAAGGAAAATATGAGTTGGGAGGAGAATGTTGTTGATTTTACCCTGTAAAAGTGGCCAAGTGAGCTAAGTAATTGTTTTTTAAAAAAAGCTTTGGATAAGAGGGTGACTTAGAGATTTGAAAAAATTCCATTCCAGGCTTTGGGTCTTTGGTCTGACTTTGCAAACAAACTCTTCTGCAACATCTCCACCCTGTGAGGTACCGGCATGTTCTTTATTTGTGAACATGTGAAATGATGCATCAGATGAGCCACATAAATCCAAGGGTGGCTTCATGCCATGGTCTGGAACCAGGTAGTGTCAACAAGATGGAAAAATAAATTAATGAATAAATATTTGTCATCATTTTGAAAAAAAAAACCCAAAACACAACAAACCCCAACAGCAACAACAAAAAACAACAACAACAACAACAAAACAACCACTAGACTCTGGTGTAGCTAAGCAAAGTGATGGGTTTGTGTTCAGCTTGGTGATCGCTTTGCAAGTTAACTGACCACAGAGAACATGAAATGCATGTTAATTAGTCAGGGCAGTGCAGATCTCGGGGTGATCTGGTGAAATACATGGCTTTGGTGTTTGGGGAAGTGGTGTTGCTTATCCTTAAATTTCCATTATGTGATAATTTGTGTGGTTCTGGAGACTCTGGCTGCCTCCAAGTGTAAACTTTTCAACAGACCCACTGAAGTCAAGGCAATAATCCCATTTTCCAAATTGATTTCTTTTCTGAAATGGCAGGTTTTTCTTCAGACCTGAAGAAGTATCATTGCTTGTTCAGATTTGACCAAATGGGAGAACCAAAGGGTTCAAAGAGATGAAACACTATTACAAAGAGCATCCATCCCACTTTACTCAGGAGCTGGCTGCTTACAACTCTCCACATTCAGTGTAATGAATTCTTCTCAGCCAGACACCAAAAATACTGATTGAAACATTTGACACTTCGTATTTTGTCTCATTTGGGTAATTGCTTTTATTACCTTTTTTTTTTTTCTTTTTTTTGTGGTCACTGCACGGAGAACACTTTTGCTTTTCCCATTGTTGCTAAAACTTATAAATTGGCTTGAAAAAAGTTGTTAATCCCCTCCCTAGGTCTTGGCATTGCTCACTAAGAGTGAAAAATCATCACAGAATGGAAATAATACGAGCTGACAAAGAGTTGGACTTGCTTTCCTGCAGCCACCGGGTGCCTGGTGGGACGGTCTGGGGCAAAGCAAAGTGATGGCAGAATCCCCCTCTTCTGTGATCCGATACTTCCTTATTTTGGAGAAAGTTTTGGGTTGGTTTTTATGCTCAGAGGGATCACTGGATTGGTTCAGTCAAGGATTGGACATGGAAAAGAGAATGCGAAAGTCCACCTGGACTTGGTGGAAGGGCTCAGAGAAGCAGGAGCTGGTTGGCCAAGCACGGCTCCCATGGAGTGTTGGCCTTCAAATGCCAGAAGGGAACCAACAGCCTGGCTGGAACGAGACATTTAGGCAAAACTAAGGTGTTTTCCCTCTCCAAAAGGAAGGTTGGCCCCAATTCTGTGAGCTGGGTTTGTGTTGGAACCTCCAAGGGCAACTGGGGGAATTTCCCTGCTGCACCAGTTAATGCAACACCACTGCACAGCCATCTTCCCTTTGGATAATAGGATTTGTGTCTCTATAAAATGAAGCAATGCAGAGATTTTCTGAAGGAATCTGGAAGGAGATGATGACCTGCCCTGGATTTGCATTTTCTTAGATACCAGCACCTCATTCAACATGTTTTTGCTTTATTAAACCATCCAGCCCAGCATTTGTTGAAGCAGCAAACTGCAATATAGGATTTTGGCCAGACTCTGCAGATCATTGTTTCATTTACAGTAAACCCCTGATTCCATTTTTTTGTCAGGAATAGACATAGCCTGTGGATTATGTGATGCTTTTGGCAGGTTTTTCATGGCCTTTGTTTAAACCCTGCTGAAATGCCGTGCCGGGGAGTGATGTCAAGGCTGCCTGATGGATCCAGCAGACATGGGGTCCTGTGCAAGCACTGCAAATATCTCTGCAGAAATCCTGGAGGGTTGGGGAAAACTGGGCAAAACTGTTGTGGTTCGGGGGGAAAATCTTGGAAAGGCTCATTTGTGGGTTTATCAGCAAAAACAATCTCTTAGAAATGATCTGGTCGAGAGACTTTTTATTTTGCCATTAGAAGAGCAAGAACACTTTAATTCTTGTATGTTTACTAATAGAGGAAATGATTTCCTTTGGAGAAGGAGGTAAATGCTGTCTGTGCTCAATGGAGCAGTTTTATATTCAGTTTGTGGGTTTAGCAGCCAGCCCTGATGCAAAGAAAGGTAAACATAAGTTATCAAGTGCCCTCAATTAACTTTGCCAGATCTCCCCGTGCATCGAGGCCATTTGTGTTTGGCCTCCATGGGAGATTTATGTGCTCAAGCTCTTTTTCTACTAAAAAATTGTCTTCAGCTTCCCAGAGGGATCCCACGAACATCCTGCTCCTCATGTGATAAACATCTTGGAAAGTAATTGGGGAGGTGAGGATTATGAGGCAGACAGTGCTTGCATCCAGCTTTTTCTTCTGGGTCTGTTTTCTGGACAGAGTTTTGTAGAATCACGGAAAGATTTGGGTTGGAAGTGACCTCCAAAGTTCATCTGGTCCAAACCCCTGCAGTGAGCAGGGACATCTTCATCTTGATCAGATGATTTGAGCCAGAACTTGACTCAGAAAACTTCATAGAATTATGGAATATCCTGTGTTGGAAGGGACCCACAAGGATCATTGAATCCAGCTCCTGGCCCTGTGCAGACACCCCAACAATCCCACCCTGTCCCTGAGAGTGTTGTCCAAACCCTCCTTGAGCTCTGTCAGCCTTGGGGCCGTGACCACTGCCCTGGGGAGCCTGTTCAGTGCCCAACCACCCTCTGGGGGAAGAACCTTTTCCTTATATCTAACCTAAACCTCCCCAGACACAGCTCCAGCCACTCCCTCAGGTCCTTTCTAACTCTCTGGTTATTTGAAAGAAAGTCTGAGGAAAAGATCCAGCTCTTTTCCAAGAAGAGCTGATAGAAATCTGAATGTATCTGCTGTTACTCCACCCCAGGCAGCTTTTGAACGAGCCCTGAGCCCTGTAATCCCTCTCTCAAATATGGGAGGAGAGACAAAACCTGATGTTTTCTTGCTGTCCAGTTGGAAACGGTTCATTTTCCTTCAGCTGCTCTAAGATAACAGCCCAGCAGTGCTGGAGAAGCAATCCCTGCCTGCTTTGGCTCCAGCCCAGCCCTTGCCTGGCTGCTCCCACCGTGCTCCGCCGGCATTCACAGCCGGTCATCCTTCCCTGGGTCGTGGAGCTCTGCCCGTCCAGCCCTTGGATCTGGTTCCACTTGTGTGTGGCACTCAAGTCTTAATTACAGGGACAAAATGCAGATTTAAGACATAAACTCCTCCAGGCCATGATTGAGAGGGAGAGCAGGACGTGCCCTTCAGCACCAGAAAGCAAAGATCCACAGAAAGCGACCTAGGAGTGGAACTTCCAAGGCAAAAAGTGAAGGAAAAAACGATGTTCTCTGCTTTGCTCTTCTGCTCTGGTGGGGTTTATCCCAGTTTCAGAGGGTCACACCTACTGGAGGAGGAAGAGTTGGGTGTAGGCGATGGGGGAAGGTGTACCAGGTGTCCTTAATCGGCGTCAGGAGCCAAATTACCCCCATGCTGTGACCCTCAGTGACAATCAGGCTGATTTGGCTGTGCCCTGGGCGTTGGTGCTCTGCAGGGACAAAGGAATCGAGATCAAGCTCCACTGGCTGGTAATCCCAGGCAGAGACCCAGGGAGAAGCAGGGATTACATTCCCATCCTTGCCAAGTGTGTTCCTCTACGAGAGGATGATTCAGTGTGATCCCTCCGGGCCAGGAGATGAGGGATCCACATCCACAGGTCCCATCTGACCTGAAAGCTGAGAAGGAACCAGGATGGAAATGAGCTGGGGATGGTGAGATATGGTGTGGGTAGTTGTTTAAGTTATTTAAAATCCCTGTGTTTGCTGACAAATCTGGGACTTGGAAGTGTTTATGTTGTTTAGGGATATTTCATTGGACTGTTTTGATTAGGAGCCATCTGACACCCCTCTGTCTTGGTGCCTTGGATAATTAAGATGAGCCAGCTGTGGGTTTGCATGTCCCTGAAGTGGGATAAAGGATGGTGTGAGACTCACTTGCTCCAAGCTATGCAGTTGAGGGAGAGCAGCCAATGGTCCCGTGGTCACAACCTGCTGGAAAAGTGTCCACACTTTGCCCCCAGAGACGAAAATTAAAAAATCACAGATTTTGGTGGATGCAGAGGAATAGAAAACAAACGTGAAATCTTGCTATGGATTTCTGGATGAACCAGGGGATTATGTTTTTCCCCACTTGATTCTAAAAGGTCAAATCAGATTGTGGGAACTGGGGGCTACAGAGTTGTCCTGGGCTCTCATGAGATGAACTTTGATGGAGGAGCTGCATCCGGAAGGAAGGAAACCAATGGGAAATGCTGGAAGTGCGGGTTCCTTTGGACACTGTGGTGTCTGGTTTCTGATGCTGAATTGTCTCCTTCCAGTGGCTGCCCTGTTCTTATCCATTGACCTTAACTCTG
The DNA here is from genome assembly GCA_035583135.1 of Lophotriccus pileatus. Taxonomy (NCBI): domain Eukaryota; kingdom Metazoa; phylum Chordata; class Aves; order Passeriformes; family Tyrannidae; genus Lophotriccus; species Lophotriccus pileatus. The sequence continues at coordinate 21,445,129 of JAWWES010000168.1, forward strand.
CGAGGGCTGCCAAGTGTTTTCATTATTTATTTTTTTTCTAATTCCGTTTGTAAATTTTTAAATTTGAAAACCTTTACACAGAATTTTAGGGGGTTTTTAACTTGAAATGCTATTCTCTTTTTAAAAAAAAAAACAAACAAACTGAATTTTAAAATAAATGATTCCTGAAACAATCCTTAACATCAGTATTTTTGTTTTAGGTGAAGGAAGAGATGCTGTTTGAGGCCTTGGTGACCAGGAAGACGGTGACAGTGGGGGAGAAGCTGATCTTGCCATACAAACTAGCAGAGGTCAGTATATGATGTTTATTCTTAAAAAGGCAACTCTTGGGATGATTTTCAGTGCTTGAAGTTGTACACTCAGAGTTTTCTTTCAGGTTTTATTTATTTAGGTGAAAATAACGTGGGAGAAGCTAATGGGGATGAATGTAGAAAAGGATTGGCTTCCCTTCTGTGCTGTTCCTGGAAGATTTGCACTTCCTTCTGATGGGTTTGAAGTGGTTTAATGACTTGGGGCTGTGTAAGAGTTCTCCAAAGCACAGTTGGGTGTTGCTGAGTGTCTCTGATTAATCTCCACATGTCGTTCCTTGAGCTGCAGCACCGATTCATCCCACAGCAGACTGGGGGGGATCTAAGACCCCATGACATTTTTCCGGGGGTTCCAAAGCCTACCTTAGTGCTGGTTCCTGTGTGGCAGGAGCAGGGGTCTCCATAGGAGACTCCCATTAGCTTTCCCTCAGATCCCTCACAACCTGTGTCCTTCTGTGGGGCTTTGGAGCAGCCACAACTCCACCAGCTGTTCCCAGACTCAGTGGTCTTAGGGGTGATCAAAATGGGATTGGCAGGAATTTTGGATTATTCACAGAAACACCTCTTTTTCCTTTTACATTCTCCAAAATACATAAGTTCTGTTCTGCTGAGCTCCTTGTTGTGCCTCTCCTGTTCTTCTGCCCCCCAGTTTAAGGACACTGGACACGCTCAGTCCTTCCGTTCCCCCTTTTTGTAGCTTTGTGTAAGGATTTGCAACCTCTTGAGTAGTGTCTGGGAGAGCAGCTTGTTGTGTTGCAAAGAAATCAGGGCATGGTGTGTTGTTGGGGGTCAGCTGGAGATATTTTGTCTCATTTTTAAAGGGGAAAAAAAAAAAAAGTATCTTTTCTCCCCTTTGGAGATTGTGTGTTTCAGCTCAGCAACTGTTACCGGCTTTTATCTTTAAAAGTTAATTGTTGCCTTTGTTCAGGGCTGGAATCTGCCCTAACAAAGGGCACACAAAGGCTCTGGCAGTGTCTTTGTAATGGATATTTAGCGGATGTGGTGTTTCTAGGTTTTTTTCCTACGTTTTGGACACAGACTTAAAAAAAAAGGGCTAGAAAAGTGTAGAACTTTATAACTGCCTTTCTGCTGGAGGTTACTTAGAATCATAGAATGGCTTGGGTAGGAAGGGACCTTAAAGATGATCTCATTCCACCCCCTGCCATGGGCAAGGACACCTTCTGCTATCCCAGGTTGCTCCAAGCCCTGTCCAACCTGGCCTTGGACACTTTCAGAGATGGGCAGCTTCTCTGGGCAACCTGGGTCAGGGCCTCACCTCCTTCACAGGGAAGAATTCTTTTCCAGTATCCCTTTGTCAGAGTGATTTCCCCTTGTCCTGTCCCTTCAGGCCCTTGTCAATAGTCTCTCTCCATCCTCTCATCTCCCTTCAGGTCCTGGAAGGCCACACTTCAGTCATCCCAGAGCCTTCTCTTTTCTGTGCTGAACAATTCCAAATCTCTCATCCTTTCCTTGTGGCAGAGCTGCTCCATCCCTCTGATCATCTTGCTGCCTCCTCTGGACTCACTCCAGCAGCTCCACCTCCTTCTGCTGTTGTTCCCCAGAGCTGGAGGCAGCTCTGCAGGAGGGGTCTCACCTGAGGGGGCAGAGGGGCAGAATCTCCCCCTCCCCTGCTGCCCAACAGCTGTTTTGCATTGAAACAGCTGGAAACGGTCTTACCTTGCTGCTCTTTCTGTTGAGATCAAAGAACCCTTTTGAGACTGAAAATGGCTGATCATGAGTTTCTCAAATGCTTTCCAGAAGGTTTCTGATGTTGTCGCTGCTCACAAATCTCATGTGTTCACTTAGAGAGCTTTATCACCAGTAGTATCCAGTGGAAGAAATGAAAGATCAGGGTGTGTTGTGGTGGGGGAGGACAGAGAAATACCAGACTCCCTTGGGAAACCTTGATGGACTCTGCGATGAAATCATTTTGTAAGAAGCTGTGAATTGTGTTGAAAGATGGGCACCACCCCTGCTTTGTATTCAACTCCTTCCTGACCACCAAATTTTAGCCCCCAGTGACTTCACTTTAGAGCAGATTCACCACTGACCTGCTCATGCTCCACAGAGCAGATTCTGAGTTGCTCTGACTGGAGCCTCCCCATGATAAGAGGCCTCTCCTGGTCTTCCTCTGGCTCAGGGAGTAGGAGAGGGGACTTAAATTCAGATCCATCTAAGTCAGGAAGGAAGAGCAGGATTCATCTGGCATTTTGGGACTTTACAAAGACTATTGATGTCTGATAATCCCCACTCATGACTCATTGGGCTGTTGGGAACCAATGGGCTGGTTATTCTTCCTGTGTGTTTAACAAAAGAGCATTAGAGTTGGCTCAAAGGGTTGGAGGGATTGCAGTTCTGAGGGTTTTCAGACATGACCGTCCCACCACAACCTCTGTACCTCATAGACAGCTGCCTTTGCTGGTGTACTGAGCTGCTACTTTATTTTTCAGATGCTGGAGGGTTTTTTCACAGCTTGATGCACTGAAAATTTCAGGGGAGTTTGTCTAGAAAAGACTGTGCAGCAGTGGCTCTCAGAAGAAGGGTTGTGAATGTGTCACTTGGGCACATCCTTCCTTCTTTACACCATCAAGAAGAGCATGTTGGATCTACCAATCTTCAGGTGGTAGAGAGGTGGTGGCTGCCCCATCCCTGTAAGTGTCCAAGGCCAGATTGGACGGGCCTTGGAGCAACCTGGAATAGTAGAAAGTGTCCCTGCCCATGGCAGGGCACAGGATGAGCCTAAAGATCCCTCCCAGCCCATACCAGCGTGGGATTCCATGTAAAAAGCCTTAAGGCCTTGGGTTTGGGATGGGGTTTTGAGCTTTGATGAGATTCCTCTATGCATCTGCTCCACACCAGAGTGTTTCACATTCTGTGGTGGGCACAGGGGCTGAGGTTTGCTGACCTCAGGATTGGAGTACATGTGGACGTGTGGACGACAACTCCAAGTGGAAATGCTTCCCGTGGAACGGTTAATGTGATTGTGGTCATTCCATGATCTCAGCCTGGCTCCTGAGTCATCTGCACCCTCAGAGTCCTGCTGTCACAGTTGTCACCCCCCTCTTAGTAGTGTTGAATGGGCAGAGGAGACGCGGTTGGCCTGGAGGAATCCTTTCCTTCAGGGATTTGGAGGGTCAGAGCTGAGATTGGACTTTTACTGTACTTTTCCCCTTTCCCGAGCTGTAGCCCCCGGGTGCCCAGAGAGGCTTCTCTGTGGGATTTGCAGTGATGTCACATTCCTGGCTGGCTGCTCCTCACTGTCTTGTTGTTGTGCTCTGATTGAAACAGGGGCCTGTGGTTTGGGGCTATTTTTTTTTTTTGGAAACAGTGGTTTGAGGACTTGGCAACTCCTTTGAAACGTTCTCCTTCCTGGCAGTTGTGAATTGACACCAGACTCTTCTCCTGGGTTTGTTCTGCTCATCTTTGCAGTATTTAGGTAAAACTAAGTGTTTTATTCTGGCAGGTTTTGGTGCCTGGGTAGAAGTGGCTGGGCAAAGTGTCCTTGTGAGGAATCACTTGCAGACAGACCTCAGAGAATCCCAGGCTGGTTTGAGTTGGAAGGGACCTTAAAGCTCATCCAGTTCCACCCCCTGCCGTGGGCAGGGACACCTTCCACTAGCCCAGGTTGCTCCAAGCCCCATCCAACCTGGCCTTGGACACTTCCAGGGATGGGGCAGCCACAGCTTCTCTGGGCAACCTGTGCCTCACCACTCTCACAGGAAAGAATTCCTCCCCAATATCCAAACTAAATCTACTCTCTTTCAGCTTAAAACCATTCCCCCTTGTCCTGTCCCTCCAGGCCCTTGTCCACAGTCCCTCTCCAGCTGTCTTGGAGCTTCTTTAGGGTACTGGAAGGTGCTCTGAGGTTTCCCCAGAGCCTTCTCTTATCCTGGGATATCCCAGGCTGCTCTTATCCCGGCAGTGTGCAGAAAGCTGCAATTGCTACCATCTCCTGTCTCTTTATTGATATTGTTCTTCTTCACTTATGACTTTTCTTGACGACTTTGCCCCAGGAGTCATGTTGGGCTTTGCCTCCAGGACTAAGGTGCCATTTTTGAGTTGTGCAGAAGTATTGACTTTGTCAGCACTCTGTTTCTGTCACTAAGTCAAGACTTTCTGAGTCTTGCCTACATAAAGCTGTTCTGCTGGGTGATCCAAGGATTGGTTTCCAGTGCCTAAAGGGGGCCGACAGGAAGACTGGAGAGGGACTTTTCACAAGGGCCTGTAGTGACAGCAGAAGAGGGAATGGCTTCCCACTGCTAGAGGGATATTAGAAGGAATTGTTGGGTGTGAGGGTGGAGAGGCCCTGGTAGAGGTTGCCCAGCGGAGCTGTGGCTCCTGGAAATATTGAAGGCCAGGTTGGATGGGACTTGGAGCAACCTGGTCTAGTGGAAGGTGTCCCTGCCCATGGCAGGGGGTGGAATAAGTCAATCCAGCCCAAACCAGCTGTGAACGTATCATCTAAATCAGAATAACAGATTCAAATGTTCAGCTGAAGTCCAGAAGGTGGCAGAACTCCAAGAAAGGAAAACCAGTGCCTCCAATGTGCCAGCACTTGCTGATGTCATTGTGTTCAGCTGAGCAAGTTCTTCCCAGCACAACTAAGGTTTTATTTTACTTTATCTCCTCCAGGAAGGTATGAGGTGTGTGGCAGCAGCAGCTGCTCAAGCAGGGCCATAGCAAGAAGCAGAGAAATTGTTGTGAACTGAACTCCCATTTTAAGGTGCCATCTATCGCTTCTTGCTGGGTAGTCAGTGCCCATCCTTGGGATATTCCCAGGATTATGGAAGGAGCATGTGGTTCTTCAGGAAGACCCTGCAAAGGATGATGTGTCAACAGGTTATCTAAATCATCAGTAAACCATTAAGAGGTGGTGTCTCACCGTGGTGTTAATGTTTGAGGATACTCATGTGTCGCTGCTGCAATTTCAGAAATGAAGGAGAAGGCAGTCGAGAAGAGTCCTGCTTCTGAAGGGAAACAACACTGATTTGTAGCTACAGCCTCTGCAGGCTGTGGCACCGATGGTAAACATGGGCTTGATTGTAGCTCTCCAGCTGCATCTCCAGCAAAATTCCAATGAGCAAGGGCAGCACATCCATAAATAATGCTTCTCTTTACCTCTGGCAGCTGGCTCTTATCTCCTGAGCCACGCTGGCTCATCTGCCCCAGAGCTGCTTCTGCAGCCATTCATTTTCCCTTTTATAGCAGCTGGATGGGGTTTTAATGCAGTGTTGGAGACACCGGTGCAGTTTGGGCGGGAGTGAAGGTTGAGGAGCTTTAGGCTGCAGATAAACTCAGAGAAAAGGCTTCACGGACATGAAAGGCAGCACTTGTGTTCTCAGGGCTTGGGTTGGTGTCCAAAACAGCTGCCAGTGTCTTTATCAGGAGTGAGATGGTGGATTAATGGAGCCAGGAGCAGTCCATGGGTTTCCAGAGAAATCCCAGTGGAGTGTTTGGGAACAGCGAGCTGAACAGGTCCACTTATTTAGCAAATCAAATGCAGTGGGAAGGACCTTTGGAAAAGGCTGTGGAAGCAATAGAGCCATCAGTGGTATGAGGGATGACTGGACAGTTTAGATTAAGATCTGTCCTAAACGCTGGATATCTCTGCAGCCACAGTCACCTTCTCCCTAATAAGGTAAAATATAGCAGGCACATGGGTGAAATTGGGGAAAATGGGGTTTTAATGGCAGTAAGTAACACCTACTGTGGGTTGCTGATGTCCTTCTCCAAGTATCCCCCAGCTCCAGACTCTGGGCTTTTTTTTCATGTGTTACTCCTTTTCAGTTCTTCTACAGAGGTAGGGAAGTTTCATAAGCCACAATTCAACTATTCAAAAGAAAAAAACGCAGATAAATATCAAGTGCCTCGACTGATGGTTGGTGGGAAACATGCAGCCAGCAGGAGAGCAGAGCATTGGATCAAATCTTGGTGGAGACTTGGGGGTTGTTAAAAATCTTTCTCTTGATACTTGTAGTCTGAGCACCCTCTTAATCTGAGGAATTGTCCTCCTGGGCCACGTCTGTCTTCCTGCTTCTGAATAATTCAAGGAATTCAGGTTTTTTTTCCATCTCTGCTGAAGGGCGCCAAGGCCAGGGGTCTATGCCTTGACTCACAGTCCTTTACCTCTCTCAAATCCAGTCTTGCTTGCTGGTTCCATTCCCCCTTTCCATCATGCCAGATTCGAGCCCCATGTCCAAGCTCCTCAACCATCCCCACCCTGTTTCCATCCCATCTGTTCCCTTTATCAGCCTGGTGTCCATCACCTCCTTCTCTGTTTTTCACCAGTTTCTGCATTTTTTCCATGTTCTTCATTTGATGAGGAAAAGCTCGTTATCAAAGTAAATACATCTGTTAGTGAACCCGCTTTTACATTCCTCCAGGAAAAAAGAAGGTTGTTTCCATGATGTTTTCATTATAACTGTGTTGGTATTTTCTTGCTAAAATGCTTTATTTTAACAGATCCTTGTAATTTTCAGCCATTTGTGATCAGGGACATTTTATCCCTAAGGGTTAGTTAACGAATTAATTCACACTTTCAGCAGAAATCCGATGGGAAATTGCACAACAGAAGGGAAATAAAAGATGTGAGATAACTTCTCAGGCAACAGCTGACCTGATTCTTTCGTTCCTTTGATTTTGGAAAGCTGTTGGGAACTGGTTGTTTGATGTGATGAGTGTCACTATAAACAAGCCTTGTATTTAACTTACTGTTTGTTCATAATTGGAAGTGGAAAATGGGTATCCCAAGTCCCAGAAGAACTGAAGGGACTAAGGTGTGTGTCCAGTTAGAAGCAGATGTTGTGGAGCAGATGTTGGGCAGCAGCCCTGAACCCCCTCTGTGTCTCCTGTGCTGATCCCACAGCATGGGCAGCAGGTGAGGGGGGGATTCTGCTCTGCTCAGGTGAGACCCCCCACTGCAGAGCTGCCTTCAGCTCTGGGGAACAACAGCAGAAGGATGTGGAGCTGCTGGAGTGAGTCCAGAGGAGGCGACAGAGATGCTCCGAGAGCTGGAGCCCCTCTGCTCTGGAGCCAGGCTGGGAGAGCTGGGGGTGTTCAGCTGGAGAAGAGAAGCTCCAGGGAGACCTGAGAGCCTCTTCCAGTGCCTAAAGGGGCTCCAGGAGAGCTGGAGAGGGACTTGGGACAAGGGATGGAGGGACAGGACAAGGGGGGATGGCTTCCCACTCTTGGAGGGCAGGGTTAGATGGGATATTGGAAAGGAATTGTTGGCTGTGAGGGTGGAGAGGCCCTGGCCTAGGTTGGCCAGAGCAGCTGTGGCTGCCCCATTCCTGGAAGTGTTAAAGGCCAGGTTGGACGGGACTTGGAGCAACCTGGGATAGTGGGATGTGCCCCTGCCCATGGCAGGGATGGAAATTAGATGATCTTGAAAGTCCCTTCCGGCCTAAACCGTGCTGGGATCCTGGGATTGTGTGTGTGTTTAGGTGGCCGGATGCTCTTTAGCAGCTGGTTCTCCGTGCAGGTGGTCGCGTGGCCGTGGAAGGACCATCAAACTGTTCCGTTAGCAGAGCACCCAAACTGCCACTGAATCTGTGAAAGTCTTTTTATTCTGCATAAACAGGTGCAGCTGTAGGTCCATGTGGAATCACCCTGTGATTAGGTAGGAAAGCTGCTGCAGTTCAGGTGAGATTTGCAAACCCAAATATTCTGGCTTCTGAAAATCTGGGATGTGCAGAAACAAACAGGGGGTGACAAGCATTAATCCATGTTTTTAGTGGAGCAGTAGGGCAAGAGGAGAGAGTCCAGGTCTCCTGCCAGCCTTTGCTTTCCTTGTCCTTTCATTGTCCCTGGGTCTGTGCTGGCTCAGCTGACCTGGAGAAAGTTCTTGGAATGTGAGGAGAATTGGGTTTGTGTCCTTTGGGAGAAAGGGAAAGGAGAGAACCTTTGCCCAGGAGCAGTGGGACGGGCACATCTGTCCCTTCTGGTGCCACAGAACCATTCAATGCTATTTTTTCATGTTACCAAGCGTCCCTTCACCCTGACCTTCTTTACCTGGGATGAGTTTTTCCTGAGGATCACAAGACACCTGGCACATCCAGGAATAGCCACCACAGGATGGTCGTTTGGGGCTTCAGATCAGGGAGAACATGGAATTTTCAACATGAACATTTGGTTTTCAGCACATTAACAGTTAATTGGCAGAGACACAAGATAGAGAAGCCAAGCAGAGCAGAGCATAATGAAAGGAAAAAAGTATTTCATTACAGCAAAGAGCTGATGTTTCATTCTCTTACGTCCTTGTAGTGGGACTGCCTGATGCCTTTTTCAGACCATTTTAAGGGAAAAGGAAAGGAGTTCCAGGGCCAAATGGCATAACATTACCTAAGATGTTAAAAAAACAACAAAGGGAGAGATCACAGTTGCAGCTAATCCCGAGCCTGAAAATATTAGAGGAGAAAAAGTGGGAACGAGACAAAATAATTAGTAGCGTGAAGAAAGTGGGATGAAAATTGTCAGTCCTGAAGCATGAGGACACTTAATGGAATAGAAAGTAGCAAAACTGCTGGAAGCACCTACTTATCCCAAAGCCCATTAGCTAGGGAGACTCTTTGTCACCATGGGTTATTATGTGAGGAGCTCAGCAGGATCCCTTTGAAGAGCTGCTGTTGATGAGTGTGCTCGGAATTAACAGAAAAATAGTCAGGGAATAAAACTGAAACACCACAAAGCTTTGAAGAGACAAACAAGCATCTCAGGGCAACCTGAGAGGGTGGAACTTCAAAAGAAACCTTTTTGTGGGATAAGGTTTCTAGTTTTTCCCTGTGCCTGGTGACGCAATAGGGATGAGATGAGTAGTGGTTTTGTCACTGGTGTCCTGCATGGAGTTCCTGCTTGGGATGCAGCATCCTTTCATCAATGTGTAGGGGTTTTTATCCTCTTTTCATGATTTTTTCACTTTATTATATGATTCTCTGCCCTGACATTCCCACAAAGTGGTGTGTGGGAGGTGGTCTGGGATCTGGTGTGACAGTTTGTTTCTGAGGATCTCCCAAACCTACTGATCTTCATAGAATCCTGGAGTGGGTTGGGTTGGAAGGGATCTTACAACCCATCTCATTCCACCCCCTGCCATGGGCAGGGCCACCTTCCACCATCCCAGGTTGCTCCACGCCCTGTCCAGCCTGGCCTTGGACACTTCCAGGAAAGGGGCGGCCACATGCTCATATACAACAGAAGTTGTTCTACTCAGTCATGTGCCCTGTGCCACCATGGAGAATCCTGGGTGTTAACTATGTTCCTGCTATTTATTTGGCACTAATGCCTGGAAAAACAAGGAAAACATTGGGATTTCAGGATTCCTGAACCAAGTCCAAAATCAGGACTTTAGGAAGGGAAACATTGGCTTTCTATGGCCTACTCTGCTTGGAACCAACCTCCTGCTCCAGCTGCCTTCATGTCCTCAAATCCATTCTCAGCCCTTTAAAGGATTCTTTTAATTACATCTGATTACTGGAAAGGCACTTTAATTTCACCAAGTCCTTTTAGTTACTGAAATTTCTAAGATCATGCAAAAAGTTTTCAAGGAATGAAAACAAACCACCCCTGTGTTACTGAGTCAGCTCTTCCCACATGGGATGTCATTTTGGTACAGTTGCTTGGAACGTGGTTTTTTTTGTGTACAATCCCAACCTGATTAAGTTTAGGTTGACTTTTTCTTTCTCAGCCTGAGGCTGTTTGTCCGTGGCTGAAGGAGGAGGAAGTGAAGGAGCTCCATGGGCAGGGTGTGCTGCACAGCCTTGGCCTCTCCAGCGGTGACAGCTGAGGTGTGATGGGAAATAATTCCCCTGTGAGGAAGTTTGTCAAAAAAAAAAAAAAAAAAAAAAACGGTAAAAAAAAAGAGCCAAAAAAAAAAAAAAAAAAAAAAGCCGAGCGAGGCAGTGTGAGGTGCCCGCTGATTGGTGGGTGACGATTTTAGCCCGCACCAATGAGCGGCCCTCCTGCTCTCTATTTATTTAGCGCTCAGGGGGGAGAGTTTTCTCTTTACGCAGCGCCCGTGCCCAGCGCCGGAGCCTCCTCGCAGAGCGGGGCCGCGGACACGCCGCGCTCCCCACGCTCCCGCGGCCCCCGCCGCCGGCCCCAGCCCCGCCGCGGGGGGGGTGCGGGGCGGCGGGACACCTCCCTTCTCCCCCCGCCGCCGCCTCTCCCGGCGGGGTCCTGGGTTTCGGAATGGGACTTGGCGGGGATGGGGGTGGGGACCCGGCGTGGCGGGGGATGGCGGAGCCGATCGCCCGTGGGTCCTGTGGATGTTGTGGTGGCAGCCGGATGGATGGATGTAGAAAGCCGCGGGAGACTTTGTCCTTCTCGAATCTTTTTGCGGTCTGGGCTTGCTGTACATAACTACCTACCCGGGAAGCCCTTACCCCAAAAAGCATTCGCGGAGGGCGCATTCGCCGAAGGAGCAGCAGCTGCGATCGCCGAGCCTTGGACTTATCTAGACTCTGTGGGCTTCTATTATTAATTCCTGGCACCCTTCCCTTTCCCCCGTCCAAACCGCCCCCCCTCCCACCCCCATCCCGCTGTGAGTGTATATATGTGCCTCTCTAGATATATATGTAGTGAGAGAAATAAACACCCTTTCCCCCCTTTCCTACTCCGCTCGGTCTCCCCAAACGTCCAAATATTCCCCGTCGCCTAGTAGCCTAACTTTTTAATCGACTTTTGCCTAAAGGAGCAAATCACACGTTTATTTGGATAACTGTATGGTAGTTTTTATTTCATTTATGGAAAAATAAAAATAGAATAAAACTTCCTAAAAGTTCTCCTACCCTCACCTTTCCCCCCCCCCACCCCCTCCTTCCAGGACATAGCCGTGTTTGAAAAATATGGGTGTCCTAGTTGATCGAGATTAATTCATAAAAAAAATTCTTCGGAGCGATTCATTAAATGCTCTGTAATCGTGAGCCTCGGCTTATTTCGAGGTGGGGAGGGTGGGATTTACTGGGATCACCCCATAAATAATAGGGAGGGAGGAGGAGGGGGAGGTGCACGGATCCGCCGCGGTTTGGGGGAGACCCCAGTTAGCAGGAGATGCACCATGGAAGCGCTTGCCAAAGGCGCCTCCCTCCCCCCTGCCCACTTCCAACCTGATTTTGAGCAACTTGCAGTCCGGTGATCTCTCCGATCACTCTTTCCCCAAAAACTAGTGCCCCCGAAAAGGGTAAAAAAGGCAGAATCCGAGGGAAAACCCAGCCGAGGCGATGCTTTTGGACGAGGTGATTGCAAGCGAGCAAAGCAGCATCAGCACCAGCTCTGTGGTTCTGAAACTGCCTTGTGCATGCACACAGCACTGAGAGCATCTCAGGCAGGAGTTGGGGAAGCTGCATTTTCCCTCTCTTTGCAGTAATTACTAGACTGGATTCCGTGGGCAAGAAATAAATAGCAAAGAGAAATCCTCCCTGCCTGCCGCCCCCCAAAAGAAGGAGCGATTAAGAGCAGATCTGTCCGTGCAGATCAGCTTCGTGAAAGAGACAAGATCTGAGCAGCAAGTTGGTAGCAGAGTGGCCGCTTGACGCAACACAGGGGCCTATGGTTCGCCCGGCTGTAAAATAAAAACGAGGGGGGGGGTGTGATCTAATGTCTCAGCTGTTAGAAACTACAAGGGATGTCCCTTCTGCTCCCCCCCGCCCCCCGGACAGCATCACGGAGGGAGATCCGGCTGAGAAAGGGCTGATCTTTGCATTTCAGGGAAGCCTGCACAGGAGAGATCGGATGACGACCACAGTCGAGGTTAAGAGTTAATATTTCTCGAGAGATAAAAGAGATTTTGAAGACCTGCTTGCACTTTAGAAAAGAGTAAAAGGCCGGCTAAGGGATAAGTGAGGAAAGAAGGCAAAGAAAAAGCACCTCATTACTCCCCTCCCTCCTTTCCTTCTTGCTTAGGACACGTAGCTTGAGCACTAGCTTGCTTGATGAAAACAAAGGTGGAAGGGTCACAGTATCTTTCAAGTAGACTCGCATTTTCATAATTATTTATCCTCTTCTATTTAGAGAAAAAAAAAGACATTTGTACTTTCTGGTCGCCAGCAAACGTCTTTACGGGGGTTTTATTCATGTGAACATAATCTAAAGGGAGAGAGAGACAAGGTAGTAGAGGGAACTTGGAAAAAAAAAGAAGAGGGAAGTGATAAGAGGGATCAGCCAAGCTAAGGCTGAAAAAGCATCCTATATGTTCCCTGCCTACAGTCGTCCCTCAAGAGGATGGAAACCAGCAGTGATTTGGGGGGGCAGCTCAGGCGCGAGTGGAAATCCGAGCCACGGTGGTGCAGCTCCACGTCTCTTTACCTTGCCAGCCAACTGTTGCTGCCATGCTCAGGGCTGCGGCTGCTGCGGGCGGAGCTGGAGCTGCTCCCTTCTGCTCAGGGGCTACCCCTGGCCGGGCTCCGCGCCCGTCGTAGCTCCACAGGGCGCCTGTCCCCAGCTACCCTGCCCCGCTCCGCTCCCTACTCTGCCCCTCTCCCTGTCCTCGCTCCTCGCAGGTCCCTCTCTGCTGCGGGACACTCATACACGTCGGGCGGTCGGGACCGCTGCCGCTCCAGCCCCGGCTGACCAAACCCCCACCCCCGGCAGCCCCTCCGGGAAGCCCCGGGGAAGCCCCGACCCTTTCCTTCTCCCGTCGAGCCCTCGCCTGGCCCTGCCAGGGCGCGTCCCGGGCTGGCCTCGCCTTCCCCGACGTGCTGTGCCGGGGCTGGGCCTGGGGCAGCTGGCGGGGCTCCGCTTGGTGCTCTGTGTGTGTGTGTGTGTGTCCTCTCGGGTGACACGGACGCCCAGGTGGGGCCGTGAGCCGGTCTCCGCTCCCCTCGAGGCTTCAGGGCAATCCGCAGCCAGGTGAGTCGGGGAGGAGCGGAGACCCCCGCGGGAGCCACCCCCGACCCGGATAACCCTCCTTTTCCCTCTGCCTTTCCCCGCAGGTGCGGACGTGCCGTCGAGGCCGGAGGCGCCGTGGGAGCAGCGGTGGACGCAGGCAGGTGAGAGCAGCGGCACGACGGATTTCCCCCTCAGCCCCGGGGTTCCTCACACGGGGCCCTCTGGAAAGCCGGGGAGCTGTCTGGGTTACCAGGTACTGCCATTCCCTTAGACCCCGGTGCTGCTGACAGCCAGGCTTGGCCTAATACAGCCTTAGGCCACAGCTCCTCGGGGACCCCCAGCAGTGACAGGGCTCAAGGCAGCACCTGCAGACCCTGGGTACAGGCTAACACCTCTCATCCACACGGGAGAAAGCCCAGGTTGGTGGAAGGGAGGTCATGTCATTGAAAGAGGGGGGGAAATCCACGTGAAGTTGATATAAATTATATATAAACAGGCCGTCGAAGTGATTTCAAGTGAAACCTGTCGTCATAAGAAGGTGGGGAAAGAAAAAGTTAGTGAGCATTGCCTAAAATCTGTTTATTTACCTCATCTTTTCTTCTTCATTTGCTAGTTAACACTCTTCTACTTTACAGTTAAATGCATTGTCCGACATTTGCAGTTCTCGTAGTTTTTGTCTCGTAGGTTTTTTTTCTTCTTCCCTTTTTTTTTTTTTTTTAATCCGTGATCCTTGAGACAGCTAGTACAATTTTCTGCCTATCACTATAGTCGTGAGGTAGAAAATCAGGAGGCAAATTAACTTATAGGATGTGTTTTAAAAGCAAAAGGACCCCACCCAAGTAAAACAACTGAACATTGTTTGACTAGTTTTTAGCCATTGTATCCTGCTCTGTTTCCAGACGTGGCAACCTTGGAGAAAGACAAAATACATTCCAGTTACAAAATTAAAAGTTTATAGACAAGTAACCACATCAAAGTGTTTTTACATTTTTAATTTTATATTCATTTTTTGCCTTTTGAATTTTAAATTCAATTTATGAGTAAATGAAATTCATAGGAAGGCTTTTTGTGAGAAGTCCGTTTTTGTCTTTTCATTTTGGCATCTAATTTCTTGGTGGCTGTTATCTGCCCACAAGTTGCGATGGATAACTTGCTGTAAAACCACAAAAGTACCTTCCTTCAGAAAGCTGCCACTACGAGCAGATCTATTCAGAGGTTGGGGGCTCTGCTGCCACCTGACTTAGGTCAAACACTTTATTAGGATCCATAAAGCTTAGCAGCAACTGGTATCAGCTCATTTACCACCAAAGTAGACAAACTTTCCTTATTTAAAGGTGTTGAAGAAAAGCAGATTCTAAAAACTAAAGGTGGGTAAGGCCTGCTAGAGCCTCGAGTACATGCACCTGCTAGACCAGCATTTTATCTGGCCCAAAAGAGAATGTATCAAACACTAAACTAGTTCTACTCTTGAGGTTTCTTAAAAGGTCAAGGCATACATTGATAGGAGCAGGGGGTGAGTGCATGTTAATTTACGTCTGTTACTGCACTTGATACAATTATATAAAGGCTAAGGGCCTATGAATAGAATTGCTACTTAAGGCCTCTGAGGCTCCTGTATTCCTGTCAGTTGAAGGCTGAGGAATACCTCCAACCATCTGTAAAAAATTGCTTTGTGAATATGGGCCTCATGAAATAATGATTAACACTCATACCCTCCCCTCCTTCTACCCTCCCTCTCCCCTAATTTTTAGTAGTATTTGAATCTTTTACAGAGTATCTGCACATCAGTTCTCATTCTTTCTCTTTTAGATGTGTTTCCACAAATATATTTGGCTGTAATATCTGCATTAGTTGTAGTATACTGCCATCTCATTTCTGGCTATAGAGATCACTCTTATGAAGAACTCTTGTGAAATAACTTTTATTTTTGTTATTTTATTTTCAGACAAGTTTTGTAGTGGTTATTTTTTTTTGTAACTTTCAATACCTATCAAGTCTTGTTAAAACAGTAGATGTTTTTAAATATACTTCTAAAGGAACTTTTTCTAAAAATTAAAATAAATACCTTTTGGCTTTTATACTATGTATACCCCAGCTTCAGCAGGGCAGGTTAATTTGATTGCTGTCATGTTGCCCCCCACCCCCCCAAAAAAAACCCCCAAAAAACCCCAAAAAACAAACCCCAAGGAAAGTTATTATTTCTCTTTCTTTTTCTAAATATTTTATGGGCACTACCTAGGGAGCACTAAATAGGGTTTGTTGACTCTCTGGCAGTGTCCACACAAGTCTGTTTTATTATCACTGGTTTAGCATGACCACTAGAACTGTTCCGATAACCAGGAATGCAGTTAGCAGTGCTTACAGCATGTCAGCTGCCACTGCATTTGTCTAACGTAGGGAGTGTGAGAGTGAAAACCCCAATGGAGCCTAATTAGCAGTAGACATGATAGGAAAAGTTGGCAGATTTATGGTACTGCAGACGTGATAAGTAGTCTGGGAGAAAATGTAGGGTGTAGACTCACCAAACTTCAGAGAGGAGCACTACAGCAGCCAAACTTGGTCTGAAATGACGTTATGCTGTTTCACTTTAATTTCTGTTTGTAAACATAATCCATTTCTATTTGTAAATATAACCATGAACGGGCATCATTGTCCACGGACCTTGTTTGGAGCAGGGAGAAGAAGATGCACCTTGTTTAAATACATTCCATTTTCTGTGTGACCTAGTACAGTTCAGAACAATACACAGGGGCACAGGGTTGGCTGCATGCATGCACACATAATACATATGTATGTCAATACAAAATGGATTTTTTTCTAGAATTTTGTTTTAATTCTGGATAGTCAAGCTTCCTAATTTGTAGAAGGGCGTTAGGAAACTTGTCCCTGTGAAACTCAGTTTCCACTTAAAAAGAAGAAGTGATGCCTGTGTTTTATAACGTATTTGATGCTGTTGTTCAGCTGGGTTTGGAAGGACGATAGAAAATGCTTTATTAATCTTTCTATTTGCACATGGAGAAATGCACAGAAACAGTAGCAGCATGACGTGAGTCTCATTTCTAATACTTTAGAAATTACTTTAGTCTCTGTAGAACCTCTGTGGGGTTGGTAGACACCATCTGCTCCCCATGGCCACAGTATGGCCTCCAGCACAGCTCAGATGCTTCCTGCGACCTGCACTCCTGTCTATGTACAGGTAGTCTCAGGCTGAGATATAAGTGTGGTGACAAGGACTGGCATTCCAGTACTGATGGTACCTGTGCTCATCACCAGGATGCAGCATTAGCCTCCTCAGGAGGAAAGAGAGGATTCCCTTGAGTCCAGCCAGAGGCGAAACGTGACCCCCTGTGTTTGTACACGGTTGATGAGTTGTGGTGTTGATAGTGCAAACGTCTGGGCGCCACGTTGCTCTCTCCCAGGCAGGCATAGATGGGAGACGTGTGAGAGAAAAACGGAGATGAATTTAATTTTCTGTTTATTTTATTAGAGGATTCCCTCACCCCCAAAGCTCATGCTCTGAATTTGACGAATTCATGCTTTACCACTGCAGCAACTCTGTCTCCCAGGAGGTGGCTAGGCTGTCTTCTGAAGTTGCCCCCTTTGCTCACCAGTGGAGGTACTGAAGGGGTGGGTTATTATCACCTTCTCCCCACAGCTGAAAGTAAGCACATATTATTTTAAAAAGTGCTCAGAGAATTGTGAGTTTCCAGGCCGAGAATATAGTAAACAATTTACTAAGAATAAAGTCAGGGTGTGCCCTGGAAAATATGTTCCCTCATCCCTCATTTTCAGCAAGCTATAAGTAAACAGCATGGGCTAATGCCATGCTGAATAACGTAAACTATCCCGGGCTTCTGCCCAAGCAGACAAGGTTCATCTGCCTGGGAAACCCAAAAATTCTCAGTTTGTGTGCGAACCTCTCTGAAAAGGGGAGTTGCGAAAAAGTTTCTTCTGATAATTTGATTGCTTTAAACGATACATTCTCAAAATGCATGGTTGAAGGGAAAAAATGGAAAGCAGTGGAAAACTGCCATGGAAAAATTACATTCTTTTTTAAAGGTGTGATTCTTCCATTTTTCTTCTCTTTGAATTATCTGGCCTCACGTGAACATTTCTACCATAGAGGTGTGGGAGGCAGAAAGCATTGCCAAATCAAGGCCCACCCCACCCTTGAGTTTATAGCTTTACTGAAGCAAATAAGGTTTGCTTCCACCAGAGGAATCAGGACAAGCACTGGGAAAATATGTGGTGTTGTTCAGCTTGTCGCATCACAGTCCCAGCTGTACGGATGTAAGTCAGTGCCCATGTTGGTGTCCACCCTCACTACAAGCAGAAGGAGGGACAGGAGAAACAGGCCTAGAAGAGAGGGTGTTTAATCTTGACCTGAGTGAGTGGCACATAGTGTCCACTCTGGAAAAATGTCAGCATTTCCTGGGAGAGAAGTAAGGACAAAAAAGGCCAGTTAATTAGGAGAGGGGCTGGGGAGAAGTGGCCAGCAGCCATGACACTCCCAGATATTTAACCTCAATATACAGAACACATAGTCAGCAGTATTAATTTAACGTAAATACTGTGAGCTGCAAACACCCAAAGAAAGACACAAAAGCCAGATCGGAAACATCTCAATTCTCTTACCTTTCTTTGTCTGGAAAGACTGGCTGAGTGACTCGCTAAAATTCTGCATATCTGGTGTAGCTGCCCTTGTCCTTACTGGCAAACTGATGCCAGGTCTCTATCACTTTCTGGTTTCTTTTCTAAATCTCCTTAACTATGTTGTTATATTTAGGGTTTTTTTAGTTATTTTAGCTATTTGTTATATTTATTTTTCAGCACATGTTCCTCTGGTCTATTTTGTCATATTAGAAGTGGCCAGTGATTTAAGAGAAGAGCTATTTTTCTGTTAAGAGAATGTGAAAAATCCTGACGTACCTGTTAGAAGTTCGTAGCTCTGCCAATATGTTTGCCAGTTTTGATGCAAACATATACTCATTGCTAATTTGCTCTTTGTTGATCCATCTCCAGGGCAGGTATGGTGCAGTGAAGTGTTCCCTGCCTGGGCACAGTTCTCAGCCTTTGCCACAGATCTGCTCCTGTGGCGTCTTGCTCCTCAGAGTCTCCAACCCATGTGTCCCAATGTAAGACCAGGCACAATTCCTGGTTGGAAAAGAAATTGGATTTCTTCTCGAGGAGGTAGAAAGAGAGAGACATCCTAAAGTATGGGGAAAGATGACATGGCTTTGTGGAGTGTCAGTTTTCAGCAATATATTTGGTAACACTCTTTTCCTTCCAAATCAGGATTTAAGAAGCCAAAAAAGAGAAAAAAATTAGCAGAGTGACATGTAGGCTTTTAAAAAACTTCTGTCCACTGCTGGTTCCCAGACTCGCCCTCATCAAAGCAATGCTTCTCAGTCACTCTTCTTACCCTCATGGGAGCATCTGCTGGGGAAGTATGATATGGCACAGGTAGAGAAATGACTAAATGCTACTGATGATGAGAATGTGGCAAGACAGTTCCTATTTCTCCTCTTTCAACCCCCCTTCCCCTTTTTTAGCTTTTTTTTTTTTTAATTTTCTTGTTTGCCCCTCTTTTTTATTTCACTGCTCCTCCTTCTCCTTTTTCCTGACTCAGGTGCATGCACACTGTCTCTCTGTTCTCCTTCATTGTGTTTCCTAGATTTTTACCCACCTCCACGGACACCTGTCCCTGGAAAGGGCCCTCAGCTGATTCCCCTACTGCACTGCTCCTCCCACCTTGTTTCCTACAATGCACAGAAGATGAGTGCCCCTGGTGAACACAGGAGGTGAAAATGGGAGGCAGGGCAGAAGGCAGAGGGTGAGCCTGGGACTTAGCAGCCAGCTCAGCAGACGTGATCACTAGCTGGGTTGGCCTTTTGGCACTTGAACAATCACAAAGTTCATCCCAGAGCAGAATGAGCAGACATCAGGGCCTGTCAATGTAAGTAAGAGAAATCTTCCCCTCAGCTGTTGAGTTTGGTGTTAGGGTTCTTCTCCTTAATTACTTGTTAGGTAAATGAGCATGGTGTGTGCTGCTGTGCCTGTTGCACGGGCCTGACGTGGACTTTGCAGGCAGTGCGGCTACATTAGAAATTGATTAACCATCTTCACTATGTTGCAAACAATGATGGAAACGACACGGCATAGAGGGGAGCATGTGTTCCCTGCTTTATGACAAGTTCAGGTAAGCAAGGGTGGGAAGGATGAGTCTCCTTCACAGAAATAGGATTTATTGACATGCATTACAGAATTTTATAGAGAGTTTTGTAAGTAATTGTATGTTTGTGTATGTTCATGTGCATGCATTTTTATCATGGAGTTGTAGCAGAAGGCCAGCCTAATGGAACCAAATGAAGGAAAACAGGACCAAGGAAAAAAAAAACAACTTTACAATACTGATGTGTACACTGAACTGTCCAAGTCCATATGCTGGCAGGCCACCCACACCTTCATCTTGAGGCTTTATTAAGAGTTTGAAGTACTTGTGTGTAGTGTGACATAAAAGAACAGGGTGCCAAGTCACTAAGCTGAAACATTTGGGAGCTCTGCTCATCAGGCTTGCAGTATAAGGGACGTTATGTTGAAGTGTGACCCTCAAAGTCATCTTGAAGGACCTGTGGCAATGACTTCTCAAAGTCCCATGTTTTTCTTAAAAAAAAAAAAAATTAAAAAGATGTTTTTGAAAGGAAGAGGGGGAAAAAAAACCAGCTATCTTTTGTTTTTAAATTAAATTAAAAGAATTTATAGTTAATGTAAAAAAAAACCCCAAACATGCAACTGATTTGTTTTAGTACACAACAGCAAGGAGGTAATATGGTTAGGACAGGGAGATAAACAATTGAACTTTTAGGCTGTTTTGTTTTGGCTTTTTTAACTGGCCAAACTGAATGAAATGCAACAATAAAGAGCCCATAAAAAAAGGAAATCAGAGTTGACCCTTGTTTGGTTTTTTTTTAAATATTTTTTCCAAGTGTTTTCTAGTTTTACTCTTTAAAATAGAATTAGTATCAGGAACCATGACACTTTTTACATAATAATTTTATATTTACACAATAGGTTTAACTTGTTGTAACAATTATACAAGGTGAATTTTTTATTTCTCCTTCAGTTTTTCTTACCCAGAATTTGTGAATATGCAAATCTTTGCATGTGCATGCTCACAGATTATTTTATCGTGCAAGGACAGATGTGTATGTGCACATATAGACATATCACAAATACATGTGCATGCAAATCCGTAGTAGAAATAACAAAGGCAAAATGTGATTCTTTTCTTGCTATTTTTACAAAAAATTAAAAATCGTTTACTGATTCACAGGTTTTAATGTATACTAAGAAAATTATAGTTCATTTCATAAATATTTACTAACTTTTTTAAAGGCCTATTCAGTATTAATTATGTTGAAGTACAGGGCAGACTATTTTATTATATCACAGTTTATGGAGTCGAGGACATTTTAAAAAATAGTGTTTACTGACCAGTGATTGCCTGCATTTCTGCAACTTCCTCAGGGTTTTTTTAACCCCTATTTTAACTATTTGGTCAAGAAAATATTTTATGGCTGTTTGTATTCACCAGCAGTCTGTTGCAATACAAAGCTTTGTATGTTGTTTGCAAACCCAGCAGTTATTTTTTGAGAAAAGTAAGTACATCTGGATCCAGCAAGAGCTTTCCTCTTCCAAGCAGTCTTCTAATAGGACCTAGCCTGAGCACAATAGGGCTTCTCAGAGCAGTAAATGCTGCAAAGAGATGCAGATGCTTGCAGGGAAAGGCCTTTTGTCTTGCACTACTGCACCTGATATTTTTTCCTTTCCTTTTCACAGTAGGTAAAGTTACTTGTTTGTGTTAAAAATCCAGCTCTTGCTGAATTTTGCTTTACTTTTGATTGTCCAGTCACAGAAGTGGGATAAAGACCCTACAGCCCTTCCTGAAGGATCCTGGTTTCTGTAAATTTCTATTTCATGTTAGTTTGAAGAGTTTCTGTGGGATGTAGTTTTGGCACTGTGTGACTGGCTATCTGTTCACATTCTTAGTAAACCTATTAGCAATAGATGTTCTGGCTTTATTAATTCACTGCCCCATCCTAAGTTTACTCCAGTGCCGAGAGACTGCCCAAAGCCTGAGAGGAATATTTGGTTTTCTGGCTCCTTTCTGCTAAGGTTGTCAAAATATGAGAGTGGGGGTATTTTGTTGGGGTTTTTTTGTCATTATTGTTTTGTTCTGTTTTTTTGTTTGGTTGGGGTTTTTTAATTATTTTGATTTAGATTTTTTTTTTTAACAGTTAACAATTATTGCGTGGCAACAGAACAAAGACCTTCCAAACTTGTATCACACTAACCATTACTACCTTGTTTGTTAGCTTGCTTGCTTGTTTCCTTTCCTGATTATTCTTAGTCGAACTAGGCCTTTCTCAATGTGATGGGTTTTAAAAATATATGTATAATGCAGCTGCCAAATTGAGAATGGAAATCCTGCAGTTTAGCACTCAGTAAACAAAACATGACCAAGCACTGTCAAGCCAATAGGTACAAAGATTCCCAAATGAACACGAGTGCTGAAACCCTTGTAACGTGCTATACTCTATCCTTTTGCATAAGACCTTCATTTGCTTTCCCATATGGTTCATGAGATTGAGTTAGTTCTGCTCCTACAGTAAAACCATTAGTAAAACTCCTTTAGACTTGTATACAAAAAGTACTGGTTCAAGAGTTATAATTTCTTATTATGTAGTTATATGATCTCTTCTTTTGAGGCATATTCATCTCTTTATTTTGTTCAGTTGATACATATTTATATACAGGAGAAATTCACAATTTAGGTATTTTACTTGCTGCCCAACTTTAAGCAGGTATTCCATGCAAGAAAAGCAATCTTAGAAAAAAGAATCAGAAAAATCAGATTAGGTTGAAATGGAAGAAAACATTGTTCTGCATAAAGTAACATTGCATTTCATCATTATTTTTAATTTTCAGATTAATTTGGGTGTGCTGATGTCTTAAAGACCACAATCTGTCCACTCCCCCCTATTGTCTAACACTCATGTAACTGCAGAACTCAGTGGTACTGCTTAAGCACTCCCTTTACCCCCCTACTCCATATGTGAAATTTTAGCTAAAATTGTCCCATCTAAATAATGGTCATTGCTTTTCACTCCTATTAAATTAAATCAGTCTCTTGATTCATTCCTGTTAAAGGAATTTCTTGTATGAATTTGAACTAGTATAGTAGATCTCTTTATACGTGGGACTGGATATACATGTAGCATATGTATACATGTAGGCATATGTGCATTAAAATACAGGAAAAGTATAGCAACTGAACATAATAAATAGAATCAAATTAATCCATCCTCAGTTCATTTGTTTTTAAGGTATTTGGTTAGAATAATAGAATTTTAAGTTGTTCATGAAACTGCAGTATAGTTCTATATAGTGAAACACTTACGCTGGAGGGTGATTTCACAACTAGTTGCTTTGAAAATGCATTTGAACATACCTGTCTATAAGGTATATACCTAGTCCTTACCTAGTTTAACCAAATCTGGTCCAAATCCCACTGAAATGAAGAGCTATTTTTTCACCAAATAGAAATTGTGTCAGTCCATCTAGTAGCCTTGTTTATTTGAAAGTAACAACTATCATGATCTCTGTGTGTGTGTGGCATGTATAGCCATGTAAATTTTATTCATCTATCTGTCCATAAAAAGCCATGCATTTTGTGTAGTTTTACTATGGCTTTGTATAGTCATTAGGTAGACAGATATCCATGAAGTAGTAGCCACCATCTAGCTTTCAATGGGAAACCCAGCAGATTAATTTTTGCTGGTTTTTTTTCTCCATTTTAATTTGTCCTTGAAGGTCAAAACTATTTTTTTGATCACTTCATGTCACAATTTTCATTTGGAAGCAGACTGTAACATCTCTAGCACAAGGACTGAGAAGTTATGATCATGTATCTGAAGTGTCTGACACACCAGAAGAGTTTTTTTCCCCACTCCATAGTGGTAAAGCAAATATAGGCCAATACTTGCTTACTTTATTATCCAAATTTTCCTAACAAAGTCCACTTGATTAATTACAAAACTAAAAATAATGGTTGCTTTCAAAGGTGGGCTTTAGTACCTATATGGATCATAGACATTACAATAAATAGTTGTTACTTGATTTAAAATGTTTTTATTTATTGGCTTGCCTTTCCTGCTGCCTAACTTAGGAGCCTAACCTCAGACAAGCAAGTCTGAAATTTTAGGCCATTGTTTTTTAACCTTATGGATGGTCCTCAAACTACACAGCATTTATTTCTGCATCAGCTTTAAGAATAAATGAGGTACTACCTTCTGATATCTGAAAGGTAACCACAGTTAGATATAATCAAATTCCTGGAAAAGGTGTCAAGAAGGAAACAAGTCAACTTGCTCTCTGTCATTTCTAGTAGCCTGGAACAGTACAGAATTTGAATAACAGAAATTGAGTGGAGTGAATAGAAGATCTTGGATTTGAGGGGATTCTGAAAGGTGCAAACTGTGCTAACAGAGCACAATGAAATGTGGCCATTTTGTATCTAGGCATCAGCCTTGGGTGAAACCCATCTGTGCAGTCAAGTCCCCCACTCCCTTAGTCCAGCAGACACTTAAGCCTGTGGGAGCCTTTTGGGCAGGGTGACTTGGCAGGAGGTGGGACACACACCATCTTGCTGAGGCCACCTGCAGCCATGGCACCAGGTCATGCTCTGCTGATCTACCCACTGCCTTGCTGCAACACTAGCTCTAACTGCTAGAAAATCTGGGACAAAATAAAAATGGAATGTATCTGGGCCTGGTCTTTTGTCCCAAATAGTTTCTAACTTTGGTGGATTTTAGTCTTGTAAAGAGGCAGGTGTGTAACTTGTGTGAAGTCCCTTGGAGCTGTGGTGGCCAGTACTGGTCAGCCAAGCCAGCAGCCTCAATGCCTGCTGTGTCAAGGATGGAGCTAAACTGTCTAGTGAGGAGGAGCAAAAAGGAAGCAAACTGAATATGAAAAAGAAAAACATCAAAAAGATACCATACCAAAAATACTTGGGTGCTCTTTTTGAAAGTAGAAGTTCTGGATGCACAATGAATGCAGGCTTGACTTCGTATTTGAAGGAATATTTGTAACAGCTTTGTTTTATTTATTCTAAAGTTAGTGGTGATGTAATGGAGACCTAGAAGATGTTCTTAAGTATAAAGAAGCAATTTACCTAGTAGAAGTAAGACTTACTGGAATTTTTACTTTGTCTATGCTTATTCATGGGTCTTGCACATGGAAGTTAGAGAATGCTTTGGGGGTGGAAGGGGGTGGGGGAGATAAGTGTGTCTGTTAGGCATGATACAGTTTCTAAGCCCATGCATGTCAAGGCCAAATGTAGCTCACTTTTTGTACATTATTTACCAGAGTCTTGTTTCCTGTAAATGAAAGTATTTATCTGAGTGGCCAGGGCAGAAACTTGCATTAAAAATTAGCCATGAGTATTATTCCCTTGCATCCATAAGTATTATTCTTTTGCATCCTTTGGAAAAAAAAATAATCCAAATTTATAATGAAGCTGAGAACAAATGGAAAAATAAACCTTTACTCTGTCGTTCTTGCCACAGCTAGTCGGGGGTTACTGATATATAAAGTGCATGAGTGCTATAGTTAATAAAACAAAAATTATTTGCCTGTTTAGATAACAAGCAAATCCATATTGGTCTGTCCCACGAACCCAGTCCTATTGTATGTAAGCAGGAGCTAGCCCATTGGCTTTATATGGACTATTCAGATACATAAAGAAAGCATGTTTTGGCTCAGTCATATGCAAACAAAAGTCTTCTGCACATTTACAATTAACAAAGCAGGTTTAGGATGATTTTTTTTTATATATGAATGTAACCCAAAATAGGAAAAAAAAATAATTCCATTGAGGTAGTAGTGGAAGCTAAATGTTAAACAAGCTTGGGTCAGAAAAAAAGATTGTCAGAGCAGCATGCTGCCATTTTATCACTCTATCATCTGTTATACATGTTATTAAGTAAATATGAATATTAAAAATAAATGTTAGTCCTCTTCTCTTATTTAGTCCACAGTAACAGTCATATTTTTCTTTTAATTTTGGAATTAAAAATATAAAAACATTTAGCCGTTGAGAGCAAAGCCTGGATTCCCCCCCCATTTAAACTACCAATTAACGATTTATTTACTTGTCAATTATGATTGACCATCCCAGTCATTGATTTTATTTGGTATTTTATTTGCTGTTTCTTTCTGGACAGTAAATGAAGCAGGTTTTCATTTCTATATGATTCTAATCCTCTATTTCTACATATATTACTAATATTTTCCTTAGAAAGATCTTGTCTTTCAAATGAGAGTATCCCCTCTGTAATTTTACATTTATTCTTCAAAGCACTAAATACTCTATACTGAAGTTTTCCTGTTTTGAGCAGTCACTATTTGGGTTAGTCTTTTTGCAAGCTTGGGGGTTCAGATCTGAGACTATAAACACTTCTGTACGTATGAGTAAGTCTAATTTTGTGAGTAGTCTAAGCCAGCAGGGCTCCTCAAACAAGTATGTGTTTGCAGGCTTGGGACCTGCAGATATTTGGATGGAGGAGACAGCAGGGAAGGGCTACAAGATACTAAGTTTTGGTTTTAATTACACATGCCTGCCAGGATCATCAAGAAATATGACAGCATATTTCATGAAATGGATTGTTTGGGACACATAATATGTAATGAAACTGTTTGCCTAATTTAGTATCATAAGATAAAGTTAGCCTAAATACCTGATACTCTAATCAAATTTAATCATTGTGATTGCAGAAACTTTTGGTTCTGATTTAATTGAATTTATAGGTAACATTCAAACATCTAAAAATCTTTTCATCTGATGATACCTGGCTGAAAAATTTGTAAAAACAGGAATCAGTTTCTAAAATTTGTGGAGGGTCAAAAGGATTTTTAAAGGTGCCATTAGATTAACAGCTTTTTTTTTTTTTTTTTAATGTATAAGTTGTTACTATATTTTTTCACTAAGAATTTTGTTTTGGTTAGTTAGGCTTTTTTCCTCTTCACCACACCCCTTTCAAGCTGCAGCCACAAATTAAAAACCATTTAAGAAAAGGCTACTTGCCTGGTTCTTGATATTGCACCTACTTCCTTTAATGTGATCAGTATCAGTTTTAGAGGTGAGGGGTATGGTGTAAAAGCAGAAGGACAGAGGTGCATAAAAAGAGCATTTCACAACTCAGAGAATATTTATAATGTAGACAGAAGCTTGTGCAATGAGAGAAAAGTGATTTGAGGACATAGTCTGTGGTAAATAAGGAGGCCAGAAAAATCAGTGTTTTAGAAGCCATGTTTGCAAATGTGACAAATATATCTACCTAGGAAATGGCAATTAAGTTTTTAAGCAATAATGTTTTTACAGTAGTGAAACTAAGGAAAACTATGGAAGTCAATTTCTGCCCTTAGATATGCTCATATATTGCCTGATGGCACGGAGAGTGAAGATTTTAACATTTCACGTCTGACTTGGAACCAAATCAAAAAGACTATTTTCAGATTACTCTGGAGTGACTTCCAGATCAGAGGATCCCAAATTGATCTGCCAATGTATAGAGATACGATTTCATCAGGCATAGAGAGCAGACTCTTTGGAGTCAAACATGATAGCTATTGAACTGTACATAGCAATGACAAATGGCAATTTTGACTTTTACAGGAAAGAGGGAATTTACTCATATGTAGAACTTCATACTACAGATGACTGTCTGCCAAAGTGAATGACAGAAATACAGGACATCATTCCCTCTTCGAACTACTTCTTAATAGCTTTGCTTCTCTGTCCTGTAAGTATGACTGGCCCAAATTAATAGCTAGGTTCCGTGATTCAAATAGGGCATTAATAAGCAGGACTTCAGGCCCTCCTTCAGTTTCCACCAGCTTTTCAGTATAACCCTGGGCAGACAGATGTTTTTCAAATGGTATGTAGTATTTACATGAAACATAGTTCAGCAAAATGGAGGCTTCAACAAGCAGATACACTTTCAGATAGACTGTTCTTAGACAGCTGGTTACTGATCTGTGGAGATTTGCATACACACATTTATCCTACTTTGTTCACTTCTATTACAAGTGTAGTTTGGTGATCCCATCTGAATATCCTGGTTTCTGATAGTCTCTGAAGGTTTCTGTCTAGAATAGTCATTACTCTCTGTTGTTAAATATTTCTGAGAGGAAGAAAGCAAGCAGCCTGCTGTGTCAGAAGGCTATGTACAAGGATAAGTGGTAAGGTTTTGGTGGGTCTTCCCAAAACACACTGACCAGAAATTACTTATTCTTTATCTGGCAGATACTCAATAATGTCAATGAGTGTCAACACTTGTTTTTTTCTCAGCTGTCTTTAGAGGACTCAGCTAAGCTGACTATGATGTTTCTTGGCCCTTTGTTGAAGAAGGTGGTCATCAAATCTTTGATTTTCATTTGTCTTGCAAGACATCTTTATGTAGCTACTGACATACCAGAGTCTTTAAAAAAGTTCAGAATTGAAAGTTCTTGTCTTCTTGTTAATCAGGATCAGCTCCTGAATATCAGCAACGAAGGCATGCCCGTTAACTTTCACCAGGAAAAACAGGAAAAGGAACATCACCTGAACATCTTACATAGAGTAACACCAGACCTGAAAAAGCTGACTTCCTAGGATTGTTTCATGCCTTGCTGTAAATGTTGATGGATGCTTCTCGTTCAGTTAGGCCATTTATAACTACCCTCTCCTGTGTGGGTTCTCAGGTGCCTAACAAGGCACGTACTCACAGTGCAGCCTTTTCCTCCAACCTGGAACACTTACGGGTCTCTGTAGTCTTGGTGGCCACCTGCTTTCACAAAACTTGCAGGAACTTCATTGTCATTGAGACCTGTATGTAAGTGCCAGGTCTGACTGCAAGCTAGCAGTGCATTCAACAGTTATTGAACACCCTGATGGTCACTTTCTGTCTGACTTTTATACGCACAAGTACATACACACGCACACAACACAGCATGTTCACAAGCCTCGTTGCCATAGGAAACCAGGCTAAAAACAAGCAAGGTCAGAAGGCATGAGCTCATTGTTTTTCCTTTCCTGTTCCTTCTTAGAAATTTCTAGCACAGGCTTTTGTTATTAATTAGATTAGATGTGGTTTTGGATGCTAGGTGATGGAAATCATACTTCCTGCATGCCAGGTTCTATATTGAATGACACAGTAATGCCCATCATGGAGTTTGTCCAGTTGCCATCTTTGTCAGGTCTTACCTCATTCCATAAGTCAGCCTTTACTTGATTCAGTAGTCCTACTTGCTGCTTTGGCTTGCAGCTTTCTTTGTGATCCCCTGGTGGTTGTTGAGAGTTTCTTCCATAATCACTTTGATATCACTACGGAGTCTTGCCCACCTTGAAAACAGTAGCAGCATCACAGGAACAAAAGATCTTCCAAAACAGATTTCAGTGGGCTACACTGTTTGCATAAAAACCCAAAGTGGGGTCAGCAGTGGTTAAACATTAAGGAAATCTCTAATCTGGTTAGAGCTAACTCAACCACTGTCATCCTTGCTTTAGAATAAATACACATAGTGTGTTATAGCTAAACCTTTATAATACAGAGGTGCTTCCCTGGGCAGGAGATCAGGTGGGTACCAGAGGCCCCTTATCTGAAGACACTGGTTACCTTTCTAGTCTTTCATGTACAGAATGGTAGTTTTAAACTCTTGCAAGGGTGGGGTGACTGTGACCAGAGCACTGTGAGGTTCGTGAAAACGAGCCACAGAGCTGCAAAATTTGAAGAACTTCTCTACATGGGGGACATGAAAGCCATACTTTTGGTAACTCTTCACATATAGCTCTTCTTTCTTTGTCTCCCACGAGTACAGCAGCAAAATGTTGCTCTTTTGACCAACGTGGTTACTTGCCGAGACTTATTTGCCTTTTTAATATGAATTTTTGCATTCTCTTGCATCTTCTCCTATCAAATACAATGCAAAGTACAGACCATAAGGAACAGGAATCTACATGGGTATGAATGCGTAAATCAGCTTAATTAGCGATAGAGCATAGTACACATTTCTTTATATCACGTAAAAATTAAATTAAGGTGCCTACAAGTGGGCACAATTATGTGGACATATGTTTATCATGTAAGAATAAATCAAACTTCTTTTTTTCCATATACTGTTTTAGAAATTCTGAAACTGTAGACCTACTTTATTATGGCTGCCTGTCCCCATTGCCAGGGTAGATTTGTGCCTTGCTTGTGAGTTTCTGCGTTTTACCTGTACTTGCTCTTACGGAGGTTCTTTGGGTAAAATCAGAGAATTTCAACCCTGGAAAATATTTCCTCTAATCCTATCTGGATGCTCTTTCACTTCAGTGTATGGAAATTATATCTTAAACATATATATTGTTTTCAGTGACTCCTTTGCAGTGGTGATGAGTAAATCCCAGTGGTACATAGGTCATCCAGATCCTCTCTGCATTTCTACATCTTCTCTCCCAGGTTTGTCAGTGCTGCAGAGATAGATTACCCAAAGTCACTCAGCAGTGGCCTCTAGCCACCTCAGTTTTG
Source organism: Lophotriccus pileatus (assembly GCA_035583135.1). NCBI lineage: Eukaryota > Metazoa > Chordata > Aves > Passeriformes > Tyrannidae > Lophotriccus > Lophotriccus pileatus. Next base: position 21,474,869 of record JAWWES010000168.1, read on the forward strand.
TCAGGCCTTCTAGGGACAAAAGCTTTTCTCAGCATCAAGGACTTACTGGGGAGGCAGAAACCTGCTAGACTAATGGAGGAAAATTGTAGAACTTGGAGTATTTCTCACTACCAGCAAAGAGAAACTCTTTCACCACCACATCCCCAGCTTCCCTAGAACCATATCACTGCCTTTACTGATTGCATACATATGGTTTGGGCTGCTCTTAGTGCCAAGCCATGAAACATTTGTAGTCTGGAGCTGTGCTAGTGTTATCAGATCAGCAGAGAAAGGAACTGGTAGAATACAGTTATTTTCAAAAGCCATCTATGAGATTAAAGTTGCCATAGAGTGTGCACCTGTTTCCCTGCATGTCTCTCAAATCCTGGGCATATAGCTTTAAAATCCTTAAAGAGAAGGAAACTGGCAGCTCACTGCCAGATACCTCAGAGTTGGTGCCATGTATCTTGAAGGCTCACATCACTGGCTGTGTCCATGCTAGTAAATGATATGCCTCTTGGACCATTCTCTGGCACTGAGGTCAACTGGCGCAAAACATCCAGTTTCCATACAATTAAGCTGTCTTGATCTCCCAAGACAAGACAGCCACATGCAAAATATCTCTTGGGAACAGTTGATGGCTTGTGGTAGCTTCCAACCCACACCCGGGAGCAGTTTGGGAGAGTGCCGTTTGGCCCTGCCTCAGCCATGCCAGGGATCTTCTAGAAACTGGAGAAGAGGTGCCAAAGGTAGTGTCCCTGGCACCTTTTAATGTTTCAGAGGAGGTGTAGCCAACAGTCTTGCACATGACTTGTAGGTGCCTTTGCCACAGCAACGAGATGGAAGGATTGATCCCTTTTACAAGGGCTGCAATTCTCTGTCTTTGTCAATCCCTTTGTCTTCTCTCTCAAACCTGAGATTTTATGCTGATGAATGTTGGAATGGTTTACTATTTTCACCTGTTTAATAGTTTGCTGTTGTGATTGTATTTGACTGTATTTGAATTTGTATTTCCCCAAGGATAGTGAAAGGGATTCTATAAACATTATTTAATTTAATTAATAAATATCAGCTTCTTTTGTAATGTAGTAGGGAAGTGAGGATGTGCACAGGGAGAGTGACCAGTAAGGACAGAGAGGCACTGCTGGTTTTATTCCTATGCCACAGTCACCATAGACCCTGTGCCACTGTTGCCAGAAATCTAATGTCATCACAAAGGACATTATTTGTTGTAAACCCCTTGGTAAAGCCCCAAGGTATTTTTTTATAACCCATAGTTTGCTGCCATGATCCATAGAATCTCCATAATTCAGACCCTACTGAAAAGATCCACTCGGTCAACAAGTTTTTCTTGAATTGAGCATTCAGATTATTCAGATGATGATTATTAATTATTCCAATTATTTGGATCCTTTGTAGGCTCTTCAGCAGAAGATCACCATGTGTCAGTACAATCTTTCAAGGCACATCTTCATTCTGAAATGTCCTCTGTAGCCTGATGTAAGCCCTGGCTGAATTTGGCCAGGCACTTTAACCGGGCTTCTGCTGAGTCAGATCATTTGTTGGCAGTGGTCTAGGAGCCGTACTGTCAGCCACGGAGCAGAGGTTTCCTTCAGATGACTATTTTGTTAATTGAGAAGACTTTACATTCCTTGTAAATAGCATTTTACAAATCTACAGGTAGAAATATGAATTTAAAGAAAATATTTTAATCAGATGCTGATATGTCTCGGGGCAAATCAGCGATGACAGAGTGCCATGTAGATTTGTGGGAGTCTACTAAGGTTGTTTCCACATTCTCAAATGAGCGTATCTATTCCTAGAGCTATCTTGTATAAGTAAATAAAATGTCCTAGGTATTTTTGCTATTCTGGGGCTTTCTGTTAGTCTGATAGTTGAGTGAAGCATTCTGTGGGCCAAATGCTATTTGCTTAACTCATGGGAGCTGGTCTGCTTATTTCAATGAGTTAGAAAGGCAAACTGGATTTTGTTGTTTGGAAACTATTCAGAAAGCTGTGCTATATTTTTACCAAGGATTGTCCACTAATGTGGATGCCACTATATGCTTAAATGAATGGGAAACCTGTGGGAAAGTCAGGAGGTATGGCACTGAGTTTGCACTGGTTCAGGATTTACAAACAAATCCTTGAAGAGGGCATACAAGGGGCAGATGGAACAAAATTCCAATGCACTTCAAATGGTATTAAGTAATATTCATGGCTATTTCTTACGCTTTTTGTATGTATGGGGCTTCTGTGGATAGAAGAAGTCATGCATATACAGTGCTGGCATGATTATGTCGTAAACTAAGAATTTTAGAGTAGTCTTAACCAATGTTCTATTCATCTGTAAAATCTGGAAATGTATTCTGTCAATGGAGGTTAGTACATAAAGACTGATGACTTGAAAAAAAATGTGAACTTTTATTTGAATATAACTATTTGTTTTGATGGTAACTGAGGCAGTTCCTTCACTTTCCACAAACATTCATTAGAGTGATATTCTGTAGAAAAACTGTCACATGCAATGATGCATTTCTGTATCCATACGAATGCCTGAACTGATAGTCTGTGTGGAGCTCTTAGGGAAGCCTTTGATGGGTTGCAAGTTTACCAACTAAGGTTAAGAAAAATGTCAGGTGATTTGTGTGACCAGCAGCCCCTTATAAATACTAATCTATGAGCAGTGAATTCCTAAAATATGCAAAGCAGTCATGTTAGTGAATAGCTTGTGAGCAATGTCACAGGCAGAAATCTGTTGGCAATTACTCATTCAATAATTTGTGGAAAAATATGTCTGCTCATTGACATTTTGAAAAAAAAAGTTACATCTCATAAACGCATTGTGGGAAATATCTTGCCAGCTGACAATGCAAAACACATGACTCCACTTATAAATATTTATAACCTTCTGAACTTCTGATATTTCTTATCAGAAGAGGTCTGTCTGGATTTACAGACCCTATCAGTTCCCTGAACAGCAGAAATGTAACCCCAGAATTGTGACACAATTTTAAAAAATCCCCAAACTTATATGAGTGGCTCAGTCCCAATGTGAAATTTGCAGCTGGATGTTTTTTATTTTAAACAAAATATCATTTTTTTGTACTTGGATATGTTAAAAAAACAGATTGCAATTCAAACTTTGAAACAAAATTCACTTCTGAAGGCTATTATACATGAGCATTGGGGATCCAAGTATGCATTTGAAAATGCAGTTGCTGGCAGTCATTAGTTAAAACTCCTCTCCTGACTACAGGTAGATCCAGAACAGTTTATACCTCATGATCTATGATCTGCTGCAGCTGTAAGATTTATGAAGGCCCATTCCTGGATCATTCCTTTCTCATTGGCCATAAGAATATTAGTTCTCCCACGCTGCTCCTCTGTGACCTGCTTTAGAGCTTCAAAGGAGGTTGATTTTCTGTGTCTCCTTCTTCCTTTTATGTCTTTGCTGAAATTCCCAACCAGAGAGGTCATTTTTAAGGGTATATTTTTGTGATATGGACATGGGACATGAATTGAGACTGACAGATTCATTTCATGCAGGATACATGAATAGTACTTGCAACTTGTGGTCCATATGTGCATGCACTGATTTCAGATTGGTAGCTTAGCTGGCATAGTTACTTCCAATGTCTTACCTTCAAGGTTATTTGTACCATTTCAGCCTCATTTCAGTAGTGACTGGACAACAGATCCCATCATGTGTAGACATGAACCTCTTCACATATTCGTTTTCTGGTTTTTATTGTTTGTTGAGGTTATTTTATATATAGTTTGCTGACACAATTGTATGGTTTTTACATTTTTCTAGTTAAAATTATGTTCCTAATACACTCATACTACTAAAATAATTTCATACTTTACTAAAATTTCTTCCGGGCCTCAAGTATGCAATGACTACCCTATCATAGTCAAACCAGTATCCTTATCATTTGATGGTACATCAGCATTAAAATGACTTAGTGTCGTCTACCCATCTATCAAAGTGTTCCAATATATATAATTGTAATGCAATAAATTCTGGTTTTCTATTTATACACTTAAAAAATATGAAGAACTTTGAAACCCTTCACATTCAAGACCAGTTAAATGGAAACATGACAAAAAACACCTTCTGCAATAGGTACCTCACAAATAATCTGTTTGTCTCAGTTGCATGGAAATAAAAGTTAAAGGGGCAAATGAGTGAAATTGTGTCTAGTTTAAGATTTTGTTTAGAAATAAAACAACTGAAGCTGAGATATCTCATTGAACATTTTCCTGAAATATATGAGGTTTTGGTATTTTTGGATTTCAGCTTTCCTCTGAATGATTTGCTATCCAAAACAAAATCAGAGCTTTTCTATGACACAGTAATTAAAAAATGAAAACTAACAAGTACTAGAAAATGAGTCTTGCTTGTTGTAAATTGGTGACCTGTACTGCAACGCAGAATGCAGATGATGACCTGAAAGTCAGAGAGATTTAAAAGTGTGATAGAACTTATTTCAAAATGATTACTGAAATTGTTAAGGAATCTGTGTTTTGAGGCAGTCGTGTGTCTTTAAGTCTGTCACCATTCAATTCAACTTCAGGGTTTTTTTGAGTGCTCAATGATGAGAGACTGAATTAAACATTCCCAGCAACTCTGGTAACGTGTATGCTGCTGGCCTGAAACACTCCACCTTTTGTCATGGTCCTTCTCCCCACATGGCAGTGCATTAGTACACCTTGCCCTGTTACCAAATGTCCCTCTTGTTCTGGCCCTGCTCTCCTTTCAGTCAATGGGAGTTACAGTTTAGGTTTTTGACAGAACAGGGGCTGGCCCCCTCTCTCAGGATTTCTTTCCTTAATTAGCAATAACTTTGCACAAGGCCTGATTGGTTTGGGGCAGTTGTTTATAGTAACTACTTAAGTTCAACAGAATTTTTGTATTTTCTTTTATTGTTGCCAATTTGAATTTATTTTTAAAAGGGGAATTAAATAACACAGACAGGAAGATATTGATGCAAATTTCCTAACTGCTAAGTTAATAGGATTGAAATTAGGAGCATGCATATATCTTCAAGAAGCATCAAAAATGCATAACTACAGTTTAGGGACCTTAGCAATACTTTGGTTTTAACAGAAATGTGATTTCTTGACTTATTTAGCTCAAGTCTATTTTTTAAATACCATGACTAAGACTGAAAACCTCTTTGCTTCTTCAGTGATTCTGCAGGATTGTGTTGAACCCTTCCTGAGAACAACATCCTGCACAGATGTCTCCCCATTTTCTCCAGACTTCCCAAAGACTTCCCAAACAAAGCATGCTGAGAATTACGCTTCAGTCCATTCCACCATATATCTCCTTTATAATTTTACCTGGAAATTTTGTGAGGGAGTTCAAACAGCAAAATTCATGCTGTGGAAGAACTGTAACATGTGCTACCACACATAAGTGCATGTAATTATTTTACAGCTCAAGAAGCCTAAAGTCCATCTCCAAGACTAGCACTTCTTAGGCAATGAAATGCTACAAAAATATAACACTTCTATTATTTATGTCTCCTTTTGTGTATAGCTATCAGTGCATATTCAACTCAAAGGATCTTGCAGTGCTTTACAAATGACATATGTACAGGAATTCCTTCCACGCTGAAATGCCCAGACTTAGAGGGTGGGCTGCGGCCAAGAAAATAATCAGCTTATACCACACTGCATAATGTGTGTGAACTGCACAATGTGTGTAAGGATAATTCTGGCCAAGGGCATATCAGACAGTGCATCTCACCAGTGCATGCTGCTGGAAAAGTCTAATATTTAAAAGATATGTTAAAAGTAAAAAAACCATCATCAACATTCTTCATGGGCAGTCAATATGGTCCATTAAGTTTTTCTTTATACATGTATGCACTTTGACTATACATACATATAATTAAAATGTTGATTTGCCACTGGCATCCCTAAACCTCTTTTGTTTTCACAAGTAATTTCCTGTAAGCACCAGGTTTTAATAACTGATGATAAAGGGAATTAGAAGAATCTTGACTTATACATCTGAGACGACAATATACATGTATATTGACTAATAATACTTACTTACAGATCAGAGGACCAGCCTATGCGTGGACTTACTAGTATAAACTGTGAACTAGATAGTGGAAAGTGTGTGTGCATTACCTTTTTAAATACTACAGCACCTGCTGCCTAGTTCTTGTTACTTACGTAGTGCTGCCAGCTTGGAGTTCCCCAAACATTTCACCAAGATTAATTGAGGAATAATCCCATTTAAATTTAAAGAAAAAACCCAAAAGACAAAACCACAACAAAAAACTCCAACAAAAACCTGAAACTTTTTTCCTCATGTAATAAATGACAAGCCATCAAAGAGGTATATGATGTGACTTTGCCAATAACACATGGCGAGCCGTGAGTTAATATTTACTGTCAAAATACAGTGCCATAACTACACCTGTCAAGCTCTTTGTCTGAATGAGCTTGTCCTTCAGTTTGCCTTTGGGGTAGAGGCACCCAATTGTTGTGGGATTGTGCAGTCCTACCACAGTGAGACTAACTGTGGCTGTCCCATAGCATCCATGACAGTTTCAGTGTTGGCTAGTAATTATAAGAAGGACAGCAACGCTCACAACCTCTCCAGTGGTGCCAGAGTCTCCTATCACAAAGTCCTTTCATAGGATACCTTCAATAAATGCTCCAGTGTCTTGGGGAGAACAATATGTTGACTACTGCCCTGACCTCTGTACCAGCATGACGAGAAGGGGCATCACTAACCTCAGTCTTCTCCATAATTCTTGCTTTCTAAAGAATTTAACTTAGCTCCTCCTAGGCATTTCCCTTGCTTTCTCCTGTCTTTTCATTCTCTTCATCTCTGCTCTGACTCCCAGAATGCCTCTATTCTCAAAATTATTACACCAACTCTCAGTTAATGTTGCTGTTCAGGTACCATTTTTTCTGCAGATTCCTCAGGACAGATTCCTTCTGCAAGTCCTTTCAGAGGAGACCTACTAGTGAAATGTCCATGATAATGGGTTGAAAAGGATGATAAAATAAAATGGCAAGGACTATGTGGAACCAAACAGCAACCACTGGCTGGCTTCTGCAGAAAACCCCTGCACTGCTCAAGCATCCCCACTCTATTTCTCCCTTTTCCCTATGCCCCTAAGGTATGTTTTGGATTAGTCTAATTTAGAATGTCAGCAACTGGTTTTTTTTGTGGTTTTACCTGTATTGAGACATATGCATGTATGGCACTGTATCAGTAACAGCAGGAAAGGCATTGGCACAGTTCCTTTAGCTCAAATTTATGTGTTCTAACCAAGGGATTCATTAGTTTTGCTGATTTGGGCAGACAGACAGTAGTATGGGGATGTGTACACAGGACGCAAATGCCTACATACCGTGTATGCTGTTTGAGTGTAACTGTGCATGTGTTCTCTGTGTGTGTGTCTGCACACGTGTCCTTAGCTTTTTTAATACTTGTATGTGTTTATTTCACGTTGATTAAGTGTTTCATATTTATTTTTCGGTGTGTCCATCTGGACATACATATGATCCATTTTAGTTCTTCCAAGTCAGTACAAGGCATAAGTATATCCGTTTAGCTGTGTCTGTCAATGCTGAATGAGAGGTTGTTTATACTTGAGCTCATTCTACATATACTAGTCAGGACCTGTGCTGTCCATGACTTATGTGTCTATGCATTCACGAAGACTTGGTTAACCTGTTTTGGCCTAGTCTGGAGAGTCAGAAAATCTCTGTGCAGAAAACTGTGTACAAGGGAAGTTTGCTTTTACTAGTTTGCAAACATTTACCATATTCTCAGTGTACAGAACGCTGACTACTGAGTGCTTATGACAACATCAGGGTCAGTAATGATGGCTAACATTAAAGGTATTTTAATTTATCAAGTTAATATTCTTGCACAAAATGAAAGAGCTGGCCTTTGTTTTTTAGGGGAATGAAGGATGTGGCCAAGACTAGTTTTGAGAGGGCTTTTTGTTTGATTTTGCCTCATGCTTAGAAATACAAATCTTTAGATTTCTGATGCCAAGTTTGGAAATTGCGCCCTTAGTAAGTGTTTTACAGGCTTTTTGAGCTGTCTGGTGAGCCAAAACAGGAGACTGTATCCATCAGTTTTTTCTGTCTACTTAATTTGTTAAGTGAAGTAATCTTCCTGAAGTGAGAGCATTTCATATAGTTTGCTAAACAACCAGGAATTTTGAAAACCTTGGATAAAAATAAAGACTTTATTGTTCATTGCTTCATTTAATAATTTAGGGCCGTGCAAAGTGAGTGAAAAACAGGTGCTGATGCTCTGTTTTGCACTTACTTTTCTCATCTGAGTCTTGAAACATGATTCCCTAATATCATACAGTCTACCAGCATGGTGAGAAAGGTCCACTTTGCTTATACAGAGCTAAGTGTACAAGGGGCAAGGCAGCAGAAAATTAGGGCATAGGGGCCCATCCCAATTCCCCTGAAGGAAATGGGAACTGAATTAAGCCTAAATCTCTAATTACATAGGGGTAATAGTCTATCAGAACTCCCACTGAAGCAAAAGGGAGTTGGATCAAGCCCAAAACTCTAATTGCATTTTTCCTTGCCATTTTTGTTCATATATTTTGTTTACTCTGGTTCATCCTTACATTATTTTGTAATTATTATGATAGGATTAGTGGCCATTAAATATCTTACTTCTGAATGGTATGACTTGTTCCTAGTCACTGATGTCACTGATGTATGTCAGAAAGGTTTATATATTGTGGTGGGTATAGCAAGAGATAGATAAATTTATCTAACTGATTGAAGTGGATCAAGGCTTATACATTTCCTACTAGCACTTCAAAGGGCCATACTACTTTTCTCTGTGCAGAAAACAATACAGTGCAAGGCCGCACCAGGACTTTTTTCTTCCCATTTTTTTATCCTGGTGTTCATACCAAATACCTTTGAATTTCCACAGTGAGGACTGGATATATCTCAGGAATTTTACAAGAATAGAGCAGTACTGGCTATGTGATAGATAGCTATTACTTGGAGAAAGTTCCCATGCCACCCACCATTTTGGAGCATCCCAACACAGTTGTTCAGTTTGTTCGATACCAGATTTCCTCCTGCTCTGCTGTGGTATCAACATGCCATCTACAGTATAGACTGTAGTTGGGAGTTTTCTCCCGTCTTTGAATCCCATCCCCAAACATCACAGCCCTAGATTAAGAAGAGTTACAACGCATCCCAGGCAATGAGAAGTGTACTCACACTTCCAGTGGTGCACTGACTCCCCCGTACCGGCAGTATTACAACTAAAGGGCTGTATAGAGGCCCTGGTACACGATGGGAATTCTCACTGACGACAGCAGAAACTGCATGCATCAGTCTAGGCAGGACTCCAGGTAGATGACGTCTGTGTGGCTTGGAAAACATCAAAGTAGGAAATATATGCTGGAGCAAGGGGCATTTCTGCAGTCATTCCTCACGACATAATTTTACTTAGTCGCCCATTAATAATGTTCCGAGACAGATGGGCACAGCTTTATTTTGGAGATTTTATTGACTTGTCCTAATTTGTACTTCCAATTTTGACCCTAATATATAAGCTCAAAATTAGGGAATGGCTTTAGCCAAGACAGGTGTAGAGTTCTGGAAAAGTTTTCTTACAGGAGCAGTGGAACCAGGCAAGCAAATTAGCTATGGATTTTGATTAATTATTGAAATGGATTATAAAGCAAGGTTGTCCAAAATAGGAAGGCTTTACTCATCAACATAGGAGATCCCATCCACTGTAAGTTTCACTGTATCTATCTGGGGAGCCGCAAAGGAGATAATTATCAATACATGGTGGAAGAACACGGTGAATCATTGATATAGCTACTCATTGCGTCCTGGGACAGAAGGACTTTGAACAATTTGGAAGTGTTTTGTTCCCAATTAATATATTTTTGGCTACAGCAAAGGTAGAGGAACTTTGAACCAAATAGTAGAAGACGTGTCTGTCAATTAAACTACCCAGGAGATGTACTGGTAAGCGACCTTCAGTTACAGAGATATAGTCTAAGTAACCTCAGTCACTTCACTGGAATCATTCAAGACTTAAACTGACAGAAAATAGGAAGGAATGTCTTCCTCATTGAAACTCTTTTATCCCATTTAGAATAACACAGCCTTAACATGTATTTCCTAACTGCAGTAGGAAATATGGTTTTCTTTCAGACTGAACAGTATTTTCGTGTTTAGTTCGCTCAACGTAGTCTCTGTCAAAGAAGACTGTTTTTTCCTTTTGAACTTACAAACCTGGTTTGCAGTGTTTCCAGTATGTACATGAAAATCTAGAGGGCCATATCTTACCGTAGTCTTAGCATGCTACTGTTAATATTGGGAGGAACTTTTGCTTAAGAACAAACAGGGTGAAATAGTTCATGATAAACAACAACAAAATATTTAAAAGTAGATCTGACTATCTCGATTAAAACTGGTTGTTTCTTACATTTGTAGTGAAGATTAGTTAGAACTGTTTCAATGATTTGTAAAGGAATAGTATCAGAAGGCCATTTTAGTGACTTGGAACTTGCTGCCCTGGGCTGCACAGAGCCTGGGAACTGAAGAAGGCAGAGGAGTAAGCTGGCCAGTCCAGCTTTGCTGTTCAACATGACCAAAGTACACCAACACACAGATATTCCAGGCTGCGAGATGAAAGTGAACTTGTAAAAATTGCTCTCTTCAGCGGTTCAGTGTGTGCTAAAGGTAAGAAACCTATTTAAAACATATACTTTAACTAAAATATTTATCTTAGCATTGCTTTTGAAAAAAGACAATATAAAAATACCTGTCAGATCCATTTTAAAAGATAGGTACTGTTTTACCATGAGAGAGAAAACCAGGTGCTGCATGGGGAGACAGTTTTATCAGTTGGGATCGACATAGAGGTAAACAGGTCTTCTCCTCATGACTTTCATGACAAAGCATTGTCATGTTTCCTCCCCACGACCTTAACAACAGATACAAAGGATGGTACAGCTCCATCCAGTGAAGTTGTTGGAGTTTTGGGTGGCTTCAAAGGGGCTGGCTCTGGCAGAGTTCTGCTGGAGAGGGGAAAAGTGCAGTTTTGTGATACAGCTTTTGTAAAGTAATATCTAACTTACATGTAATTCAAAAGCTAAGTATTTCCTTAAACGATAGTATCAAGATGCTGGCTAAAGAGTAAATAATATGAAAAATTTCTGTTAGTAAAATCTTATCTTTCCTAATATAAATGTTTTTTGATTTTTTTTTTTTTTAAGGAAAGAATGTGTATGAAGAAAACTATTTGAGCAAAGTTTAAAAAAGATGCCTGAATGAAGTAATGTCATAAAAATGACTGAACAAGGTTCTGCATATGTAGTTCATTGTAATCAGGGAAAAACTGATTCTTCTGCAGAGTGCAGACAGACAGATGGAATCCTGCTTATTCGGACTGGGGCTCTGTGTAGGTGACATACTGGCCCTCAGCACAAAGAGTGATTTCACAGATTTAGGTGGTAACTTTCTAAAAAGGTTATTATCAACATTTCAGCCCCCAAGATCTGAAAATTAAGGTGCATCTTACTGCCTCTCATAATGTTTAGTGCAGATCTCTGTGCTCTAATTGTAAGAGGTAAAACATGGTGCTTTACCAGGCAGACTGAAGTCCCACTCTCTATATCTCATACAGGTAGTCTGGGGGTGTTTCACTGATAAAAGTGATGGTGGACCTGAATCCTTACTGGCATACATGAGAGAAATTGCTGACATCATTGCAGCTTCAGGTGTTCACATCAGTAACTTTGGCTTTAGTTTAGTTTAGTCAGTAAAATGTGGAAATCTTTGCTCTTAAGATGTTTGGAACTTTTCTGCCATGGTTCAGTGCTATGTAGCATCTACTTCCAGTTTCACAGAATGCATTTATATGTAGGGAACTGAATGCATGTGCCAGGAATGGAAAGTTTTTTGCAGTCACTTCTCTGGAAGACATGCCATAAACCTGCAGTAAAGAGTTAACAGCACTGGGGGCTAATCACAGAACAGTTGCTGACCTTAGTGCATTTTGGCAGACGATACCTTTGATCACAAAAGGCAGCTTTTGTGATCAGACCCCATGAAGACGTTGCACAAGTCATGCATGAATTGAAGGTTCAGTTGTGGGGGTTTTAGAACGGTTAATGGCTGTTGACTTTAGTGGAAACAATGTAATAAAAACTTTATTTTCTGCTTAATGCAGAATGTTCAACTTCTCAGAAAGGAGTTCTTACTCCTCACTTACCCATCTGGTCCCTCGAGCTGGTCATTCTCATAATAGGCTTTCTGCAGCTGAGGGTGCAAGAGCACAGCAGAGATGACATACCTGGAACTGTGCAGTCAGTGTTAGAGCTACACAAAAGAGTCTTGGCACTGGCAACAGACCAAACAGTGACCATTAGATTCCAGTTAAGTTACAGACCTTTTAAAAAATAAAATCTGAGATTAAGGTGTTTGGTTAACCCTTTGGAAGTGGGGACTTGTAAAGGGAGGGTAGTTTTTCTAGGGAAGCACCTAAGTATCACGATTTACTGTGAAAGGGCTAACAAAGGTTAAAATCAGCAACTACATTGCTCCTAATACCTGTGAAACAGGTACTTTTTAAAGCAGACTAACTCTTTTCATACCTTGTAGTAGTTACCTGACATGTATAAAAGCACTTTTTCTAGTTTAAATAGTTGACTTTATTAATAATTATTCGGCTCTGAACTTGAACTTGCTTTGTTTGCAGTTACAGAAATAATCAAATTGTCTTGAATAGCACTAATTCCTATTTATCAGTAATGCATTTTTAAATTCTTTTTAAAAGTTAAAAATAGGACAACTTACAAATTACATTTCAAATAGTTTCACATTGTGTTAAAAAAAAGTTTGTTACGCATCTAGACTGAAATTTTAGATATTCTGTTTTAATTTAGTGAGACAGTTTTTGGCTCAAAAAGGGGTGATTCTGAATGGAAATGTTATCAAAACTTTCTTTTTAGCAACAGCTTAAGAAAACGACACAAGGTGTAGTCTGCTACTATTCTATAGTTTCAAGCTCTTGCTCTGCTGAAAGTGCTCAGGATTTCTTTGGATCAGGCCCATTACTATCTTTGTCACCTCAAATGGAGCCATCAGCGCCACTCCATAACAAAAAAAAGTGTTAACCCTTCCCTGCCCAGCACCTTCTCAAAGACTTGCTTCGACTCCAGCAATTCAAAAAACTAGCAATAGAAAGCTTTGCTGGTTGATTTGGTTACTCTTTTACAAGAACATTCTGATTTAACTCCTGATTTTGGATAAAGTAAATGAGTTTTCACTAGTTCTACCTCTCCCCTTCCAGTTCACACTTTCTGTATTTGCTGGGAAAGTTTCTTGCCAGCTTGCTTCTTTGTGGGGGGAGAGGGGAAGCCTACGACTTAACAGCATATATACCAGAGCCATCAAGGTCACAGGTAAAATAGATGGAACTACTAATTTTTCCAACTGCATACTAGCAAGAGCATGCACCACAAAGACCTGATACTGACAGACCTCCCATGCCTTTCCATTGCCCTCTCTACTTGGCACCTGCAGGTTTGTGGATTGGAAGCCGGCTTTCATCCCAGCTTTTACTAGTGCTCCGGGTCCTGAGCTGTGTGCCTGGGACCACACCGGCCTGGGGGCTCATGAGTGTCCTGCTGTGTCTCTGCACCACACGCTCCTCGAGTCCGGAGTCAGTTTTACACGAGGCTAAATTGCACTGTTTACTGAAGTAGTTTATAAATCCTGGGGGCTAAATCTAAACAATTCTTTCCAAAATTGTTTTGCCCTGTTACAATAGCTTTGATCAACATCTGCACTAAAGATGCTTTTCTGTTCTTTACTAAAAAGAATAAGGAATTTCTGCTGGCTATTTGGAGGCTAGATCCTGCAACCTCTAGCGAATATTTATGCATATTCATGAATATAATATCAAGGAATTCAATAGGAACATTTCTGTAGATCAGAATTATTCCTAGGAATGCAGGTTAACATAATACTGCCCCAGCAAAATCCCCAGTTGACAATGCTGCAGTGCTTCCTCTCATAGTACCTGACTTCCAGAGCTAAGTTTTGAAAGCACTAAATCAAAAGTAAAAGTTAAAACTTTTAACTACACATTTCCAAACGCAGTATACAACAAACACATTAAGTGTTCCAAATGAATTAAAAAACAAGTAATAACAAAACCCTTAACTAGTTTTGTCTGAGTTTCTTTTCTTGGATGTTTGGGATCTGCTATAATCAGTGCTACAAACATTAAAATCTCCAGGACAAGCAGCCTGAATCTTTAACTAAATAAGTAAAAATTTGCAAAGTACTAGATTTTCTGAAGTAAAGCAATTGTTGATTTTATTTGTAACAATAATTTGCAAATTTAACTTGGAAACCAGTTTTTTCTTCCAGATGAGGGAGGACCAGAAGTAGCCAGAACATTCAGGAAAGGTAACTGTATAAGCTTTCAAAGCTGCTTTGATAACATACTGCCTACCACAAACATTATTTTCACAAAATCATAAAACCATATTTTCATATTAAGAGAAATTTCATACAGGTCTTTTGACCTCCATAGTTAATTTAGGCAAAATCTTACTGCCTTTAAAGGTACTGCCTGAAATTACTTTCTTTTTGGGGGGGAGGAAAGGGTTTGAGAGTTATAGAGCCTTTATTTGAATATATTAAGTATTGTGAAATATTGACATACAGAGACAGATCCTCTTATTTTTCTAGAATTTGGACTTCAAGGAAATCAAAACTTAGAATACATTCAAAGTTAGGGAAACCACTTTAGGACTGCGGGCACCAGCTAGATAATTTCAGTGGGCAGCTTTTTTTTAAAGTGAATATTTATATTAAATGGCATCCAGTTGAGAAATAATTTTCAAGGAAGATATTTTCTTATATTCTGGGAAGTTACTCATAATAGCCAAAGTACTACGTAGCATGCAGCTAAATATAAAACAAAATAAGCTCAGTTATCTAATATAGATATAAATGCAAGTATTTGTGAAATCTATTTAGAGTAATGTTTTGTACCTTTGTATACAGAAGAAAAAGGTGAAGTGGGAATATTGTATACTTCAGCCAAAATACTAGCTAAATATTTTTTCCTTTTTCTGGATTTATTTCCTAACAGAAATAAAAAAGGTTTAAAGTATCAAAAATGTCCAAAGAGTAAGCATACCTAATTGTTACCAAATTCATATGGTACAAGTTAGGAGACAGTTGGTTTTAAATTCCTCTGGACTGATCCTGCTCTCCTAAAATGAGTGATAAAATTTCCTTTGCCTTCAAAGGGAGCTGAATTTCATGCCAGCTTTTAAAATAGAATTTATTAACTCTTCAGTATTCTGCTAAATAATAAAACTTCACTGCTTCTTTAAAATCAAAGTAACAAAAATTTTAGATTAAAATCTAAGCAAACAGGACTGGCAAATACTGTAAAAAAACCAGCTTTTGAGTCGTAGCTATTATTAGACTACCAGCTGATAATTTGATAAAAAGAATTCGGTCTTATTTGTCTACTGTTTTTAAGTGGTTTATAGGACTTGGATGTTTTAGATTCTCTATTAACATATACAGGATGCAAAAGAAATAAAGCCCTGCCCTTGCAGAATAAAGGCAGAAATATGTTCTGGCAATTAGAACAATTAAATCTAGCTGCTGAATCTAAAACTTAGTTACCTAAGAATTGACATTTTAATGTTAACAGAAGAAAATAAGGCAGAGATATTTTTGCATCAAGAAAGAACTTCTTTTAATGAAATATACAAACTTGGTCTTACAGACATTAAAAAAAATTTGTATTTGTGAGTTTAAATTTGTAGTCTACTAAATACATTGTTTAAATAGCAGGCAGAGACAGCTGAGAAGAGGAGGAAATTGGTAGGATTAAAACTTACAGTTAGTACAAAGAGAAAATACTTTGATAGGGGCAAGCAGTAAGCCTAAGTCAGTTTGGGTTCATCACTATCCTATGAATTCCTATATTTCATACTAATTCATATGACTTAAAATTGTTAGAATCATTACTCAGCCCTACTGAATATATTTCTATTAAAAAGTTATGTTTTTCCTCTTTTTCAAAAATTGCTATTTTTGATTGTTCTACAGAGAAGCAGAAAAAAAAAGTAAATTCAGTCATAATTCACAAATGCTCCTTCTCCTGAAGCAAATTTTTTACTTTGAAATTATTAATAGGAAATTATTTGAACAGGTTTTTAAAAGTTTATTTGTGTGAGAAGCTTTTTGAAAGTTTTATAATATTATCTTACTTATAACTGACTGCAGCTAGAATACAGCCTTTTTAAGAATTGAATACTGTACATAACAATTAAAAAAACATGTGGATGTAGATATAGTTATTAGGAACATTAATTTGCATTGTTGAATCTTACTGGGAGGTTTTTTCTTTCTTAAAGCTTTTAAGTAGTTAGCAATGAAAACCAGTGGAGATTAAAAGAATCTGTTTCAAATCTTCCTTAAAAACCCGAAAAATGTTTCTAAACTTTTAAATGTGCTTTGATATTTTTTTTCCTAATATGTATAGGTTATTTATAAATCTTCTTAGTATAAAAAAAATTTATTTATAGATAGTTCATATTTCATTAAACTGACTGAGCAGACAGGGCTACATCATACTTGTCTGTAAATTTAACTGGGACTTATTTAATAGAACAATGAGCTAGATAAATGTCCTACCTGAAGTTTTATCCAAATAATAGCACTTGTAATAATTAACATATGTTAACAATCCCATATTGATCATGTATCTGGAATCTCTCTCTTCAGATTCTACTTAATATTCTTGGAGGTTTTTTCTATGTATGGCTTTCAGAATAATAAACACAATATTCCTGTTGTTTTTTAAATTTATAACAAAGAATAAATATTGATTTTGTTTTGACATCAAGAGCAATTACTGACAGAAGGAGATATGCACTAATTTTGCACAAGCAAGTTTATGAAGTTTTAAAGTCCTGGAAGGAAAGGAATTTAAAAGAGCAAAAACAAAAGAACCCCCACCCCCAATATTTGAATAAAAATGTTTTAAATGTCTGCTGCAATTTTTTTAAGAGGGGAAAACAGCTTTTTTTCCTTGGCAATGTATTAAAATTCAAAGAATGACATTAAAATTCATGATGGGAGTTCTACCACAGAACTTAGCTTTCCAAAGGTCTGGTCAGCTCCTTAAATTTAATTGAAACTACATTAAAAAATTATCTTTTCATGTACTAAGTAAACCTAAATGTTTACCTTGGAAAAGAATAACTGCATATATCTGATCAGTGGAGACATGAACACCACACAAAGTGATTTTTTTGAAAGGAAAATAATTATTTCCACATAACTTCTAAATCAATGGGCATCTGTTTATGGCCATATTAGTGCTATAATAAGGACAATAAGCTAGACTTTACCAACTAAGTGGAAGGTAGGTATAGTATGGTATGAAGTGGGAGCAAGCTCAGAGTTGGGTCAGTGTAGCAGCAGCACATAAATATAAATGTCAGGAACCAAGTCCAATTTATTTGACTACAATTTTCTCAGAGATACTACCTTAAATTTGAATTTGCTGATTGTATGTGCTTCAATGAAATTATGAGCTTTTAAAACATGTATTAATATGCTTAAATATGACTATGTTATTAAATATTTCAATAACTGAAGAGAGAAATCTGTAAGTCACAGTATAAGCCAAATATGGAAAACTGAATTGATGTCTTTGTAATATGCTTCATTCTTTATTTTGAATGAACAGTTTTAGAGGTGAATACTAAATTCTCCAGAATAAATTCACAAATGTATCACTCTATTAGTTTTTGAAAATGTTTTGTTCCCATGTCACATAAATTATGTAATCTTTTTGCTCTCTAGAAATTATGCCACAGTTGTAAAAGGGTCAAAATATTACCAATTTAAGTCTCAAAAAAAGTTTTCAAATATTTCTATATTTCACATTACAATAAGGCAGGTGTGGAAGATGTAATCCATTAATTTAAAATTTCCCAATGATGAATATTCAACTGCAAATTCTTATTACAATAAATTCTTATTATATAATTTGATATTAATTTTTTTTCCCCTGTAGGACACCATAAATATAAGACAAAGTCCTGCCTTCAGAACTTAGCTGATAATAGTGTCAGATTAGGCAAGGCAATATCCTCATTTGTGGCTGTAATATTATAACCAGAGGAGTATATAAATTAGAGGTTAAAAATTTAATACTTGACTCCTGCTACAGTTATCCAGATTTCTATTCTATTTACTAATACTAGTATTTTTGCCACAGTTTTCATTAAGGTATTTCAAACAAGAAGACCCAATTGCTTGGTCTCTGATCTCTAAAAATCCATCCTGTCAGGATGAGAATTAATTAATTAATATCTCTTTAATTAACTTTAGGTTTTCCCTTTCCCTTTTTCTCCCTGGTTAATTTGGTAGAGGGCAAAAATAGAACTCAGATTAATATAATTTCATCTGCCATGGGCAGGGGGTTTGGAACGAGATGATCTTCAAGGTCTCTTCCAACTCAAACCATTCTGTTATTCTATGATTCTGTAATTTCCCAACTCACATAAAATCCTCTGTTTTGATAAGACAAATTCTTGTGGTAATAATGGCATGCTGTTACTAATGTGCATTTTTTAACCTAAATTATAGCATTCAATAAATTTGTTTCACTGAAAAAAAATCCAATTAATTGGCCTGAATATTTATCAGAGGTTGCAAATTGTGATTTTAGTTATTAACTCTTAGTTTCAATGGTCATTATACTTACCATATAGAATGCTATTTAAACTATCAGACCTCATGCTTTTAAGATTTAAAGCAACCATTCAAATCATCTTCACCACTCTTCTGCTATAATAATGCAGCAAATCTGTATTTCATGACATGGGAATTTAAAATGAGATGGTACTATGTGCACAAGGGCATCTAATTGGAACAAAAAGGAAAGCAGTCAGAATACAAGGGTATCTGGATTTAAGTGGGTTAACACCAAACTGCTTTATAAATTGCTGAACTGAAGATATGAAATTTCAATTCATATAGAATCATAGATGTAAAGACGTGAAATTATACAGACTGTCTGATCTGTATAAATCCAGCCAAAAGCTTGTAAGTGATCATTGGGCTCATGTGATAGCAGTGACTTAGTTGTACTACATTCTAACTCCATACTGAAATGGAGTCTGGGGTTGAGATGCGGATGAGGCAGAGTTAAGGCTAAGCTTTGCAGATGGAACACAGGCCTGCCTACCCCCAGAGCTGCCCAGCTCTGGGATCGGGACTGTTCCAGGTCTGTGGTACCCAAGTCCTCCAGAAATTTTGGGTCAGGGCTGTTTTTTGTAAAAATTTTTTTGCTACACTCTAGTGCACAGTGCAGTTGGTTCCAGTGAGGCTGCATTTATCAGAATATTTTTGTGTACCACATTCTATATTTATGGCTTGGACTTTGTGATTATTCTATATGCTTGCTTAAATGAAACTGAAACTTTAGAAATGGAGAGCTAATTTTTTTTCTCCTAAAGAAAAAAGTCTGTTGTATAGAACAGACTCCATATAAAGTAAACGATATGTCAGCTAGCTGCTGGTGTATTTATTCTTTACCCATATGAGATGGAATGTAACATGAAGGTAGGAGGTATTAATGGCTGCCTTAAACTAAGAACTGGTAAAAAGCAAGTGGATGCTGACAGATTCACTTGCCATGCATAGGGGTTCCACATGTGCCTCATTTTCTAAATTTACTTAAAATTCAGAATTTTTCCTGTATGCACTTTCTGAAATTTCAGAGTTCATTAGTTGCACACAGATGTGCAACAATAGTGAAGTATGGGTCATGTCCTTCAACTGTATGGTACACAAGCTCTGAAGGTTCAAAAGAGGAAATATTCTTAGCTAAGTTGTGTGAATTAATAGTGTTCTTCCCATGTTTCGTTTATTTGAGAAGTGAAGTTTGAATTAATCTGCCCAAACCCTCTCTTTTGTTTGACTTTATACTCCGGCAGCTCATTGGGTCCCTTTACAAAACACAGTAAGACCAGCTTCAATACTATTAATGTGAGACACAAAACCTGAGGAGAAATACCTGACCTTAACCTATACAAAGTGTCCACTTCACACTGCTTTGATCAGGAATAAGCACTTGGGCCCATAGCCACTGTTTACAGATATGTCTGTAATAAATTGATAATGTGTGGATAAATATCAGCCCCTTCTTCTGTTCCTTTGCCTAGTTTCTGATTATTTTCAACTATATTTGGGCAGCTGGAGAATAATATTTAGCTATTAGCTGTGACCAAAAGTTCTTCAGTATTTAGACAAATAACACAAACTTTTTAATGAAATGTTAAACCATTAATATTGAGGTTCTGCAAAATCATATAGGACAGTAAGAAACATCCATGTGAAAGATCGACAGGGCTTCCTTTTTCATAAAAATCTGTAGGATCATTAGTGTAATTTTTATAAAGCATTTAAAATTTTTATTTTTGGGGGACAAAAGATCAAAATCGCACCTGTGATATTTCTGAAACCAGAATACTGCATTTTCTTTTTATGGAAGTCTGTTGGATTTTATTTAATCCCATTTAGATTGTTACATCATGCTCGTAACAGCACTATTGGAAAGTCACTCTCTTGGTGCTAACAAGTGTGTTTTGGTATTTGGGAATGACTTGACTTGGAGTCCAGGAAAGGGATGTGTGTACTGGATGTCCAAGATTAGTTGGACACAGCTTGGTTTACAACCCATAAATGTGCATTTTTGAGGACTAGATATAGTATGTTTTTGGATGGTCCTCCTGAGGATAAAAATGGATGTTCTGGTCATCCCCCGTTAGTAGATGGTTTCTGACCTTCATTATGCTACAAAGCACAAATTTCTAGCCAACCTTTTTTTGATCAGAGGGTGTTATTTATTACACTAGCTTGTTAAGGGGGAGGGAGAAGTAAAAGGGGGCTTTTATCTTTTGCAAGAAGTTTAGTATTAACTGAGTTAAATGTATGTCATTTGCCTAGGTGCCCTGGAATGTCAAATAAAATGTAGAAATGTAGAATATATGTATGAATATGTAGAATATAAAGTAAAATATATTATTTAAGATATGCTGTGGGAGAAATGGCACACTACCTTTTCCAAGCTACAGTTGGGAAAGGACCTCGGGAATGTACAAAGCTGGTCTAAGAACAAGACAACAAGCTGTTTGGCAATAAGTGGTTTTTGTAGCTGAAACCCTTCAAAAAGAGGGAAATAGAGCAAGCTCATCAACTGTCTGCATGCAAGCCAAAATAAATGACAGGTACCAAGGTCATGATACATCTTGAGACAATTGGAGTCCACAGGATTTTTAGACGTGACGAGCACTTCTTCAAATTGACATGAGTGGTGTGTAGTTCCTTCCCACTCATCCACTAATATCTCATTCAGAAGGACTCATGCTTTTGGACTATGAGGATCATGCCCTGCTTTTTAATTGCAGAAGGATATTGAATATATAGGAAAAGGGTAGTCACTAAATGATGTGGTGTTGATTGATCAAGTCTGATAAATCTTCCACCAGTCTTCTCATCATTAGGAAAAGCTTTATGTGTCTTTTTCTTTAATCTCATAGGGACCCATATGTGATGCAGTTCCTTTTCCTGTTAACAGGCAGTATATGCACTTCCTTTTTTGCAGTCTACTATGTGCAATGTCATTATGTCCTTTATGAAGAGATGAATCAAAAGGAAGTCACAGATTCAGAAAGTTTGATAAACTATATGAAAGAGCACCTGTTCACCTTCACTGTTTCAGGGAGACTGGACTTGCTGCCAGCTAGCCAAGGTAGTTAGTAGCTCAGTGGCTACCCCAGGATGCTTGCAGGAAGTTCTCAGTCCCCAGATGTACAAACTGAGGTACTGCTGACAAACTTTGTTTTTTCTAACACAGTGTATATTGTTATGTCCTTTAGCAACCTGCAGTTAAAGAAACACTTGTTCAGCAGAGGCAAAGTTCCCATCAAATGATGAATTCCCGAGCAGCACAGTTTTAGCAAGCAACAGAAACCAGATTTGTTGAACCTGGATGCAGTGAAGGTCTGCTGATAGTGGCAGAGGACCTACATAATTCCATGACAATGCAAAGTCTGTATGATCACCTGGGTTACGGCCATCTTTCTGTTGTGTTTCTCTACAAACAGAATTATTCTTGGTAAGGGATATGAGTGATAGACAGAGGTTTTGATATTGGTATATTTGCTTTAAATTTACGGGAAGAAAAATGAAGGTACTGTTTTAGATCTCTGGATCAGCTGGTCTTTAGTTAGAAGTTGCAAAAGAAACTTGTGTGTTGGAAATCTATGAGGTTGTGTTACATTGGTTGTTTAAAATAGGGCCAGATAATGTTTATAATACATGTGTTGTAGTAGTCACTGTATCTCTGATATAACCCTGTTGTGCAAACAGGAAGATGCTGTTGGCTTGCAGGCAGAAGTAGGGGTCCCAACACTACTGGGATGCTCTCTGTGGATCCCCATCCCCAGGAGCTAGCCTGGTTTTTGCTGTGCTCATTTTGGTCTCTCCTATGTGACTACCCCATTGAGTTGGGATTAGGGCATTGCTGAAAAGATCAGGAAAAATTAAAGACAGCTGAAGTCTGGTGTATTTGATGCTGAACTAGAATGAGAGGTGAAAAGTCAGTGATCCCAGGCTGTGCTCTCCTCACCTGTCACAGACTCTGTTTGACCTGTTCATATTTCTGTTCCTCAGTTTAACCCAGTTGTCATGACAGTTACTCTCCACCACAAGGCTTATGAATAATGTGACTATTACATAGCACCAGGTGTTATGCCTGGTGCCTTCCAAGACAAATACATTAGCAAGTATTTGTTAATGGTTGCTCCACTCTGTGTTTCCAGAAGGAAAAAGGAGAAAGGAGCAGACTGTCCTTCTGACAGTAGGACCTGTCAGAAGAGGGCTGCAAACCATTAGAAACCGCAAGGAGAGACTGTCCTTTGACTTCAGGAATTAGTATAACATTAAGTATCTTTGAAAGAACACTTTCCATCATCTTTCCCATGTAGCTGTTTTCTGCCCCTCTACCATACTCATAGTATTTTGAAGGGTTCATTGATAATCCTTTCTGTGAGGCCTTAATATCCTTAATATTGGAAGACAAAAGTCAAATGGCAGTTACACAGCTAAAATTACCTGGTTAGTTTAAGAAACACGAAAATGTATAGCAAATATTTATATAAATTTATTTATATCTCCACAGTGCCGTGGAAAGGGACTAGGGATCATGGTTGATGGCAAGCTGAATATGAGTCAGCAGTGCCCTGGCAGCCAGGAGGGCCAACCATGTGCTAGGGAGTATCAGGCAAAGCATCACCAGCTGGGCAAGGGAGGAGATTGTCCTGCCCTGCTCTTCACTGGTGCAGCCTCACCTTGAATATTGTGGCAGTTTTGGGCACCATAATATAGGAAAGATATTAAGCTATTAGAGAGTGTCCAAAGGTGGGCAAAGAAGCTGGTGAAGGGCCTTGAGGGGAAGCTGTATAAGGAGCAGCTGAGGTCACTTGGTCTGTTCAGCCTGGAGAAGAGGAGACTGAGGGGAGACCTCATTGCAGTTACAATTTCCTCATGGGGGAGGACGAGGAGCAGGCACTGACCTCTTCTCTGTGGCGACCAGTGACAGGACCCAACAGAATGGCCTGAAGTTGCGTGAGAGGATGTTTAGGTTGGGTATTAGAAAGTGGTTCTTCACCCAGAGGGTGGTTGGGCACTGGAACAGGCTGCCCAGGGAAGTGGTCATAGCACCAAGCCTGGCAGAGCTCAGAAAGTGTCTGAATGATACTCTCAGACACATGGTGTGACTCTTGGGGGATGGTCCTGTGCAGGGCCAGGAACTGGACTCAAGGATCCTTGTAGGTCCCTTCTAACTCGGCATATTCTGTGATTCTGTGATACAAGTCAGATAAAATACAAGGCACAACTCCTAGAAGGAAGTAATTTCTACAAGTGTATCAAGAACAGCATTTAAGAGCAAGGCTAAGTTATAAAACACATCCTTTAAAGGAACCATTTTGAAACAGGCCATTGTATTTTCTGTAATTATTTCTGTCATTTCACCAGTATTAATGGATGGATATTTACTGGTTTCATGAGTGTCCGCTTTTGTTAAGCTTCATCATATATTAAAGAAACTGATACAATTCAGGGTCTTTGCCCTAAAAGCTATTGCAGGGAAAGCTAGCAGTAGCAAAGTCTTTCTCTCAGGACACTTCATTACTGGGGGAAATGCAGCTCTGGGTGAAATCCTGGTGTAAAATCTGTGTAATAGCTAACTTTCACCAAAACACTCTATCAACAGCATAGTTGGACATTAGGAAATGAGGGACAAGCAAGTCTTAGACATTGCAGTTAGGAAAGAGTGAATTTTGGCACTTAGGAGGATGTAGACGCAGTGTGTATACTCCATAGACGGGAGTATGTGAAAGTCGGTGTTGCGATCATGCTTTCTGGTAAATTCTCTTTTCTGTGATCCAGGTGATTATAGTGGTCTGTCTTTGTATAGCACTGAAGCCTTTAAGGTGTGGTGGGCCTAAGTGAGTGAATAACCCCACTGAACACAGGGGCCATATCTGTACGCTTGAAATAAAGTGTATGTATGTCTCGTGTTGAACTGGCCTTGGAAACACAAGAGATGTCTTCTAGGGAAAGGAGAGGAGAAGTGGTGGTTGAGAAGGAAGGCAGAGACAAATTATTTGAGAGAGTAGTTACTCCTGGGTAGTTATGTTCAGGAAAAGAGAAAACAGGAACATGTGCTATATCGTTCTGTGGAAGCTGCTCATGTCCAGATGTGTGATGTGTTAAATACATAGTAGCACAGACTACTTGGATAAAAAAGTGTGTGTCTCTAAAGTGGATGCGTACATGATCACAATGAAATTCCATGTTTTTATTCACATTTCATGTGGTGAAATAAAACAGTAGTGTAAATAAAACTGTGATATAAGTATTCTCACAGGAGTTGCATAGGTGAGCTTTTAATATTTAACTTCTGACATATAAACATGACTATAATTTCTGTAAGCAGCTAGTGACAATTTCCGTGTGTGCTTCTGAGACACAGAATTTCTAGGAAAGAATTTGGAAAAGTGCTTGTTGCATGGCTCCTATAAACCCCTAAGTCTTTCCTCTAAGTCTCAATGTCTCTGCAGCAGTTATGTCTAAAAAGGCAGAAGCTACAGTGCTTTGGTAGCTGGAGGAAGATTTCATTGTATGCATATGGGCCAACCTACATATATGTGTGAGTTCATGACTATGTTTTGGAGTCTATACTATAGAGAGGGAAGGTAATGTAAAAGGGTACATACAGGTTTGGAAAGTATAAACAGAAGCCATTTTTTCCCCCTGCTGTTGATAGTTATAGTTGCTAAAAGCACTGCGGTGTATTCTGAAAAAATGAGGGTTACACAAGTGTAAGCTTTGGAAACTTTGGTTAGACAAGGTCCTGGTGCAAGACGGTAATGGTTCTGTACGGGCTGGAATGTTTCTTATTGATTGTGCTTGGCACACGGACGAGAAAGAGTTATTCGCAATTGGTAGCAGGGAGACACAGTGTTTCCCTCCCCATGAAAACCACTCGAAGTAAAGAGATCCCCTCTAATTTCCTACGGCCTATGTCAAGAAGGGTATTTATCACTAATTTAAAAGTATACAGAAAGGTAAATGCAGGAAGTGATGGGGTTTTTTTCCTCAAATTTGCAGAGGAAAATAACTGAAGGCAAACATTGTACGTTATAAGGAATATATCGGTCTACATTTGGCATTCTTTTGTTGCAGATTACAGACCCAGAGGCCTGATCCTGATGTCAGTGAAGTGAATGGCACATTTCCTATTGATTTCAGGGAAAGAAGGAGCAGATTACAACCCAACATGAGACAGATGAAAGCTGCTCCTTTAGAAGTATGCTGCCCTTTATATTTAGGCCCCCAAATAATTTTTTCCTAGTGGCCTGGGAAGTAGATGGACATGAATTGTTTGTATTAAATGTGTAAGGAGGATTGTTTAAAGATGTAAATGTCATCTTTAACATTGCTGAACCAAAAATATAAAAGATTCTGCCAGTGCATGAAAGTGAAACTAGCTGAGAACAAAAGTGAAACCAACAGGCGACTCTCACTCCCCAGGCTGAGTAAAATGCAAAAAAGTAAATCCTAAACTAGTAAATCTGATTTGTAAAATTTTCTTTACTTTTATTAGTGTGTGAAAGTGTTGCTAGTGATCTAGATAAAGATTTCCCCTAAGATAGGTGTTTTCTTATGATGGTATCTCTTTAAAAAGTCAGAACCAATTAAAAATGTCTATTTTTTTTATTTAAGATGTTTAGGGGCATCTATAAATGTTACCCCCTTTTCTTTTCCATGCATTTTCCTTTTTCATGCATTGCATCACAGGCTTGAAAGTCATTTACACTTTATATGCTGACAGGAGCATGTGCTAGAGCAAGACAGGATTGACCTTGCTTTGTAAAAGTATTGGGGACTGTAATCAGCAAGTTTCTAGAGAAGGGAAAGAAAAAGTATCCTTAAAAATATATGAAAATGACTGTAGAATGTGTTTAAGCTGTAAAACACTAAAAAATGAGAGGCAGTGTAGCAAAGGGGAGAGACAGACAGACAGTTTTTCCTGCCCCGTCTAGTATGATCAGAAGGGGACAAATGTACAGAAAAGTGGGCAAATACCAAACAAAACAACACCAGAGGGTAAAAAAAAAGCATTGGGAGTCATGGAGAAGAAGGGAGAATGGAGAAAATAAGTGGTTTAGATAAGTTAACATTGTGCAAAATTCTCCCTTGTTTCACATTTGTCAACGTCTAGGAAATTGGGTGGAAAAACACATGTGCGGCAGGAGTCCGCTGTAGATGTAAGCAGTATGAGGAGGGTAAAATATGTGGAAGAAGAAGAGTAAGAGATGGCAGGTACTTTGGTTTGTTTTTGTTTTTTTTTTTTAAGGCAGTTTAGTCATAAATACTACACCCTACAGTGCTGAGGCTTTCTGACCATGATTTACATTGATTATGCTTAATAAATGACAAACTGAAGCAAGCGTTGGGGTTTTTTTTGAAATTTAGCACACTGAATTTGTACTCATTATCTTGAACTTTTTTCCCTTTCACATTTGTCTGAAAAAGTGTAGAGGGAAAAAGGGAGGGGCGGGGGAACAGTGTATAGACAGTGATCTTAGCTGGTATCTTTCTTGCATATGAAGGGAGGAGATAGAAGTCTCAAAACTACAGGCCTATGAAAATTCTACAGCATCACAAATAAGTACAAAATAACACAAATCACAGAAAAATTGCTAAAGCAGACACCATATTTATCTGGGAAGGTATTCAGCTTTTAAAGCACAGACGGGAAAAGTTGTCGTGGAAAGAAATATCTCAGGACTCTGTCCCTCATGCAAATGGCGTAAAAAAAAATTTCGATGTATGTAAAATAAGTTTTTTTTTTCTTTTTCAATGTAAGATCATGCTACTTGCAGTTAAATGTTGCTAATGAGATGGAGCATGCAGTGTTATACAGTTTAATACAGTGGTATACAGGCCTCTAAGAACTGAAAACCAGGTCTGGGGAAATCTGGTACTTCAATTGACCATGTATGGAACTAATTTTTCACATGTGCACCTGACTTATCAAAACCAATTTTGAGGACTCTAATTAGAATGCAATAGCAGTTTTTAAATGCTTTTCAGACCAAGAGATACAAAGCTTCGTGAGGGTCACATAATTTGAATGTGCAAAAATGTGTCCAAGCACACAATAATTTTAATCTATTCTCTCTTACATTATAGGGAGCCCGGCACAGCCCCTGTTCTGGACAGAAGAACAGATGTCCGAGGGAAACGAGCATCATTTCTCAGGTAAGGTGCTGTTACTGACAGCTTTTGATATATAGAGAAAATAACTTTTCTGTTCAGATTAAATAATACCTGATCTTTTGGCCTTTTAGATTTTGGAGTTTATTGACATTTCAGGCAAACACAAATATTTTTGGTTTATTTTGAGAGAGGTGAGGAGGCAAAATATTGTGAGGGAGGGAAGTTAATGCCAAGTCCTTCTGAAGTCCAGTCAGTTGCAGGAGAACAGCAGTGCTTGCAGTGGTATACTGGATTTTCCCATTAAAAGATGCAAATGATAGGATATTATAGAAAGATGGATGTATTTGTGAGCCATGGTGTGTGTTTCAGTTCACCTCATATTAGAATAGCTAATAAATTGGAAGTAGATGCTATAATCTGTGGTTGGTCAAAGACAGGGCTAAAAAAAATAGTTCTTTCTAATTGTACGTGGCTTTATTGTGTTGAAAAGTATATTTGATGCGGTAGCAATTAAAAGTAGTCTGTTTTGATTAAGTTGAAGGAACAAGACTTGTTTTTAAAGCATGCTGGTTAATTAAGCAAGAGTCAGTAAATGGCATAAAGCTAAAGATAGGATGCTTTTTGAGAAAAAGGCAATTCTGTGATATCAAATTAATCAATAAATAAAATTCTCTGTTCTGGAAAGAATCTGTATTTCTGAGATATTTTATACTTTGTGTAAGCTTTTTATACACCAATAGATAGAGGAGCTGTGTTAAAGTGTTGGACTTGCTCTTGTGTTATGGTACATCACTTGTTCTTCCTGATTTGAATTGTTGATTCAACTCTGATAATTTAGACAAGAGAGAAATGTAAATTGCATTTACCACATGGGATGTTTGTAGTATTTAAAAAAAAAGGAGAGATTAAAAATTATTAGAAGTCTCTAAAAGCTATAATGTTGTTCTGTAACCTTTGAAAATGCAAAAATCTAAATCATAATATTTCTACAGGCAAAATAATATACTATATCTAAAAAAAGTATAAACTGCTGTTGGAAAAGTTTTGAAATAAACAATATGTGAAGATAGGTAGTTAGGATTTTTAAGTATTTTTCTTCCTCTATTCTCTCTCCTTTTTCGCAAGGAAATTTGAAATATTTCTTTCAAATAGAAAAGGAATAAATAAATACAATTTGAATGAAACATTATGCTTGGTATTTGATGAAATTTGCTTTCTTATAAGTATTTTGGTTTTAAATGTAAGTGCTGTGAAATAGTTCAGATCTCAAAGTTTGTGGGGAGAAAATGTTTCAGCATCTTTGTTCCTACCTGAGGAATACATTTTAGAAGTCTATTTTCCCTGTTTGCAAAATATATTTTTATTAGATCTATGTATTTGGGTTAAGACTTACTTAAAATTACTTAATTAGGTTATACTGAAATTCTAAGTGATTTAAAAAGAAGGATTATGGTAATATGACAAAACATAACACTATTTTCATTGAAATTCTTAAATAAAGCCCTTTTAACATGCCAATTTTAAAAATCTATAAATTTAGGGTGCTAAAATAGTACAAAATATGAAAAGGCTGAACTCATAATGAAATGTATAATCCTGTACCAGTGAGCAGGGATTTTGTAGGTACGTCTGGAACATGGGAGGAGGTCATATACACCTTAAGTTTGGTTTTGAGCATTTCTCTTGTTGTGTTGTCCTTTTTATTACTTTATTATGTATGTGTAAACACTTATAAAATGATTGTGGTTGATTTGTAAAGATAAAATGTAGAGAAAGAAGTAACAGTGTAGGTGCGCTAAGCTAGATGGGAATTGATTGTGTTTTCCTGAGAAATTTTGAAAAATATACCAAAGTAAAAATTGCTACAGTAAGGAATAAATTCTAAATAATTGTACTGAAGCCGTTTGAAATAGCATGCCTTTGAATTGTCTTTAAAAACCTCTTATAAGTGTCTGAAAAACAGTGCAACATTAAAAGGTTTTCTAATTGTATTTTCTCTAGGTAAATCTATCGGCTTGTTAGGCTGATTTAAAGCACAGGGTACTAAAAAATAAACTTTAAAAAAGGAGCTACATATGTGCTTTTCTCATAGATAGGGTTTTTTTTTCTAAAAAGGAAAACGTATGTGTTTTTTTCCTCTGTGTTGTTTATGGTTTGAAATAAATAATAAATTTGTAGTGATTTATTTTTTAAAAAGAACTATTTCTATGAAAAATCTGGCAGTAGGTTTGTTTCACTTGTAATTTAATTTTGAAGAAATAGAAGAATGTTTCTGGATATTTTGCATTTGTTTCAGAGGTTGGAGCCTAAGCCAGATTTCTGTGTAGTCTGTCAGGCAGTTACACGTCTGGGCATGTTGCAGTTTGTAGCACTACAAATTAGAGCCATTTGACTTGTATTTGCTGCACGAGGCTTTCATTAAAAAAAAAAAATTGCAATTAAAATGGAATTATAGGGGATGAGCTGCCTGTGCGCACGGGGTGTGTTTCGGGGTGCGTTTCGGGGTGCGATGCTGAGCTGTGGAGGGGGGTCGGGTGAGACCCAGTGGATCTTACTCTGAGGTGCTGCTTCTGCCTGAACTTGTGATATCTGCACCCCCTAACCCCTGTCCCTCACTTACTTTATAAATGGATTATGACTCTCTGGGTTATTTTTTAGTTCGCAGCAGGTTAGTTGCATGCACATTGTTTGCTACTTATTTTAAGAGAGGTGCTGACAAACTGCTGTATGTGTTAGTCATACGTACACTGAGCACCTGTATGAAGAGTGTATGGGAAGGAGGACAGAACAGGAATGTGTTACCGAGTTTTCGCATTTGTTTCACTGCAGGATAGCTCAGCATTTCCCAGTAACTTTGTCCCAAAGTTTTCTGGGGGTTGTAAAGCTATTTTTTAGTTAATTTGTTTATTACAATTTGCCCCCTCAAACAAAACAAACAAAAAACCCCAAACAGTTGGGAAAAGGTATTTCAACTGCTTTTTATTATCTGGCGCGTGTGGTTAATACCAGTAACAAAGAACTGCGGTTCGGGACCAGAAACCACTGTGCGGGAGCACCGAAAGCCGCCCCAGCATCAGCGGGCCGGGGCCGGCCGCTGGGCCGGGCCGGGCCGGGCCGCTCGGAGCGAGCTCCACCGCCCCTCCGGGCCGGGCCGGGAGCAGCCGTTCCTCCTGGGGCCGCACAGGAGCCGGGCTGGGGGCTCGGACCGGACCCGCCGGGCAGCGGCAGAGGTGGTCGGGGGGGCCGTGCGGGCCGGCAAAGGCACCTCAGCGCCGCAGAGGGTTAACGACGGCGAGGGCGCGGGGGCCGGCGGGACTTGTAGGCGCCGCGGCATGACGGGAGTTGGCGGGAGCGGCTGGGATATGGCGGGAGCGGCTGTGACGGGGCCCGCCTGGCCCAGGGTGGTGGGTCCGCCACTGTCCCGCCGGGCCGGCCCGTCCGCACTCAGCCGCCGCGCTGGGGCGGCCCGTGCCCGGCCCGGCGGCTCGGGGAGCGCCGGCGTTACCCCCGCGCCCTGAGCTGCGGCCTCGGGGCGCGGCCTGGCCCGGTGCGCTCCTCGGGCGCCGGCAGGTCAGTGGTGGGTTCCCTCCTTCCCCCGGGACCGGGGGTGCCCGGCCAGCCCTGCCCTGCTCCCGTGTCGGCGGGGCCGGGCTGCCGGGGCCTAACTGGGCCGCCTGCGGCTCCGCGCCCGGGCCGGGCTGGCGGGCGGTGCCGCAGGGCGGGGGGGCACCGGCCTGGCTCGGCAGGGCTCCCCCGATCCGCTTTCCTCCCGAGAGGGGTTCCCTCTGGTTAAACGACACGAGCGGCTCCTCTGCGCTGGCTCCGGGGCTGCCGCCGCACCCGTGGCCGCTCGGGGCCGAGGCAGCGGCTCACGGGCTCGCTGCGTGTTCGGGCTGGGCTTCCACTTCGTGCCGAGCACGGATGCTTTCCCGCGGCCTCTGCCGCCAGTCAGCCTGCGTGGATGGCAAAGCCACGCACGTGGCAGGATGAAGGCGCATTTTTTTATCTGCAAGTTTGGGTTTGTTTGCTTGGTTGTTTGTTTTTGTGTGGGTTTTTTTTTTTTCTTTTGTAACGTGAAATGGAAGAATCAAGGTGCATAAATATGCTGAAGCGCGTTGAAGTTACGGAGTGACAAACCCAGGAAGCAAACAGGACTTGGCAGTCTACGTGATAGCAGGGTTTTTTTCTTTGTGTACAAAGTGGGGAGGGAAGAAAAAAGGAGGAAATATACTACGTGTTAATTTAATTTATGGCAGTTGTGGGCCCAAAGTGCAAAATCAGCTTCTTCTGATGTTTTAAAGTAACTTGTTAATTAACTGAAGATGTATGAAAGGAATGGCAAATAATAAATCCGTCTGAAGTGAATTTGGTAAATTTTGTTTGGGTTCTTTTGTTTTCTTCCTTACCTTTTGGTAGCAAGTCTTGAAAGACAGTGGTGCCGTGCATCAGCAGTCAGCTGAACTTGGGGCTGAACGTGCTTAAACTTCTCATGGGAGCGAAACAGGGAAGATTCTCATTAGGTTATTTTCCTTTGTAATAGTAATCTTCTTGAGATTCAGAAGAAAACATAATTTATTTGTTAACTAAGATATAAATAAGTGCAAAGAAAATAACACTATTGAGATCAAACAAAAAAAGAAAAAAAGGAACTATGCTATAGTAGGTTTATTTGCTATTGCACATGTTACAGTTCAGTTCTGAGAGGAGGTATGTGAGGAGCTCTGCAAATATTTGTGTGTCTGAAAGCACATCAGATTTTGCCAGTAATCATCACCTGAAATGCAGTCCTTAATGTATACATAGATGGGTGTAATTCTCAGAAGAAAGCAAAGAAGTGATGATGATTATTATTTTTAAGGGAAGGTATTGTTCCAGTGGAGGAAAAAAACCATTGTTTTTCTTATTAAAAAAATTGTTGGGTAGACAGAGAAAAGGGCTAAGTGCCTGAAGTGCCAGCTTTATAATTCCTGGTGGTTTGCACTTGCGGAATTAAGCTGTTTAAGATGACTTGAGATACAAAATCATCAAGTCCAGAACAAAATAGAATATAAAAGCTCAAGACAAGGAAAATGTGAATACTGTAATGTGTTTTAAACTTATTAGGCCCACTCTATTCCCATTCGGAAAAAACCACTGTTTTTCAAGTTCTGCAGTAGGAAATTTTACTGTTTTGTTTTAGTGGCAATATTTTGTTTTAGTGGCAATGCATTACCACTGCACTTGTGCCTTTCCAAAAATGTATAATGTAACTGTAAATACTGTATAAGCAGTGGAAGCTACATGTAAAGGAAGTCAAATAGTTGAGGGTACCCAAGAGAAAGACAAGATTAGTGATACAGATGATTTAATCTGACAGCCATTGTACACTCAGCTGTAGGACAATTTTTGAAGGGTGAAAAAAATCACAGAGAAATTAAAGGTGGCTTGAAATGCAGCTCAGTTTTAGCAGAAGAAGACAGTGCTAGACTAATTTGTTACCTTACATGTTTCACAGTGAGGAAACTGATACTATACAGTGTGAAGAAATCATGTAAAATGGAAAAAAACTTGATTAATTGCATTGTAAGCTAACTTTGAAATGCACTCATAGAGAATAGGTGGAAAGAAGGCTGCAAATTTGTGTTTTCAAAGACTGTATTGGAATTCTTTCCTTAGTGACACCAGTGAAAAAGTAGAATGGTGATAAAATCTTAGGACAAAGAAATGGTGGACAGTATTGATAGAGAGGAGAATTGGAACATCCATGTACCAACAAGATGAATCAAAACTGAGATTAATAGAATTAGGTGAGATTTAGTGATGCAAATAGAAACTAATCACAATTTATTCTGAAAGGGTTCATCAGTTCAGTGGTGAGTTGGTGGTTGGTGCAGTAGTCAGCAGCAGAATGACAGCATGCTGCTATGTGACATGGCTGAGAAAGTAAAATTAAAAATAAAGGTGGTGTCCTAGAAAGCGTTAAGGGATGGATTTACTGTGTGTATAGGAAATATTACTGTCAAAGTACATGGCATTATTAAGACCCAATCTGGAGCCCAACTATCACCCACATTCAGATTAAATGGATTTAAACAGATGGATGGAACAGATGCAGAAAAGGACCACATGGATGTTAAGAGGAATAGAGAGGCTTAACGGAAAGGCACAGAAGTGACAATTACACTGTTTTTATATAGGGAAGGAAAATTATTATGTGAGTTCAAGATTAGAGTAAAGAAGCAAAACAAATGCGTGTAAAGGGGATAATGGGTAGAGTTTGCTGGAAATTGCGGAAAGAGCTCTGTTTATCAGACCAACAATGTTCTAAAGCAGTTTCAAATGAGAAGTTTAAATTTCTTTTAAAATGAAGTTAGATGTATCCAGAAAAGAATATCAGTATTGCGTTCTGTGTAGTAGTTGGGAATTTGATTCAGGAATCCTGGATATCCTCTCACATAATTCTTATTTATCAGTTGAATGGATTCTGAGATGGATATGTTTATTTACAGTGGGTCCACTTTGAAAGTGCTGCTGGTTTTTGTCATCTTAATTTCTTTTTCCATTAATTCATTCTTTTCTTTGAGCACCTTAATAGAGGCAGAGTAGTTTGGTTGTATTTGCTATGAACTGTGTGTGTGGTTTGGACACCATGCTGAAGGTGTATTCACACAGTGGTACCTGACATCTTGCCCCGGGATGGGGTGGCTACTTGTAGAAGTCTTCATGGAACAATTTCTTGGAAAGTATTTAAATTAAAAACTCAAAGTCATCTAGGGCAAGGTGATATTGCATTCTTAAAAGTATGTATAATCGGCTTCCTTAGGTGTCAGACCCTGTGTCTTTTTTTTTTTTTTTTGCCTTTTGAACTCCATAGTTTTTACATCCAGCACTTAGTGCAGCACTGAAAAACTGACAGAAGAACCTAATGATTAAAGAACATTGCTTTTCAGCAAGGCTGCCATCCTCTAGGCAGACAATTCAGGTTTTTACTTGGCGTTTTTGCTATTTGGGAAATCGCCACAGAGCAGGGAGTTAAGCAATCATTGCTCAGCTATCCATTTTAATTTTATTTCTCAGTCCACATCTGTAGCAGGTTATTCAAAGAGAAATAATATGTTTTAAGGAGGTAACTTCCCATTCAGTGGTCAGTAGAAAACTAAGTGATAAAATCAATCTAATCATCAATTTATGCATTAAGTGCTACTAGTGGCACTTTCAGTAGTTGCTGAAGCAAAGGAGTGAATGGATTATAGGGATTAAACTTCCTTCATATGCCTAGAGGTGAACAAGTCATGAAAATGGAAGGCTCATTTGGTATGAGACAGAATGAAAGACTTGGAAGACAAAAAAATAAATATGTATTATTTCTAAATGGTTTCTTGCACATTTTTTCCATAATGTGGGATTTAGCTACGGATTGAATCTTGAGGCTTACAGGGCAGAAGTGTGACCATAAAAATGATTGTATGAGTGTGGAATGAAACATGCCTGGCTGTTATCTAACCCAGATTTCTGAAAAATATTTCTCTCTTCCATCATGAGTCTGATTCTTTAAAGCAAATAATTCCTATTCATAGCAGGTTCTTCAGGTTCTTTCTCATGTTCTTTTCTTGTCTTTTTTGAATTGGAAGGAAGTTATGGACTTTCCCATTTAAATGGTGGGAACACAGTGTTAGGTCTTCAGCAAAGCAAAATTTTCTTACCTGCTTAGCTGCTGTCATCCTACAAGGCATTCTACTGCAAAAAGAGGCACTTCCACTAGTGTCACCAGTTTCTTGTTCTCTTGTGCTGCGTTATGCCTCTTGAAATAGTACTGATTGGAGGAGAAAATTCATGGAAATGAGAAGCATTCATGTGACAAGGTTGATATGACATTTGTGTGATTCAATAACAAAAGCAAAACAGCTAATATTTTAATATTAAACAAAAATTAGATGTACTAAGAGTAGGGCAAGTCCATTCTTTGGCTGGTTTTACGTAAACAAGTCTGGGGGGAATATGTACATATGTATACTCACATATGTGTATATACATATAAACCTCATTTGCTGTGCATACTAGCTAATGAGCATAAGTAATAGAGGATCAATATACAGAAGAACTGAGAACTTAGGCACTGAACAAAATCAAAGTATGCTGGAGCTTGGTTTGGTAGCAGTAAGGGATGGAAAGGGATGGTTCAAGGCAGCCTGCAGCAGCATTTTTTGGGTTGCGTTTTTTTATTGTTGATGTTTGTATATTTTTAATTATTATTCCCAGGAATACTTTGGAACCAGGTCATTGCTGCTGTAAATCTTCAGATTTCCATTGATGTCTCCAGAGGTATAATGTTTTACACCGCCTGAATAGATGGCGTTCTTGGTGGAAACATTATTGTGATGTCTTTGGTCTTACATTGTTTTTAAACAAGGGTGGTTTTGAAATGCTAACTTTAATGGTTAAAACTAATGGTAGGACTCTTTAGGAGGTCTGGAAGCTGGACATTTTAGAGAAGTACGAAGAATTTGAAGAAAAAAATACAGATGCATAATTAGATGTTAAAGATAGAAAACAGATTTTTTTTTTTTGCTATCAACTTCTGCCTCTGGTGGGGTCCTAATTGAACTGTCTACCATCCCATTTCCCCTAGGAGCGATACATTGTGCTTAATAGGCATTCTCCAAAACTTAATTTATGTTTGTGAAATACTGGGACTGGCCAAGGCAAAGTCTTCTATAAGTACCAGGTTATGGCAGGGGCACCAGAACTGTCTGGCAAGTGGATCTTTAATGAGAGACTTGACAATGATGGATTTTTTAAAAAAAGATATGATGATGAAAGAGGTAAATTGTTATGCATGAGAGAGGAAATGTCACATGATTTCTGTCTCTTGGGTATGTACCAGCTTGTGCTAGGCAGACTCTTTCAGAAACATGGTGGAGCAGGGTGGAGGGAGACCTACAGCCACAATTTCACATTCAGTATGCTCCACAAAAGCATGCTGTGAAAGAGGATGGAGTGTATGTAATACAGTGCAGTGGATGAATAATGGGTTATAGATGAGGAGACAGAGGCTTATTAATAAATGGAGTCTATCATCTGCATCTGAAAGTGAATGTATGATGCAAGGTGAGACTGAGTGTTGGCAGTGGTGTGAGAGACATGCGTTCCTGAACTTTGTTCATTTTATGTGGACAAGTACTGTATCACTTATCTACAGTTACGAAACTAGGTAGAAGAGACATCAAGGATTAAACAATGAGCACACAGTATTTCATTTCTACAGATGATATTTTCAGCTCAAAATCAATATATTTCAGTGGGCTGTAAGATTGAAGAAGGTTAATCTTCTGTTGCCATGGCCATATTATGTCTCTCCAGTAAACACATGCTGCACTTAGATTTGCAGCATGCACAACTATTAGTTTTTTTTCTTTAGTAGTACTTGATTTCCAGTGTCACTGGTGATTAAAAAAAAAAAACAAACCCCACTTTATATGCATGCCCTACTCAAGGCTTTCCTTGGTTTGCATGATGAGAGGATCTGGAGCTCCCCATTGTAATCACTTCTGAATATTCTAAATGGGAAATGGCAATAAAAAGAGAAATTTTGAGATTTTACAGGAGACTCACCTGTTAATCCACAGTAGGTAAAAGTGAAAAAAACCTGTACAAAGTACTAGAAGTTCGTAGGGCCATTTGTATTGTTTCCTGTTTGTAAGGGAAGCTGAACAGACCTTCTTTTAAAGAGCTGTGTACATCTGCTTGGCATGCTAAATTTACAATCTGTAGACTCAACTAGTTAATACGGCAGCTACTGTCTGGCTTTAGGTTCTGTTTATCTTCCATTGCTACATTTGTCTGGAATGTTTTGTTGTTGAGAAATTTGGGACTTTATTCGCTAAAGCAGAAGGGCAGGTTTCTGATGCTGAAATTTATTTAAGAAACAAGTAGTGTATAGCTGTTACACAGTGTGGTAACCTAAAATGCCTGAATGGCTCAACTTCAAAGCTAAGACTTGTGTTTCAAAGCTGGCTTGTGTTTGCAGGTCCCTGTCCTTCTCACATAAACTATAGTCAAAAGTTTGCAATTGCAGGATGAGTGACACACCAATCAAAATTTGTGCTTACTTGCTGATTTATTATGGCATTTAATGTTACCAGTTCCATCCCTTTCTCTCAAGCAACTGCTCTCTGGCTCATTTGCTCCTGTAAGCTCTGCAGAGCAGGGACAATCAGCTCTTCTGTGGTTGTTCAGTGCCTGGTCCGCCTTCTCACAAGTGCTGAGGTGCCCTGTGTTAGGCCCATGGGAGTACTGTTGGGCTGACAGCGAGAGCCAGCTGGCTGCTGCTGGCAAGGTCCAAGTCTGAAACATGGATCCCCAAGTACCTGCTTGGAGGGAAGAGCGTTACATAAATACCTGCTTTCAGAGTTGCCCAAATACATGCTTTAACACATGCTTAAGATTTATGCACAGAATGGCGCTGAGAATGTCTGCCCCAGCCCCTCCAGTCCCACTGGCTTTCCCTCACATAATTTCAGATCATGGAAAACCAGTTATTAGGAAAAAATTCTTTAGTCAGGGCGGTGAGGCAGTGGAAGAGGTTGCCTGGAGAAGTTGTGGATGCCCCATCCCTGTGAGAGTTCAAGACCAGGTTGGATGGGGCTCTGTGCAACCTGGTCTGGTGAAAGCAAGGAGGGTTGGAACTAGATGATCTTTAAGGTCACTTCCAGCCCAAACCGTTCTGTAGTTATATGATAAGATGATTGATTCTATGATTCTGTATGCTGTGCAACAGCTTCAGCCAAAATCACCTCACCCAGCACACATCTGTGCCATGCTGTTAAAACACCTTGCTGCCCTTTCAGGCAGAAGAGGGAAAACTGAGTTCCTGGGTGAGTGCTAAATAGCATGTGGACTTGGAGGGGTATCATGACCCCAGCAAGGTGATGGGTCGAGAATTCCACACAAGGTATCTTGCCTCACCCCAGCGTTAGGACTCAGCAGTGGACAAGGTGTCTTGAGAGATTTATTGGCATGTCTATCTGGTTCTTGTAGAGATTTTCATTTAACAGGATGGATAATGAAGATTATGTTCTTAGGTATTCTACTTTTTGCCTTCAGTGTGCACTGGGGAGAGTGTCGTAATTTGAGGCCATGAATTTAGGTAAAGACATGCCACAGTGCTCAGCACCGCAAGGGCCAGGGCCTTCTTTGAATCTGGCCTCACCTCAGTACGTGTGAGTGATGATAACAGAGGTATGAGAGCAGAATGACTGTACAGAAGGAAGAGCTGTTCTTGACTTGCTAGAGTGAAAAACGTATTTGTAAAGGGATAAAATTAGTGCTTGGTACAAGAATGCCATTTAATGAAACAAATGGCTATGTTTCTTCTCAGTGGCACGAAAAACATGTGACACATCCCAGATAACCAGCAGTCCTCCATCCTGCTCTAAGGGTTGCTGCAGAGCTTTGTCTCCTTTTGAGGTAGTTCTACGTCCTTATTTTTTGTTCATTGTTGCATTTTTTACTCGTGCATGCCTTTACTCCTTTAGCTTTCCTGAATACTTTTCTTTTGTCTCTCTTGTGATCTGCTGTACAGCTTGACCACCTTCCATGTGATGGAGCAATGCAGCTGAGTTGTGGGTTGACTTAGGCTTGCATCACCACCCTGACGCAGGTTGCATCTGCAGTCATCTGGAACTGACTACCTGCCTGAACTGATAAAAGATGCTGTGGAAATGTGGATCTCTGGGGCCTTGGCAAGGTATCTTCGTGTATATGTGTGTATGCATGTTGATGTGTGAGTACATTCAAAATGCCTGTGTGTTCCATCAGCTCAGCTGACTGAGTGCTCCTTTGGGATTTGCTGCTGCTTATGGCAAATGGGAACAGACCTGCAAAGCTCATGGGAATACTGGGATTAACCCTGGAAAGGGGGATATGCCTGTTGCCCAGGAATGTGTGATGCAAGAGATCCAAAACCCCTCACTTGACCTCTTTATAGTTCTTTCCCTTCCAGTGAGTCCCTTTCCCTGCCTGTGACTCATCTTCTAAATGTAGACTGTAAGCTTCTCAGAGGACTGCCTTTCTCTCTGAACAGAGTAGCATAAAAAATAGCAACACTGTTGAATAACCAGTATTATTTTTTAACACAAAAAAAACCCCCAAAAAACTAAGGACTGCCTTTCTGTACCTGTGCTTCTCTGTCAGTGGATTTATCAGTTCCCTCGAGAGAACAGCGGGGCAGGTTTTGTCCTGACCCACAACAAGAAGGTTGTTCAGACAAGAGGTCTCAGGAGCAGCACAACTGCAGTGCAGTGGGGAGTAGATGTTATAATAAAAGATGGGTAGGCTCTGACAAAGGTCAACACATCTTTCATGGCACCCATATACTTCCTTCCCTATTTCTGGCCCATCTGTAATTGGCAGCATCCCCTTAGTAACTGCAGTGTGGCTTATGTGAATGTCCAGTAGGAAGTTGCCTGCTCCCTTAAGCAGGTTACCCAACACCCATCTGCTTTTCTCCAGCCTCTACATACACTGTCCAGCTGCCCAGTCCACTTCCATTCTCAACACTTGGTGACTCTGGTGATCATTCTGATACCTTCCATCCTTCACTTCAGCTCCTGTGTTGTCTTTGACTTGTAGTAGATCTCTTCCTCTGGGCAAACTGGTACCTTTTCTCTTTTCAGATGCTTGTGCCATATCCTCTCTCTTTATTGCCTGGTCCTCTGGAGGACAAAAGAGTGAGAATCAGCAGTGTGTAATTTATCCTGCAAACAGTTTGAGAACTGCTTTGACAGCCAGTGGAAGAAAATAGTGTGATGTGGTCACGGCAAGCGCGTGTTCTTTCTAACAATTTACGATTGCACTATGATCCCAATGAGAGTGATACTCAGACCTCCCTCTGATTACCTCTGTTCTTTTCTCTTGCTGTAACAACACTGTTTCTTTCCAACACAAGAGTGTTTATGCAGAAATGCCAAGATTCTTCATGCAGATTAAAGTAGGTTTACAAATTAAGGAAAAGCTGGTATGGAACAGGAGGAAAACAATCCCAGCATTTTGCACTTACTTGTACTCAAAATCCTGTCTTTGGATGGTGTTATGTCAAATATACACTGGGTGAGGCCTATGAGGATTTTCCTTGTGTAAAGCAAGAGTCAGCCCTAGCATATCGCACTGTTCTAAGAATGGTTCCAGTAAGCAATAGGTGGCCTCTCATGGAAAAAAATCAGGAAAAAAGTTGGAGAGATCTGGATACTCTGCAGTGTCACTTTCACAATTGAGTGACTGACAAACAAGAGCAAAACCAAACCCCCAGTGGGCTAAGTCACCATGAGGATGGATTCCTCCTGTTGTGGAACTGAACAAAATCCAGTGACGTTCCCTCCTATTAGGTCGGATATAAGTGCTGAATGGTAAAGATTAATTTCTGAAAGTCAGCTGTAAACCTATAGGTCAGCCAATAGGATAGGGACTTGACACATTTTTCATTGTGAAGTGTATGATAGTTTCGTGCCTTTAGTCAATGTCACTGCAGACAGTATGTTGTTGAATCCAATGGAATTGGAATCCTGCTATGAATTTAATTCTTTTCCACAAGGAGAACAGAAGCCTTTGATTTCTATTAATTATGTATCTGCGTGAAAAGCTATTTTGTGTGTATATATATTTAATAACAGAAAATGTAACAAACATTTATTTTTATTAAACTAATAAAAGGGATAAACCTATCAAAGCATGTTTTCATTTAATTTCTTTGGTCTTGTTTCCCTTAGCATGAAATATGAAAGGTCATTAAGTTCAACCTCGTGTATTTCAGGACACACAGTTCTATGAGATAATTAATGTCATGCAAAAAGCATCTTGTTTCTAAATGAGAACTTTGAGGTTGCAATAGTCCTTGTAATTGCAATCAATCATGGTTGGGTTGGGGCCTCAAGGTGCAACCCTTAAGATACTACTTACCTGTTGCAATCTTTCCAAACTCTTGCAAATGTAATGCCTGCGTTGGGGAGCTCATGCTTTATGAATAACAAGCAGGCAAAGGTTAGGAAACGTGGAATAGGAGAGAATTTGTAGAGCTCTTGTAAATCCATTCAGTTCATAGTAAGCAGCCTGCAGAAGTGGGATCTCTAAAGGGTAGCCAGATCTGTGGCATGTTAGTTCTCCACCTCCCAGAGGAGAACATGGTGTGTGGAAAGTAATGCAAAGGAGAGAGTGAGGGAAACTTGGCCCATGGCTGCAGCCTGGCAGCAGTGCTTTAGCAGGGGCAAGGGTGGCATGGGAAGCTGGAGGTTCCTGAAAACTGTTTGGTGGCAAAGCTACGTGTAGAGACTCATGAACACAGGTGCCACCAGCTTGAGTGGCTCTGGCAGCAGCTGGACAAAAAGCAAGAGGAAGAGAGCAATGTAATAAAATTGGTGGATGAGGAATATCAACTCTACATTTGTTTTGGATTCAGGTGGAATTTTTGGCGGGGTATCTGGGGAGGCCAAATTGGGTGTCAGAGGAGCATGGTAAGTGGATGAAGTCTGAGGCAGAGGGATGCTTTGGTACAGCTTGGAGATCTTCAGCAGTAGTTGTTGGTTTTGAGTATGACCTGTTTGCTAGTGCAGGGGAGAAAGGAAAGGCAACAAGCTGGCTACCTGTTGTCAGTCTCTGAGATGTATGCTCCAAAAAAACTCATCTAGAGAATGTTTCTTACTGCTTGAAATGAAGTCATTGTCAAAGAAATGGTATGAAAGATTTGTTTTCTAGAAAAAGATTTTGACACTGAGAGTTGCAGGAGGCTCCCTTTGCAAACAGTGGTCCCCTCCACCTCCCTGGACTTCTCTTGTATTTTGGTTGACCCACACATTGCACCAAGACGCCACCGACTTTCCTTCTTCCTCAGCCACTCCTGCCATTCCAGCCTGTTCAGGCACTACATCTCAAGCATGAGCTACTTCAGGACTTCAGCTTCCCACGCCTCCGCAGTCCCACCTCCTTCCCGCCCCAGGCTCCCTCCTGGAAGGGCGGGATAAGCCCGGGGCCCGTACGCGGGGTACGGGTGACACGGCCCCAGCGGGTGGCTGGACTGGGGCAGAAGGCAGCGCAGCTTCGTACTCTTCTCTGCCACCATGGAAAGGGCCACCGAGTGCGTGTGTTTATTATTTCAAAGGTGTCTCCTACACTCCCCCCGAGTCCAGGCGCCCCCGACCCATCGCGCGTGGGGCTGTGGGAGCGAGGTCGTGTCAAAAGGGCAGGTGAAGGACAGCGAGGAAGAGCAAGTCCAGGTGTGCTGCAGCAAGTGGGGAAATATGTCAGGAGGCCTCCGCTGCCCCTGGATGTTGCCGGGGGAGGCAGACCGAGGCCGGTCAGAGGGAGAGCGCTGCCAGCCACGCTGCCGTGGCGGCCCGGCT
The DNA here is from genome assembly GCA_035583135.1 of Lophotriccus pileatus. Taxonomy (NCBI): domain Eukaryota; kingdom Metazoa; phylum Chordata; class Aves; order Passeriformes; family Tyrannidae; genus Lophotriccus; species Lophotriccus pileatus. Next base: position 21,518,112 of record JAWWES010000168.1, read on the forward strand.
GTGGTGCCCAGCCGCGCTTTCCCCGGTGCCGTGTTCCCCGTGCCCCCCCCCGGCCGTGCAGCGTCGATTCCGTCGCGGATGCCCTCCGGGGGTGAGCGCAGTGCGGGGCGGGGGAGGGGAACCCAGGGACACATTCGGGTGCTGGGCGGAGCCTGAGCATTTTATGAATGGGCTCATATGACGTCAGTGGGGCGGGAAGAGAGGAACCGTCCTCCACCAATCCTGCAAGGCGTCCGCGCGGCCCGGCCAATCAGAGCGCGGTCGCCGGGTGACGGCCATCCTCGCCGGCCAATGGAGGCAGGAGAGCGGTGCCGACCACGTGGGGCGCAGGCCGCAAGTAGTACGGGGGCGTGTGGCCGGGCGGCCCCGGGGCGGGCGGGCCCGGCCGCGTTGCCGGGTTACCCGGTGCCTGAGCGGCCCCTCCGCCAATCGCGGCGGGGCGGGGGCGGGCGCCGTGACGGTTGCGGGGCGGCGGTGGCCGGGAGGGCTCAGTCCGGCCGCGGCAGCCTCCGCAGCATGGTGGCTCACGCCGCGCTCCCGGCCGCCGGCCTCCTCTACTGGGTGGGCGCTCTGGGCGCCCTGTACGCGGCAGCATTGGCCTCGTACCGCCTTCTGGCCGGCCTCCGCGTCTGGGTGCTGGGCAGCGGCGCCGCCGCCGTGGGGCCGGCGCTGGGCGCCTGGGCAGGTGAGTGCGCGTCCCGGCCGCCCCCGCCGCGGCTCCTTCCCCTCCGTCCTCCCGGGCCGGAGCAGGGCCCCGCGGGGCAGCGCGGTGGCGGCCTCGGCCCGGCGGGGAGGGGACGCGGGGCGCTCCTCGTGGTGAGCGCGGGTGGCGGGCACCGGCCTCGAGGGAGCGAGCGGAGCGCCCGGGGGGCGGCAGCGGGTCCCGGGGTGGGCCGGTCTGGGGCAGCCGGTGGCCGAGGGGCTGGTGGGTGCCGCCGCTCGGCCGGGCGCGCTGCCGCGGAGACGGTCTGAGGCTCCCCGTGAAATCTGCGGGTGCTGAGAGAAGCGACGCGTGTTGGGATCTGTGCGCGGGCGGGCGCGCACGGTGTGTTTGAACTTGGTCCCGGCCGGGCGCGCAGCGCGGCCCCGGCTCCGCGCGGCAGGTCCCGCTCCTGGTCCCGGTCCCGGTCCCGCTCCGCATTCCCGGCGCGCGCCGCCCCCTCCGCGCCGGCCTCGCGCCTCATCGCTGACGTCACGCCCGCCCCGTCCCCGCCGCCCCCGGAGCAGCGGGAGAGGGAACAGCCAGTCCCGTGCCCGGCCGCGGCGGCACCGGGAGCAGCGGCGCTGAGCCGCGGCCGGTGCCCGGGCGGGTGCGGGCAGCCGTGGCTGCCCCGGGAGAAGCGCCGGGGCGGAGGACGAGGAACGAGCCGTGCCGGGAGCGGCGGGCGAACAGCGCGAAACTTGTGCCAGCCCCGCCTGCCCCAGCAGCCCGTCCGCTCCGCGGTCCCGGGCCGGAAGGAAGGGCTGAAGCCGAGTGGCCGCCTCTTTGTAAGGGGTGACAGTAGCGGTGGCCGGGAGTGGGGTGTCGACAGCGTTTAACTGGCATCCCAGAAAAACAGGAGCGCAGGGGAAGTACAGCAGAGGCTGGTGCTAGGGGATCATCAGTGCTACGCTGCACTAACTTTTTTCAGTTCTTCGATTCCTGGTCACAGGAGGCACAGTTTTTTCCATCTGAGTCTGACATTGCTGTTATGGCTTCGAAGTTAGGATGAAGCTTTAGAAACGGCTTCTCTGCAGGTGTAACAGATCAAGCCAAGAGAGTTTTCAGTTCCATTGCTCCCAAAGGCAGTGGGAAGGGCAAGTCCAATGCCTGATTGGGAATTGATATGGTGGATCATAAAAAGAATTGCAAACTGTAAGAGCTGTGAGTTTAAGATGAGATGATAGTTTAAAAGGCTGCACAAGGTATTTCTTTCCCTCAAGGGGAGTAGGAGGACATCAAGTGCTCAGATGCTGCAGCTGCTTCCAGGTGGCAGACCTGTAGGTGCAGCAGCCCCGCAACAAGCTGGTAGGCTGCTGGGCTAATGACGGTGCTTCCCCATAATCTCTGCTGCAGCTAACACAGAACGCATATGTGAACACATAGTTGGGCAGTCAAATTTCAGCTTGTGTGAGATGCCAGTAAACCAGCAATGCTCCTGGTAGCACACATAATGCCAGAGCATGTCATGAGTCCTGCGTGCACAGGTTTGAAATGCAGCAGGAGTGCCCTGGACAGGCTGTAGCTTTACGTGCAAATGACTAAGGCCCATGTCTTCCTCCCAACTAAAGAAATGGAATGCCTGTTAAAGATATGGTTGGCACAGGAGACCCAAACCCTCTTTGACTTTCTGATGTTGATTTTGAATATACTACTTAATGCATTAGCAGTTGCCTATTGACTTGTGGTGCATCAGAGACATCTTGGTTGCCACTTTAGCTTGTTTTGCATTGTCAAACGTGGAAGTTTGCAGTGCTTGAGCCAAGTGACAGCTTATCAGCTGGAACCACAAAGTGTAGACAACAGATCTTCCCACAGTCACATCTTCAGACACTGAGAGAACTGCAGTGCAAATGTCCTCTGTCACTGTTGTAGAAGTGCAGGCAGCAGCAGGCCATTGTATATGGCCAGTGGCTACTCAGAAGGTATTCTTTCTCTTTGCCATGGTCATGATCTTCAAGGCATGGAGGAAGAGGAGCATTGGCAGGAGCTAAATTTCCTGTTTATTGCTCTGCTCTGAAGTGGAAGCACTACTGCAGTGTCAAGGAGGATGGAGAAATAGGGTGATGGTGCCTGCTGATTTGGACCTGAGCTGTCACTGTGGCTGACAGTGTGTGGCCACCATGAGCTAGCTGTTGTGTATCCTCTGTGTGCAGCTTATGCAGGCGAGATGCTGCTTTACTGGGACAGATGCTGTAGTCTCCAGCTGAAATGAGGGGAGACTGTAGTCTGAATAAGCACTGGGGTGGTTTGCCCTGAAGCACACTGTGGTACCAGCAATAGGCTGGGCAGGTTCTCTGTTTTCTCTCCTGAAAAGGAGGATAAGGTACAGCTTGCAGATGTGTTGGGTCACCTTGAGAATCAGTGAATTACTAAGTCATACTGTAGGAAGAAGTGCATTTCCTGGTTTTCTGGTCTTTTAAAAACTAGTGGGTTTGGTGCTAATTGGCTGCTATAGTTACTGTGATGTGTTCTTTCTACTGCATAACTAGAAAACAATTTTACAAAAACTCTAAACCACTTACAAATGCTTTTGTAAGGGCTTCTCGCTGCCTTTATCTCTTCTGCATGGCTGAAACTGACTTGGAAATTCTTTCCTTGTTTTCTTAGAGATTTTTTGGATGGCTAGATTCAGTCGCTTCTGTCTATGCTGTGTCTAATTTTCTGGTGTCTAAAAGGAGGGGATTTGAGGAGGTGAACAACTGGATGAACCACTAATGTACTCTTGAAAATTAGGTTTGTACTACTTGAAATAGCAGCTCTTTTGACCAAAAGTTAATTTTTCTAAAGTTGCATTTCTGTGTGAAGGTCTGTATGCGGCTTTTCTGGTTTATCCTCTGCATAACTTGCATCTGCCTTGTTTTTTGGCTACGGTACAGTGAATGAAAGTTGGGTGGATGTTATTTCAATGTGATATTTCTGGGTGCATCTTGAGCGAGTATGGAGTGAAAACTTCTGGGTTGAATGCTCTACCTTTAATGTACCTCATAAATCGGTAGCAGAAGATAACAGCTCCCTTGATTGAAAAACAGTTTAGCTAAATAAACCACAGATTTCACAGGACCAGCATGCCAAGGAGTCATAGTGAAATCACCAAGAATACAGCAAAGATGTGGCTGCTCCCCTGCCTTCCTCTAGACAGGCAGATCTGCTGGTGGTGCTGCTAGTTGTGATCCATAGTGGTATTTCCTTAGGTTGGATGAGTGTCCTGTTCTTCTCCCGTGGATAGTAGTGGCAGGCAGCCACCTTGCTTCTCTGCCATTGACAATTGGGTGTATTCTGGAGTACAGAGTGTCTGGAGCAGGGAACTGTCTGCTGCTGTCATAGCTCCCATTTGGAGAGTTGCCGTGTCTCCTATTTTTGGAAGTCTCTTTTTCTGGAAAACATGAAATAATTTTTCTGTCCCTTGCCTTCAGTAACTTGGTGAAATTAGTTCAAAATCCTATGGTAATTCAGACTGGGAGGGACCTCAGGAGGCCTCTAGTTCAGCCTCCTGTTTGGAGCAGGGTCAGCTGTGAGATCAGACCAGTTTCCTGTACGTGAATAATCAACTTTGTATATTCAAAATATGCTGTCACTGCAAGTTGGATTGATCTGGTGCTCTAAAGTACCTAACATCTTGGTTGTATCAATACTTGGTTGTGTGGATACCTAAACTTTTTATTTCTTTTTTTTTTCCTGGCTCAAAATTGCAAGTATTTTGATGAGAAATATATTTTTCCCCTGATTTGCTGTAACTGAAATGATGTGTTAAGTGGAAGCAAAGTTTATTTTGATTGTATAATTGTCCACATGACACTCAAAAGAAAAGTCCTGTTTTCTTTCAAGCCTCACAGTGGCTTAGAAAAGCATCCACTTCTTCCCCCAGTGCCTCTGATAGAGACATGGTTGAATAATCGTACATTTAGTGGTTACAAAATGTCTGATAGTGGTGATGCTTTCTCATGTGGTGAATACAGCTGTACAGTTGTATTGGGGCCAACAAATGTTTGTGAAGATGAGCTTGCCTTAATTAAGCTTCTTGGAGTTTATTCACTAACATGCAAAATTAACTAAATGTGGCCAATTTGCTCTAGATTTCCTAAAAAAGAATTTGTAAGAGGTTGTTAATCAGGATGGTGCTCTCAATTCGCTCTAACTTTCTGTAATTTGATTTTAGACAAAACCCCCTTATTCGGTCTTAAACTGTTCTTTTCCTGTGTAAATGTTTTACAAGTAACTTGTTGGAGCAGCAGCAAAGCTGGGTGAACCTCTGCCTTCTTGTCATCTTCTTTTAGCTTCCTTTACTTAACATGGGCTATGCGTAGTCCAGCATCTAAAAATAGCAACTTGTGTACCAGGGCCACTAAGGAAGGCATGAAAAATGTATGTAACTGGGTACATGAGCAGTGGAGTAGATACTTAGTTGTGTCTGTGTGGTCAGGTCTTTCAAAAATTAAGAATATGGGGATGATTCCCAAACTCTGGCAAGGAAGTTGGGGTAATAACAAGCTCTATAAATCAGACCTTAACAATAATATTATTAAATTAATAAAGGTAATGCTTATGTGAAGGGGAAGAAGACTAGCTGGATTTTGTGCTTGTCAATGTTTTGAGTTAGATTCCACCTATAAGATTATGCTTCCCGTGGTCTCTGGAAATGGTGTCTTATGAAACAGACCCTGATCCTTATGAAGTTTGTGGGATGTTCTTAATGAAATGTCAGATGATAAATTATGTTAACAGCAATTTAAGAACTCCATACAAAGGACATTCACTTTAGCGCTGACCATGTGCTAACTTGTTGATGACTGAGCAGCTTTCACAAGCAGTGTCGTTTTCCAAACTCCTTAGCATCAGCTGAAATAGTTGTTACCTGAAGGCTTCTTTGTCTTCTGCAAGTAGGTTTCAATCCCTGTTGCACAAATGGGTGCAGTCTTGCTTTGCAGGTGTTTCACAACGTACGGTGATATCGTGTAGACCATGTCACAAATCACTGTTGCACAAATTACTGTGCAACACTAGTGCAATGTGTGGTGAGGGTGTAGGTAGTAGGGAAGCAAAGGGAATTTTAGCCGGCTCTCCCTGCAGGATGTGAGAGGAGAGGCTCTGCCCAACTCCCCGTTTTCCCTGCTCGCAAGTACTTGGCTGGTGTGTGCAAAGCTTTAGGGAGAGCTTTTGGTTCTCTTGTTCTTTAGCAAAATTATATATTCAGGGATTTATCATCTTCAGCACTTCAGATCCATTGGAAAGGTTTTCTGGTCTTGTTCTTGATTCTGGATTCTGCACAAACACTTCTACCCTTGTGTGAAATAAAGCATGGCACTCATCAGCCTAAAAAGTAACGTGTTAAGTTAAGAACGTGTGAAAATATGCCAGTTTGCTTGTAACTAACTCGTGATCGTGACAGCTCAAGTGAAACGTGCAGCTTGAACTGCATGTTTTGCTTTTTTGTATGGCTATTTACAAAGTGCTTCTGAAGGGTTACACAGTGAAGAGTGGTTTTGAGAACAAGCTGGTGCTGGTGTCCTAATCCTCTCTGAACTTCCCAGGAATGCTTCTCCAGTGTGCATGGCTTTTTCTTTTCCCGTTTGCCATGTAACATTTCCAAGTATCCATCTTGAATTTTCTCTAGTAAAAAAGTCTCCCTTTAGTCATCAATCCTATTTATAGTTGGTAATTTAGAAGACTTCTGTCAGTGTCTCCCTCCCGCCTGCTCCTTGTTGGACTAAGCAAACGATGCTCTTCCAGAGCAACACAGGAGAAGTGGGGTCTCTGACCCTGTTTCTCTAGACTCAGCAGCTTGCATTGTGTGGTGCTTGAGTGGGCTGCAACTGCTTCAGAGACCTTGCAGCTCTTGGTGAGTCAGGGAGGTTCTCTACTATTTTTTACGTAGGCTACTGCTACTAACATACTCTAAAATTAGTTTTGCTTCCTGACAGTATAAAGGAATGCTGTCTTCTACAATTTTGCTGTATTTCTGCTGCTTGACTGCATCTTTCAGGTATTTTCCTTTGCACATGATGTTTAAAATCTCTGCTTAGTAGGATTGCTCAACACTTGTTGCGTTTAGTGCTCCTTCTTGCAATCTGTGGTTAGAAGTGGAGTGGGAGAGCAAATGCTCTGCCCAGAAGTCCAGAGTCCCATCTCCAGTTCTGATGTGTCTGCGCTGACCAGCCTTCCACTTCTGGCTTGTGCCAGCACACTAAAGGTGTATGTGTGGGCACCACCAGCCCCAGCATCAATCAGGCTCAATCTACAGCTTTGGGGTTTGATTCAGAATATGAACAGGCTTTACCACGTTTAACTGCAGGAACAGAGATGTATGTGAAGAAGGGTTACATGCTGTTGTACAGTTTCTCCACCTCCAAAAAAAAAAAAAAAAGGCTAATGATGTGTGGAGGACAGATGTTTGCATTAAGGTGAAAATCTTACCCATATCTGATAAACAGCCTGAGAGGGAAATGCTTGAAAATTTATTAGCCTGGGGGATGAATAGCTGTGTTATTTTAAGCGAGCTCATTCTCTCAACCTTCTGTGTGTTTTGAAGTAGGAATACATGTAATGGAAACTGGTTACTTAAAACTAGAGAATTTATACAAGGATGTAATCTACAGGAGTACCTTTCTCCTGTTTTTTTGTTTTCCTTTTTTGTCCAGTGTACTTCCCTTCCTTTGGGAAGATTATCTGTGAAGCACCCTGGTGACAGCAAGGAAAGGCCTTGTGTGGAAGTGACGAGAACAGAAGTGTCTCCAGCAAAGAAGTCCAACTGGAATTGTGCTAGGTGTCAGTGCCAGTTGGGTAAACGCGCTCCTGCGTAAGGAATAAGTAAGCTAGGAAGCCCTGAGAGTGTGAGGGCACAGCTGAGAGTGTCATTTGGGGGAATCTGCAGTAGTTCTCCACCTGGGAATTGTTTTTTGGTAGGTGGGTGAAACATGTTGTTCTTGGTCTTGTGAATCCCAGAATATGCTGAGTTGGAAGAGACCCACGAGGATCATCGAGTCCAACTCCTGGCCCTGCACAGGACCATCCCCAAGAGTCACACCATGTGCCTGAGAGTACTGTCCAAATGCTTCTTGAACTCTGTCGGGCTTGGTGCTGTGACCACTTCCCTGGGGAGCCTGTTCCAGTTCCCAACCACCCTCTGGGTGAAGAACATGTTTGTAATACCCAACCTAAACCTCCTCTGACACAACTTCGAGTCATTCTGTTGGGTCCTGTCACTGGTCACTACAGAGAGGTGGTGAAGGGGGAAATACCTCTCTTCTTCCCCTCATGAGGAATTTGTAAACTGTGATGAGGTCTTTCTTCAGTCTTCTCCAGGCTGAATATATTCATTGCTAATACATATGGTTGGGATGATCATGTCTGCTATGAAAGGGATGATACTTTCTTAGTATCTTTCCTAATTATTCTAAAAGAAATGCCAAATGTGATTCTGTAGGCTTGTATATGAATATAAATATGGAATAAACACTATAACTGGTAGGTAAAGCATCTCATGTTGTGTTGGGCTTGCATGGTTTAATTACTTGCCTAATTAGATTTAGGATTGCTGCTTGTAGTTTTAGATGACTTCTGTTGCTCACTTACTGATAGGCTTTAGAAAACAAGTATTCCTAGAGAAAAGATTTTTCAGATTGAGTACATTAATATCTGAAAATTCTAGAACTGGAGCAATTTGAGTTCCTTCCCCTGTAGTACATTGAATTGTACAAAAGAATTCTATCTTAAATCTTCTTTTTTTGACCCCTGATTATTTAACCTTAATGTAATATATTGTTTTTCAATCTGTGCAACTTCCCAGATTGCTGGAGTTGAAGTCTAGAGCAGTACACCATCAGCCACTGGGTGAGTCATTAGTGGAACTGAAATCCTGATCCACAATATAAGCTTCTCCTGCTAACATGGCAAAAGAGCTATATGCAAAATTTCCTACTGAGCTTCTAATTTACTTCCTTACCCTCAGCAACAGATGGTGACACCTAAAATCCTGGGGTTTGGTTATAGGTTTTGAAAGAATCCTCATGTGTAGCAGTGCTTCAAATTAGAGTTGAGATGTCCAGAAGCTGAGCCTCAGGGAAAATAGTGCCTGTTCCATTGTTTCTTGTACTTCTTTTCCCATTTTTATTACCCTTCCTGCTTCTTTCTTTCCTGAGGGGTCTCTTGTTTTTCGCTCATGACTCAGTTGCCTCTCAGTTGTGGGAGATAGCTGGGTGGCTCAGGTTCAGGCATGGTTTGTGTATGTGCAGAACTCACTGTCTAATTGACTGTACAGATTTGTGTTTGGTTGCATGTTTGGGTTTTTTTCTGTTTTTTTATACCTCGCTTCTGTTTTCTCCTCCTGAGTAATCATGAGCCGTGTGTTCTAGGAAAGTGTATTCCATCAGTCCTGGCAGTCCCTCAGGGACAGCTGGGCTTTCACTTCTTGAGGACCTCTCTACTTACTGGACAAGGAAGAGCAGAGTTGGGGAGCTTAGCTCTAGGGGTGTTAATCTTAAAGATTTTTTCCAAAGTATTTTCATGTATGTTAGAAGACTACCACTGAAGCAGAAAGGAAGAAAGGCTGTAATGAAAGAAGGGGAATGGGACATGAGGGATAAACTCAGTGGGGGAAAGGTTTTTATTGTTGAGGGGAGGAGCTTGTTGTGCAAAGACTGAATAATCTGGTCTCCTTCCAATGTGTCTTGTCCCTGCTTTAGAAGCAGAGGAGTGGAAGGATATGTGTAGATATGTAACGCAGAAGGTGAAGAACTACCTGTAGTTCTGCAGTTGCTGCTACCCAATGAACGCTTGCATGCTGTTCTTCTCCATACTCTACTTCACCAAAAAAGACCCAGTTTCACATTCCTCATCTGTGACTGGCTGGTCTGTTTCTCCAAAACTCTTTCCTTGTATCTGTTCTGGTCTCTGGAAGACCTGTTTCCCATAGGCTTCGGTCCCTCTGCTCCCTTCCCCAGGATTCTTATCCTTCCAGCAAAGGTGCTTGATCTATACATTTGTAACTTACTATTATTTTTCACTATTATATTTTCTTGAAAATACGTTTGTGCATATGCCCAGTATTTCTGATGTCTGAGTCCCATCTGCTACAAGAGCTCTCCATCTCCAGAGTATGATGAGTAGAGGTGATTCATCATGGCTTACAAGTCAGATCTCCCAACTCAGAATATTCTGTGACTCAGTGACTCCTGTTAAGGAGGGAGAAGCAGCAGCCGGGAGAAGGATAGGGCACTGCTGGAAGAAGCTGCTACCCTGGCAGTAGGTGAACAAGGTATTAGAGTTAGGGTGTCTTGCAGTTTGTTCCTGCCCTCAGATGTCCAAGCTAGTGTTTGTCTTGCATGGTAGAAAGGGATGTGTATTCTTATCGATTTACAGGTGTTCTAATACAAACTCTACCTTAGTCTTTTTGTCCTGGTAGACCCAGATCTATGTCAAAACTTTTAGGGTTCTGCAACTTTGTGTTGGTTCTTAGATCTGGATATAGGGTACTCCATTTGGTGGACTGGTTCTTCATCTTTGCTATTTATTGCCAGTTCTTGGATGTTCACTCCAATCTCCACAGCCTTATTCGTGTCCCTTACATTGGAATCAGTTTGGTGCCTCTCTCATGTGATGTCAGTTTATAAATGAGGTGCCTTCAGCAACAAGACTGAGTGTGTGGTTTTACATCATGGCTTTCTGATGTAAAACTTTGGTGTGGAGAGAGAAGGTAGATGGAGAACTCTGCTTTTGCTTTTTTCCTCCTTGTGCTGGCACTGATGTTGGTCTGTTTGTGCGATGATCTGGTTAAGGAGTCTACCCTGCAGAAAATTAGTCACTTGGGGCTATTTATGCTCCATAGACTGCTTTGGTCATATGAATTCCAGCGCTGGTGCAACAGAAAGGAAACCTGGCAGTATTATGAAACTGTATATTGAGGATACAGTTGAGCCCAGTGGTCAGCTCGAATTGCTCCCAGATCAGGCTGCTGCCAAAAGAATTGCTACTGCTCTAGTCACTGGCTGTAAGCTCTCGCTGCTTCCCTTATTTTTGCCTCCAGTCAATATGTGGCTGTGGTGGTGTGAGTGAGGTCTGCTTGTGTGGCTGACAACTAACTGCAGGAGAGACCAGCTGTAGGTAGCTTGATCAGCTTTCTGAGCTGCCTGAAAAGCAACTGGCAAAGAGATGCGGAGAAAGCAGGTAGGAATGGATGTCGGGATGACATCCTGCAGCTACACTGGCTGAAATAGCCTAAAACTGCAGGAGGAGCGTGTTTTCAGTTCTGTTGCTTGGTCCCATCTTGATGGGCTATTCCAGAGTCTTGTTTTTCTTGGTTTGTTGTGGGTCAAGATGGGTGGCATGTACCTCTTTTGGGTTTGAGAGGATTGTTTGTGAGTTGCAGAGTATGGTTTTGGAAGTCCTTAGTAACAGGTTTAACTTGCTCCTTTCCTTTTCAAAAACTAGGATAATGGTCTTGTATTGATTTGATAGCTAGGGTATTAATTTTAAGACATAAAACTTTTTGTCATTCCTTCTACAGTAGTTTAGTATTCTGTTCTTTCTGTGGTCTTGTCCTTAGGGACAGACTGGTTGTGTTTGGCTGTATTTCAGGATCTTATTCTGTTAACCAAAATCTTGATGTTTTATAGTGTTTGAAAATGGAGTGTGGGATGTGGTAGGGAATCTGTAAATCCCAAAGTCTTTGTAATCCAAGAAATTTTAGTAAAATGAAAGAGATGGACTTTCAAGCTGCCGCATATGCAGAATTGTGATAGCATCTCATCACAGCTGGATTTGTCACTTCTATGCTATTGCTGGTTTTGTTTAAATCGAAGTGTAGAATGATGATATGATATGAAACATTGCCTTGGCAACATCTGAAAATAATGCATTTGTTCAGAGAAATGTTAGTGTGACATACCAACATAGACTAACTTTGGATTAAAACCATGTTTCTTGTACACTAACCTAGAATTTGTCTCCTCAGACTTACTTTCAGCACAAATTCTGTACAAAATGAGGAAGTAGACTTGAGTAAGAGTATATCTTATTTCATAAATGCATATTATTTTAAAATAGCCTTTACTGTAGAAATTGCTTTACATTTTCATTTTAGGGTCTTATTTTGGGGGGAGTTGGTCATTCCTCTAGCCACAATGGCCATTTTCAGCATGAATCATGTACTTAAGTTCAGTGCTGTGTTAGTTTGCATGTGCAGTGGGCTGCTCGGCCTCTAACGGTGACCTGACCAGACTGCGCTGTGCCCCAGCTGGCCCAGGTTCATCCTGTGCACATTCTGGTGCTTGTGGAACAGCAGTATTTTGGTGAGATGGCACTACCTGTCTGAATACATTGTAAGAAAGGTTTGCCGGACTTGAAGAGCAGCAGAAAGGCTGGAGCATTTCCCATTGGGGGAAGGGAGCTTTGGGGTTTTTTTGAGAGAGGGGCTAGAAGGACCTGTGGTTAGTAAAGCGTTTTGTCAGTCTGGTTCTGACCAGTGGACTAAAGGTTCCAAGATCAGTCTATGCAGAAGTGGTAAGAACAACCTCTATTGTTTCTAATGTTTAACTTCTAAAGGAGGGTTTTCTCTTGAACCAGAGAGAGAAGTTCAATAGTTGGCCCCCAGTCCCACTCGGAGAAGAGTTGGGGGGGAGCACCATCAAAAACCTTTACTGTTGGGGAACTTACAAGCTTTTCTAAATCAAAGAGTCTTTGGAAAGTTGGGATAGGAGAGCTACAAGGATGGGATGTCAAAAAAGGAAGGAAAGGATCAAATAGAAGGGAGATGGGGCAGGAGGTAACTGAAGTCACACAGGAAGACAGTGGGTGCAACCTATCGTGGATGCTGTTTTCCAGAGAATCCAGCCAGTTAGTGGAGGCTATTCTCCCTTTATAGCATTGCTTCTGTGGACAGAGGGTGTTGCTGGAAATTCCTCTGAGCTACCTTTTTTCTGACTGCTGGTCTGCTAGCTTGGGACAAGCTGAAGAATCCTGTTGCCACTTGCTTGAGTGGACTGTGTAAATGAAAAGGGAGGTTGGAGTGATTGCAATAAAGACCTTGGAAGGAGATTGTGGTCGACCTTCACTGGGGGTTTGCTGCATTCTTGGCGTGACTGTCCACAGAAGTCTCTACCTTGCCAGGAGCAAGGTACGTGTGGACGGCATGGTGAACAGTGCTGTGTCTGTGCCGGTGTTCCCTAATGGAGCTAGGGCTCAGTGGGACCTGAAATCCATGTGGAATGCGGACTGGCCTGGATGTCCTTCCCTCTGCCGGGAGCGTGTGCCGAGCTGCGCTGTGTTTGGTACACGAGCACACAGGGCTGTTGGCCACGAGCTCAGTGACCTCTGTGAAGGCCGGCTGGGGAGAACCGCTGGAGCAGGTGGCAGAGAGGAATGTGAGGAACGCTCTCGGCTGGGCCCTAGCTGAGCGCGACGTGGGCTGGGCTGGGCTGCAAAGGGCGCACTGGTGGCACCGGGCTCGTGCGGTTGGAAGCCGGGCGCTCGGGAAGGGTTGGCTGCCGGCCGACGATGGGGATCTCCAGCGCCCCGATACCGTGAATTCTTAGTGCCAGAGGGCTGATGGCACTGCGCGCCGTGCTGCGGGCGTAGTGAGATGAGTGTGTGGGAGCAGGAAGTGCTCCTCGCTCCTCGGGCCGGAGTATCACGCGTGGGCTCGGGGAAGGGGCCGCAGGACGCCGTCCGTGCCGCGTCCGTCTGTCTGTCCGTCCGTCCGCTCCCTCCCCCGCCCGCCGCGGCGCCGCAGCGCCCCCTGGCGGCCCCGCGCGGGAGGTGCGGGCTCTCGGGGCCGCCCCGCCGCCCTCCCGCGGCACCGGCCTCGCCCCCGCGGCCTCCGGGGGGCGGCGGGGAAATCCGCCCCGCTCCCGGGGGATCCGCTCCCCGCGGGGGGAGGCCGCCCCCACGAAGGGTTAACGCCGCCTCACCTCAGCCGCCCCGGCCGCGGAGGGCGGGGGCGGGCGAGCGGTGCCGTCACTGCGGCGGCTCCCTCGGCGTTACCTAACCGGTGACATAACGCGCTCCCTCCGCTCCGCTCGGGGAACGCCCGGGGCCATCACGGGGGCCGGGGCTCAGACCCTGTGGCGAGTTGACGGGGCCGGTGTGAGTCCGGCCGGGAGCGCCTGGCTTTCTCCGCCTGCACTCCGGCTCTTCCCGAGCCGCCCCCGCTCCCGCCCCGAGGGGCGGTGGACTGCCCCGGCCGTGAGCTCTCCCCTTGTCCTCCTCCCGAAGTTTCCGGAGCTGCTGCCGGCGAGCCGGCCGGGCATTGAATCGGTGGGGCCGCTGCCCCGTGGGAAGGGGGACACGCCAGCCCGGGGCCTGGGGTCCACGGCCGCCTCGCGTGACAGGGACACTGGCTGTTCCACGTGCGGCCGGGGGGGCCGGGGCAGCCTGCGCCAGCCCATGCAGTGCCGCGGGCGCTTCCTCTGCCTTCCTGCTCTGCCACGGAGAAGAAAGTGCAGCGAATGAATTGTAGCTGAAACATTTAAGGAGGCTTGATGGGAGCCCTATTTCCATGGGAAAATCTGGGGAGTTTTCCACCGCGGGAAATACTGCAAGTTTTCAAGGGCTGAGAGCGAAATATAGAAGGCATCGGTGGGCGTTTCTTTATTTAGAAATGGGAAGGAAAAGGCAATGTTGCCCGAGTTCTTCCTTAAATCTTTAAAGCAAACACCTATTGCAAAACAGTGCCGATACAAATAAAACAGACCAGAATTTTTAGAGGCTTTAACGTAAGAGTCTCCCTAATGCTTGATGGTAATTTATCGAGGGCATTTCTCATGAGACAGCTGTTGCCTTCTAAGTTGATTAACTTGGGCGTGTTAATGTTATATTCATCTCCTTCCCCTCCTCCCCCCACCCCCCGATGGATAGAAATGCTCAATTAAAGCAAATGTAATTAAGAGCGTGGGATGAAAGAGACCTCAGTGGAACAATAATTACCAAATATGCTCATTTTAGCTAAAACTGTATCTGCATTTTAGGGTAAAAAAACCACATAGTAGTGTTCAGGTTTGCTCGGTTTCCAGCACTGCATCGTTGCCTTTCAGCTCTGCGCGACCCCCTTTTTATGAATGGTGGGTTGTGCTCGATTGAGGAGACGGGTCCGCTCGCTGCTCCTGCGTCGGCTGCGGGCAGAGGGCGCTGCGGAGCCCCGAGCGCGGCTCAATGCGGAGAGGCGAGTCCGGCTCTGAAAGGCGCGGCTCGGGCTGGGCTCAGCCGCTGCTTCGCAGCTGCAGTGCACAAAAGCAACGTGATCGGCTGACTTCTAGTTTAAACAAAACTGCCCTTCTGTATCGCTTTCCAGTGCAAAAGCTAGAAGACAAAACGTGGACTTGAAACAAAACACTGTGGAGTACCTCACCCTTGTTATAGGCAATATTTCTTTTGAAGATGTTTAATGGCTGTTCAACAACTTCAGTGTCTTATTTTTTTTGTATGAACCATCTCTTTGAATTGATTGTTTCTCATAGTTAGGTAACTTTCAAAGATGCTAGAAATTTATATTCTTCTAGTACTACTTCTCTACATTTTTAAAAGTTGCCTTTATAAGATCTTGACAGCTGAATAAAGGCTTGCAGATTACAGCATCTGTTATCTGTGTTTGTCTTTGCATCTTTTTAACAGAGCATCATTTACTAAATATACTCCTGAAGCCATCCTTGTCTCTGGCAATCCATGAGAAGTTATTTCCAGTACAACTGGAAATGGAGCGGGCTCCACTTTTTAACAGAAATAAGTCTTATTTAGAATTAGAGGTTATAGAAGGTTTAGAGCCATTCCTAGCGTAGTGTAAACATGCTTACAAGCTTCTTGGGGATCTTGGACTGCATGCAATCATGCTTGAACCTGCAAGAGAGGACACCCTGAGGGGTGTTTTCTTCTCTGCTACTTTAGCAACATTGCATGTATACTTCCTTCCATAGTAGCAAGGGAGAAGGGTCGTATTTGATGTTGTTTTGTATCTTGGATAGCAACAGGCAGCTTAAATGGTCCAGTCCTCTTTTTTTTTGTCCTTGGAAACTGAAGATTTGGGTGATCTGACATTTTGGACCTTTCCATTTAGTGAGAATAGAAGCATATTATTGTATCTTCTAGTAGAATGTTTCTCTGAACAAGATGATGTTGGTTCTTGCTTGATGTGAACTACTTTGCTAATTAGCCTAGGTGGTTTCCTATTCTAAATGTTACAATTTTATTATCTCATTTAAGTGCTGGAGGCTTTCATCTGTAGTGGTCACATCAGTTTCAGTTGCATTTACCTTAGACAAGATGCACAGATATGTTGTGAGGATTGTGAACGTCCTGCAGTCCCACAGTTTTGCAGCCCCAAGTGAAGAGCAGTGGGTTGGGTGAAAGGGAGCAGCTCTTCCAGCCTCTCATGACACTAATGTTTCTCCTCTCTGGGTCTAACGTGACACATCTTGTGCTGCTGCTGTTTTTTTACTGTCTCAGTAATACCGCCAGGAACTGGTTGTGGGAACTGGCCTCGTCTCCTGGCTTGTCACTGTTCCTGTGTGCAGAAGTGGAGCAGATGTACGTTTGTACACTTGTTTCCTGTTGTATATACATTGAAGGGCCTGAACTGGGATTCTGCACTTGACATCTTCGTGACACCTTTACAAGGCCTTGTAAAATTCTCAGTGTGATGCTTCCCATACTGCTGTTTGGGGGCTTTAGATGTGGAACTCTCTGTTCTTCAAGTTCTTTACTTTTGAGCAGGTTTGGGCATGGTTTGGGCGTGAGTCTTGTTGCCACTTCAGCTGTTCTGCAGAGTCCTTATTTTCATTCCTCTGTGTCCCTAGAGCAAATGCTACCTTCTCAGTGTACAGCTTGTTTTAACATTGCTTCTAGCCAAAATGAATAAAATATCATTGGGTGTGTTCCTGCTCAGTTTCTGTTGTACTTCTGAGCAGTCAGGATTTCTGAGAGAGCTTCTGAATGAATTCTCTCCAAGTCTCACTTCTCTGCAGCTGGATTTCTTTTTCCCAGATAGCCTGCAGATGTTAAAAATTCTGGCTACATTGGCTTCCCCATGCTTGTGTTGGAGGGGGAGGAAGTAAATATATTGTGTGAGTGGTGGGAAGGCAGAACTTTACTGCTTCAAACAAGAAGTAGAGAGTTGCCAAGCTTTCCTGCTTCTTTCTTGGGTGGTACGTGACATGATGAGAACTCATGAAGAGGAGAAGATCTTTGCTTTGTCACAGTATGTTACTGCACTGTAGGAGCTGAGGTGTAAAACTTGGAAACATGATATACGTAGACAAATTCCTCCTGAGCCCTAAATGCTGGCTGACTGATAAATGGATGGTCTGAAACAGTAGGTAAGAGCTGTTGTATGTCCCCTGCCCGCATTAAGCAAAAGACTCAAATTCTGCATAGCAGCAGGTTGGGTGAATGAATTTATTAATATAGTTTGTCTATGACTACAGATTCAAAATACAAGATGTATTTTCTTTTTAGAGCTGTTGCGTGCCTTCCTCTCCCATAGGCCCCTGGAGGTAAGAAGTTAAACAAAAGTAGTTTCTTGGGTTGTTCTGACTTTGGGACTAACTATGGGTTTTTTGTAAGGGAGCACATAGAACTAGAATTTTTAAGGGGTCAGTGCAAAACTTATCCATATGCTTGAATCTGTTACATGAAAGTCCATATGGCTATTGCAGAACATAAAGGATCCACAGATCGAAAGGGCTGGAAAATCCCTATTCTATTTTAAAAATAATTTTAAAGAGCCCTAGCATTTCAGGAACTCTCCTTGTTTTTTAGAATTTTTAGCTGTTGAAACAGTCACATAGCAGAAATGTGTCTTAACAGTTGTCTGTTAGACACAAGAATGTCTAAAAAGATCTCCAAGAAAGGAAACAGCTTTGGGAAGGATTAGATATAATAGCTTTGTGGGCTTTTCAAAGTCTTCACAAAAATTCAGCAAGGAAATCAAGCTTTGTATTTCAATCAAAATTCAAGAGGTCAGAAAATCTCTATACAGTGTTGTGTAACTTCCTTGTCATATAATAGTGCAGGGCAGGTGTATTTGCTGATGAATGTGTAGATACAGATGTTCTCTTCACATGGAAAATCTGTCGTTTTCTTGGAAGATAAAATTTGAGAAAGGGTGACTTATGGGGGTAATATGCTGGTGCAGAGAATGGGAAGGTGACAATGCAGGGTTATTAGGTATATTGAAGCACGTTTTAGTATGGCTTGTTCTCCTAAATTAAAGGTTCTGGGAGAGCCCTTGCAGCTATTGCATCACTTGCCAAAAATAGCATCTATACTGCATAAGGCAGCCTGTCTGCAGTGTGGATAGTCTTGAGAAATTAGTGCTTCTTTTGAATGATGTTCAGTCATTTTTGCTTCTCAGCTAAGCAGGTTTTTAATCTAAATTGTTATAGATAATGAAGTAAAAATTTTTTTTTTCTGTTTCTGGGGTTGGGGTGAGTCTGAAAATAGCATTGTCCACAGTTCTGTCTGCAGCATGATTCTAAAAATATATTTTTAAGCTTACTGAAATTACAGTTTAAAGACAGTAATAAATATGTTCTTATATTGTAATTGTCAGGGGAAGGGAAATAAAAAATGCTTTGTGCAGCATGAGGTCGTCTGCTATTCTCATCAATCACTTAAGATTTGGCAGAGTTTTTTTTGAATTGCAATTAAACAATGCAAGTGAAGTATAATCCTAATCTAAATTCTTACTAAAAAACCCCCATAAACCCCAAATTCCTTCTCTTGAAAATAGAAGGTATATTATACTGTAGTTTTTTTCCTTCTCTTATTCTGAAATCTTAGTCAAGATATACCAGCAAAGAACTGTTTGTATTCCAGTGGTGTTGCTGAACCAGACAGGTCTGCAGCATAGCATTTTATTTTTAGACTCTAGGTTGCCATTTTTATCCTGTAAAAAATATTCATCAGCGTCTGGGTGACAGGCCATCAGTTTTTATAAATGTGTCAGACCACGTTTTTTCCACCTCTCTCTATTTCTCCTTTTATGTCCTGCTGTATACATTTCTTTTTTTGGGGAAAAGGGAGAGGGGGGGAATGAGGGTATGGATTTTAATTCATGCATTAGATTTTTCAATTCACAGATCTTTAGCGTCACACGGTTCATTCATCTCCTGTACTTGGCTGCTTACGCAGCTTTGCTTATTGTCTGCAGTGGGTGAACTGCTCTGGTGCACAGAGCGAGGGCACGGGAAGGGGCGACACAGGTTTGCTGCCGGACTGATCACCTTGGCTGCCCTCTCTCTGCTCACCCCAAAATACCCTGATGGCAGTGCTGTTGAGAAATAGTTTCATGTATGGTTTTGGGGTGTTTGTCAGGTATAAAATTACTCCCCAGAGAAGCTATTCAAGATCTCTTTGCAATAAATTTATATAGGCCAGCTGACTTCTAACAATAGAAGATGGGGGATCTCTTCTGGTCTGGGATATTGAGAAGTGCATGGCTTAAAGCAACACAGTTTTGGTATGGTGAGGCAGTAACTCTCACTGCATATGAATCTATAGCACAAATTTCATGGCAGGAGTGCCATATTACAGTTGCTTTCTAGGGTGCTGGACCCACACAGCTGTCCTGTATGTGTGTAGAAAGCCTTAGGCTTTCAGGAAGAATTGCTCCTCATGTCCTTGAAGAGCCATCTAGGTTGGCAAGAAACTATTGTCATCAGAGCAATTGGTACTGCTGCTGACCCCTCCTTTTTACCCCTGAACCCAAACATGGGAATCTTGCTGTAGCAGCGATAGGAGCTTGCTTTTGCTTTTGAGTGACTCTTGGCTGCTTTGATGGTGTTGGAGAAGAGTTGTTGCTTGTGGGAGGTGGCAGCCAGGAACAACTTGCTGCTGGAGCTGAGTTAGCTCATGGCCCAAGGGGGACTCACCTAGGATGATGGTGGGTTTCATGCTGGTCTGGCTGCGTACTAAAGTTTTACCTGAATGACATGATCTCAAATGCTAAAGGGAACTGAGAGAAACAAGTGAAAAGGGTGCAAATACTCTATTAGTAGTTACAGGTCTGAGTCAACTCTGTCCTGATTAGTTTTATTTATAATTTTAAAGTTTTTTGAAGTCTTTGGTCACTGGTACCCAAGATGGCTTATTCAGGCACGTCCAAACTTAAGTGTTATATGTAATAGGTATTCAGAAATGTAAGAGCAGTACAATTATTAGGATGGTTGGTTACTGATACTTTTGGAATTAGGAGTGGAGATTCAGTATGCTTAAGCTGCATATACACGCATGCTCAACCTGCTTTAAGGGGAGGAAAATGGGTTGGATTTTGGTCTTATTTGGAGAGGCACTGTAGGTTGAGACCTTCTGAAGGAGGGTTCTTAGGTACAAATGTGCACACGTGTGTTGGAGAAGATAATACAGAGCTTGTGGTGTGACTTAACTAGTAACCTGCTTAAATGTGTGCAATTAAAAAGTTGCGTATCAAAGATAGACTTTATTAGTCATATTTCTGCTGCCTGAGATAATACAACCCTGGGCCTTTCTCAGGGTTAAAATTTGTTTTTCTTTCTGCACATCCAAGTAAATGCCCTGATTTATATCATCCCATGGATGATCCCAATGGAACAATTTAATTTTTGTGTATTAGAATTTGTAAACCCTAAGGAAGTGGCTTTATGGAATAAAATACAGTGGTAGGTCGTTTTCCAGCAAAAATTAAGTAACCAATGTGTTTCATTTTTTTTAATCTATTTTGACTATGATGAGTTGGAAACCACATTGTAAATAAGAGGTTAAAGATTGGAGAGTGGACCTAAAATGGGTTACTGTCATTAAGGGTAATGATATCCGGGTTGGATGAATGTTACAGGAAAAAGCAGGTGAGATAGCAACCTGTTAGTGACTGCATGAAATGAGCACAGGCCTGGTGTGGATGGTCTGAGCCAGAGCAAAAAGGCTTGTCCACGTGTGAGGCTGCTCCTGTGCTGCTTGGTGTGTGCCTTCATCAGGAAGGTGCAGTGGTGGGCAAGTTCATCCATGCAGACCTTGGTTAGCTATCAAGCCCTGTTCTGTCCAGAAAAATGCTGAGGACCACAGTGTGGATCTGTGGTTCCAGCCTGCACCTGGCTGGGGTATTGGTACTGGTTTGGTGGCTGGTGGGGTTAGCCCAGCCTGGCTCCTACTTGGGACTGTCTTGGCTCTGTGCTTTCCTTCTCAGGGGCTGTGGTGCAAGGAGGTTTGTCAGTTGGGTGCAGGACTGGGTGAATGTAGGACTCCTCAGCTCTTTGGGAGGCAGAAAAGCTCCATATGGAGGCACCCAGTAGTTCTCTGGAGGTACTTAGGTCTGGATGGGCTCATCAGCTGAAAGCTAGCAGGCTGTGTTATATAAAAATATATTCTTGAGAGTCTCCACAGCTCTCTTTCTTGTCAGAGACCACCTACCTGTCTTTTCCAAAGAGTGGTTTATCTTGGGTACAGTGATGCTTATTGCAGACTTAGATGCTGCAGGTGTTTATTATCTTCAGCACAAGGCAGAGTGCAAATAAGGGTGGTAAAGGAATGTCCAAGCAGTTCTGTGGTTTGAAATTCACTGGAGCTGGAAATAAAGGAAAAAGCCCTCAGTTTCTACAGTGTCAGTTTTCTTAGTATTTCTGTGCTTCCCAGTTTGTCTATTTTTGGCATGTTGTTGACGCAGTGAAATTCTGCTCTGTAACTTGCATTCTAAAGGAAGATTTTAATTCTGGGAGTAGGAAAGGAGCATGGTTTTTCTAATAGATGGAATATATTTAGATAATTTGGATATTTTAAATGTACTTAGTGTTTTAATTAATTTGCTATCTGCAAACCTGTAGTCCAAAGAGATTCTGACAGAGGCTCCCATCAGAGAGTTTCCTAAGTATCTAATCTTATAAATTTTGTTGTATCTGTTGAATTTACCTGTTTAGTTAATATATAAAATAACTTGAAAATCCACAACTTCAATTTGAAGGGCAAAGAGAAAATTAAGCAGTGACCAGTGTCATTGCTTGCTATGATCAAGAGGTGATGGAGAAAGCACCAAATCCCAAACTAGCAGATGAGTTTCAAAAAGAACAGGAGACCGTACTGTCCTATGCAGGATGTAGTTCCGCTGGGTAGCTTCTTGTTACAGTCTGTATTAGAAGCAGAAGGTTTACATGGATTAAAAACTAATTATTCTAAAAGATCTTCATTGCTTTTTCTTCTGTGAATTTGTCCAAAATCACCAGCTGTAGTCCACCAAATTGCAGAGCGTTAAACTGGAGACAGGAGGAGCGTCCTGGAGAGGTATCACAATGTGATTGACTTCTTAAATTCTCCCCTCAGTACCTATTGCTGACCACTACCAGAGACCAAGTCTGGGTTTAGTGGGATCTCTGTTCTGAGCTGTAAAATCTATTCTTGTGATAAAACAGTTACACTATAAGAGAGCTTGTCTAGACTGTGTTGGGTTTTTTTTCCCACCCCTAGTCTTTCACTATAAGTAGTTGGATGTGTCCAAAGGGAAGGAATAGATAAATGATAACATGGAGTTACATGTTTTTTTTTTTTTCTAATGACCTGATGTGTTGGATTTGCCATGTTCATACTGAATGATGCATTAATGCTTGAAATAAACCCAAAACTTCATTTAAAAATGTCTTCAAGGCTTTGTGTTTTGTATAACTCTAAATAGTTCAGGTCCTAGTTGTGAAGCTGTGAAAGGTCAACCAACGTTTCAAAAGTGTACAGAAAAGTTTGCATTTAGCACTGCACGAATTTCATACCCACAGTCTGATCTTAAAAAGCCATTACAAGGTGCTGTTGCTTCTTTTCATGCCCCAAATGTTTCTGGAGCCTGGTGTCCTCACTGTGAATAGGGAGGTGATTGAGTAAGATGATTTGAGTTATTGCCAGCAAGATAAGGGGTCCCAGAAGGAACCCCTTCTCAGTTCAGATCCTCTTCATGGAACCAGAGTCCCTGTTTTGTTAGGACCACTGTACATTTGTCTGTCATATAATTTTTGTTTCATATTTCTAGCTTCAGTTAGCCTCTCTTTCACAAAGAGGTGAGAAGAGACACTCTGGAAGTCCAACTGTCTGTTGAGATGGTGGGGGGAGAATTTCTCTGATAGCCTCTGACAACTTGAGGAAGCCTTGAAGGGTGCAGGTAACAATGTATCAAAAACAATAAACAAATTACAGCCAGGGTTATTTTGTTTCCAATTTTCCTTTTGATCCATTAAATGGATAGTAATGAACAGATTTATGTTGCAAGTTTGTGGCTCTGTTTCCAGAGTTAGGTGTGGCTTGTCCTGCATCTCAGAGCTCCTCCAGCAGGTCAGGTTCTTTACTCCAGGTTCAGACTCAGAAACAGTTTTTTTTTTTTCCCCTCCGTTTAAATATATTAATTTCCAGTCTTATTTGTGAACAGCTTATAGCTTCTTCCCAATGTTAGCCTCAACTTTTCCTTTCCTGGTGATTATACTACATGAATTTATAAAGAGCAAACAAACTCCCTTTAAACTTATCTCCCGGAAGAGCTCTTAATCTTCCTAGTAGTATTTCCTTTTCTTTTTTTCCTTTTCTTTCTTTTTTTCCTTTTCTTTCTTTTTTTCTTTTCTTTCTTTTTTTCCTTTTCTTTCTTTTTTTCCTTTTCTTTCTTTTTTTCCTTTTCTTTCTTTTTTTCCTTTTCTTTCTTTTTTCCCTTTTCTTTCTTTCTTTCCTTTTCTTTTTTCCTTTTCTTTCTTTTTTTTCCTTTTCTTGTTGTTCTCATTTAAATTACTTAATTTATTATTTTCTTCTGTTACTATGGGAAGCATCTCAGTAGTTATATAAGTTGCCTTCACAGCTGCATGAGAATGGCAGTGTACAGACATTTTCTATGCATCTGCTGCACCCCAGGTACCTTTTTCCACTGCTTACAATAGTCGCCTTGACTCCAAACAATGTTAGTCTCAAGTGCATACCTTGACATCTGGTACCACTATGTCACTGTGTAATATCTGGCAATATTATGTTTTTATTCATGTGGTCTGTAGACCCATTTAATCCTTTGTAGTGTGACACTGCGATCCTTTTCACTAGCTAGGTTGTCTGTGAAGTTCATAAAGCATTTCCATCTTTGTGTGGTGGTCATTAGCAGAAATACTGAACAGGATTTGTGCTGAGATCAGTCCCTTAGGAGTGTAAGTGATAATGTGTTTTTATCCCGATAAAGTTCCTTTTTTTGGTCTGAACTGTTGTAGATGCCTCTCCAGGTAGCTTCTGATGATATTCTAAGATTCTTATGGTTGGTAGCAATCACCTTCACAGTTGTAGTTCCTTATGATCATCATGTAAAATGTTTTTCTTTTGCCTTGTGGGTCTGAAGCATTATTCCTTTCTAAACTGATCCCACCTTTTAGAATTTTGACACAGGTTGTCTTTTGATTAAAAATGGGTGCTGCATTTTATACCAATCTCTACTTTTTCTATGCTTACAATTATTCGGAAACCTTGCATATCTCTGACTTGAAATGAATTTGCTTATAGCTTGCCAAATCACTTGTTACCCCCTTCTGCTTGCAAGTTTTGGTTCTTTGTTGCCACATCACTGACTTGAATTTATTTTTCTGCCTGCCACATGAAAGCGGAAAAAAAAAGTCTGAAATTTCTTCTAGTGACTTCTTATGTGGAGTCTTCTTTCAGCTTTACAAGCTCCAAACCCGGAGGCTCTTCTACTGGCTCTTAGTTCCTACGCAGAAAAGTAACTTACCTAGGCGTGTTTCCAGTGGCAAACACATTGAAAGCCTTCAGATGGTGCCAGTCGTCAGATATCTGATCTTCAAAATGTTCATGCTGTATTCGCCCTCTCCTGGAGGCAGGAAGAACCAGAAATGGTGATTTGAATGACCCTTATGCATGAGGGTTTTTGGCCTGGTCGTGCTTGCCGTGACAGTCAGTATCTGTCATGTATTTCGCAATGATGAACACACGAGAGACTGTTTTTGCCAAACATTAATACTATGCAGTAACTCTTACTGTAGTGCCTTGTAGAGCACAAGGCAGCTGTAGCTTTTGCAAATGCTTAACTCAACTTGAACTGACTTGAGCAGAAGATCTGAACGATTTCCTTGATATTGTAGAAGTTAAGTTCATGGCACTCTTGATTTCACCTGACATTTTCTGGATCAAAACCTTTGAAAGCAGCCAAGCATGGGGTGGGGGCTTCTGAACAGGATGGTGGAATTCCCCTTCTCCTCCTAGATTCCCGTGTCCATAACACAGCAGCCCTTGACTAACAGGAGAAAAAGATCTCATGGCAAAGACTTGAATGTAGGTGCATAAAGGACAACCAGCCTGGAGCTGGGAGAGCTCCCACAGAGGCAACTGGAACTGATATTGCTTAAGGATTGTCTGTGACTTTCATGAACTCTTCAGTATGCTTTTCTTGTTGGGATTTCTAGATTGCTCCTAGCTCTCAAGTCTTAAGAATCTTGCAAATGCACTGCCCAAAACCCTTTCTTGCAGTAGTTCTGGGTGAAATGGGAACTTGTCAGTGCTGTGATATTTATAGAATATTTTTCTACCCACAGTCCTAGCTCCTAGACACAAGCTGTTACCAAGTAAGTGCTCGGTTCTGGGAATTGAACCTTTTTCTCTAGCCTATCTTTTCAAAGCCTGACCATTAGGTCTTAGCTCCTTTGTGCAGAAAAAAAACCCTCTTTATATGAAAAAAAAAGAAAAAAAAAAAACCCCAAACCGGAATTTCTAGGATTCCAGCTCAGCGTACAGATCTTTCTGATGAGGCTTCGTATTTCAGCTGTTAAATTGAGAATAGATGTGAAGTTTGTCTTATTTTTTGCACTGAGTTTTCTGATTTTATTTAATAAAAATGCAGGGAGTTGCTGCTGTCTTATTAACTTGCAGCCGGCATGCTTATCTTCTTTGTTCTTTGTTAAATATGAGCTGGCATGTGTTAGACTGCGTTAGCGTTCACTCTTTGGGACTTCAGTGGTTTCTAAATTTGGCATTGCTAAGCCGGTGCCCTGTTTGCTTGAATCAATTGGGGCTGCTATTTTTAGCAACAAAAGGGAATTGAAATAGCAATATTCTTTCCATGTAATAGATCCCCAAGAGGAATACTGATGCAAGCTCTCTGTCATCCTGTATTCTCCCCCTCCCCAAAAGCACTCAGACGAAAGGCAGCTGTCATGGTTTGCGGCTGTATTAATCTTTAATCAATCGAGTGTTTTCTGCATTCAGGTGTTCAGGGAAAAAAAGGGGTCACGACTAAGATCTGCCCAGAATAACTAAGCACTCATGCATGGTCTGTGCAGTCAGAATTTGTGGGTAACGGCAGGGATAGACAGCAGCTAAAAATAGCATATGCTTCCAGTGTTTCTCCAATCTATTTTTGATGCTTGATTTTGATAAGGTTGATTGGACTCTTACTAAAAATAGCCGTTCCTAGCAAGCTGAGGACAAAAAGTAGAGTATTTTTAACCAGCACAGACTAAAGTACTTTTGTTGGCTGGAGATAATCTAGAAGCTTGGTATTGGTCAAATGCCAATGATTTATATAAATCTGTAATAAATGAAGCACTGCTTGATGCCAAGCAGGGATAGTCTTTTCTCCCCTTGCCAGCTTTTGTTTTCCCCAGGAGCTGTCATATTCTTAATATAGCCTCCATGTTTCGTAGCAGAAGAATCTCGAGTCTTCAGTTATTTATGTGTTGTACTTTTAAACCTATGCTAAGGTTAGCTGTGCTGTGAAGTTTCTCTCAGCTGTATTGCTTTAACAAGATATATAAGGTCCTAGTTTATTCTTTATGTTATGTGCTACAGCCAGATACTGTGCTGTGACAGACCCTTGCTCATAGCTAGATTCAGTCTTGCAGGACAGGGATGGCTCTTCTGTGTGAATGAAGGATGTAGCAGAGAGACTAGCTCTGCAGTGGCCATTTTGACATCAAATTTGAATGCCTCTCAGGGGATCAGAAATGTAGCTAAGCTACCCTCTTTGAGATCTGTTAGTTAGCTTAATTTTTTGACAGGAAGAGTATAGGTATTCCCAAATTGCTGGACCCACATCTGTCCTAGGGAGAATAACATTGATAATGTCCTGAGTTCTTCTTCCTAGGTAGGTGATATGCATGAGTGCATCTGCAGTACACTGAAAGATTGCCTAAAAACTTGGGCTATTCTGAGTGAACACAGTAAGATGGCTGAACCAAAATGAATTTGTAGTTTGAAGAAACTAATAGAGAACATGCATCATAATAGTTGTTAGCTTCATTGTGCAAGTAGTCAAAAGCAGCGCAAGGAGGATGCCTGATGCTGTTTGCTAGAGGCAATATGGATAAAAGTATTCTGTGCTTTATCTGCATTAGGCATCTCATAAGTTTATTTTGCTGTGGAAAACGTGTGTTTGTATCTGAAGGCAGGCTTGATCTCCTTAAGCGTTTTTTTTTCCACTGTAGTCTAACCTTGAGTTGGGGAGTCACGAATCTATAATCTTGTTTCAGAGTGATTGCTCTGCAGAACTGCAGTAGAATTTTCTATGCTTGCTGTTGCTTCTTCTCCCTGTGTCGATGCTGGTCCTTGCTCTCATCATGAGAGGAGATGATTTCTACATGCCTACCTCCTGCTTTACTGCACCATTCTTTGTTTTTGTTTTAAGATGTCCTGGCTGCATAAAAAGCAGGTTAAAATGTTCTTTCTGGGCCTTGAATATTCACTTCAGTCACAAAACAGACTGTCATGGTCTGCTGGGTGCAGCTTTTGCCTGGCTTTTGCCTATCTAGAATGGTAGTCCCTTTTTTAACAGCAGGTAGTGTTTATTCAGTATACCTCCTAGAAGGTGGCGGATATTTTCTAGGTGACCTCTTATTTGGTAACACAGTGGCTGTTTCTTCTTACAAGCACAAAGAACATGCAAGCTGCCCACACCATTGGTGGTACTTTATCCCTTGTGTTGCTGGATTTCTGAAGGATGCAGGTGTTATTGGAAACATTTTCTTACTTACCCCTCTGTAAGCCTTTTCGAGAATAGTCTACATTTTTATTCCCTGAAGCCATGTACCACTGGTCATGTTAATTTTCTAGACTAAAGTCACTGGCTTGTCACACGTGTTCTATAGGCTTCGTCTTGTTTTTTTTTCAATAACAGTGCAGGATGACACATCTCACTGACTGGTGATTTTTTTTAACTTTGCCCTGTGTTTGTCAAGGGTTGCCCTGAGCTTGGTACTGGACAGGAAACATTGGCAATGCTTATGAACGGCATCATATCTGTTTTATATATGACAAAAGCTGTGAAATTCTAGGAGGTAGCTAGGTGGTATTAAGATGTAGAGAATTAGTGAGTTGTTTGTTGATAACTATTCCAGTAGTCGAGGCTGTGGTGGATGCCTCTGTAGCTGCATCTTAAGTTGAAGAGATCACTGTAAGAGGTCAGAGATGTGTAAGTAAACTCAAAGTGGAGGGGTTTTTTGTGTTTTGTGGGGTTTTTTTGGTTTGGTTTTTTTTTTTCCTTTCTTCTCTTCCCACACCATATAGGAAGCAAAATTCTGGCACAGTCATTAGAGCAAAGATACTGTACTGTCCTAAGGTGAAGATTTGGATGATTTTTGGAAATAATTAGGTGATGTATTAAGGGTAATACCGTAATAAAAAATGGAACTGATGATCTGAGTCCCTGTGCTGATGACTTGTGTATATACAATGTTAGTTGAAATATCTACAGCCTACAGATGGCATAACCTCCTCCAGCAGTGTGAGCAGATGATGCACCATACTGCTTTCATTGTTTGGAGACCTTGATACTTCATTGAATGTTTGTTTTTGCACACTAGCACTCTATCCAAAGCATTGGTGGGTTCAAAGTTGCTTATACTAATGTGGTGTACACTCCTGGCTAGCATGAGTGATTATAGATGCTTTATCAGCTTTCCAACTTTTTGTCTACCATTTTGAACAGTGTAGGATCAGTTGGAATATAAGACTGTTCACGCAAAACTGAAATGAAAGCTGAGACTAGAGGATGAAATCATGCGTACATCAGTCGCCCATTATAACAATGATTATGCCAGTCTTACCCAAAGTGTCATTATCCAGAAGAGCAGGAGTTGTGCTTTCAGTGTGCTGGACTCACTGGGGCCAGGCTGTGTGGACTCTGACTCAGAGCAGGAGCTTTTTAGGCAGGGTTTTTGGAACTGATGAAAGATGTAGTTTTGTATGTGTCAGCTCTCTACTTGTACATATACTAGTTCCAAAAAAGCACATTTTGAGATGATGCTGTATAATTATTTTGCAAAATACCTTGTGTCTAGAGCTGCTGAAGTCTGGCTAGTGGTAACTTCCCAGGGTAGAACATCTCCACTTCAATGCAAGTACATGTATTGGTTTATGGTGAACTGTTTTTAGAGAATGTCATGTTACTGTCATGTTACTTTCCTTGTTTTTCATCCCGACTTCTGGGGCTGTAGAGGAAAAGGTGAAGATGGGTGTTGACTTCTTTGTCAAAAATTAGACAATGCTTCAGTATAAGCTTCCATTCAGACAGATATTTACTTGGTGGGCTCACACACGAGCTGCCTGGGCACTCTTCTTGCTTCTCTTCTGGAGACAGCAGATGGCTGAAGTCGGAAGCTACTACAGTTAGTCTGACTATTGAATAAATGTGTGTAATCACACTTAGGAGCTGGTGCAGCTTTCTTGTACAGACCATAACTTATTCCTATCCTACTTACTTTGCCTTCCTTAAGCTCTGCCAACTGCAGTCAGTTTGTAACTTTTGTTGGAAGGCAGTAGTAGAAGAAACAGAAATCAAAAGCTTAATCCACACTTGGAGTTAAACCAGTTTTGGCACATCAAATTGATAGTAGACTTTTAGTTAAACTGACACAGCTTTGGAGTGGTTAAAACTGCAACATTTGGCTCCAGTATGGAAACTAGGGATGAATGTAATCAACATGAAAATTATAAGTGACTTGCTAATGTACAAACTTTAGGTAATGCAAAGTATGGAGGAAGATAAAGTGGCTGAATCTTGACTTCTGTAGTGTTGGTCCAGTTAGTTGCCTTTACCCCACCTCTTTTCTGTACTTTTACAACATAGCGTCTAAGTTTTGCTTTCTGCGCTGGCAGATGTCTGTCAGGGCAGCCTTTCTGACCCACCAAACTACTCACTAGGATCCCATAAATGGGCAGTAACCAGAGCTTCCTGACTGAACTGGGTGCTCCTGGTGAGCAGCAGGACAGGTCTGTGTTAGTGTATGTTTGCTGTTGCAGTTCACTGGTGCTTCAATGGCCTCTGCACCAGTGCAGCTGCTGGTGGAAATGCAATAGCTTAGAATGGGAGGGAGCTGAGCCAGGTGGCTTGTCTTGAAGGGCCTTAGGAAAAGAAGTGTGAAATGAAAAAAGGCTATATGTTGGAAAGCTGTCCTTGTACCATGTTTGTTCTTCAAGATGGTGTGGGAGGATGGAGCAGAAGACAGTATCCTTCTCCACATGGAACCACTAATGAAAACTATGGTATTAGTGTTGTCTTGTGAGGAGTTCCCTCATTGTTAAGAAAAACTAGCTTCATACTTATTCTGATCTAGGCTTTTACATGCAGCCGAAGCAAACACTAATGTGTATCAGCTAGGAGTCTGTTTCTGTAGGTGATAGCTCAAGCACTTTTTTTTCCCTGGGTGGATTTTGTAATTTTTTATCTACATTAGAGTTTTTTTAAAATTTCTTCTGTTCTGGAGGATACTTTAACCTCTGGACTACAGGTTATTTTAGTCTGAAGTAGGTCCTATAAAGGGTAAAGAAACATCCTTTTACTCACACCTCAGTTAGAAATCCTTGATCTTCAGATTATGTCTTGTGCTCCATCTGATTCTATTACCATTTACCTAAGCAATGGATTCAATAAATGAGTAAATATCCTTGACTGAAACTACTTGTACTTTACGAAACCTTTAAAGGGCCACAGGTGCTTTTTGGAGTCCCTGCCTCATGGAGCATGTATTGCATTCTTGGCTGCAGTTGCTAGAACTGGAACAACTTGCAAAGTCACAAAACAGTATTTTAAAATGCTGAGCTTGTTATCTGAGAATAAAACCATTAAGTCCATACATTGTGAATTGGAAGGAGGAGAAATGATCTGTGTTTTAGGGAATGGCTCTTCTTTGGGTACCTCACTAATTGTAGTGAAGGAAACAGCCCCTTTCACCAAGTCACTGAAGTAGAATGTTCTCCAGATTGGGTCAGTTTAGAACTTGTCCAGTTACTGTTGTGAGCCTAACGGGGAGTGGTCCTGGTGTGTGTTTTCTCGGTGCTCCTATTTGTTTTATTGTTTCGCTGAAGCAATAATTACTTGTGTGATAATGCATAATGTGAAATATGAGATCAGCAAGGCTGAAACTAAAGCTTGTTAGTCCTTGAACTAAAGGGATGGTGCTGTCCTGCAGGACTGTGGTGCTTTCTGAATGAGTAAGGATACTCGTACAAGTTTGGTTGCAGGAAGTGGACTCCTGGGAATGTATTCTTGATTTCTTCCCTAAGGTCTGCTTTTTATTGGTCATTTGGACCCTTGCTTCACCTTTCTATACATGGATTTATTTCTGTGACAAAACTGTTATGCAGACTTCCCTAATGGTGACTGGATAGGAAGTGGTGAAACAGTGTGACACAGACACTTAGTTTTCTCAGTAAAGTTCACTGGTGCTGACAGTGCAGCAGCTAGAACTCTGTTTACTAGCCAGAGCATCCATGTGTTCAGTGTGCATGCATATCCTTATCACACTGGAGTTATAGCATCTTGCAAATAAACCTTGAAACTAGGGAAGATTAAACAGATAGGATGAACATACATATGTACCTTCATCTATGGTCATCTGTAAATCTTGAAATCAGGAACATGCCTGGATCTTTCCTTCTTAGCCTGTTATTGAACTGTTGCCTGTCCATTCAAGCTCAAATAGGACCTTCACTGGCAGTTAAATCACTTATTACATCCACCTATTTGTAGCTAGCAGGCACAGAAACTGAAATGGTTGCAGCATTTCCTAGCTGTTGTTACTCAAACAGAAATATTCAGGCTGCTGTTTGTGCACCAGCTGTTATAGGTGATCTGCAAGCAGTAACTAATCATCTGCAAACACATCTCCTTTTGGTGCCCCAAAGGGAAGTTATTGCTGAACCCCAGTGCTAGATGGCACTTCTGTCTGATGTGAGTTTCACTCAGGTAGAGTTTGACCCAGGAGTTGAACCAAGTTCACTTTTCTGAAACGTTAAACAAGCCCAAGTATTGGGCCATGCCTGCATTCAGGATAAGCCGTGGAAGCACAAACCAAGCTCTTCTGATCTGATAGGAGGACAGACAGAAAAACCTAATATATTTTGTGCCTACTTGGAGAGTGAGAGCAGAGACAGGTGAATGAGGTGAGGCAGGAGAGCTAAATAATGTGAGGTGTAGGCATTTGGTTTGGTAAGAAGAAAAAGCTGAGAGAAAAAGGAAGTGGTGCTGAAGGTACTTACTTAAAAAATAGTTGGAAAAGCAGTTTCTGGATGGAGGAATTGCTGTTTACTGAGGTGATCAGCTACTAGTGTGGTGATAGCCCTGGAATAATCTGTCAAACTAATGGCATGTTGAGTCACTCAGAGCTTCTCAGCTTGTGGAAAAGAATCCTAGAAAGACTTGAAGCTTGACACAGATCCAGTCACACATGGGTGAAAAAGTTTAAGCTCTAGAAGCCCAGCTTGCAAGTGATGGCTGGATTGGTCACTCATACTTGCTGCCAGTGAGCACAATGGTCACAGGGATCTGAAATCTGCTGGAGAAACACTGACTGTTTTCTATGTTCTGAAATCTGATACCTTTTATTTTACTGTGTATTTAAAAATAAGTTGACAACTGTTTTAATAATAACAAATGAGCTCTTTTTAGTTAAATGGAAATCTTAGTCTGCAAAGTAGACTTCTGAAGTGGTGTATTGGGGCAGAGGACTGGCATGAGAAGGGATGCTGAATCTGATTCTTGAAACACGTTTTGAGCTCCTAACTCCATCTCTTTCTCTCCTTTCTTGCTTATGGAAAGGTTTAAGTGGGAGTTCTCCAAGGAATTTAATAGAAGTTGTACACCTGTTGCAGAGACTTTGATTTTTCTGTCTGAAATGAGTACTTTAATAGCTTACTAATGAACACACCCTTTGCAGTTACTGTGAAGCAACTAATGTAAATTTGTTTCTTTTTCTTTTTTTTTTTTCTAGTGGTCACAGGAGCTACTGATGGGATTGGAAAAGCATACGCAGAAGAGGTAAGAATTCTTACTAGTTGAAGTCTGTCTTAATCCTTGGCAAGATACCATCCTGTCTCAACTCTGCAAAGCAACAGGTCATATCACTTCACCTTATCTTAACAGATATCTGT
Source organism: Lophotriccus pileatus (assembly GCA_035583135.1). Classification (NCBI taxonomy): domain Eukaryota; kingdom Metazoa; phylum Chordata; class Aves; order Passeriformes; family Tyrannidae; genus Lophotriccus; species Lophotriccus pileatus. The sequence continues at coordinate 21,551,140 of JAWWES010000168.1, forward strand.
GGAGAAAGAAGTCTCCTGCCTTGCTTTGCTCTGGTAATCAGCCAAAAGTTGTATCCCTTTTTGTTAATTTCTTCTATTTGTGAATTATATTTTCAGCCCTTACCTTCTCCTTAAGTTTTTATTTTTAACTTTTTTAGTTGTTAAAATCATTAACTTTCACAACCCTTGGTATTTCCTCTTGGTATTTCTGGGCACTGACTAAATGGCATTTCTAGCTGCCAGCAGTATGTTCCGATTATTTCCCCTAGTTCATGAAGTCTATGAAGCTGGGTTACCTTTATCTCTTTTACTGTACTTTTGCTCTTGATGGATACATGGGCTCCAAAAATGGTACTGGAATGTATTGCTTAAGACAAAAGGTGCCTGTTAGTGTGGGGCAATTTAGCCTATAAGCCCAGAGAACATCATGACAAATAGTGCTGACTACAACAATTTATAGCAAGAATAACTTTCAACTCAGTATCAAAGTAAGCCTGTCTGTACTCACTTTTGTGTTCTCTGAAATACCAGCATGACTTTGTGTGAGATCAGCTGTGGGAGATTCCCTTTTTCTTGATTTTTTTTTTTTTTTGTTTTGCGAGACCCAGAGGAACAGTGGCATTCCTCTTCATGTGTAGTCCTTGCCCTTCAGATTTCCCATCATTCCTATGTGCCCTGCCACCTGCATCCCCAGCCCTCGAATTCCTTACTTTGCAGAAAGTAGTACCTCATCCTGCTGGGTGAAAGGGGAGCTGGCTGCAAAAGGAATTAAGCCTGGTCCCAGTAGCACCTTATACAGGCATATTGCTGACAGCTCATACATGCCAAATTTTGCAGTTACATGGCACTGAAGCAAATGATGCAACACTTAAATTTAACTGCCTAGAGCAACTGGAAGGAGGTCACTGTGCCCACAGCATAGCAGTGTCAGGAGGAAGTCCTGTGGTGTGGGAGACACCCCTGAACATCATGGGAGATTAATTTCAAGATCTGTATGTTAAATTACAAGGTGAATAAAACTGCAGCTTACTTATGTTCTCCTGATGTCTCTAAGAACTGGCTGCTTTTGAACATAATGTGTGCTGCTGGCAGACCCCTGCATTTGAACCCCTCTTAGGAAAGCTATCACAAGTATGAGATACTGATGGGAAACAGTGCCTGTTACAGCTGCTTTGCTGTGGCTGCTGTAGGCACGCAGAACCCCAAGAGCACCCCAAAGGGTACCAATACTCATTCTTGGGCTATCGAGTGAAACACACTTTTCATAAGTTGTATTTATTATTGTTACTTATGTATTTATTTAGAATAAAACACAAGTCCGTCCTTTGACAGCTTAGATGGATGAAAAATACTTGATGAAGTTAAGTGTGGATGCAGGGTGAAATGTGGAATACCTGAAAAGACTTCTCAGTCTTTGAATTTACTCTAGAGATATCTTCAGAAGACTGCCAGCAGAGTCTTGACTTTCTACTGGAAATTCCCTTCTGGTTACTATAAATGCCACTGGCATATAGGTGCTTGGGCCCTGGTGGCTGTGATTATAATCATGCAGATGGCTTCCTTCTCCTTGTAGGAATTTGTGAGAATTTTATCTGTGCATTGAGAATTGCCTCTTTGAAAGTTTGACATGGTCTCACCAGAAAGTGATGGAAGAGCGTTATGAGTTTGTGGATTCTTGGGTTATGCTTTGCTCTGTAGGTTACTTTCCTTTTCCAAGCAAAGAACTGGTTTTACACTCTTGCAGTGTTAAGATCTTTATTGTTTTCTCAGCGCTTATGTCCTTATCACCAGACTACCCCTTCGTGAAAGGTTTCGTTTTATAAGGATATGGTCAGAAGTCACTGTTTGTTGCCCCTCTATCATTGTCTGCTGTTTGCTTTTGAAAATCATTAGTTAAAATTAATCTTTGATGTATGCTAGTGATAAACTAGAGGTCGTGATCCCATTGCACTCTGCAGTACTCTGCTATGCACATCTGTTTAGTACCTCATTTTTAGATTGTCTTGCTATGCCTACTCTAATAAGAGCTTTAACTTCACTTTGGTGGGCTGTTAATGTCATTCTGTTCTATCCTGGAGAGAAAGGGCTTTAACAGCAGCTATGTTTTGCTACCAAAGTGGAAAATGTGGTAGTTGCTGAAATGGCGTTTAAGGAAATCAAACACCTACATTCACTGGCTCTGTTAGAGTGGTGACTCTTGCTTGCATCAATCCTTAGGCTACAGGAGTATCTTCCCAGCATTTGCTGCTCTGCGTGAGTTTTTATGTTTAGTTTTAAGGTCTTCTCATTCAGCTCTTTCAGGACCCTAAGGACACTGGCCAAAGAAACAAATATAATGGAAGGTTATCTACAAAGCAAGTGGGTCTTCCTTGATACTTCTATAAAAATGTTGTTAGTAACTGAGATCTCAGGGATCAGTATCACTCTTTTGATAATTGTGTTTCCTTTCAATCAGTTAGGTCTCTACCAGTGAAGTCAGTGCTCAACAGAAATTGATCTGGTTGCATAAAACTCCGTAACTGAACTTGCTGTTGAGTGCTGTATCTTGTCCAAGTTTGATTACTTTTTTTAGTGGTATTTGTTTCTAGTTACAAGGTCTTACCTTGACCATTTTATGTGCTCTGTACTTAGAATTCCACTTGCAAATGGGTTTCCATTTCCAGATTTCAGATGTACTTCTCAGAGTGCATCCCTTTAGTGTGAACATGGCAGTGGTTTCTCTCAAGCTCGCTCTTGTGGTGGAAGTTCTCTAAATGTGGTGAGGTTCCACTGACTGGATGGATTGTTATTACTTTACTTCCTTGGCTTTTGAGATAAGTAACAGCTGGATACTTTTCGATAAAGTTGAAGTAACTTCTGAAGCAGTCGGAGAGCACAGAGGTCATGACTGCTCAAAGAGCAAACTGCGTGTCAGCAGCCTGAAGCTTGCACCCATGAGGAAGATCTCTGGGGCTTTTAGTCTCATGGGACCACAGATATTTTGGATTCTGAGTAGATTACTGTCAGATTGCCCTCACAGATTAGGTAATCAAGGCCTTCACTGCCTTGATCCTGTGGAATGAGGATGCTGTTATGCCCTTCTCCCCAGTGCATTCCAGGCCTACTGTTGGCTTTATGAAAAATTTGTTCCAGTGAGGCAGATGTTTACCTGCAGGTGGATGCATTCATCTCTTTTAGACAGTCATCCTTATAACACCTTATCATTTCCTCGACAGAAGGCTTTTAAGTTACCAGTAAGACTGAACTTGGCAACTGTTTGTTAGTGGTTCCTATTGTATCTTTGGTTTCACCACATCTCACTCTATGTTCACGAGATGTAGTATGAGATTTCTCCTGTTTAGAGATCGCAGGTCAAAGTGAAGTATGGAGTTCACTGACGAACTTCCTCATACCTCACTCTGGAAGAATCACTATTGATTTGGATACTTGTGGTCGAAAGATAGATGAGATTCAGTCGCATCAAGTTGTTGCTTTCCTATGCTGTGATGTTGTGAGGTTTTAGGGTGGTTTGTTTTTTCATTTTGTTTTGGTTTTTGTTTGTTTTTCTTCGTGGGTTTTTGTTTGTTTTTTCTTCGTGGATTTTTGTTTGTTTGTTTTTGTTGGTTTGCATGCCGTTGGAGAGCCATTCTCAACTGCTTCCTAAGGTAGTGAAGGAGTTTTATTGGACCATTGAGAACACACCTGTTTTTTATATGTAGGTGTTAAGTGTTTGAAAGGAAGATCACTATGAACTGTGGATATATTTTTTTCTACTTTTCACTGGAAGGGGGACTTACAGTGGTCACATTGTTTTTTTGCAGAGTAATTCAGATATGTAACTGTATTTCTGGAGACACATTTCAATTGATTTATTAGATCCCATTTTTATACTTGCAGCAGTAGGTGTGATTTGATGACCAGGGTACACTCTGGCCACAGCTTAAGTTCCACAGATACCTTCCCTAGAAGAGCTACAGGAGTAATTTAACCTTTATACCTATGATTAGTACAAAGCAAGAGGGGAGCCTTACTGAAGGAAGGAAGTACTGAGTTGCAACACAGGTGTTCAAGTGACCATGGATATCTTAACTTGACATGTTAAACTCCATTATGGGTAATAATGTCTTTGCTCTGACTTGCAGAGGTGTTGTAAAAGTTCTGTGAAATATCTGCAGTTGGTTTTCTATTTCATAAATGTGCCTATCCACCTGTATTAGATGACTGAGAAGATAATAAATTTGGTGTGAAGGGAATTAAGTGAAAAATAGCATGGAAGTATTTGTCCTGGTTTTTCCCTTCATGTCTCTATTTAAAAATGTATTTTTTCAGACTTGCTGGTAATATATTACTGTGATTGATGTCCGATGAATTTTGCAATTCCTTAAATTAGGATACTAAATTGGTGGTGATTTTTGACTATTCTAATGACTCCTGTTTTGTTTTGTTGCAGTTAGCAAAACGTGGAATGAAGGTGGTTCTAATCAGTAGGTCAAAAGAAAAACTGGACCAGGTTTCTAGCGAAATAAGTGAGTTGAAAACTTCTCCTTAAACTTTACAGATGTGCTTATAAATAAATACAATTGCATGTGAATTTCGTACATGCTTATATATATACAGCTCTGATTTTGAAAAGGCTTTGCTTTTGTGCACGGTGAAAATGTTACAGATAAAAGTGGTAAAGGCCTTGCAGATTAATTTTATAGGTGTTCATACTTCTGAGAACAATAGGGCTCAGTTCTGGAATAAGTACTCCTAAAACTGTTAGTGTTCCATAAGAACAGCTTACTAGGGCAGACCAAAATATTACCTGTCCACATAATAGTTGTCTGAAATCATAATAAAGCAAGATACATGTAGCCATTATTTCATCTGAATATTCCTTCAGCTTGAAGCAGGTTTGGGCTTTAGCCATAAGGGTGGTTTCCTGGTAACTCAAAAACTGTTGAAAACATGTTCTGTATGTTACTTGCTGTCTTATCAAGTATACAAATTTATTGTGAGTAGCTTCCTGCTCCTCCCTCTCTTTTGTTTTGTTTGAATAAACTATTCAAAGATTAGATTAGAGATCTGTAAGCTCTTTTGAGGTGATGATTGTTCACAGTCATAAGAATATAGGGAATTAGTTAATGTGTTTAAGAATCCCTGTATTCGGGATTGTTTCTTCAGTAAGTGTGTAGTAAATGGCTGTAATGCAAAAATAAGGGAGCAACTTGAGTATTCCAATCACAAATGAAAAATGGATATTTGTACAGGATCAGTTAGGAGAAAGCTTCCTCAACTCTCATGCTGACAAATGATTTTCCAATCAGAGCAAAGTATAATCTAGCACACAAGCATTCCTCTTCTAATCTATATCTCTTTTATTAAGGCATATTTCATGCAAGGTTATTAGTTGTGCAGAGTATGTCAGATAAAGTGAGAAATGTAGCCATGTGAAAAGGTTTTGATAAGCAGGAGTGGGAGTTGTGTACTATAAAGCAGGTTTCTCATCATAATGATGTTGGGTAAAGAAACCTTTAAGATTATGCTTCTGTGTTACCCTCCCTAGCCTTACTTAGGCTTTCTTAAAATGGTTTGTGTACATAACACAGATAACTGTTAAAAACTACTCTCTTTCCAAGGTTATAAAGGTACCATTTTGGCTTAAATTTGTTAAAACTTCCAGTGAATTTTTTAGTGCTTTACTGTAAATCATAATTTAGTAAGCCAAGTCTCAACGCACTGTCCTGTAGTAAGTTGTAAGGGGATGCTGAGTGAATGTAAGGGTGACTGAAAAACTCAAGGACTTGATACTGTCTCTGGGTTTTTTCGTTTTTTTTTTTTTTAGTGTCCAATGTAAGATGGCTTTCTAGTCAGAAAATTCTTTCTACGTGTATGTTTAAGTTTGAGAGAGCATTCCTTCTTAGAGGGAAGTTGTCATCAAGTTCGATCTTCTGCTGATTTGGAAGTAATTGGTATAGTTGATTAGTATCCTGAATTTAAGGATGTTGCTTCAGTGTCTGGACCTACCTGTGATGCTCTAGTCAATAGGGTCACAGGGTAGATGCCACGGTATAGGTGTCACTGCTCGGGTAACCTGTGTAACTACTGATGCTTGCTGCAAATACATGAAGAAGCTACAACAAGGGGCTCTTTTTGATGTTCCACTGCAGTAGCTGGATGGTAGTTTGATGTGTATGTGGGCACGTGCAGTCACGTTTCTTACAATGCTATATAAAGTTGTTTTGCTAAGTAAAGCAATAAGTGATAGAAGTTTCTACAAATATCTTATTCTGGAATCAAACACCTATGCATGAAGTGACGAACTTTCTGAAAGAGGTAATAACCCTTTCTCTAACACTCTGGAAATTTCTTCCTCCCTGGGATTTAAGCATATGCTGACAAGACAGATAAATCTACTGCTTTGAGCTTTTGTCACTTACATGAGAGCTGCTGGGGGATTTTTTCAGATTTAAAAAATAGGTACATGTACCTATGTGAAGCAGCCTGTAATACATAATTACTCTTAGGCCTCACCCAAACATTTTTCTGCTTCCTTTCCTAAACCATTCTGAAATGAGGTGACTCATGTTGGGTTTTCAGAACACTTCTTTTGACAACACTGAGCTATGGAAAAGTATTCCTTGTTCATTGTGGCATATGATGAAGCATTAGAATAGTCTGCAAAATCAAGCAAGCAAGCCTGAGTCGCACTTTCAGATCCTTCTAGGTTTTAGCTGGACAGAATTTTCTTGTATTGTCTTGTGGTCTCTGTGGTCTGTTCATATAAGGTTGGTGAGGTTTTTAGTGAGAAGACAGTAAAAACTTGAGTGGTTCCCTTGCAGGCTCCTAAGGTAGCTTTAAACTTTTTTATAGTAGTCCCACAGTTCTTCAAATTGACATGGGCTTCCTCCTCTTGAGTAATGACTCTTAATCACTTGAAGGAAGAATAGCTGTTTAACTAATTCCAGTTCTTTGAATTGTGTGGTTCTGTGCATGTTTTCTGTTTCCTTCTTGTTTTAACTGATCAGTCCTGCTTATCCTAGTGAATGGATAGATGCACTCTGCCACAAATAATGAGAGGCTCTATATTTTGAGGATAAGGTGTGTTCGTTCTATTTAAAAAGACTCTTTTCTTCTGCTCTTAGGGTATACTTCTATTAGGAGTGGTATCTATGCACAAAATGGAAGTTGCATAACCACCATCAAAAGGGAAATAGTGATATATCTTTCTGCATGTTAAATGCCACCTGACCTGGATCTGATTTTTTTTAATGTGCATATGCACATTAAACTGGCTGAACTGATGTTATGGGAACAACAGATGTTCTGAACTTGCGGCTCAGTTTGAGCAACAAAAATTAATGGGTTAATTACAAGTAGGTAAAGACTTTAGAAGACTTTTCAATGTGTCTTCAAGCATGTTTTGAAGCTAATTTTTTTGGTAGAATACTTAGGTGTTGTAAGATTTGCCATGAAAGAGAAATTCAGCTTTTTGTTCCCTAAGAAAGACAGTATAGGCCACAGACTGAAGAAAAAAATTTGAATTTCCTCTTCAGTCATTATGGACTACCACTGTGTGGAATTATCTAAGTTTTATGGAAGCGTATTTGATCTTTTAATCAAGTTGTCATGAACAAACACAGATTATACAAAATGCTTGGTCTAGTTTAGGTCATGCTGCTTCACTGTTTCAGCACCTTTTTAAAGTGTCTGCTGTATTACGTGGTTAAAACACTTCCAAAGGTTCAAAGAGGATTAGAAAGAAAAGTTCTCTGTGAATGGAGACAATTATTGTTGCCACATAACAAGGCTGTTCCTTGATTTGCTGTATTTTGAGTTTGTCGTTATTTACTATATAATCGAAAACTTTTTTAAAAAAGGAATTTGTCATTTTCTGCTTTCAAGTTGGTAGTTTAGTATTACATACACCCAGGTAATAAAATTAGGTCCAAATAAATTCTATGAATTGAGAAAAATCAATTTTCCAATATATTCTCACAAACAAGCATTTAATTGGAACACATTGTCTTTTAAACCTTTCGTACTGTTTGAGAACCTAATGTCCAAAACTTTTATTCTGCTACGTGTCTTTCTGTAAGAAGATAGAGGTTTTTGCAATTAAAATCTGAGTGGCTATTTCCTTCCAATACATTTGCTGAGCTCAGTGTGTAGTGTACCTGAAGTTGCTTTGTCCTGGTATTTTCATCTTGAACTACTCTCTAACCCTGAGATTGTGGGTAGATTGTAAACTGATAGCTGTCATGCTTATACTTGTGGTCTGTTGTCTTCTTACTCATCTGGCATGATTTTTGAGTACAAGAATGGTATGTGATGCCAAAACCATAAATGTTCCATTTCCTAGGCAGGTGGGTTTTACAGGTTTCTTCTGCTTTCTCGGTAATAAGGTACTTTGCAGCATCCTGAAGCAGACCTGATGCTGACTGCTGTGCTCGTGCCTCAGCCCTTACTGTGACCTACTGTTGCAAGTGGGCAATGCCCCCCCATGACAGATCTGACCCCTGCAGGTGCTCAGCTGCACCTACCCTGGAGCACTTGGCTCCTTAATGCAAGTTACAGGGCAGAGATTTCTTCCCTGCTGCGCCTCAGTAAATCCTCCTCACATTTTGGAGTTGGCAGGTAAGAATATTTGCGTTGAACAGAGGAGGTTGAAATGCAGACAAACTCTGTGAGGAAGAGGACATAATCTTCTTACTTTTCTTGCACAGAAATGACAAGGTTCACTTGCTTGAGCTTAACTTAAAGACTAACAGAATCTGGCAGTTATTTTGACCTTTTGTGATCTATTTCAAGGTAAATTAATGTGTTTGCAGCCTTCTATCATCTGAGTCAGGTTAAGCTTGACATACTTGAAATCTTCATATATTTCTTGAACTTGACAAAATGGCTTCAAATATTTTGGACTTGTTTTGATGCACTGAAATCACCTTTCACATCAAGTTGTAGAATAAGGATCTTTCATTCAAAATAAGCTCTTGGATTTCATCTCTGAAGAAACTTTCCCTTGAATGAAATAAAGAAAGTTCTGGTTTCATCTTGAGTGAGCCAGTTACTAAAGGAGTAGTTGACGGACACTGTAGAGAGCTGACAGAGGATTCAAGACTGATTAATTTCTGTTAATTTGTCAATAATTTAAATAGATGAGCCCTGATGGAAAGGGAGCTTATTTTTAATTTTTTTTCTTTAGGAAGAATTGTGCTTCTCAGGTTTTGCTTGGGTTTTTTTTTCCTCCTTAGTCCTCCTTTGTCATATTCTCTTGAATTTTCTCAGTGAAATTTTGCCTGGATTAATTTAAAAAAATTGAGCAGAACGCTTAGAGAGAAACACTTGACAGATGTCTTGCAAGTTACAGGATGCAATTCTTGAACTACTTTATCTTTGGATTCTCTTAGGAGAATTGTGAGGCAGCAGCACGGTAGGACAAGCCACAGGTAAAATGTTCTGCAGATGACTAGCGGCATCCTTGCAAAAGGACTTAGTTTACGTATTGACTGTCAGCATATGGAATAACAGACCACTGATCATAGTTGGTTTTAAGGATGAAAACCTGTTTAAGGAAGTTCAGCAGTTGGTGTCATGGGTTCCACATAGAGTAAGTGAGCTGGCAAGCTGTAGCAGATGATGGTTTTTCACACCTGGCAAGACTGAGTTAGCCTCTTCCAGAAAGAAGGTACTTGCTGTGAACCTCACTGCTAGAATGTTTGTAAATCCATAAAGTCCAGGAAAAGAAATGTGTAAAGGTTATTTAAATGCGAATTAGGTGCTTTGGGTTTCCTTTTCTGAATGTAAACTACAGCAGAAGTAGCTTCTTCCACACCTCACATACTCTATATTGCATCTGTAGGTTCAGGACTAACTCTGGGACCTGCTGGTATCTTGAGTCTTAATGTTTTGCATGTTAGGTAATTGGATCAGTGGGCACATGACTCACTTGGCATTTTTGAAACCCTGACTTTGAACAACCAGGAATTGTCATCCCTGCAAACGTTCAGGGTCAATGCTGCTTCTGCCTGGCAGTGCCTGGCTGGGGGGATAGTTCGCATTTTCTGTGATACAGAAGCTAAATGCCTGTCTCTGCTAACAACCTTGTTTGTAACATCAGCTTTTATGGATGCCAAAAACAAGAGCCCTTGTGCTGGTCTCTGGGCCATTAAACACCTTCTGTTAACATGAAAGTGGCAATATATTGCTTATCACTTTCAGTATAAAATAAGCAGAATATTACATGAAAAAATAAGCATTAGATTGTTTTTACATTGGATTGGGGGAAAGTCTGATTTGCAAATCTGTTTTACGGCAATGGGCAGAAGCTCTATTGTCAAGAGACTTAAAATTAGGCCTTTTAAGTGGCTCTGCAGGGAACAGTCTCTCTCTGGCACAGGAAAGGACTGGATGATGCAAACAGTGCTATCCTCCTTCTGCGACTTCCTTCTATGAATGTATATTTTAGTCTCATGTCACTTCTTCAGCAGGTTAAGTTCCATTACATCAAGTCCTTTTTATCTGTCAAAGCTGTAAAAATCCCCGATAGACTTCTCTGCTGAGGAAATGGTGATAATCGCTTTTATGTTTTCTCAGGAATATGTGTTGGTGAGGGAACTAATGCTAGTTAGGAGCTCTTCATAGAGAAGGGAAACTCAGTTGATTTGTTTTGCACAACAAATTCTTTAAAAAAATAATCCTTGAATGTGAGAAATAAACAATTTTCAAAATGGTGTAACTAATGAATAAAAGAAGGCCTGCTGTGTAACTCCTTAAGCATGTGCCACACTTCCAGTGCTGAGCTGGGTACTATACTACTTTGGGCATTAGATGTGGATTAATTAACAATGTATTTTCCCTTACAAGTAGCACTTTGGAAATCCCTGAAAACTGTGCTTTTAAGTGTCTGTCTTTGGATTACAATAAACATTTTACTGTGGATGCTGCATTGGAGACATAAAAAGTAGTGCTGAATTAGCTTAGAAACTTATTTCACCTTTGAAATTTGTTTTGATTCTAATATTCGTGACATAAATATCTTTAAATTGACTTGAGAGTAAGGGCACAATTTTTTTTTGTTAATCCATAGTGTGACACCTTTCAGTCTTTATAAGTGACCATAAATTCTTCTTACGAAGTATTTTTCCTGGTTATTCTGAAATTCATTCTGTTGAGCCTACATCTGAAAAAAATGTGTTGTGAATTTTTTGGTTTCTTAATCATTACTGTTCTAGTATTCGTATGGCTGGAGAATTTAGACTTGTATTTTTCCTCACATTCTGCAAATTAATGTTTACATTAGTGTACATAACAAGTGTACACACTGTCACAGGCAGTAATAATGACAAGGAAAAGGAAATGTCACAGGAACTATGGGAAATAGTCCATATGCCCTTACTAAAATGAATTAGTAAATTAAAAATAGCTCTCTTCATGCTGTGTAAAATCCAGTAGCTCAATGAGTATCAAAAGAACGTCTTGGAGGGGGTTGCAAATAACTTTGGGGAAAGACGAGAGAAGGAATGGGAGTTTGAGGTGCTACCTGCCACACAATAGCAACCCTCCCACACCTCACATTATGCTTATCTCTGAAACAGCTTGGGATTGTGTCCTAGCCAACTCTGTGCAACTTCAGCCATAGTGGATATTTTGAGGCTGTGGTGAGGAAAACCACACAAGGGGAAGCGGTGCTATTCTGGGAAAGCGTGACTCCCGACGGCACGCGGCCGGCCACACGTGCAGTGTCTGATGGCGTCTCTGGTGCCCGGCCCCGCTGGGGCGAGGGGTGTGCGTGGGGAGCATCAGAGCTGTGCTTGCCTTGCTGCCTGAAATAACGCCGACATTTGGAAACATTGCAATGACTTGACTGTGCAGCCCCCCTGGCTGTCAGCCTCTGCAGCTGTTTTTCACAGGCTGCTTGATTTTGTGTTTTTAGTTAGCTTTGTAATTAGAACAAGCTTGATTAAGGAAAGCTTACAGTGTTGAGCATAATATTTGGGTGAACGGGCTTATTTGATCCTGTGTGTTGCTCAGAATGTTTTTCTGACTTGGTTAGTGTATCTCAGAAATTGTAATATATTTTGATGTAATGGGAGTCAGAGGGGAGCAAATGGAGACAGGGATTAATAAAGTGTGGGTTTTTTTCCTATGTTTTGTAGTAACAGTACTGCATATATGCATTAAAAACTTACATGCCCCTGTGGCTCAAGGATTTGTGGACTTTGGCTTGGAGGGCCATCTTCTCCCATGTGGACTTTGAAAGCTGAGCAGTGAAGAACTGATTTATGTATGTCTGTGTATATTGAAACTTAAAGTTGTTTAACAGGATTGTAACAATTTTGAATAAAGTGTGGCATTTTTTTTTTACCCATTCTATACTTCTTTGTAATTGGATTTTTTAAAATATTCACTATTTTCAAGGAAGCCGTATCTACGAGGTTACATGTGCAACTAGTGCAGTATGTGAGGAAGTCCTTGGAAGTCTTGCATATATGCTTGAATGAAAGTAGAGTTTGACCAAATGTGCATACACACATGCTTTTAAAAATGTATTGAAACATAGCAAGTACTGGTAAATTGTAGGCAGGGATCTTCTGCTAATTTGAAACAGCATACCATTCCTTTGCAAGAGGTGCAACAGAGCTTTGTTTTAGCTGTTCCGTAGGTTACCAGTACACAGGTTCAGAGTTTTACATCCTTCAAAATGATCAGAAAAAAATAGCTCTTGTTATACCAAGCTGATTTTAACATACTTCTATATGGTGAATATATCACTGTGTAATAACAGTCTGCCATCAACAGTCTGAAAGTACTTGGTCCTTCTGGAAAACAGATTCCATTCATCCATAACACTGTGAGTTACTTCTTTAAACTCTGAAAGTATCAAATTGGATACATTCCCAAAAGGGATGTCTCTCCCTTAAGACCAACCAAAGACTTTGTGGAGCTATCAGCAGCCACTCTGTTGTCTTAAATTCTTTGTCTCTGTCCTGCATAGATACAGTACTAAAAAGCAGGAGGTTTTCAGGTTTGCTTTCATCTCTCAGTGTCTTACCCTATATTGAAAGGTTGCTAATTCTATTTCAGGAGACTGGGTACTGGATTAGGGTGAGTTTGCCACTGCAGTCATACTGGAGAGATGGCATCTTTATTTGTGGATGTAGTTGATTCTCCTTACTTAAACAAATTTTTCCTCTTATCTGTGAAGAACTAAGCTATTTTTCTACTGCTTTGCTTGCATCTCTGGTCATCCTGAAGCTAAAGACCAAGTGAGACTTCTTTTATGTTTTTGCAAGCCATTGCATTATAGCATATCAGTATGATGGCAATATTTATGTGAGGCTTTGAATGTAAAGTGATGAGGTGCTTCAGTTATTGCAAGAGTTTTTAATGTACTTTCCCCAATATTGAGAGAACCATTTCCAGTACTTGCTTACAATGTGCGCCTTGAACCTCTCTGTTGCAAAGTTGACTGGATTTACCTTGATGTTCTTGGCAAATTGAAGCTTCTGTAGCAAACTGCTTTGAAACAGGTGGTTCAAGAACTAATGTTATTTTATTAGGAATGATGATCTTGTAGTTTTCCTGTTTCTCAGGAAGACTTTGTATGACAGACCTCATGAACACTGACACTATTTTTCTCAGGTAAACTGAACTGCTATTCCTGACCACCAGATTAGTGTATGTTTCCTGTCACATCAAAGTACACAAGCTTGCTTCTCTGGGGGAACCTTCTTTCAAGCCCAGTTTATGTGTCTGAAAACTTCCTTGGCATTTTCTTAGCCCATCAACCAAGATTTCAGTTTAGGGCATCTGCTGCTTTGAATTATTTGCAAGCTTCCAAAAAATATTTTTTTTTGGAAGATGATTACCTCCTAACCATTTTATAGGTATTTATTCATCATTTTTTAGGTCGTAAGTTAATGTAGTTTCTAACTTTCCACCTTTTTTTTTTTTAAATCCCAGCATGATCCTTTTTTTCTGGTGTTCTAGGTAATGTGGTGCTATTTTGCATGTTAATCTTTTTAGTAGCTAAGGCATGCCCTACTTTGCCTGAATAGTTTAGCATTTTCTTTGCATAGCAAGGCACTGGATACGTTTCCTATAGATCAGACATATCTGGCCTTTGGAATTAATTAAGCTTTTGCTTCCTTTAGTGAAGTTGTAACTAACCATCTTAGATGAGAAATCAGGTAAGCATTATGTTTTGTTGGCTGTTCCTCAGGATGGTACTGGTGTGCTTGTGCTTTCTGATGCTTAGTTATCCTCTCCCTGTCTTCAGTTCTCTGCTGCCTCTGTTGTGCCTGCTTGCTGAAGTGCATGATTTCCAGCTCCACCATTCTGTTTTCCTTGACTGTTACTCCTGGCCTTCCCCCTGCCCCCCTCCCCCAGCAGTTCTGCAGCATCTTTCACTTAGGATTCTGCTGAATACAAACTAACTTTATTTGGCATCTGGAAGTATTTCTTCCAACATAAGGTATAAATGGAGGTCTCCTCTGAGCCTCCTTAAAGAGCAGATTAAGCCTTTGGTCTTGCATTTGTAAGTAAGCATTATGTCACATCAGTATAAGAATAGATGTTCCTTTCCTGTGAACTATTGATAAATTAAATCACGTATGAATGCATGAATATCACTTTAATAAATTTCCTGAAATTGGCAATTTAGTTTCTGATTTTAAGATACCAAACTGAGTCTCTAATAAAGTTTGTTTGCACAAGATTCATTTGACAGTGTTTGTGTAAAACCTGGAATGACTGTTTAAGTGTCTTTATGCTTATTTTGAATAAGTAGCACCTTAACCAAGGATTGAGACCCTATTTTCAATCCTTTTCTGAGGATATTGAAGGTAGCGTGTCCTTCAAGGGATTATATAGGAAAGTGTTTGTACTTTTAATGGTGTGAAGAATGTAGTTAAATAGTGTATCTGTTTCCAGACTGTCTCATCCTATATTGTGCAGGAATGTGTAGAATGGGAACGTGCCTCAGGAAGTCAGTAGTTCTTTACTACTAGTGCAAAAACAGACACTTTTTTCAGTTATATTTCATTCCCCTTCCAATGTGTGTTTTATGTACTGCCTTTTGTTTGCATGACAACTTTGTTGGATGTGACATGCCTCTGCAGTCTGACTGTATTTCTGGATTGCTGTCTGGATCTTAGAAAGAACACAGCCCAGTGTTTTCTGCAAAAATTCACTTCGTCTTTTTTTCTTGAACAACAGTTATACCATCCTGCTCTATCACCATTGTGACTGTTGGTTCATTCAGCCTTCCTACAGCTGTGAAAAAATTTTTGTCAAGACTTTGTTCATGGTCAACAACTTATTTCTCTTATGATCTTCTGCAATCACACCATCATGTCTGCTTTTACTGGTTTACCAGGATACTGTTGTGCACAGTTTGTGTCTTACTAAATTACCAGAGGTCTTGGCTAAGGTCATACAGACCTTGTAAATTAATTGGACATGTGTATGTTTAGGTTAAAACTTATTTGTAGGGTCAGTACTGATCTCACTTGAGTTTTTTAGTAAATGGGATGATTAAAACACTGATAATTGTGAAGGAGATCTGCTGAGTTTCCCATCATGTGGATAGGTAATGACTGACTGCTGCACAGCTATTGATAACATGGTGTTGTAATACTCAGTCTCCCATTAAGGAGCATTTGAAGTACCAGTTCCAAAGACAAAACATTAGATGCACTTCTTAAAATACCATCAGGAATGCTCGATATGCTGGCAGGTAATATCAGCTCTTTCAGATCCTCTAGCTATGACTGCAAAAACTGGCTTTCACTCCCTGTGGCTCTCAAGTACCTCATGGTCCTGACACTGAAAGCTCCATTAAGGAGTTTCAGGTTTTCTTTTGGATATCAATAGCCCAGATACTGCTAGATATTCTGGATTAGGACACAGCCTGCTTGCTTCTTTCTCTATTACTCTACATCTCAGAGTTTTTTTGGCAGATAAAACAGATTCCTGTGCTTTACGCTGTCTTCTAGCCCATCTGTTTGACAGCATCTTAATCCTTAAGATCAATGAAATTCCCATTTCCTTCTTTTCATATAGAGCAGAGTACACCTGTTCTCTGCACCTTGTGCTCTGACTACTAGACTGAGTTTACACAGAAGTGACTTAATGCTGTTTGCATTGTCATTTTACATGGAACCATTTTATTCTTTTCTCTGAGGTAGTGGATCATCCCACCTATCACAGGTTCCGGGACAGAGCATGGGGTATGCAGAAGTTACAGAGTACTTGAAAGCTGGCCTGAAATGGGGACAGAGGGTTTGATCAGCAGGTGGCATCTGCTGGGGCAAGACAGCCTTGCATGTTTGCAGTGAGCAACCTCACAAAGACCTTGTCCTCTGGCCATACCGGTAGGCAGTCTTCTACTTTCCACATGTTTTTAGACACTGTACTATGCACCCTCTGCCCACAAAGGGTGCTGCAGCTTTTTATAGGTGTATTGCTTGTATCTTAAATGTAGTGGCTCTTTGCTAATTTTCTAAAGGCTTGAAGGAGGGTCTTACATGAATAGTATAGAAATTTTTTTCTATTTATAGTATTAGGTCTTCAGATTTTTTTTTTCCTTATGTTGTCCTCTCAGTATCCCTGTAGTGATTTCAAGAGGCTTTGAAGACAGATTAGTAACAATCCTAACGAAGAGTGTTTTGTATAAAAAGGACAGTACCAATTGAGTAAATTTCTGAGTGGTGTTTGGGTCCTTTAGGCAACTTGCATTTCATGAAGCATCTGAGTGGCAGTGAAGACAGCTGGAGATCCTACAAAACAGTTGAAAATGACATGTGTGTAACATGCGTGACTTGGGCTTTGCCCACCCAGTCCATTTGAATCTATTAGGTGTGCCTCTAATGTTGCCCTTTATTCTCTGTCTTGTAAAAAACCAAATGTGTGTGCTACACATATAACATAATAACAGCTTTGTTCAAAAATAGACCATTTCTACCCCTCACTCCCCCCCCAGATGTTGAACTTGATTTTCTTCTGACGCGATCACAAGACTGCTGCTGCAGTAGGGGCTTAATGCTATTTACGTCGTCATTTGACATAGCAACATCTCTCAGGGGATTTTTTAAACAATGCAGCTGTTCAGGAGAGATGAAGAGGTTGAGGATGGGGAGAGGGAAAAGGAGCAGAAATAATTTCATGTGCCATAAGGGATATTGTGGCGGGGAGGGGAGGCAGCCAGCAAACCAGGGAGTTCAGTAGATTCATGATTCTGCATGAATGGATGGCAGGATCATGGGAGTTCCAGCTTTCCCTTGAATGGGAAGGAGCATCATGGGAATCAGGCTGCTTCTAATCTTTTTTGTGAATGATTCTTTTCCTTTAACATGGCACTGTTTTATGAATGGCTCTGGGGGGCAAAGTGCTGTAAAATCCTTCTTGAGCTGTACACAGGTCCCTTAAGGAATGCTAGGGTGGGAGTCGGGTGCAGCAAAACAGAGATGCTGCGATGTTAGCCTGCTGTTCTGCTCTTTTGAAGCCTGAGAGGACATTGTAGTGGTTTTAATTCAATGTAATTTAGCTTGATGGAAGCAGAGTTGCTTTTTATATGAAGTATTTTTACTATTTGCTTTCTTCTACTTCAAAATGTAGTTGGCTACATGCATTTCTTCTGTTCTGTTAAGGCTGGGGATGACAGCATATCAGAAACATTTTGGAAGAATCAGATTTGAAGGTCTGCTCTTTTTCACCCATATGTTCCCTTTTTGATATATGTTCAAAAAACTAAAAGATTGCAAAAATTCTGTGGGACCAGAAATGAGAATGGAAACGGAGGGCAGTAAAGACTTGTTTTTTTCTTGGTCTCAAGCAACTCATTTGCAATTCAGCTTAAGTTAAAAAAAAAGTGGTTTTGTCAAGCTATACTTAAATGGGGTTGTGTACATGTGTTTTCAGATATGTCCATTTTTGTTACTCTGTGCAAAGCTGTATAATTTACTTTCTCGCCACCTTTATTGTCCCTTACAACAAAATGTGCTGAATCATTTGAGAGTTTATGTTCTCACCAAAAGTAGCTTAATTTCACAAACTTCTTGAACAGATTATGTTAAAATTCAAGGATTCCTGTTGCAGAGGTTAAAATGTTCATGTGTAATATTAGCTACTTAAAATAATGTTTTGTAAAACCTAATGACTGATACAGTCTTAATATCTTAATGATAATTCAACTATTTCAAACTTAAACTTTTATAAACTGTTTTTTTTCTAGAGGAGAAGTACAAAGTGGAAACAAAAGTCATTGTGGCAGACTTTGGAGAGAGAGAAGATATTTACAGTAGAATCCAAGCAGGATTGGAAGGCCTGGAGATTGGTGTTTTAGGTTTGTATCTGATCTTCCTAAATCTTTCATAGTGGTGTTTTGTCTTGGCCTGCCCAGTAGGTTTTTCCCATATTGCAGTTTATTGAAACTAATTCACAAAAGCTGTTGTTTGTCTGACTAAAGACAAT
Organism: Lophotriccus pileatus; assembly: GCA_035583135.1. NCBI lineage: Eukaryota > Metazoa > Chordata > Aves > Passeriformes > Tyrannidae > Lophotriccus > Lophotriccus pileatus. The sequence continues at coordinate 21,569,554 of JAWWES010000168.1, forward strand.
GACTGACTATTGATATGTTTTCTAGCTTGCACTACATGATACGGTGCTTGCGTGAGTGCCTACTTTCTAGGAATTGTGACGGTTATTGAATGTTTTCAGTGTGTCACTCTGTGATTGTTAAAGGCCCTTTAGCTTCTGACTGCATGCACCATGACTTGAACACTTGAGATTGTTGAGCCTGGAGTAGAGAAGGCTCCAAGAACACCTTATTGTGGCTGTTCAGTACTTATAGAAGGCTTATTAGACAGATGGGGACACTTTTTAACAGAGCCCGTTGCAATAGGACAAGGAGTAATGGCTTTAAACTAAAAGAGGGTAGATTTAGATTACGTAAAAGGAAGAAAAGGTGGTGAAACATTGGAACAGGTTGCCCAAATATGTGGTGGATGCCCCAGCCCTGGAACACTAAAGGCCAGGTTGCATGGGGGTCTGAGCAACCTGATCTGGTTGAAGATGTCGGAGGGATTGGACTAGATGACCAACTCAGTTGACTAGATGGACTAACCCAAACTATTCTATGATTCTATGACCCAGTGCCATCTTAGAACCTAAGCAAGCTTCAGATATTTAGCTTAGGAGATATTCAACTGCAGAGTAGAGCCCTGTGGGAGAACTGTTAATATTTAATTATAGAGCTGTTGAAATTTAATCATTACAGTATAACATCAAGTAACTGTCTCCTGCTTCAAAAGTTTTAAGTGTGTTCTGGTCACATTGATAAGCTGCGGTTCTTTCGCTGGTATCAGTGCAGTGTGCCTCAGTGTGGTTTGTTATATTGCAGGAGCATAGGTCGTGTGGGAGTCCTTGGAAAGGCAAGATGATCCCTCCAGTTACTTTGTCAAACATGGAACTATGATGTCAAAAATATGTTCTATCACAAGCTAAGAAGAGTGTAAACATAACAGCAGTTTACCTGAATCTTTTTTGAACAGTGGGGTAAAGGCAGTTGCTTATCAGGTTACTGTTTTTTTCCCTTGGAAGCATATGTACCTGTGCATATCCTGTATTTCTGTGGTTACTCAGTATAGATGAGAACCTGTGATAGTTAAACACATAAAAAGTTACATGGCTGAGACATCTACTAGTAGTACACGTCATCTGATAAAATACTCCTCACTTGAAAACTCATTTTAGTAACCCGAAGTGCAGTAATTGGAGCTAGAACTGTGGGGTATTTTAAGCATATTTCACAACAGTACTATATGAACTTTGTTGCCAATAGGTGAATTTTGTTGTACAATGTTTGAATATAATGCTCAAGGAAATAGCGTACATAAAAATGTAATTAAAAAATAACATTAAAGGATAAAGCCCAGAATGTTCCCTACTACTTCTGACAGATTTGAGTACATACAACTCATGGCATCCAGTATTTAATTGCTGTAAAAATTTAAAACCGTTGGAGTAACTTCAACTGCCAAGGATGTGTTCTGTGTAAAGAGTAGTTGTGACAAAGCTGTGAATGCCTTGTTTCTTGTTTCTGAAGGAAATAAGTTCCAAAAAAACTTTGAAGAGTGAAATTAACGTGTGTTCTAATCTGTCCTGTCAAAATCCACTCAGGGAATGTAAGGCTTGCAAGCTGCCTGTCACGAAGCAAGTGCTGCAGAATAGTAGATCATTTAAATGTCTCAAAACACCAGCAAATCTTTTACTGTACAAGGTACATATCCACACTGGAAGTGGTTTTATTATTTCTGAGGCTGTGATTAGGTTATGGTGATGTACCAAATGATGAAAATCTGGCTTTGTATAGTCTTTCATAAGCTGGGCACTAAAGCAGTGTGTATCTCAAATTCTGTGTAAGCTTATTACAGGAAAACAAGCACGTTCTTCAAGCAGAGCCTGGTTCTTGCTGTTATTTGCGTGAGCACCTTGACTAAAAACATGGTAAAAATAGCAACTAAATGCTTTGGAGTTGTGCATTCTCTAGTTGAGTTCCTCAGCTTTTTTTTTCTTGCAGCCACTGTCAGTGTAGGTTTACAAAAACCTCTCTTCTAACTAGTCACTAGCAGTTTTAGTAGATCTTGTGCTCAAGATGACCAAATTATGTGATACTTAGGTCTTTTCTATTCCCCAGATACAGCTCTATTAATAGAAACCACTGGCCAATGTAATTTATAAACACAGGTGATGGCTACTCCAGAAAGACAGTGTCTTAATTTTCTTATGGTAATTAATTTCATGCTTTAGTGCATTCTGTTTTAAATTCTGCAGTATTTGTTGCAACCCAGAATATAGCTTTTGTTGAGCTGTGTTTTTCATATGTGTCCGAGGGAAAACATGGGTTTAAGTGAGAACAGCCATAAGAACAGACATAAGGATGAGTTCTCAGGTTCCAGCATATTTTCTTCTTTCAGGTCTCATCTGGAACTGTAGGTATGAGAAGCATTGGTAGCACAGTTGTCAGTGATCGATGTTGATTATTTTTTAACCTTGTACTTGGAGACATAGGAGTCTCCACACGTACTGCTCAAGAACAAGCTTCTAATTATGTAGTTGCACAGTCTAACTAAAGTACTTACAGATTGAAATCCTTGTAAACTTCTTATTTGGAAGCTTCTTCTCACCCACGTATGAAGGCTAAAAGAGTTTGCATAATGTTTTGCTGTGTGTTCAAAACAGCGTCTGTTAGTGACTTCGAACATGTGCTAGCTACAGCAATATGTTAAACAAGCAGAGGTGGGAAATCTTCCTTTTGCCATTCTTAAATAGCTGTGATACTTGAAAGGAGTTTGAGCTGGACAGTATCTTACACTGTGGTTATCTGGGTTTTTTTTTTCTAGTTAAAATATGGTGGTACGAATCCAAACCAGATTTTTTAATGGTCTGTTACAAACTTGTAGCAGAGATGATTGCTGAAAGTGGAAGGGTGTATATCTGGGACCCAGTCTGCAGTAAAGGGTGTGACTCTCTGTAGCATGAATCATGTAAATATTCTATATTTGGAGAGAATTACCAAGGTTAATCACATAACCCTGCCACAATTCATAGCCAAAATCCTTTCTAGAGAGATGGACTGAAAAATAGTTTATTTTAGGATGAAAAGAAGGAAAAAAAAATTGGTTCACTTTGGCAATAACAAGACCGGATCTTCTTCTTTTTCAAACATTCTCACTCTTTCTAAATATGTGAAATGTCTGCTGGGAATTTGCCAACTCTCTGTTCCCCAGAATTCCTCATCTCAATTTTTAAAGATTATCTAAAAGTTAAAAATTCGAAGCACACAACATGACTAATGAACTTCATAAATACACCAAGATCTGGACTGAAAGGGCTGTCACTTGAGGGAATCTCCAAATGAAGTTGGTGCACTTGGCCAGAGTCTCTCCTGCTTGTTTCTTGCACATCCTGTGTCCTATTGATACTTAAATTTCTTTTAGACTGGCTGTTAAAACGACAGCTTTGGGCATGGGTGTAGGGACTGTTTTATTTTACTGTTTTAAAAAGGCATCAGTGCCTTTTGAGGACGTTTTTTGTCCCAGTGCAGACTCCTGCCTGGAGGTGCACAGAGCTGTTGAGCGTACATAGGCTTTGGGATTCTCTGGGGTGTAAGACACTATATAAATGTAAAATGTTGCCACAGCAACCACATGTCACGCGATTCACTTGCGTAAGATAAACAACAGATACTTAGGAAGAGGAGATCCCATTTGGTTGCTGCTTTTTGTCTCCATATCAATGTGCTTTATGGAGTTGGAGGCTGCAGAGCAGCACTGTTTTCGAACAGAAGTAGCATTTTCCCCCTGTTTGGGTTGGGATTTAAGAACGGGTATTGGTTTCATGTCCGAGAATAAAACAGTGCTAGTCTGAAGTACTGAAAAAAACCTCTGAGGTTTATTTAAGTAATTCGTACCTTCTCGGTGAATTCTAAACGCTGCCGAGGGGGAAAGATTTTGCAGGTGTCGGGGGTGACGGGGAGCACGGTTTCCTGCGGTGAATCTCCGTGTTACGAGGCAGCGAGAGCGGAGCGGGCCCCCCCGAAGGCGGCGGCGCCTGTGCGGGGAGCGGGGCATGCGGGCAGCGCCCGGGCTCCTGCTGCCACCTCCCGCCCGGCCCGCGCACTGCGCCGGCCGCTCCCCTCGGCCGGAGGGAGGGAGGGAGGGGTTGTGAGTGTCTTACTGCACTCCATGGGTGTGTTTATAGAAAAAGATGTGAAACAGTTTCACCTGCTGTCCTGCCTGGCGCTGGGAGCTGCTCTCTGGCTCGACACCCCGCAGAGTCCCCCGTTCCCCCGCACTAGTGCGCTGGCGTTTCTGGCAGGGGGCAGCCTGTGGGAAGCAGCGGAGGGTGGGTGCGAGTTCCTAAACATGCCATCTTTTAAACAACATTTAAAATGGCCTGCCAGTGTGCTGCCGAATTCCACTGGTGTGTGTACAAGTATGTTTACAGTTAAGGAAACTTAGCTAGAGCAAATAGAATGTCTTAAATGCAACGTTTTCGGAGTATTGTTTGAAAATTGTCATTAATTGGGTGGCATCCAAGTGACCTAGTTCATGCTTTTGTTTCAGTCAACAATGTGGGAATGTCGTATTCTTATCCTGAATATTTTATTGATGTTCCAGAGCTGGAGAAGGTAAGTACTTTGCAGTACCTTCTGTTGTTTTACTATGGTAAGCAGATGTGGCAAAAGTATTAAGGTTTGGTAAAAGAACCCACATAACAAGGTTTTCTGATTAGAATTAAGTGTTCAAAAAGCTTTGAGATTTACATAAGCAGCATAACACAGTTCAGATGATGGCAGTCTTGTTTTTTGGTGGTGTTCTTTACATACTCTTCCCTGCTGCTTCATTTCTGCTTCAGACAGATGCTCTGGGGTCACTATCTGAATTCTGCTCCTGTCTGTGGTCTTTTCTGGCTGTTGCTCATGAGCTCCTTTAGCTTTTGGGGGGGCGGTTCTTAGGTGACTGAAGGGAAGAGAAGAAAGCAACTTCATAGAAGGACACTGCACATTCCATATCAGTTAGGAAACTTAAATATGACCCTTTCAGGCAGTTCATAATGTAGGGACAATCTTGGTTATATTGGATACAAATTGTTTTCAAAGCCCCTGTAGATCACTGTGTTCACTGTGGTTTTGTCTTTTCTGCTTAATCACCTTCAAATAAGCTTCATAATGTTTAACCAAAAAAAAAAAATAAGAAATCCAAGTTTTTAACCTGGATAAACTTTAAGTCACTGAAACACTGCTATGAAATGGTGAAGAGCAAAATACAGTAGTTAATTTCTGAACATATTTAAAGAAAAGAATTTGTTAAAGTTCATAAGTCTTGCAAGTAGGGTTAGGAAATACAGTGTCAATGTGATACATGTTCTGTATTAGTTTGAGTCCCTAATCAGAGATTAAACTTGACCAAGAGCAATTCACAGACTTGCTTTGAAAGCCTGTCACTGTTCCCGATACTTAAGCAGGAAGGCAATGGGTAAGGGTTAATAATTTATCCCAGCACTTAAACCCAGATGGTGTATAAATACGGATCAAATAACTTAAAATGAGCAAACTAAAACTTTGTTTTCTTGCAGACGATTGACAAAATGGTCAACATTAACATCATGTCTGTTTGTAAGGTAAGTGCCCTCTTACCAATACTTGTTTCTGATATCTTCATTCAAAACCAGAAGACAGATTCAGTTGTCTGAGGGAATTACTTTCACCTGTTAGACCATAGGTTTACTTTTCATCTTGGAGAAACCCAGAGGTTGTGACTGTCATATCGGACTTGTTCTGATTGTTGTGTGAAATATAATTTGTTGCAAAGATGCCTATTAGCTATTTGGAAGAGCAAGGTATGTACACAAAACAGCACTTAATGCTTCTTCATGATTGCTCTTCCAGCCCTTCTTGTAAATAGTTCATTCTTCTCCCCCTGCTTCTTTTTCTTGGGGTGGGGAGCCCTTATCTCTGTACACATAAGGTTTTTGTGCACTCCAGTGAGAAAGCACTTAAATATTTTCTGCGAAATATGTGAGCAAGAAGGAAAACCAGACTCACAGAAGCATGCATTGGCTTTGCTTTAGAAGTTACCTTCGTTTGTGATATTTAAACTGAAGGTTTTATTGAGAAGAAATCAACTTGACTTCAGACTAAAACATACGGCTGTTCTCCTGTTTTTAACATGAGACACATTCAACAATGAGATTTTCAAGTCAAAGCTTAAAAGAGATGAAGGGAATAGCGGCTGCTTACATGCCAGGGGGTATTGGTTAGTGTATTACCAGCGAGTGCTGATGAAACTTATGGAAGTCATTTAGTGGACTTTTTTTAATGTTGGCAGAGCTGCATCAGGTATACACTTGAAGTGTTGTCATACGTAGACCTCTTGGAGACTAGTGTAATCAGAAGAATGCCTCTGCTAAGGTGTGAGATCTGTGCTGTGCCAGCAGAGGGAGTGCACTATTCAGTGATAAAAGAATTTGGGGTGTCAGTCTTCATGGGAGCATTTTGTTAGGATACAAAAGTTACAGATGAACTACTTTAGTATGTGTTTCTGAAGATGGTGGAGTAGAATAATGGTGTAACTCCATATACGCCTAAAGTTCCAGAGATGCAGCCAGACTATATTGTTTTCCAGAGTAAACTAATGCTAGTTTATGGTTTCAGTTATCATGTTTGTGATTAGTGTTGGTCAACAACTTAACAAAATTGTCATACAGTTTCTTGTAAAATTTGCATCCTCTCAGCCTCTTAAAATTCTAATGTGGCTTTCTTTGCCACAAAAACTTACTGAAGATCTGTTTGCTGTGTATTAATAGTGTTTTTCCTTCTGTTTGAAAACTTTTTTCTCAACTGTGAACAACTGCTGCTACTGGATATAATCAAGAGTTTGAGCATAGGATTCCATGCTTGAAAATATTTCCTCCTGCATGAGCCTGTTGTGTAATTAAACAGTAGGCATGCCAGATGCTTACTGTTTTGGGAAGAAGAGCACATTAGAGATATGTACCATCTGTAAGACATTTTTTCAAGAGAACCCATAGAACTAGAGAATCATGGCATGAAAAAAAAAATTTGAAAAAGTCTGTGTATCTTTCCACTTAGATTTTTAGGATGTAGTCCTGTGAATATTCAGTTCAGTGTTTTATGTTGATACCATCTCTTATCCAGGGGTTTAAGTGTTTAAAACCAAAAATAATAATATTCTTGCTTCTTGCATGATTAGAAAAATGAAGTTTGCGATGGAAAAGAACACTTGAGTTCTCAAGCAAGGAGATGAAAGTACAGGAGAGGCAGGGCAGGTTTTGCTATTAGCCACAGGTACCCAGGCTCTGCCCACGGTATCTCAAGATCCTTGTCAGAAGTATTATATAACATGTACTGTTATGTTCTGGAGCACCCACTTCCTGCCTTTTGGACCAAACTTTCTCAGTGCCTAAAAGATAACAATAGCCCCTGTCCTCTCAGTAGCCTGCACCATGTGCCATCAGCGACACCTGTTGGACAGCAGAACTCTTCTGGCATGCATGTCAAATAACTCCAGTTATGGCTGAAACACTCCTTAGGCTTGAAGTGGGAAAGTCAAGATATTCAGCACAGTTTGATTCTGCAGAAACATTAAAGTCAGTTTTGTTGCCACAAGTATAGGCAATTTTGAAGGGTAATTCTCAGTCTTTAACTTTTAGATCCATCTTTCTCTTCACTGGATTTCCTAGGGGATATGCAGTGTCTAAGAAGGGGTGCACTGAGAGATAAGACCCCATCTGCACCTCACGGGAAAAATCATCAACCTAGTCGGTCTTGTGTTTAATACTTTCTGCAGCTGCAAAATATCTACTATGGAATTTTGCCAGGTGTTTGAGAACTTGTTTTCTGACAGAGCTTTTAAACACATGTCTTTCCCAAATCATATTCCATGCTTCCTGCTCCCATCATGTCCTTAGAGCACTGTTGGGTTAGGTCACCCGTGAACCCAGTCATGCAATTTTGGGGCTCACTCAGTCTGGCACGGTTACTGTGATCTGCCTTCAAAGCACCCTGTACATCGCTGACGATAAGCTATGTAAAACTGATTGAAACATGTTCACATCTTTTTAAATACTGTTTGAAAAAAACCTGACCAAACACCACCCTGTCCCCTAGCCACAGTAAATTCTTTTTAAGCAATCTGGATAATATCACCTTTTTCCAGTGCAGGAGCTATTTTGGTCTTCATACAGTATACAAAACAAGAAGTGTTAAGGCTCTTCATGGTGCTATAAATAGAATGAAGAATTTTTATTAGTGGTATTTTCTCAGGAGAACATGAGACTTAATACAGTCATATAAAAGGATTGAGTTGGCAGGTAAATGGGGAAGAAGATGATATAGTATGTGTAGTTTCATGGTTCCTGTCATGATCTCATATCAAGCTTCTGGAGGGATTTAAACGGCAGAAATTTTCTTTAATGGTTGTTGGTGGCAGTTCGTGTAACGGTTTGTATTATAACTTTTGGATATCTTGTTCCATTTTGAGACACAAACTAAACATTTCTAACATTGAGTAAAATATCAGGTCAAAGTCCTTGGTTTTTTTCACTAACCAGCAAGTGTTGAAAAACCAAAATTAGAGTAGTTTCCAGTCATACTTCCTTTGTATCAACTGCATCTTCTTGTGTCAATTCATCTTTGTGTGCTACAGCTTTTAGTTTCTCTTGGGAAAACAATTGAACTTGTTTTGGCTATTGGATTCACATCCTGAAAGCCAAGGGTGCTAGACTTGCTGTCCAGGGGGAAAAAAAAGGGTGGGTAGTGAGCCCAGAGAATAGTTTCACACACTTCAGGGAGCCCTTATTTGTCCTTTGGAAGCTGCAAGAGATACTTGGTATTGTAAGGAACTGCAAGTTTGTTATTTCCATTTGCAGCATCGCAATATGCTAACTGCATGGGGAGCGAGACATAAACTTGTGTTCTCTTGAAAAATGAGCAGGACTAAATAGTTGAGGGAGTGCTGGCTTAGAAGTTGATTAAGCAGGGAGCTGAATTGGTTTGTAAGCTATTATGTTGTGGGGGAATGTAAATTTTAGGCTTTCAGACCAGGCTTCAGTGGGAAATTGGCATTAACAGAGGAAGGGGGAGAGTAAATTATATATATATATATATATATATATATATATATACATCCCGTGGTGTGTGTGGTAATAGACATATTGATCACCTTACTCATTTTTTATACTGAGTGTCAGTACAAAAGGCTAATAGGCCTACAACATTAAGGATTTTTATCATCATAGTTGAGATGCTTATAATTTTCTTTACAATTCAAAAAACATAAATACTTCTTGTTGAACTGAGGTATCTGGTGTCAGCTGCCCTCCTAATGGAGGAGAAGTGAGAGGTGAATTATACCAGGTTGTGAATCCCAGGCAGGACATGGATGTAACTCTACTACAAAGTCTGAAACTGTGAGTTTGGGAAAGAAAGCAACAACAAAACCCACAACCAATATAAAATTGAAAGGAGGAGAAGAAGATAGAGTATTTGAGAAAGAAGGCAGATGTTCTTTTGTAGACCTGTGTGTAGAAAGAGGAAAAGCCTGGGGAGTGATAATCCTGAAAGGCAGTAGGAAATGACATCTCTCTCTCCAGTGAGTGTTCAGATGGGATAGTGGAGCCTAATACCACATCTGTAAAGGTACCTTATTGGAAATCAGATGGTAGTTGCTTGCTCCTGCTAGAATCCTACATGAATTTTTGTATTTGCTGTGCATTGGAGAGGGTCACAGTAAGTGGAACAAAATTCTGCAAGCAGTGGCAACACTGACTTGTGAGAAGAAATCACTCTGTATGTGTATTCCAGTCTAGTCAGGAGATTTCTTTACATTTATATTCAAAGTCATAATCAAAGGTGGGGAGGATGATTTAGCCAAGTACATAATGCAAGTTTATAACAGAGAGGGAGAGTTGCCAATACTTGGGAAAGGAGTAACTGTTCTGTGAAGGTGGTCATGAATATCATTCAGATGGTCCAGAGGGAGAAATTCAATGCTTTGGTTTCTCACCTTGATGACTTTGAACCTGAGAGTGTGATACACAGAAAGCCAGATCAAGGGAAATGTAGCTGTGATAAGTATTTTTCAGCAATAGTCAGAGAAGCACTAGGGATTTTTCCTCAAAGTACAAGTAACTTGGGGAAATTCAGGAAATCCTAGAGTTTTGTAGCTTTCTGTAGATTTGGGGCTGACATAAATACATATTTCAGCTCTGGAAAGAGAAGGTTCAGCCTTATTATTTGAGTAGTCTTTTTTCCTGTGTAAAGGGCAAGTGGCAAAGGATGGCTATTTTGAGAGCTTTCCCTGTTAAACTGGACTCCAAAACTTTGTGCATCTAAATAGGGAAAACTTTCTTCTCTAAAACTGTTGCTCGAGGGAAAGTCTGATAATGAGCAGGGCTTGCAGCATGTTACATTCATAGTTCCCTTTGTATGTCCTGTTCCCCTGAAATGTGCACATAGGTTACTGTGTGAACTTCTGTTAACATCAGGTTTACTTACTAGTTTTTACAAATATAAACTATTCTTGTTCGACTTGGGGTATGAGCTGCATTAAGAAGTTACTTTTTCAAGAGAGACACTTTAAAAAAACTTAGTAGATGCTGAGAATAGGTCTCATAATCAATTTAACTACCAGTGCATGAATAGGGTTCCTTAGCTCTTACAGTGTAAGGTCTGCAGGCAAGTGTGGCGTAGGCATGGTGCCAGTTAACTCTTGGTTAAACAGCTAGTGCATTTATGAACTTGAGTGAATGCTATGCCCAGGCACTCTAAATTATCTCACGGTAGCAGTGATGTTTTTGTACATGAGTGGGTGCACTACGGGGAATTGATGGTCTTTAAAAAGTTATGTTGCTTTGAGTTGTTACAATTTCACCCCAGATTTGTGAATGAGGGAAGCTTCTTAGCTGCATAACAAAGCAGAAAACTTGTCCAAGTTCTGTAGCTTCGTGCTTTGTTGTATTTGCATAGCCCTAATTACAGATCATTATACCCTTTTGAAGTGGAAAGAATGACTTGCAGTCATAACATAGAATGATTTGTCTCTAAATATAGAACTGTGGTATTAGATTTCTGGCTTTGTATAACGGTTGTGTGGCCCATAAGATATGAAGGATGACTTTAAATATTTACCTCAGCTTTTCCTACTGTATTTTAGTAGTCTGAGTGAATATCACTTGAAAGATATTCAAAATTTTGCACATTATTATTCTTTCCCTAAGCTCTGCTTCTGAGCTATTGCGTAGATTGGAGTGAGAAAAGACTACAGTGATCACTAAGAATGTGAGGTTTTCTTTGGAAGAAAAAATTCTGGAAGTACATGGTTATAACTTCTAACTATTTGTTAGTCCCCTAATAGCAGCTTTTAAGTATAGCACCTGCTTAAGAACATAAATCTAGCCATAAGTCTGTGCATTTTTGTGTTTGCAAGTAGGAATCTTTTCTTCATTGCACTACACATGGTGTTACTTTTTCCAAAATTAGAAGACAGGTTTGATGAGGAGGAGTGGACAATACAACCAATGCTTGCCAGGAATGTAATAAACGCAGTTGCAGATAAAAGGACATTAAGAAAAAAAGCTACCTGTAAAAGATTATTGAAATGATTGGTAATCAATCTCTACCTTAAGTTAGCCATTTGCTTTGAGCATCCTGGAACTTGAGATCTGGATGGTTATGTGTGAAAGAAGTTGGCTTAAAAATAATGCAGCCCCAACTATACCCCAAACTCTATATGTATATATTAAATAATTGAAAAACAAACAAACAAACAAACTGCATCAACTACTGCTTCATGGTTGTGTGCTAAACATTTTTGTCAGACTGTATAAAATCTCAGAGATTAAGAATTTCTGATGTTGAGGAGACCATACTGAACAAATTTCTTAGATGCACATATGCACACACACACACTCTAATATAATGAAAATTTTCAGAAAGAAAAAAACAGTTTGTTTTGGGTGTCTGGCAGTTTTCACATCACAGCCTAGTGTACTTGTCTAGAATTACCTGAGTCTTCAGAGTCTTGGGAACATTCACATTTTCACTAGCACTTGTAGCACTCGTAGTTCTGTGGAAAGTAGTATTCCTTCAGAAAAATGGTTGTGTGAAGGAAGCCTAAGAATGTTCAGTGACCACCAACTGGCAGCACTCTTCTTAGGGTAGTTCCCAGCCTCTCCCTTAGGTTTTCTGACACTTCCTTCTTCCTTTATGAGATTGCTTTCAGAGAAACAAATGCTACCATAGAGTTCTCTGACATCCTCTGTGCTAATTCCTATAGGTTCAGACTTGGAATGCTTTGCAATGTATGAAATACATGCCATTACAGAACTGGTGTCTCTAAACAAGACCTAGCTAGAATTTGAATTCTTTATCTGGGAGATATTTATTCAGTTCTAGGTGTTTGTTTTTTAACTGCCTATTTCATAATGGCACGTCTGAGATTATCACTGTTGAAGACAAGAGTGTTAACCACTTTGGCTGTTTTGGATGAGGATCATGAAAAATGAGCACATACTGATGCCGTTATTAGTGGTAAAACTGCATTTCTGCTATTTATTGTTTTATTTTAATTAATACTGGAAATATTTTACGTGTGTGTACAATGTATAAAATTGCCAGACTGAAATATTGCTGCAGAATACCCTGCCAGTGTTTTTCCAATAGTGTTTTCTGAATGTGGACTTGGCTGGGTCAGGTGAGATTGACTCAGAGAGCTGCCTTCTGTTATCTTACTCTTTAAAAAAAAAAGTATTTTTCTCTATATAAAGATACTGCATATTCAGATATGTATATATTTCTTCACATATCACAAGATGTAAAAATATTGATAGCAAACACAGTTTTTGCCCTATTTCACAGATTTTTGGAGTTCTCCCAAAATATTAATTTTAATGAAACAAATGGAAGTGATGTTGCGTATGTAATCCAGTTTTGCCATCAGTATTTTTTTGTGGAGGGGGGAAAAATTGATTGCCTGTCCATCTGAACTTCAGAAACAAATCATTTAACATGGTGGTGATAGTTTTTTATTTTGTATAAGTCCACCAGTTATTGTAGCATGTTTTTCTATGCTCTCATTCAGATATCAGTAGTAACCAGCAGGTCCATGATAAACTGTTAGAGCTCCTTGGTGGGTTGCAGTTTGGATTTAGACCATGAATGCATTTGTGTGGATTTACGACAAAGGTTTCAAACTGTGGGGGTCTCCTCTGCATTACAATGGGAGATTTTGTACTGGTTTTTTACATTGTTTATGAGTTGCCTAAGGGAAGGCAATTTCAGACCAAATTCATGTGCCAATCTGTGGAGATGATATGAAGCATTACACTGCCCTGAGAGGCAAAAAATCAGTACGCTGCTTTTTACCAAGGGACTTGTGGAAGATACCATAAAACTTGCATCAGATAAAAGATCTTCCAGTCTTGAACTAGTCTTAAAATCAGCCCAAACCATTCTTTACCCTTTAACATTAAATTAAATAGTTGTTTCTAAATCTCTTTTGATGCATTAGTGTATGAAAAAGCTCATGTATACTTAATGCTAGAGATTTTTTTGAGGTTGCATCAGGTCTTGCTTATCAGCTTTTAATACTCAGTTTGACTTGTGGGGCAGTGCTGACAGCTAAGTGTGTCAGCGGCTGACTTCATGAAAGTAAGGTCTGGTCATGTCCTACCTGTAGAGTCCCTTATCAAAACGGTCATGCAGCGTGGCTGATGAATCTATTCTAAGTAGAAATGCCAATAAAATGAAAAACACAGCCCAGCCCTTCTCTGCCATTTTCTTTGAGCGTCAACTGCAATCAACTGAGGTTGGGGTTTTGTTGTGTTTTTTTCTCCTTTATTCCTAAAAGGGTATGCTTTATAATTTAAAAATAAAAACAAAAAAAACCCCCCTCAAACCCAGATTGAGTCATATGTAAGTGGTAATGCAGTGGTGATAGTAAAATGAATAGCTTGCCGCAATGAGATTTGTTTCTCTGTTATAAAAGTGCTTACAGGTCTTTTGTGTGCCTGTATATGCTGATTTCTTTTTTGTGTGTGTTTTCCTTCCCATATTATTAAAATATTCAATGTTTTAATCTATCAAGGTCATTTAGTATCTGGGGGGAAGTACCATTACTTTTCTGTGTGTGCTGGTTTTAGTATTTTATTGCCCCCTCCTCTCTGCTTTCTCAAAATCTTCGTTGGAACACCTTTTGGATATCATAAATGGTAGCAATTTATGTTTTTGTCTGATCTATCTTTGGTGTCAGTGAGGTGACATTAAAAGGGTTGATTTGGGGCAGGGTAGTATTTGGCAGAAGCTGAACTTTGACATTATTTCTTAAAGGCAGAAGTTTTGGATTTAAAATGTATTTGAGGATGGTAGTAACTAGTAGTAGGAAAATTAACTATTTTGTACAAATTAAAATTTTGTCCAAGTTTGGATTAGTGCTTGGTTTGTTTCCCTTGTCAAGGATGCTCAGTCTGGAACTAGGAAGCTTGTTTTAGGATTACAGTTCTAGAGAATCCTCCAACTAGCTTGTAGAAAGATTGCTTGGAGTCATAATGAAGGCAGGAGCTTCCAGAGCAGTGAGGAGGTTTGCCAGGCTGCTTTCCTTATGGGGGTGTAGGTTTTCCAGTGTAAAAATGTCTGTGTAGTTAGTAAAAATGTTTTGGGGGTCTTAAGTATTTTCTGTGGGTAATATAATGTAGGAAACTTACATTCACTAGTTCTGTCCGGTGCTTTAGCTGCTTCATAATATATTTTTATGCTAAACTCAGCAGTTCGGTAATCCTAGCTAAAATGTATTGGATATTGTTTTGAGTCTTGGCATAGGTGGTAGATTTAGTCAGTCTTGGGGAAGAGAGGTGCTTATCGTCAGGAGAGGAAGATGGTACATGTACTGTAGTGCTCTGGTGTTTTAATGTTCTTTAGAGGCCATGAATGCTGCAGAGTGGTGAAGACGTTTGTTTTATTTACTCTTACACTAGTAGCTGGATGGTTTCACCAGACTCAGTGCACATACTACTTGACAGAGCCAAGTTATCCAGGTAGAATAAAAATAAACTGCCTACGCAAAGTATGGTCTCTACTTCTCCAAGCTGAGGTTGGGGTGGAGGGGGCGGCAGCTGCTTCTGGGAGGAAGGGAGGCTTCCCTCGGTCTCTGGCTGTCTGGTGTCTGCATTCTCAGCCATCACAAATGTTTTCCTTTTGCAGATGACACGATTGGTGCTGCCCGGCATGCTGGAAAGGTGAGTCACACTAACACTATCCAGACAAAGTCATCATTATTTATAGGGGAGAATCCTTTCTTGAAAAATTCATTACTGTGACTAATCAGCCTAGTCTCCATGTTTTAATGGCAGAGTATTGCAGGGTGAGTCACGCTGATGGTGCATGAATCATCAGACGGTGGAAGCCTTTTCCACTCGATTCCCTTTTTATTTTTCCTCTCCCTTCTCCACTGTTGTGGTGATTCCTTTTAGAACAGAATTAAAAAGCCCGTCTGACTCATCAGCGCTAACTCAACAACCTGCTATTCTGAGGGGGTGGTTACAGTTCCTGGGAATAACCTTCTTAAGGCTATTTCTCTCTAAGTCATTGTAAGTAAAATGGATGCAAAGAATATGTTCTCATTATACAGTAGGAGGTATATTGAGGAAAGTCTGTGATCATTTGGAAAAGCAGAATTGGAGACCAGCTCTTTAAAATAATACACCATTGTCTCCATGGAAGACAGGTACTGACTTCCTAGCTAGCTCCCAGGTGAAACTAAAAGGTTCACAGTTTCCATTTAGTCCCTCCAGGCTATTTTCTAACTGATGTTGACTGTCCTGGCTTTTTGCCATTTCTGTTGCAGTGCTTGGCCCTGGATTGCTGGGGGTTGCCCTGGTTCAGGTTTGAGCTATGATTGCAATACTGGGGGAGCTCTGTAGAACATGCAAGCTGATATGGCAGGAGGACCATATATATGGGGCAAACCTCCAAATCTGGGAAAGATGAAGGAAAAAAATTGGTATATTTTATATCATCCCACTCTCTGGGAATCTTCATTGCAGACCAGGATGCAATTATTCAAGTGATGCACAGATGCACAGCATATGTTTCACATTTAAAACAAAGCTTCTTCCTGAGTACAAACTGTAAGAGCTAGAGGTCAGTACAGGAGTCAGTGTCTAACAAATCAGGGTGACGGCAAGCTTAGATCTTTAGTTAAACAATCAAGAAATTTGAATAAGTTTATTTCATCTAAAGAGACTTGAATTAAAAATGAAGACCCAAGAATGAGCTCTGGGGCCAGGAGTGTAGTATTTCCCAATGAAGCTGGAATAAAGGGTGAGGATTATAGAACAGTGGTGATAGTGACTCAGGGTTTATAAGTCAGAAGTTACTCCTTGTCCTTGTACTATTAATGGTAGATGAAGGGACTTGCCTTTTGGGAAACCACTGCCCTCTGAAGGTGCCCACATGACCAAACCATTCTGGTTTTGAAGGGATTTAGTGTTGTTTCCTTACTAGATTCTGGAACTTAAGAGATTAGACAGTTTTTTGCCTCAGTTTCTTCTTTGGTTAAAGAAGTGTTGTAGCTATCCGTTTGGCAGAGTTGATCTCTTCAGCTTCGCTGGAGAGAATGATGTATACTCTATTTGTGTTTGTTTTTCTGTTACATATCAACCTAGGTAAGATGATTTGAATGAAAGGCAGCAAACCAGTATCCTGCTAACTTCTGTTTCTGACTGCCCTTGAGCACACCATATAATTTTTTCTCTCACTTCTCCTAACTGCATTACTACCTCAGGGATCCCAAGGATAAATGTTCAAAAATCTTGAAAAGAAAAGGTTAATAGTGGTTAAAAAAAGTAAAGTGCACATCTTGAACTTTTTTCTGTGTATAAGGAGCCACTTTAAACTACTGCTGCGTTTGGATGAAGGCCTTGGTTTCTGTCCCAGGGAAAACGTTTGGAAAAGCTTCCATTTTGTGTTTGATTTTTGTGAAGTTGGTTGGGTTTGCAGTACACAGAAGCAATGTCTGCAGCTGCCAGCTCTTGCACAGTCATAGCTCACAGGCCATTAATACAACTAACAGTCTGTAACCACAAGAGGACATGAATGTCCAGCAAATCCAAGGGCATGAATGAATTGTAGCTGTACTCAGCTGCTCTTTAGGTCAACCATATATTTCTCACATGGGACCATGGGCTTCCTAGAGCTCCTAGCTCTAAGAATAAAACTAGACTAAGAATCTCATTGTTATTCCTCACTTGTTCAAGGAGGATAACATGTTGAGTAGATAGATGTGACGTAGCATGTTTTAGCATCTTGCAGCTATCTCTAGTGCGTACTTTTGTGTATTGGTTTTATTTATTTGTGTTGGGTTTATGGCAGTATATTACAGGTTAAGTGCAAACGTAGAGCAGACTTTGCATGCTTTGCATCCAGGTCTGATAAGAGAAAATAAAGCTACATCTTGGTATGTCTCTTACTTTTTTATTTATAATAACCAGAGCAGCATTAGGTGAATGGCACTTCTGGTAATGGCATTTAGATTCTCTACTGTAACTTTTCTCCTGTGCTCTGAACATGTAAAAGTGACAGTTTATAATCTGCAGCTTTCTATTACACTTAAATGAGCAGTTCCTCTGTAAATTTTCAGGCTACTGTCTAAGGTGGGACATTCATAAAACTGAAAATCGAGGCTTGATGTCTTTGGGAACAAAAAAGCCACCACCACCAAAAATGAGTTCACTGTATTTAGACAAATACCAAACTATGGTATTTATTGCCAGGGAAGTAGCAAGTGCATAATTACATTACAGAAGAAGCTTGCTCTTTCCACTTGGCATGCAGCTGGAGCAGGCGCTGGTTGCCACAGCAACAGGGAGATGGCTAAATATAGCCTCCCTGGTGCTGGACCACTTAAGGTAGAATGATAGGAGGTGTGAGGGTGTAGGCCTGGCTCTGTTCATCTTAACCACCTTTTTTTTTTCCCGTTGCACAGTCAAATTAGATGGAGCCAAAATTTATTTTGGCCGCACTGATGCTCAAGTAA
This sequence comes from Lophotriccus pileatus, assembly GCA_035583135.1. Lineage (NCBI taxonomy): Eukaryota > Metazoa > Chordata > Aves > Passeriformes > Tyrannidae > Lophotriccus > Lophotriccus pileatus. The sequence goes on from JAWWES010000168.1 coordinate 21,587,550, forward strand.
TTTTTCAGACCCCTATCTAAAAACATTTCTTCTGCAATTCCTCTAAGAAGCAAAATTGTAATTGGAGTAATTGGAAGTGTTCCCTCTATTCACGTGCTTCTCAGTTTCATTTTATCTAAAAGTTTTAAGTTATGGGCTTTTAAGGCTAGGACTCTACTCTTTAAAAAGTGAAAATACAAACCACAAAACCCCCAGTGACATTGACTGCTTCAAAGAGGCCAATACATGGAGTTCTGCAAGGGGCTGCTATTAAGTTTTTGTGTTTCCTCACTGGGTCAAACCATTAATTCACTCCATCTATGTGATGGTCATGACTCCTGCCAAAAGTTGCAGTCTAGCCAGACACTGCGAGACTTGTGCTTACATCCTGAATGCCAGCCTCTCTTCTAAAGCTTCAGGTAACTTTATAATATGAGGCTTGTCTTTATCCATATCAATGCTCATCCTTCTTTGAATCCTATTAAGCTTTTGTCCTCAATTAAGTTTTGTGGCCATAAGTAGTCCCATAGTCTTAATATGGGAAGAGCACTTTGTTTTATCAGATCTAAATTTCAGTCTTTAGTTTAAATAAATGTCATCTTTCTTTTGTATGCTGAGAGGATAAATCAAGGTCTTGATCTTTCTCATTCATTAGTTTGTATACTCTTACCATGGCTGCTCTTAACAGTCTCTTAAATAAGTAAATCAATGTATCAGGGTGGCTTTTTTTTCCCCTTCTCTTCCCCTTCCTTAAATCATCAGGTTCTTAATATTTGTGCTATATTTGGAGGGACAAGAATGTTCTGTAGACTGTAGTAAAGATTTCGCTGGTGATGAAGTATCTGTCCCTGCCATTCCCAGCATTCTATTCTTTGGCTAGTTTTGGTGACTGGTGCGCAAAAAAGACATCTCCTTGTTCAGGTTTTTCATGGAGGGGATCGTTGATTTTGAGACCTGCAAGAATTGTGATTAATTCACATTATTTTCTTTTTTATATCTTTTTTAATGCATTCTTGGTTATTGATGCACTGTTAATATTGATTTTTCATCTGCTATTCTGTAGTCTGTTCACATAGCAGCCTAAGCTCTTCAAAAAGTTCCTTATAGTATTTTCCAATCTGGTAATCTCTTAAAAACTGCATAAATACTCATTTCACTGCTAATCTCCATTTGAGCTCATGAATAAATATCACAATCACCACCTGTCTTGATATGAAAACTTCTGGCATCCAGTGTTAACCTTTGGGTGTCTTGAAAATTCATGATTAATTTGTGGTCTTGTGTTTTCCATGCTACGTGTTTTGATCCACGTTACTACTTTATTTCACCAAACAAGGATTGCAGGGAACTCCTGAAAAATACAATGAACTTTGGCAAAGGTGTTTGAAATCCTGAGTGATGGAAATTATTCTTTTTCTGTCACATTTGCCATTTCATTCCTAGAGGCAAATCAATCACAGATGTAATTCACACTTGGCAGAAGCCATGTTGGTTTGAATCTATTGTCATGATTTCCAAAGTGTTTATATTGTTTTAATTTTTAATGGTCACTTAAATTACTGTTTGTTTTTAAGATGGTTACTTAAATCTTTGTGGCAGCAGTGGCATAGGGTATACTTAGATGAACAGATATGATGAGAAACTCACATGTAAATCTGTAGGAGCTGAGCTGTGTGATGCCTACCTGCATGAATGTTCTCACTGCACTAAACACAGCATACTATGTTCAGGTAAACTGGCTTGAATTTACAACAGAGTAGGAAGAAGCAGAGATGTGTCTTTCATGATGTTGGATTGTCTCACAGCACCTTCTAACAGTGTAATTGCCCTAATTTGCATGGAGCTTTTAAAAATCCTGTTTTCTACCTAGCACTAAATGTGTCTGGGTTTTAGGTAAAACTAGCCTTAGAAATAGACGTGGTCCAAATCAGTCTGTACTGGGTAATGCAGGAGTCTTTCTGTCCTACCTGCATGTGCTTTAGAACTGCTTGACAGAGCAGATGGTAGCTAATTTCTGGTGTCTTTAATGAAATATTATTGTTTAAAACCTTCAGTGTTACTGTAATACAGCTGTAAAACAACTCTTACTTTCTGTGTTTGTCCATGGAGTATCTTCCATAGTGATTAAAACACTTCTATATTTGAACAGTAGATTCAGATGCTTCTTATCTTGAAGATCCATCATGAGGTAACATTTAGAAGATGAAAGGAATTATCAAAGTGTAAATTATACAACAAACATATGTTGCCATTTCTGCACCTTATCCCAAGGTTTAGAAGTTCCTCTTGAACTTGTGCCAGCTTGACTCAATGGTTTTGCATAGTTTAGCCCATTGTGTGTCTGTGTATGTAAATATAGCTTTGATTTTCTTGCTGTATTGACTTTGAAGTTGTACCTGATTTAGTACCAGCTGCTTGGATACTTGTAACTGCATGAAGTAAATTTCAATTGAGGATTTGGTTGAGGGTTTTTAAACAGATCCTAATCTGGATTGCATCCTGAATTTTTTTTTTTTTTAAGCTTGCTGTAATTTTCTGATACATGAAATATGTTTCCTTTATTTCATGATAATATATCTTTGCTTCCTTTCAGATCAAAAGGGATAATCCTGAATATCGCATCAGCTGCTGGGATGTATCCAACTCCACTACTGACTCTTTACTCCGCAACCAAGGTAAGTGTTCTAGTGTTCTTTTCCACACTGAAATCAAGTGTCAAACATAAGCCAACACTTACAGGAATAAATGTTTTGGTGTCCATCTAGTGGTGCTTTCATGAACTAAAAGTACAGAGTTTCTGTCTTGAATTTTTCCAGTACTGGAAGCTGGAAATTGAGAGAAAACTGAGTACGAGGGTTTATTTGCATGGAAATTACTATTTTATATATTTCCTCATGCATTAGAATTTTACATGGAAAAGGATGCTAGTGTACCAAGCAAGCTTAGTGGGAGGCTGAGAAAGGACATTGACTAAGTTTAACACACATTATTATTATTTTGATTTTGAGGGCTTTTCCCCCCTAACTTCTGTGATGATTCTATGATCTACATTTCATCTTAAATTTGTCTGCTCTGGTTTCTCTTTGTGTCACTGGGACAGTTTTGTCTTTTTGCAGCTGGTCTTATTTTTTTCCCCAAAGATAATTACAGGGAATTCTAAAACATCCCCCTAAAATATCTCCAGTGAATGCTGTAAAGGCAGTATGGGTACACAGTATAGAAGTGAAGCATATGTGGTAAAACGGAATGCAAGAGGCATTTACACTGCTATTAAAGCAGTATGGCACTACAGCTTTTTCAGGCATCCCTGGTAATTACCTTAAATACTTCCAGGGTTTCAGAGTCTAAGCAGAACCTTGACAGAATGAAGAAACCTTCAGTAGTGTCATTCACATCAGAACAGACCTACGTGTTCTCTAGACTCTCAGTAACACCTTCATATTCCCAGAAAGGAGTTGATGCACACTATTTTATTCACAGTAAAGGAGAGGATATTTAAGTTTAGAAGCCTGAGGTGGTTTTAGCTGATAAAATTTCTTCTTGAAATAGCTGGTTCCTGAGAGGACAGTTCTTTGTTTTAATACGGATGGTCACTTTTGTTGTGGCGATGCCTTCAGCTTTATGGAATGAATTGAGCATCTGATTTTTAGTGACAAAACACCTTACTCTGCCTTGGTTAGTCTTTTTTTCAATGGGAATCTCAAATATTTCTTCCCCTCTGCTTAAAAAGTAAATTACAGGTCAAGTAATCTGCCTATTCTCAGCACTGCTCATCTTCTACCACAGCAGGGTTAGTAAGCATGAAAGTGACTCCCCTAATGTATCTATAGAAAGACTGTATCTCCAGTTTCTAGGTTGTTTGTCTCCCCCTCGCCCCCC
>JAWWES010000168.1:21591507-21642383 GCA_035583135.1 Lophotriccus pileatus
CCCCCCCCCCCCCCCCCCCCCCCCCCCCATAAATGGGTTTTTAAATATAGTATCCTTCAGGTCTAAGTCAATGACTTTGAATAAATAGCAGGAACAGATGCAGTCCAACTCTTTAACCTTCCTGTGGAGAATTCCCTAGTTTACAATGAATTGAGACACTTTTAAAGGAATCATAGTGCTGTTTTTGACAGGTTTACCTATCTACCTGTGTTAATGCTAATGAGAAATGAAAGATGGTTATACCTTCTCCTCCTTCCCAGTCACGTGTTAAGTGTTTGGGTTTGATATTGGATATTTGGATATCTAAGGAGAAGAAATTTTCTCAAATGCAATGCTTATCTGCTTATTCAGGAAATGAGTAAGTTCAAGGTTTTTGGGGGACTTGAGCATATTCGGAATTAGAAAACCTAACTTGTCTTGAAAGAAATGCTTCAAGAAGAAAAACTTCAAAGCTTATTTGTATACTGAAAGTTGCTTTTACTTCTCATATGAAATGAACATTCTCTTTATTTCAAGCTCTTTGCAACCAGTAGAGATTACAGTCTTTTTATACTGTGTCTCCATATTTGGAGCAGTACCTAATATCAGGACTTTGGTCATGGAGGAATAGTTAGAAATTTGAATGATCAAAGCACTTTTATTAGCATAATATAGTTCAGTTTAATAGATTATCAGTATACTCTGTGCAGGTATCACACCTAGACCTGGCAGCTTTGTTCAGGGACTGCACTGAACTATTTGCATATCTATGCATATGCCTTATTGTTGTGAGATGATGGCCAGCTCAGTTGAATACTTGCTCTAGACTAGACTTCCAGACTTGTTCATGTTGAGTGCTGAATTTCATTACAAACTTGTGGGAAAGGGAGAAGGAAAGAACAGTTGGACAGCAGATAAGCTTTCTTGGTTTAAAAAGCTTCCTTCTAGCTTGAAACTAGCATGCAACTTGAAAATGAAGAATAAAAGGACCTAGTTGCTACCCAGCAAAACCTAGTTTTCTTTCAGATCTTGAGTATGCTTAGAAGAGTGTCCCTAGAAATAGCTGAGTGGCATGGGAATGTTTCTGTTGCTTCTTGTGTAGGCTGAGTGTGGTGGGATGACCTTGATAGGAGAAACACTGGGCACTGCCAACTTCAAGTGCTGGTTTCAGTTAAGACTTTTGTTAAACCATGGGTGACATGGTGACCAAAGTAAGACTGTAAAGCAGGTGCAGTGCTAGAGCTTTGCTGTTTGTTTTGAAACTGGTCTGAAGAAACTGCTCTTTAATACTTGAACTGATTTATTTAGTATTTATTTTAGCTTCAAGCATGCATAAGATAGTTTAGTTCATTCAGTTGGAGGTAGTCCATTCATCCTAGTTCTTTGTATCATTTCATTAAAGTAAGAAACCAGAGCAAAACCTGATAGTTTGTCTCACTGGACTGCAGGAGGGAAAAGTGGAAAGGTGCTTTAGAAGAACTCAGGAAGTGGGAATCTACATTGATTTGAACTTCTGAGTAGCCTTGGATTCTTAGGACAGTATTTGTCCTAAGAATTTGTCCTAACTATTTGTCCTCCATAACCATCTGGCATGGTTATGGAGGCAGCTGAATGAGCTTTGAGGGCATCTTTAAGGCAGGTACTAACATCCACCTTTTAAGCCCTCTGACTTTTCTTTGAACTTTGAGTCTTGTAATTTCTAAAACTTCCAGAAGTTTGGAAGAGAATCTGTGGAGGTGGACTTGAGGACTAGGAAGATGTAACACCAGAGGGTGGCATCCTTAAAAGCGTAGAGGCAGAAGACCAAGTGTTTAAACACTGTTTTAAAAACCATGCACAAGAGAAACCCACTTAAATTACTCTTGAGAAAATGTAAGGAGATGACATAAGTAGTGAACAATGTGAACATAAAAATCTTATTTTCCTTTTTTTTGAAACTAGGCTTTACGTAACAAATCTAGTTCCTTTTTCTTCTAAATTTGCTTAGATTGAGCCTTGCTTCTGTAAAAGTACTTCATAAACATAGGGTTTCTATTTGAATGGCATTGCTCTTATATGCAAAGTTTCAATGAGAACCTAAGGTTTTTCACTTTGAAAACTGAAACTCTTTAGAGTAATTCTAATGTGCTTCAAAAAAAAGGGGCAAACTAGAGTTTGCATTTTAATGTGTAGCATGATGCATGTTTCCCTTCTTTTCTCTCTAGGTTTTTGTGGATTACTTCTCCCGAGGCCTCCATGCAGAATACAAGAGCAAGGGCATTATTGTGCAGGTGAGTAGTTTGTTTCATGTAAGTGTGGTTACCACAGCAACATTGGTGTCTTGGTAACAAAAAGGAATCAGCATATTCTCTTATTCATGAGTGTGTGACACAGATTAAGGATAAGCATTTCTTTTGATCCCATTAGCAGCTTTCTTACTTGGAAACAATGGGTCTTGGAGCAACAAAAAACATGGTTTGTTTTTATGTGGGTTTGGTTTGGGTGTTTAGCTCATGGTGCTAATTGAACCTCTTTGTATAATGTGTTCCATAGAACGGTGCAATTCTGTAGAATATACCTTTATGGGATTTCATCTACTGGAATACACTTGTGGAGTGCGTTTGTACAGACATGCTGTGGGTAACAGCTCGAAAGTCTAGAATAGTAGAGTCCCTACAGTGTCAGTGAATCAACTAAAAGTATAAGCATAGTTGAAGAATGAACAGAAGTCTCAAATATCCTTTGTATGTAATAACCTGATCTAATTGTTCATATTACTAGTAAGTCTTGTTTCATGCCTCCCCTCATTTGTTTACCTTCCATGGTTTTAATTATTTTTTATGGGGCATAAAAGCAAACCAGACCAGTTTCTCACAGCTTTATGGGATTTTGCTTTAATATGACTTCCTGTTTACTCTTAACGTTTTGCTTCCAAAGTTGAAATTTCCAGGTTTGGCCACAAACACTGAACTTTTCATTGCTGATTAAACCTGTTTTCTCCAGAACAAGAGTAAGTTTGATAAAGGTGTTATAAGATCTTACCTGTACTGTGAAGTCATGGTATATCTTTTTAAAATTAATTTAGGGATTTTACGAACAGGATTAACCTATGTCCATGTCTGTCATTCCTCTGTTCTGTGTGGCGGTTCTCAAAACCATCTGAACTCTTGAGAGCACAACTTTTGTTACTGGATAATACTATAGGGAAGTTGTTACCAGCTTAAGGCTGTGTTACCTTTTGATGTGCTAGATTGTTTTTTTCCTTTAAGCATACTTAGCAAAACAAGAACTTATTACCAGGAAATGTCCCAGTTCCTGAGAGTGGATTGCATTCAGAAAAAAAGACAGTTGCTGGGTGAGTTATTCCCATGCAGTCACTGACCCTTTAATGGGAACCTCTTGTAAGCCTAGATTTAACTTTATACTAAACATCTTAAGGAACACTCTTTATTTTGGGATCTGTTGGCAGAGGAGGGGAAGCTAGCAAAGGTGGACCCTGAAAGCATTCTAACTGCTTGACTTTAGTTTTACACTGGTAACATTATAACTTGCAACATTATGACTTTCAGTACAGCTCTGAAAGCATAACTTCTCCTCTGAGTGCTTGATTCTGTGCCCTAGCACTCTGGGATGTCCTTTAGCTAAACCAATGCGCAGCAATGAAGGATGCATAAAACAGCATCACTCTGAACAGGTACAGTTTCACCATACAGGGTGGTTTTGTATGCTCTCAGTTCTGGAAGAGGATTAAGCTGGAGTAACTTGTAGTGCTTTTTGTTTCCTCGGTACTTTCACTTCTCACAGAGCTTCAGCCTCAAGCTGTCCAGCAATGGGTCAGCATTTAGCACGTGGCAAGTTCCTTACAGCTTTCTCTTCACTTTTACCCTCCTATATTATTTCTATCTCCCCACTGTGTTTCAAATTGTATTACTTGCAGATTTAGCTTCATTATCAGGCAGCTGTTCTTCCGACCTGTTTCATCTACCTGCCATGTGGCCTTCTCTCAATCTGTTGATCACAGTCTCAAAATGAGACTGAAGGAACTGATACAGAATTTCTCTTTCATACATCAATAATATGAAGTCTTCTGGGAAGACTTCTTTCCTGCTGAAGTCTACCTGCAAACTGTGAGGCTCCTCCAACACATAGCTTCACTGGCAATAGAGATGGTGTGAATTTTTGGGATGTGTTTTGTGGTACAATATCTAACCTCTGTCTTTGTTTTCTGGTGTTTTCTTAGGTAAGGCTGCTCACAGCTACCGCAGTGTGAGAGTACTTAGGGACAGATGCTTGCAGGAGATGCAAGTGTTACATCTTTGAGATGTCTTATTTCTGTGTGCATTTGTGTCCTCCTCCCCAAATTTTGTCTCAATAGTACTCTATCAGTTTGAGAGGAGAAAAAGGAAGAGCAGGTACTGTTTGTTTAAGGCTATGGAGTACCTATTGAAACTGGAAAGGTAAATAATCCAGTTATAACTCATGCTTAACTAAAGACATTAAACACAGTATGAATGTATATGGTCTAGAAAAGATTTTCTAGCTTTTGAATATAGATAAGCCAGGAAAAGGGGTTTCAGTCTCTTAATTTTTAAGATTATGAACAAATCAAGAATTAAATTTAGCATTCTGTATCTACATATGTGTTTTCCTGTACAGAGCTTCACAGGTTATGCTAAACTGTCTTTTTGTGACTCCAGTGTTGGCTAAGGGTGCTGAATTCCTGACAGTACTGTTCTCTATTCCCTAAATGTAGGCAGTGAATTGCCATTGAGTTACCTGGTTCTGATGATCAATAGCTGTCACGGCTTCAATTTGTTATGCTAATTTTATTGCAGTCCATGTCCTTGTTCTCTTGTTTCAGCCTAAGTTACTATAAACCACTAATGAATATTACAAGTACCTTCCTGTGAAGACTAGCTGATGTATTTCCTTCAATCCCTTAGGAAGACTGCATCCCTCTTAGATTTTTTTTTTTTAAATTAATCTCTGTGACATTCAGAAGTGTAGCACTTTTAATTGCAAACTTGCCCTTCCAGCTGAGATCATCATTTAAACCAGTTAACTTTTGCCATGCCAATACCTGCAAAGTACCACTGTGTGAAAAGTGTAAGAAAGTGCTGGTGCGATTTTACCAGTTTCTTACTTTCAGCATAAAGTGTATCAGTCTTGTACAAGAGGATTGCCTCCTGAGGAAGATTAGTTTTGATAGTAGCATAGTGCTTTTGTTGGAATGTAGCCATCTTTAGATTAAAAATATACTCTTCTGGCTGACAGGTCTACTTAATTTTACAGAATCAGCACAGTATTTGCATGGTTTAAAATTCTCTGTGTGTTTACGTGGAGAAAAAAGGCAAAAGAAAAGGAATGAGAAATAAGTTGACAAGGACTTTTCCCAAGACTTTTTGGGAAAGATGTCTCACTGAAAGGTTTCTTCAGACTTTCTGAAACCTTTGCTCTTTTACTATGTCTGAAAATATTGCTTGGTTCTTTGTGAATTTCATTTAATCCCTTTTGTAACTTAACTTTAGTTACTGGCATTTTCTCTCTATACTTTGTTATACTTTGTTTTGTGCATAGCAGAAGTGTAACAGTAGATACTTTCCCTACCTGTTTTCTTTTATCCTATCCACTACATAAAATATCAGATCACAAAATCATGAAAATGTTCATTTAAAAGGATCTCTAAAAAGTTTTCTAACTTAACTCTTACTCTCCCAGTAGTTGGATTGCCTGGCAATTAGCAGTGGGATTGCTGCTGACACTAGGTCGTGGGCTAGTCATGGCTTTATCCAGCCAAATCTTGGAAACCTTCAAGGGCAGGGATGCTGTGAACTCTCTGAACAGCCTGTTTGAGTGTAGTACTGCTCTCCTAGCAAAAAGGCTTTCTCCCTAGCATCCAGTCTGACAGTCTTCAGGCAAAATTGGCTCTCGTTATTCTATCTGGTACTACCAAGAAGAGTTTGGTTCTTATCTTCATGAGTATAATTGAAATAACTTTAGGCAGGTAAAAGGCCACCACCAGCTTCATTTTTACCTTACCGAACAGGCCCAGCTCTCTTTCCAGGTATTCACAAAAGTGTGCTATTCCCAAACTGATGTCTAGTGGCATTGTCTTCCTGCGAAGTTTTTTAGCTTCACCTTTTAGCTTTCCATACAGGTCAGCTTCGGTTAATGCAATTCTTCCATTTCCCCTTTATGTCTGCCACTCTCCTTTTCCTCACATAGGAAACAATAGGAAACTTTTTTGGCAACATCTCGGAGTTCAGATCTTTTAAATATCTTAAAAGTAAGGTAAAATAGGTGATGAAATTGTGTAAACAAGCTACTCTGACTTTGGGGGACTTACTGTCATGTGACTGTTCAGGACTTGAGATCTGACTTCTTACATCCATACAATATTCAAGAAACTAATTCTAAGTCAGTTTTAATAAGCATCAGAGCTGTAAGCAGTAGCAAGTGTTTTAGGTGAGCAAGACTCATTGTACTGCAGTGCAGGCTAGGCTTTCCCTGAATAAACAGTTATTTAGCCAAGTAGTGTGGGTATATTTCTCTGAATGCAAAATGCTGAAATGCTTTAGGCAGTGAATTTCTGCTTTATTCTGTTATGCCAGTTTTAGATATGGTGCATGAATGTCTGAGTTCCTTGTGGGAAGGAAGGGGGAAAAACTAAATAGATTCAACAGGTCTCTTGATATCTGTTAAAATAAGGCCCAGTTAATAGGAAGACGGTAAATCTAATGTGTCTGAAATGAAATACCTGTCTTTGTGTTTTCTGGAGTGCACTTGGGAGAAGGAAAACATTGAAGTGTAATCCTATGCTTCTATGTGCCTTTAAATTTGTGGATGAATCCAGTAGTGCTACTATATGCTTGCATTTTCAAGTATCCTCATGCACAGTTGTTTGCCCCTTCATGCTATCCAGTGGCTTAACTGGGTAATGCAGTTCACTTTTGAAGTCTGTTTTGAGCAGAGGAAGACAGAGAATACATCATAACTGTTGTGCCACTCAGTGTGGGGATGTTGCAGATATAATTTGGTGGTGAATAAGAAACTTAGCATTTTAGTTTTTTTAAAAACACCAAATTTACAGATTCAGTTTAGGAATGTAATCTGAAAAATAGATGAGGTTCACATTCTGGAGCTGAAATGAGGTACCTGTGCTATTACGGTAACAGAATGAGTAGTTTTCTCATCTAAGGATTTGATGACTTTAAAGGCAATGGTAACTGCTTATACTTCTGAAATTTAGGTCTCCGTGTTTTTCCTTTCCATTTGAAAGTAGACTCACGCAGTGTATATTTTTAAGTCCTATTTATAGAGAGAAGGGCATGGTTTTGATATTCTAAGGTAAAGAAATGAGCAGATATACCAATGTTTCCTGTTTGTGGTGGTCAAATTCCTGTTGAAATGTGCATGGCTATGGCATGGATAAGCATGCAATGAGAACTGAAGGAGTCCTTTCCCCCTGTGCTGTGCTGTGAGAGCATGATAGTAAATGTTTCTGAGGTCAAGCATGTGTGATTGTTGTTCTTTAAGAGACTAACATCAGGAAGCAGGTTTACAAACTGCAACTTGCCAAAATATACTGAGTCTTGGGATAGTATTCTCATTTGGAGATCCATGAGTGTAGCAGAAGTGGACGCATACTACTCAGATATCTGGTCTAAAGGTACATGAGTGATAGTGCTCACTAGATGGGCAATAATGACCTTATGTATTGAATCACAAATAGAGCCACCAACAGTGTCTTGGGAGGTCCTTGTCAAAGTGTTGGTAAAGTTACAACCTTTCTAAGCCTGTGAGACGGTATGTTTAATATATAAGTGGCTACAGATCAGAGCTTTTTTTGATTACATTTTTAGAGGACAGGTTGAAAGCATTGCCAGAGCCATGACTGAGGAAAGAGCATTGCTTCCTACTGTACAAGTATATGTGCATTTCCCTTTCCTTCTCGAGTTGCACAAGCTGGGAATATGTGGAATGTGGTTTTGGATCCCCCAGGTCTATCTTGTCCTACCACGGACATGCCTTTGTCCTGTCAACATCCCTCCATTGACAATATACCCGTGCTGCTTCCTCTTCCTTTTCCATTATGGGCAGTTATGAGACCCACCGTCACTTTTTCTGTTGGTTCCAAACATTGCTGTAAAAGCCCATTAACTGTGCTCTGTTTCTTCTTCATCCTTCCTTATGTCCTCAAGGTCTTCCATTCTGGTACTGATAATCTCTATCCTCTGAGCCCTGCCGTGGAGTTACACAATGTTTCAAGTCTCCTGGTGTTCTCTTTTCTTCTTACTCCTGCCTTCCCATTTGTCTCTGTACCAAACTGCAGAGTGGTAACTATAAAATGCCTGTCTTGGATTCTGTACCTCCTTCCCAAGCAAACACCGGGGGTTTACTACAGAGAAGCAACTGTAGAGCATTTTCTGTTAAACACTTGGAATGAAGTTTTGTACATGCAAAGCAAATTGTAAAAACAGCTTTTCAACCATATGCTCGCAGGAGCAGTTTTTCTAGGGCTTCAGCTGGGGACACTGACTGTCAACAGACCACTGAACTATGTCCAAATATGACCCACAGGTTATCTGATTAAAAAAAGTTTTTGATCTTACATTATGATCCCATTGTGATCTGAGAATTGAAAATAAGGCTGGCTTAAGCTAGAATCAGGTTATCTGATTTCCAATTACTTTAGTTCCTTGATGAATCTGTAAGTTAAAATCTGAAAGCATGCTCTACTTAACATGATTTTTCCTATGTGCAGAGTGTTCTACCATATTATGTGGCAACAAAAATGTCGAAAATCCGCACGCCGACCTTCGATAAGCCCAGTCCTGAAACGTATGTCAGAGCTGCCTTGAGCACGGTAGGCCTGCAGTCCCGGACCAATGGGTGCCTGCCTCATGCACTCATGGTAAGTCACCTTGGAAAATGTAAGGGTCTGGAATGTCCTTTGTGTTTATTATGGAAAAAGAGTCTTTAGTACAGGCTGTGAAATGCTGAGACCTCACACCCTCCTTTCCCTCCTTTTTGTCTTTTTGTTTTATTCTTTCTTCTTTTTTCTTTTTAGGCATGGGTCTTCTCTCTTCTGCCTACATCTACTGCCATTAACTTACTCATGAAAACAAACAAGCAAATACGGGCTCGTTATTTGAAAAAAATGAAGCAGAAGTAAGTTGGAGACAACTTGATCTTGGAAGCCTGGGCCTCTCCTGCAGGTTCCATAACATGCTGCAGCATCAAGTAGACCTAATGTTTTAAACATCTTCAATTGTAGGTGTACTTTCTAACAGGCGCAAAACAGTCTTGTTTTCAGGATACAGGTGAAACAAAACTGTTGACTTTCAATATTGACTTAAAAATAGGCTTTATTTGTTTATAGATATTATGAGGTGGGAAGTGCTTCGAACTAAAATTGCACTGTGCTTTAAGAAATACTTTCATGGACTTGATCAGACATCATGCTGTTGAGGAACATCTTGGATATATTGTGTCCATCACATCTATGTATTGTGCTCATGGGCGAAGGGCAGAAAAAGAATAGCACTCACAGGTGGGCAGGAGAGGGAAGGGAGCATATTTATTTAAAAAGGTAACCTAGCACTATTTCCAAAGTATTGACCTCTTTCTTAGCTCAGGTTGTGAGTACTTCCAAGGATTCTGCACTGTCAGCCAACTCATGAATGCTCCCCTGCTTACATGGTCCAGTGTGATTGTTTTTTTTTTGTTATGAACTTGAGGGAAATGGGCCAAAACCCAAAATAAGTGTAATAGCTCATCTATAAATATATACATAAAATAACATTGCAAAAAGCAGCTAAATTCTTGGGTCTTGAATATGGATTCTACCTTTTCAGTAATATGTAATTTTCACGATTTGTAATAACATTTTTAAAAGTTCAGTGCCTGCTCTTTGTAATAGACGGTGATAACACAGTGTAGATAAATGTCACAAGTTACATGTTATGTGCTGGTTGCTATGTAAAAGGTTATAGGTACTTTAAATACAGAGCTTGAAATGAGTTATTCTCCTTGCATGGTGGTTAAATTCTTTTTGAAGTATGTATCAGTCTATCTTTTTGGTAAGGTGCTTTGAAATGTGAATCCTGAATATTTAGACAGCTTTAAAAATGAGAACCAGTAAACTTCTTTAAATGTAGAACATTTTTAATTTAGTCTTGATTTGTTTCATGGTTCTATTCCAAAGTGGAGTGCTCCAGTGAGGTTCAAATTACCTGATTCCAAGACATAGGGATCAGAGTACATGTGAGAAGTCTGCACTGCTGTCTTCTGTGTTTAGCTACTCTTTATTTAAAGATTTTGATCTCTAACATTCCTTATTATAAAAATAAAATGCATAAAATTTGCAAGGCAAATGAAATTGCAAGCATCTATCACTCTTTTCTGTGGTGACTTCCTATGGTTGAAGTGGGGAGGTTGTTTTCTGTCCTTCAAAGAATAATTTCAAGCTCTGATTTTGAAGTAAGATGTGTTGCACTGAAACATGATTTGGGGCTAACATTTCTGTACATTGAAAAAACCTGAATACCGATGCAATGGTGCTGATCAAATCTGAGATGCAGATCCTATCCCATAGTTTTCTTAATTTTTTGGAACAGGGATGGTAAAGTCAGTGGTATTAGTTCTGTAAGAGCACATGATTTGGTTTGCTCTGGATCTGATGTGGAAACATTGGATTAAAAAATCTATATGTTTATGACTTTGTAAAACAAATAAAATGGAAATTACTCCGACTCTTTAATGTGTTCTTTTTCTTCAAAATGTTTGCCTGTACATTCAAATGCCTGATTGTCCTTTATCGTGTATAATAACACAGTGAAAATTACTGTACTTTTACATGACAAAACTAAAGCCTTCGTTAATCTGTTTTCCGGCTGTTATCTACTCCCTGTCTGGGGCCCATCAGGCACAGCGTCACTGGCCAGTCGAGGGAGGTGATTGTCCTGCTCTACTCTGCACTAGTGTGGCTTCATTTTGAGTCCTGTGTACAGTTTTGTGTGCCACCATATAAGAAACATACAAAGCTGTTGGAGCACGCCCAAAGGAGGGCAATGAAAATGGTGAGGGACCCTGAAGGGAAGTCATACAAGAAGTAGCTGAGATCACTTGGTCTGTTCAGCCTGGGGAAGAGGAGACTGAGAAGAGACTTCATTGTGGTCTTCAATAGCCTTGTGAGGAGAAGCAGAAGGGTAGGTACCAGTCTCTTTTTGCTGGTGATCAGTGACAGGACCCGAGGGACTGGCCTGAAGCTGAGTCAGGGGAGGTTTAGGTTGGATAGTAGGAACTTTCGTCTCCAGACGATGGTTAGTCGCCAGTGGTTAGGCACTGGAACACTGGAACAATCTCCCCATGGAAATGGTTACAGCACCAAGCCTGCCAGAGTTCAAGAAGTGTTTGGACAACACTCTCAAACACATGGTGTGATTTTTGGGGCTGTCCTGTGCAGGGCCAGGAGCTGGATTTAAGATGATCCTTGTGGGTCCATTCCAACCTAGGATATTCTATGATTTAACAGTGTTGGTATTTTAAAATCACTGGAACACAAAATAAATTTTGTTAGACTTGTTAATTAAGCTATTAATAATTCTTATCTCCAAATAACAATTTGCTAACTCTTGAAGATGCTTGGAAAGGTATATCAGGTAATAGTATGCTTATCCAACTGGCACAGGTGCAGGGGTGTCCCTGTAAAGGGGGTTTTTGGAGGTTCTCGGAAGTCACCATGTGTTGTCGTGTTGGGCAGGCTGCAGTTCAGATTCCCATTCTCATGCTTTGCTCAGGTCTTTTATTTTCTAAGCTGCAGCAGAGAATTGCTAACTTTAAGTAAAATTCAGGTAAAAATTTAACCTAATTTGCCCTGACTTCGATTTTGAATGTCTGTAAACCTTAGTGATTGAGGTAGTGTGTACTCAATAGCTGCCCGTGTGCTTGGGAATATCCTGGGCACTTGACAGAAAGCAGGAGGGCGTTTCTGTTGGTATCAGCCTCGTGCGATTGCACCTCTGCTTCCAAAGGTGTTTTTGTCACTTGCGCAACGCAAGAGCTGGAGCGGGCTGGGAGGCGAGTTGCGTGCCTGCTCCTGCTGTGCCAGGGACACGGAACCTTTAACTCCGGCTGTGTCCGTGCGTGCCGCGGCCGAGGGCGGAGCACAGGGCTGGCGGCGGGGCTCAGCCGGGGCTCAGCCGGGGCTCTGGGGCCCTCCGCCGGCGGAGCGGAGCGGAGCGGAGCGGAGCGCGGGGCGGGTTGCGGCGGGGGCGGGCGGAGCGCTCGCCGGGCCGGGCCGGGCCGGGATGGCGGAGCGGCGGCTGCGGGCCCGTGTGCAGGGCGGCTGGGCCGGCGGCCCGGCGGGGCGGCCCGCAGGTAAGGAGCCCGGACCGCCGCCTCGCCGCGCTGTGCGGCTCCCCGGGCGGGCCCGGCCCTGTGGGAAGCGCTGGGGCTGCCTTCCCCCTTCCCCCTTCCCTACAGACGGCGGGGAGAAAGAACACTGCCGGCCTTGGCGCGGCGGCCAGCCCCGGCTGGCGGGACCGGCCTCCGCAGGGGTGGCCGCGCTTGCCCCGCTCCCCTCGGTAACTGAACTGCAGGTGTCCCAACCCAGGTTTTGAGTAAAATTTGTGTGTGTGCCGCAGGTGCGGCCCTTTTGGGTGCAGAACGCAGGGTACGGATGTGTTGCTCGTGTGCACACTGAGGCGAGTGCCCCGTGCACATCTCCCGGCGAGATGAATGAGGCGAATAGAACTTGGCTGAGCTGGCTTGTGTGAGAATCAATAATCACTTTTTTGTTCGTGAAACGCAGTTATGTGCCTTCGTTTAGCTTTTCACGGTAAAAATATTGCAAAGTAAAGAGAGCTACTTGAAAGGGCTGGAGTTAACATCACAGTTCTTTTTAACAAACACTGAAAGCAAAGCATACAGAGGCAGGAGACTACTTTGTATGTTTCCGGTCTTGTGGGAGGGACTGGTTTGTTTTTGTGAACGTGCTCAAAACACTGTGTTCCACTCACCTGATTCCATTTCCCATAAAGCTCCTGTATCTCTGCAGACTGAGCATCCTAGGCAAGCTGATTTTTTTTTTTTAATCGTGAAAAGATGTAGCCAAAAGATGATTTGTGCGTGTGGCCTGTAAATTTTCTGTCACAGGTGCATTTTATTCCACCTATTCCTAAGGGGATTTTAAAAATTTTCCCATCTTAGGAATTATATGGAATGAAGACTTTGTGTCAGGCCTCTTTTAAAGCCTGTTTGCATGTATAAATAAGACATACGAAGTGGTATGCCTGAGTTCCTCTTCCATACTTCCTAATTTAAAAATCCTGTTTTAATAAAAGTATTTTTCTCTCTTTTTTTTTTAATTAAAAAAAAAAAGATACAGAGGGAAGTAGTTTAGTTGCATGGGACAATTTCTGTTGGCATGTCTTAGGTGGTAGTTGCAGAATTGAAAGGTTCTAGATGCCATCCTTTGTGATAAAACGATACTTTCATTTTTTTTTGTCTATGGATAATGAATATGTTTTTTAAAAATTTCAGTTCCTGTGCAGTTTTAATTAGTGTAAGTTTGGCTGTTTCCTGGAGTCTCTGACAAGCAGAGGAGAATACTCCAAGGAATGACTCTGTAAAGTCTTCCTAACTATATTTTTTGTATGATGATATTCTATTTCTGATCCTTCTTTTTTTATTTTCTCTCTCTTTCCTTTAGCACCTAAGGCAGCTGTGGTGAGCAGCCTTGCCCCTGCAGGTGCCAGACCGTCATGGATGAGGAAAGATCAGCCTCACACTCAGAAGCAATTTCTCTTTGAAAAACCATCAGAGGTAAAAATTACACGGTAACTAGCAGAATCTCATCCATGATTAAACTTCAAATGATAAAAAGGATAAAAAGTACTTGAATACTTGAATATATAGTCTGTTGTTTAAAAACAATTAAAAACTCAGCTGAGCTGAAGTTTGGGCTTTTATGAAACAGAATTTGCAACTATCTTGCATTTACGGCAAACAGTAAAATTACTGTTCCTCTGTTTAACCCGTTCATAACTACTGGTTTTTTTTCACAGACCTGAAAGAATATGTTCTCCTAAATATTCAGAATAATGCAATGTCCTAAGCATTGAGCTCTTTTTGTTTTCCTCAGTTGGGATATCTGACTTGTTGCAGGCAAAGAGTATGGGGTTTGTTTTATACACTTCATGTCCCGTCAACAGATGAAGATTATTGTGCTCTTTGCAGAAAGAGGGTGGCTCTCTTCTTGGGGAAAAAAATAAATCATGAACACTTCTTTCTAAGCTAGACTTACTTCAAATGCTTGGAAGAATTGAAGATGCTTTGGGAAGGTTCCCCTTTCTCTGTGGCAGAGCCTTAGTATCTGTATAGTACCTTATTTTGATGCTCTTGCTGGTGCAGTGCAGTACCTCCTTGCATCTCAGCACTCTGAGCTAAGAGCAGAGAAGCAGAAATCCCTGAGACAACCAAAATGATAGCCAAGACAGGATTAAACTACTCTGTCTTTTGTTTTAGCAAAAACCAGCTATCTCAGCTGTGCAGACAATTTTACAGCATCAGCTCCTGCTGTGTTTGGCTTCTCTTGTGTTTTGCTCACTGACTGAGGCCTGGGGTTTGTTCATATGTCCTGAAGTTAATCTAGGTTTTTACTTATGTAAGGATATTTTAATAAATGCAAGGATGAGAATCTTCTTGATTGCAATTGACAAATAGCAAGTATTATAATAAATCCAAATAATTTAGAAATCAATGTCCTTTAGGGGGCAGTTGATTGTTAAAAACCAGCCTTCAATGGTAGCTGCATTTGAGAGTTTCTGTGGTGTGGAGGGCGCGGGTGGGTTGTTACTGCCCATGGATTGTCCAAAGGTATGTTTTCTCACTGGCATATCAGTGTGTGCCAGGTACTTAAATATTTAATATTCACTGTGCACTCTCTTGTTACCTTTCAGGTGGAGCGCAGAGTTCCTGAGGCAGGTGTGATAGAGTGAGTACACTGCTGACTTAACTGTCCCTCCTGCAGTTTTTTTGTCATTATGGTCGGTGGGAATCTGCTGGAAAGAGTTCCTTCTCCACACACAACTGCCATGCCTTTGGAAGAAATTTCACTGGAAAATTGGACTTTCAACCCTTTGTCCTGAGCTGAGCATATTATCAGGAGAGTCCAAGTCTGTTAACTGGCTTTTATAGCTTTGGTGTAGCTGTGTAAGCCAGGAATAATGATTAATTGGACATTCTGGTTCAACAGAACTGCCCTTATATCTCCTTTGGTTGGCAGTGTACGTTTTCCTGGAATAGTCCCTGTGTAAACTATGCTGGAAATTACTTACGCTGGAATATACCAGGAGTATAGATAGTATGACAGCTTCTTTGAAGGCTTAGAAGTGAAGCTGGATATTTGTAAATCACTTACCTTTTGTGGTGAAATGGGGATCTTCTCAGGATAACTTTGGCATGAAATGTGACCAAATGTGATGGTGTATGGTGAAGTTAGAGATAATGAAAATTAAATATTCTTCAGTTTGGCTATCTTGGTGAATTTTCTTACCCAGTGTGCCTATGAATGCAAACATAGTGATCTGAGTGCAGTCTTGTGTGGTTGTCTCCTTTAGGTTCCGTCTAACATCCATGTTTTATTTATCTCTAGAGCCCTAAAACTGTGTATTGAGCCTTTGGTGAAAGGAAAGACAGGAAGTACACACACACACACGCATTTGCTTCTGCAGCACTCCTTGCTGCCTTACTCTGGCCTCTATTTCTGGGACATTGTTGCTTCTTTTTTAATTTTCTTCCCTTTTTTAAAGAAAAATTTCCCTAGTACAGGCCTGCAGCAATTCTAGTCTGTGCTGCTCAGTCTAAGATAGTTTCTTGTTGTTTATCTTTCTGATGTCTCTTTTCCTTTCTACATCCTAAGCAAGCCTGGCGTGTATGAGCTCAGCAAAGCACCAACTGGCATTTCTAGGTAAGTGGCTGAAACTTGTTACTTGCTTTTGAAGAGTGATGTGGTGATACTCAGATTTCTGAAACTCAGCCTCTGCAGAGCATTCTGACTCTAGCAGCTGCACAGTGCCCTTCCTGTGTATCATCTGTTTAGAGTACTTCTGGAAATACTTTGAGTATCAGGTAGCAGAGATTTACGTGGTTCTGAGCAGCACTGAAGAGAAGAAAAATAAAGCTCTTGACATGTAGTGGGTACTGCATCTGGTGTGCTTGTCTGGCATAAGGACAAGGGGCTTTGTCTATTTGATTCATGGTTCAGAATAAGTTGCTGCTGGAAGTTTGGGTTAGTATTCCTATATTAGCAAGTACCTGATGTCTCGTGTTGTACAGTTAAGAGCTGCCAAAAACTTTTAGCTGTAAATTGGACTTGTTTTAAATTAATCTAATAAAAGCGTTTAACTTCAGGCAGGTTTGGTAACTTTAGTGTTTTTCCTTTTGCTTATATGCCATGCCTTAATTATTTCAACTTCAGGGCACTTCAAAACAATACCTACTTGTTCTGTGATTTTACTAACTAAAATGCATTTTACATTACTTTGCTGACTTAAATGCAATATCAGTATTAATCCTTTCTTCTGAATTTGATAGATATTATTAATAGTGGAAAAATGCCAAGGACATAGTAATATTTTGTGCATTTATTTAAAATAATTTCTTCTTATTATTGTATTATTTTATTTTTGTGCCTTCATCTTAGTTTCTTCTAAAGCTGCAAATAAATTTTAAAGCATTTTGAAGAGTAAAGACTTTGACCAGCTAGAAGGAGACAAGATACACAGCCAGCTGGGTTATTCTGCATTTTCTGGAGTTTGTTTTCATAGTGTGCTCATGGAATATATATATTTCTGGGAAGTTAATAGTCAGATTTTGCATCTTTTTTTAGCACTTTTACTTTAGCAGTTATTGTGTTATCTTTGGAGCATGGATTACTTGTGAGAGTCAACTGCTGTGAGCAGCATTCCTACTCTGCAGCCACTACAGTGGCTGTAGTTCCTGAATGACTGTTAGTATGGTCAAAGTATCAAATGCACATAGAGAAATTGAAAAAAAAGGAGAGATTAAATACTGTGGGGTTCTTGTGCATGGAAAAGGAGAATAGAATGACAGTAGGGATAAAGGGCTATCAAATTCTGAGCAGCATGGAGATTGTGAATAAAGGGCAGTTATTTACTTATGTTGATTGTATTACCATAATCAGGGCTATCTGATTTATCAGATGTGAAGCAAAAGGATGCCATTTTTCACAGGACATTGCTGATTCTGGGATTCATGGTATACTGGTGGTGTCATGTGTTTTTATAAGTTTTGAAAAGCAGCTATACATGTTTGGTGAGAGTAAGGCTCCACAGGAGCTCTTCTGTTCTCTCTTTCACACCTGCTTTTGGTTGTGGTTAGAAACAGGATACTGGATGTTGACTTTTGATCTGATGCTTTACAGCCATTTTTAACTGCTTTGGGAATCCTGGAAATTAGAATAATTTAGAGATGTAATAATATAGAGATGTATCCATCTTTGCTTCATCTTTTTCGTCCTTAGGATTCATTTGATTCCTGGCTTTATTGACTCAGAACAGGCAGACTGGATGTTTGAACAACTTCTTCAAGACATACCCTGGGGTCAGCGCACTCACATCAGGCAGGGTAAGGAGTGTGTAGACCAGCTTTTCAGGTCATTCCCAGGTCAATTCCATAATAAAATCTATGCATTGTTTGTAATTGTTTTTATTTTTTGTATTACCACTCCTTCAAGTTTCCTTGCAGTTTTTTTCTGTGCATATCTGAAGAGTATTGCTGCTTATTTTTCAATCTCTATCGCCTTGTTACTATTGCCAGTTAAATGGAGTCTGTCCAAATTAAACTTGCCTGTCATCTCCAGTTCCTTTTCTCACTCTTTAAGATTAAGTCTGGTCATCATCCCTTCATATAGTCTCCCAGTGATGCTGTAAAAACTGTTCTTTGAGGTTTCTGTTGCAAGGTACATTTTTTGCCTCTTTCACTTAAAATCCATGCAGAGCATGTTCCTTTTCCCTTGTCTTTGCTTATTAGTTCCAGTATGCAGTAGGAGAAGAGACTGCTATTCTGGATTTGTTCACTAAGGGGCACCTGTTCTAGCTAAATTTCAATTTCAGTCAGGAACTAATGTAAGATAATGTGTCACAGTAGTTACAAGACTGGAAAATGTCTTCAACATGTGTATTTCTTGGCTTGCAATAAAGGTACGGTATAATGGAGAATGTTGCCTGTGAAGCATGAGAAAGAGTTACTAAGATAGTCTTTTCAGAAGTGTTTTTAACTTTATTCTTGTGTTACACTACAGAGCAGGCACACATTTGGCAAATTATTACTTGTGTCCAACCTGCTACATTCTGCTTCTGTAATGTCCCATGGATGCTACTGTCCTTTCCAATTCACTCTTTCCAGTGGCTCCCTCTGCATCTTGCAACTTGTGCCAGCATTTGGGCACTGAAACCAGGAGAATATAAAACAAGCCAGAATTATAAATATAATCTCAGTTTCATTTTGTCATCTTTAACTCATCCAGTCCTTGCCCTGTCTGGCATAGCGGCAAGAAAATGGATGTGGTTTCAAGATTCTGGCAAGGTAATTCTTCCTGCAGAGGCAGGCCTGATTTTGAATAATCTCATTCCTTTGTATGAGTTCATTATGTAAAGCTGAGGATTTTAAAGGGCTGCTTTTTAATTTTAGGTGAACAGACAATCTCTTTTTGATCAAGTTTCTTGGCAGAATTGCATCATCTTTCCATTTTCAAACCCTTTGATAAGGCAACTGAGAAAGTCTTCCTGTTTTTCTTTTTTTCAGAAGTATCCTTTGAGGAACCACGGCTTACATCCTGGTATGGGGAACTTCCTTACACCTACTCCAGGATAACAATGCAGCCAAATCCAAATGTATGTATGTGTTTACAGTTTCCTTATATTATTGCCTACAGAGAAATCCTTTGCAGAGATCAAGAAACAAAAATTCCCTCTATCCTTTAGTCTTAAGTAGAGTATCTGTTAGGTTTTCATTTGTGATCAGCAACAGATTCTACTGGATTGTGGACAATTTTATAAAATAAACATTATGAGTGGCTTGCCTGAGAGGAGCGTGATTTAGTTGCTAAATGTTGCCAAAAGAAAGTTATCACTCTATAGAGTTTAAAGGTTTGCTTTTGGGTCACTGTAGCTTTGGATGAAACTTTGAATGGCTCTGCGTGACTTACTCCAGGCATCTTTATATGGGAGGTTGTACTGCACACAGTCCTACTGAGTTTTTTGTTGTAAAGATACAATAATATCAATCACTGAAACAGTTCCTTTCAGAAACACTTAGATTCAGTACTGCTTAAATGAGAGTTTGTGCATATTTTGATTCCTGGGTGGATGCTACGAAATTCACACATGCAACCAGTCTGCTCAGCAACTCCAGATTGCATGAGGTAATTTCCCACGCTGTTTTGGAAGAGTTAAAAACCTTCTGAGTAACACAGTAATCTTTTGTTTCTGCTCATGCGCGCTCCATCTCTCCTTCTCTTCCCCTCTGTCTCTCTGTCTTCCAGCCTGTTGTCCCATCAGCCTGTCTCCTGGTGTTGCTTTGTTTGGAATTTCCATGGCAGTAGGCTACAGTGTTCTGAACCATAATCTAGGTATCACAGCTGAAGACTGGGTAGCGTGAGAGAAAAGTGCCCCGAGTCCCAAAACTGTTGCCAAAGCAGGGTACCTCCTAGCAGGGCTCACTTTGGGAAAAATTGGAAAGACATTATTTAACATGATGAGTTGTGAAGATTTTGCAGTCTCAAAGATACTGCAGTTAAAATTATAACTTGTGCAACTTGTGGGGGGAAAAAAGGCAATTTTTTTTTTGTACTCATTTGTGAAGTACTAATTTAAATGGACTTCTCTGGAAGCTGAATGGCTTTAGGGACTGGAACTGCCCCACAAAATCATTCTGTTGTACACTAATGATGTAATTCCAGTTCAGAACTGCCTGCTGTGGAAGCCATTGCTGCTCAGAGGTTGGATAGAGCCCATATACCCTGAATTTACACTTTTGTCTCAGTTTGCGTAAAGATCCAGACTTAGCACTCATTGGGCCACTGCCTTATTTTTCTCATCCAAAAGGTACAAGGCCTAAACCAGTCACACATGCTGATTCTGTCTTTTATCCCTGAATAATTGGTCTGTTTACCAGGAGAAAGAAACCCAAACAGAAAGTTAGATGCACTGGGAAGCTGGGAGCCAGTCCTTCCCTGGCTGCCCGCAGGCAGGTACATAGGCACATGGACACTCTGACATTTCACTTGGCTTTGTATATGACAGTACCTGAAGCCTAGAAGAAGCAGTGGATGGTATAAAAAGCACCAGTCCTTAGCTGCAGAAAAGGGTTCCTATCACAAAAATATCCTGAGTGAAATGTAATTTAGTGCACAGTTTGGTCAAAACCAGTTACTGCCTTAAACACTTGATCTGCAGGAGTAATTAGCTTTGTGCGCCTCCTTTTTTGTTTGGTAAGAGTTGGTGTGATTGCAGCATTGCTTGATTTAATCCAGTACTCGTTCCTCAATGAACTTTGGTATTAGAAAATGTTTCTTTATAAGCAGTGATATAGTTGGTGACACAGTAATGTTTCAACAGCAGGTTTTTAGTGGGGTTTCCAGTACAAAATCCACTATATGGTAACATATTTAGTAATACATACTTTTGTGATAGGAATTGAAGAAATCTGGTCCTAGTTGGTCACTGAAAAGTTGGTCACTTTCAGTAATTCCTGTTGTACTCTTATGTACATTCAGGCAGCCCAATTGCATGCAAACCCTTTTTCAGGTGGTATTACTGATTTCCCTACATTTCCCATAGCTGCAAGCTATATTTATGCATAATTAATTATTCACATGATGCTCAATCCTTGAGGGAGTGACTTAGTTAGAAATACCCCAGCAGAGAAAGATGGTATGTTGATGCTCCTGCAGTATGACCAGTAAGTTAAATGCCCCTTAAATATGGGTAAGTTTGGAAAGAAGGAAGTGCAACCTTGATTATTAGAGGTGGATACTAGAAAATAGTTCCTGCTGTCTGTTGCTTCTTCTGCCAGTGATGCACTGGAAGATTTGGAATCAGTTTCTTATCCTCTCTTGATCTCTATTTCCGCTTATATAATGGGCAGAAATTCTGGCCTACATTACTTGGGCTTTTTTTCATTCTTCATATACTTGTGTAGTTCTTAAAAGCATTTTGACAGATGAAAGTCATGATGTAAGTTTATAACATTAATAATTGGACTGGGTTGTAATGGAATGTGCAGAGCTGCCCTGGGCTGTGGACTCAGCAAGATGTTAGGAAAGGGAAGGATGAAATTCCAGCCAATCACATTGCTTTTGTGACCCACTGGAAGGTTACAATGTTGGAGTCAAAACCCCAGGAGGTGATGAGTTGAGCTCGACAAGCTGTGCTGACAGAGCGGGGACAGGGGGCCACATTAGGCCAACTGCCTCCTCTTGTTCTCTGTCAACAGCTGCAGGCAATTGAGAGCGTATCATTTAGTCTCTGATTGCCTGCATTAGTGTGAAAGGCAGCCTGGCTTCAGAGTTTCAAGAGATGATTTAGTATTGAGCGATGGGTAACGTATGCAAATTTCACAGAAAGCCCGTTCCTCTGCTCTGCTAAAAATATAACCAGAATTGTGGTGAGTCATTTGTTTGATTATAAGTTTATTGTGATTCCAGTGCAGTATATTTTGTTCCTTAGTAGTTTTCACCCTGTGTGTTATGTTACCTGCTGCTCGCCTGCTTTCATTGCATTTACCCTTCTCCTCTGCATTGACTGCAGTGGCATCCTCTGCTGACTGTGCTGAAGGAGCGCATTGAGGAGTTCACTGGCTACACCTTCAACTCTCTTCTCTGCAACCTCTACCGAAATGAGAAGGACAGTGTGGACTGGCACAGTGACGATGAACCATCGCTGGGAAAAAATCCCACCATTGCCTCACTCAGCTTTGGTGCTACTCGGACCTTTGAGATGAGAAAGAAACCTTCCCCTGTGAGTGTTTATATCACACTTAGACAGTCTTATAGCTGCTAGTATGTTTGTTATTTTCCCCCTGTTTAGAGAACTTAATTACGAAAGCTTTTCATAGTTAATAGTGAAAACAGAACTTGTGGTTCTGTGGAATAAACGTATGGATGAAGAAATGCATCACAGGGAATGTGAAATCCTGAGGATGGGGATAGGACCACTCCAATAGTGTGCTGTAGTGAAATTGCAACCTTGGGTACCTTTCTGCCTGAATAAGTGTGTTTCCTGGTACTTAAAATGAGATCAGTGATGCTGAAAGTCGACTTATTCTGTTGAAGTGAATCAAAGAGTTGGTACCATTTTCTTAAACTCAGGCCAACGTTATGTAAAGCATAATGTGGGACGAAGAGTAGTTCTGACTGCTCTTTAAGTAAAAATCCTCTTAACAGTGTTGGCGCTTTTCATGTGTGTGTTCAGATTGAGGGACAATGAACAAAGGGAAGAAGCTCATTTCTTTGCCGTAAAATACCATGGAAACTGTTGCATCATACTTCACAGACTAAACAGAGATCCTTTACTTTGATAAGGAGGCATGTGTGGAATATCATTTCAGGAGACAGTTGGTGATTCAGTAGTGAATACTCTTTCTAGATAAAATGCTGTCCTTCGGAAAGCTTTGTTTACAAGCCAACTTAAACTTGGCAGTTTGTATTTATTCAAGTAAAGGATTTTACCTTATTTTAGGATGTCCTTTTCAGATATATTTTCTGCTTGTGTAGTCTTTGAGAACTTCAGGAAGAAGTTTGCTGTCTGCTAAAGTTGCTATTTATTATGAATAAGTAATACAGAAAGCAGAGGTGTTGATTATCAGCCTACTGGAAAACTGTGCTGACATACTGAAATCTCCCCATCAAGAGTCACCTTGGATCACATAGTTGTGAACAGCAAAGGTTGAAAATTGAACCAGGAAACAAATAAATAGTTTGTATTTTTCATCAGTTCTCTAATTTGTAAATTCTTTGTAGTCTGAAGTGAATTTAATATTAGTCCCTGGGCATGAGATCACATAACCAGTGCATTATGTCAGTGGGCAGACCATGAGTAAGTAGCCTCGATGCTGTGTTGATGACAAAATGTCAGCTGGAAAGTTCATTCTTCTAGGAAACTGTAAACGGTGCTTGGGTTCATTTCTAGAAGTGCCCATGTTCCCCATCGATGGATCAAAAAAAAAGCCATTTAGATTTCAGTATAAACTTTTCAGGTTCCCTCCTAAAAGTCAATCTGAGTTCTTGAGTAAGATGTCTTTTTTTTCCTATTTTCTGCAAAAACCCCCTCTATGAACAAAGGGGGAAATTCAGTCTGTGCCATTCATAGTTGGCCACCTTCTTTGATCTGTTCTGCATGATCTCTTCTCTTTTCTTCCCAAGACAGATGATTTTCTATAGATGTATTCCTCAAGCTCTCCTCATTTTTCTTCAACACCTTTGACGGGATGTTTCTGACTAGCTGAGTCTTGCTGCCTTGCTGAAGTGTATTCCTTTTGCAAGTGCGACATGCCTGTTTCTAGGGTAGAATCCCCACGTGTAGAGTGATCTTCAAGTTGCTATTAAGTGCATCCTCTGTCTAAGGGAACTCGTACTTAATAATTACATGGCACACATTATGTATTCTTTGCACATTCCCGAAGCCTGCAGTTTTCTGAGAGCATCATATGACTAGATGCCTTGCTAAGTGGGAGTTACAAGAGGCTTTAATGGAAATTACAACCTTTCAGGCTGTACCACGAAATAAGTAATTTTCATACTCTATTGTACTGTAGCATTCTCTCTTTCATTAAGAGAAAGTTAAAACTGATTGGAGATATTTGAAGTTTGAACATTACTTTGTTCAAAAGCAAGATACAGGAAGAGCAAAGTAGTCTAGGGAAAAGAAATTCAGATTAACAGTCATCACAGACACTCAGGCTCTCCCTGGTTTGTAATCTGCCAGTATCAGTACTTTGGGCTTTTCAGAGTTAGTCTTCACTGAGAAGGGAAAGAGAAAGTAAATACTTTTCCTCCCATAATTAAGCCTCTATGAGGGCCAGCATTCTACTGTTTCAGATTCTAGGATTTCAAAGGCCTTCATTTCCGTCTGTTCTTGTAGGTCCTTTTAAGTATTTTGAATTGAAAGATGTAATGAACATACGAGTTGCCTGTGTGGGATCATGTACTGTGTACAAAACAGTATGTACCACAAGTGAGGTCACATCTTGAAGGGCTATTGAAGAGTACTAGATAAGAGTCTACAGAGACTTCATTTTGGCATCTCTACAAATATTTTCCAGATTATATCTTGAAATGTGAATGAACTTACTAGCGAATAAAATCCTATTCTCTAACTGAAAAGACAACCAGTAGTGTTGGTGAGTTGTTTCTACCGTGCGTGTTTGTGTGACGTTTGTCTGGTAGTAATTTGGTAGCGCTTGTATAACCCTCTCTGAAACAGTCACACAACGAAATCTTTTTTTCCTTGGCAAAAATTAAACAATAAAAAAAGTTGCTGAGGTGCAAGTGGTATTTTTTTTCCCTGAAAATTGTTCTAGGGTGAGGGCAAGGAAAGGTTCAGTCCTCTGTTTTTCTTTTTTGATGAGTACTGTACTGGATGAGTAAGTGTTTGTCATATAATAGAGGGTAAAGGACTGTAGAGACACGCATAGCCTATTGAACCTGCTTAAACAAGCATCTCTTGCGGGTAAATAGAAATAATTCTTAACGGGTTTTCAGCCCAGTGCATGTAAAAAAAGATAAAAATACATTTCAGGTGTAAATCCCCCCCTGGAATAAGGAGACTTTTCTTGGGAATTAACATGATGTCGTAAACTGTTTTATTTTTCCTGATGGGATTTTTCATTTTAAGCATTTTTTCTTTTAAATACGGACTTTATTTGAACCAGTTTGTTGTTTATTTGGACCAGTTATGTGGTTGCAGCTGATATTTTTCCTTTACTTCAACTTTTTTGAATGCCTGCTTGGTAGTTCAAAGTCTACAGTGGTCTGGTTTCTTCTAGTTCCAGTAAATTACTTTTACTTTCCTCTTGCTTTCTTGTTGTAGCTCCTGCCTACACCGAAACCAGGAGACAAATGCTTTGCTTTAGAGCTGTGATTCATGCACAGTTCCTGCACAGCTGCTGGTTTAGTCCACAAGTCCTCTCATGCTTGTCTGCAGCGTGTCACCACTGCAGCACTGTGACCTGCTCCCCTTCTTCACGCAGCCTCAACCCTCAGTCCCACTTGAACGTGACTTCATCCTCCTGCTCAAGAGAAATTGATTCCACTCTGTTAGAGTGGTCTTTTCCAATAGAGTCTCACTACCATTTTTTACTTTTGTCATTGCTCAACTCAGACCATGCCAGGTTATCTGAATAGGTTCTCCTGGAAGCTGAGTGTGAAATGCTAGTTCAGCAGTGAAGAGTGGTACTTAAAGTCCCACTAGGCTCCCACGTTCCACTGGGAGGTGCTCTGTGGCTCTGGTGCCATAAGGATGCCCTTGTCCAGAGAACTGCTGTGAGAACTGTGGAAGGAGTTAGAAGAGCATCTGCCAGCTTGCTCTTTTTCCATCTGTAACCAAGGAAACTGACGGGTGCTGGGAAGAGAGGGAGCTTCACGTGTGTGTTAGATAATAGCAGGATATTCGTGGTGTTTTAAGAATCAGCTTTCATATGGGTCTGTCCTTGAAATGAATCACTAAAGTACATTCTTTTTCCTCTGTCCTTGAGTAGCTGTTCTAGCAGCAGGTAAAGATCACCTAGTACTTTGGGAAACAGTCTTGACAGGCCTAATTGAAGACGAATGTGGGGATATGTGGAGCAGAGTAGAAAGAGATTCAGATCAGGATGAGGAGGATTGAACTTTTAGATTGGCATGAAGGAGGCTCACAGACAGCCTGGCTGCAGAGAAGGAGGAGGTGTTGTCTACCAGTGTTGGCAGGACTTGTGAAGCTGTAGACAAGCAGAGAGGAAGATGGGAGTGCTTTAGAGCTATTGCACTTGCAGTCTGCTAGGTCAGCTGCAGAAAGACTTAGGGAGTTAAGGGTAGGCCTGTGTAGGCAGGCAGCTGTATTGTGTGAGGAAAGGGCAATATAACTGATACTCATTATTACTAAACACATAAAGAAAAGAACCACAGTGAGGATTTTGTCAGGGATAAGGAGAATAAACTGGTAAAAATGCAGAAGTACTGATAGATGAGACTACTTTGTTGTGAAGGAGAGTGTTTACACAGCTGGTGGCAGATGAGTAAACTGGAAAAGAGGGATACAAGCAAGATGGAGTCTGAAAAAATAGGAGATCTTTAAGTTTTGTAAGGATAATTCTCATGGTAATAGGTAAATAGGTGAAGGAGAAGAACTAGAAGCCATCATTCTCCATGCTGACTTTAGCCATCAAAAATTATTTTGCATCATTTGCCTGTATAACTGCATTATTATTTATACTTTTTTCTACAGGATGTTTCCATTTACTTTTCCTTATAATGGAAGAAGCTTTCACACTATCCAGAACCCATTTCCTACTACTATAGCAATAAACTTTCCTGAGACTTAAAAAACAAACTTGGGTGATGTGTATAGATTTACAGTAGATCTTTTCTCTGTTTTATTTTTATACCATTTTAAGAAAACAACCTTGATGAAATCCAGGAGTACTTACAGATTTTGTATTCACAGTTTCCCATCAGATCACACTGAGCTTTTCTCACTTATTAACTGTAGTTACTGTAATTACTGTATTTGGACAGTGTAAAGCTTGGATTGTATTAAATGTGGAACTCAACATTATGAAAATTCTAATATACTAAAAACCAGAACAGTTGCTTTACTATACCTATTCTTGTAAGCAGCTGCACATACAGAGTTACAAAACTAATGGATAAAAGTTACCTGATGCACTTCTTTAGATGTTTGTTACCAGAAAGTCTTTTCTGGCTTAGATGTCAAAAATAAATTTCTTTCATAAACTTTCTAACCTCTGAAACTCAACTGAGTTTTCTGTATGTCATCAGCTCTAGGGATAAAAGCTCTTAAATGAGCTTTGGTTGACACTGTTAGTAGTGACGTGTAAGAAGGTAAAACCTTACTAAGTTCACTGGCTTATCAAAACCAATTGACATAAAAATCTCTTTCTCTAAGTAAAACAAAGCTCAGAGATACCCCATTTAAAACAGAAAGTAGCTGTTGCTTTTACATAGTGACTTTTCTAAGCCAAAAGGATGTTTTCTCCTATATCATTTATCTTAGCAGAATTCCTTTTTAATCAAGATGAGCAAGGGATAAAAATAAGTCCACTGTTGTCCATCCACGAAGTGAAATGATGTAATCCTCTGAAACAGAAAACAGCCATGCAATGGTATTTCTCTGCTTTTCATCAGCAGTCGTGTTTATAATACCTATTTTTGAAATTTTTCCCTTGTTTTCTCTGAAGTTAAGAAAATGTTTTTGGCATTACGCCTTACTTTTAATAGAGTGAGATAAATGGCTAATAATTCTAGAAGCTTAAAAATATGTTTTACATTGTCTTTGCAAAGAATACATATTAAAAGTATTTCTAAGTGCCTTCAGCTCTCCTTGATTCCAGAGGTTGAATGAGCTTAATCAATCACTGGCACAGCCTTGGGCCCATAGGTATCCCCAAGGAATGCAGAAGTCTGGAGTGGTCAGCCAGTGAGTGCTGGCAGTTTCACCAGCAGTACTGAATAGTTCTGTCATGCTTCTGATCCCAGATGTGAACAGAAAGTGACCGTGATGCAAACAAATAGTCAATTACATCAAGTGGTGCTTTTTATTGTTGGGAACTGATTTGATCCCAATCCAGCTCTTTCGCATTTTAGAAGGTTTGCAGTCTTCCTTCTATCTGCATCTTTTCTATAAACACACACACTCTCAGTTGTTTTTCCGAAAATCAAATTCTGTTTTAGACCAGGACATAATTTTCCCAGTAATTGTTACTTTACCTCGTTATTTTGAGCTTTTTGGTGAGCCATGATCTTTTAAAAAGACAAACCTGTATCAAGTTGTGCCACTACACAGTTAAGCTTCAAGGAACCTGGTTAAAATTTTTGAAAATCTGAGGTTTGTAAAAGCATTAAAATGTGTTGGATGAGAGCTGTTGGATCTTTCTGATGGTTCCCAGAAGACTATGTCTGCCTTTTTATGACCAATTAGTGGGGTTTTTTTTAACTGTTGGCTTTGTGCAGAGTCCTATTAATTTTCCTGAATGAGTCAACGTACAGCTGAAGTCTGGAGACCTTGTAACATTAGTTTCTGTTTCAGAAATGTGGTTCGCCTGTCAGTGAGAGGTAGATATACCTATACCTCAACCTTAAATTTTACTGTGATAATTCCATTTTTCCAGTCTCAGTTGTCCTATACTGTTTCCAGTTTCTTTGTGATCTGCTTCTGTAACAAGGGACATAACTTGTGACCTCTCATCTCTTCTGCCCAAGAAGTATAATTTCATTTTACACGACAAATGTGACAAATGCTACTCTGTTGGTAACAGGTTTTGTAGTCTGAAGTAATTGCTACCTTCGGCTGAGTCTGAAATAATTGAGCATTGTCTTCTCCTAAACACTCAGCAGGTATGATTTTAGGAGTCCACTAACCATTATAAGAAACAGGAAGAGAAAATACTGTCTAACTAATTAAATGCTTCAGATTTTTTAGTTTTTGTTCAACAGCTGTCTAAGATGTATTGTCTTTTACAGGAACACTCATGCTTTAGCAGCTCAGACCTGGCCTAATTATTTTTTCTCATCTCTTTGTAGTAATTGTGTATTTCTGGCTTTTTTTTTTTTCTCATAAACAAGTGACTGATTTGGTGATCTCTTTGGAAAAAAAGCTAGTATCTCAGCTTCTAGAGGCAGTGGTGCAATAGCAAGTGCATACTCAGGCTATCTGTTGGCTATATGCAGTATATTCTGAAAAAGATTAGCTCTGTACTTGTACAGTGTAGATACTGAGAACCTGTCATGCTCTTTTTTTTCCAGTGAAGGACACTTATCCACTTTACACTTTCAAGCTATCTATGGCTTTCTGTAACTTAAAAGACCTCAAATCCCTTTCCTTTCAACGCTAATTAAAACATCTAACTCCCCCTCTCTCTAAAATAATCCCCCTGATTTCCTGTCTGAATCTTCCCTGAATTCCTCATTTTAGAGAGTTGCTTTCTGTTTTTCCTAGGCACCATCCTAAGTTAGCAATCGAGATCTATAAACGGTAAAATACATACTGCCATTCTGTGTTTGGGGGGCATCCTGGTTTTCCTATTCACGCTTCAGTATTAATGAAATAATCAAAGTGCCAACATTAAGTAGACCAGATGTTAAATGGAAGTTGTTCATCGTTTGTAGCAATATTTTTCTGCAGCTGTTGAAGGCTAAAATGAGAAAATACTAAAGGATTACATGGAGCATTGTAAAACCTGCCCGTGTGGCATTCGGGAAGATACCTAATGTCATGCATAGGATGATCTCATGATGAGGTTACTGTCATGATTGTGTTGTCATAGTAGACTTCCTTGAACAATTTCACTTAACAGTGTGTTAGTCTGATTTAACATTGGAAGGGGTAGTGCAAAGCAATAGAAAGTTGCTATTCCCACTGATGTGGCATGTGTGAAGACTACTATTGTGGTGTTACTATGTCCAATTGCTATATTTGAGCTTTAAAAAAGTTGTACATAATCTAAAGACATATCAAAAGGTTGCAAATTATTTGCCTTCTATTTTAGCAGTCTCTTTGGCTTACTAACAATGCAGTTTAAGACAACTTGTTTTACAAGGTACTGTAGGAAAAGATTTATTTATATTTTTAGATAGGAAAAGCTCTTCATCCAGGAGCTAATACAATATCAACATGTAATGTCCAAACCAAGGCAAATCTAGAATAGCAGGAAGATGTGTATTTTTGATGAAGTAGGTAACTGTTGGAATCAGGGTGGCTATTGCAGAATGTCTCCACACTGAACTGTTTATTTTAAGAGTGGATGTTTCCAAAAGGTTCTCAGCCTTGCTCCACAATTTTGCACTAAACCTAGGAACTTGTTGAACTGTACGTCTATTGTACAGACAGTGAGATACAATGGTTTCTTTCATCCATAAAATGCTTGACTCCTGGACTTTGTATGAAATACAGATACAGAAATGTCTAGTTTGACTTCTTGATCTTATAAGAGCTTCCTCCTCCCCCCTTACAGCTTTTTAAGCTTGGCTGTAGAGGTCTGGTTTTCTACCAAATGCATGTACCTGCTTCTTCAGTGTCTAGTGTTTCTTTTTAGGAAGAGAATGGAGACTATACTTATGTAGAAAGAGTAAAAATCCCCCTTGATCACGGGACTCTCTTGATGATGGAAGGAGCTACCCAGGAGGATTGGCAGGTAAGAACTCCCTGACGCTGTTTGTGTGGTTTACTTGCAGTGCAGTTTTCCAAATATGCCTGAGGCACTCCCATAAAGTTATGGGACATTCTGCTTCCAGTGACACAGTTGTTTTCCAGGGCATCAGTATTGCTTTCTGCCTTGGAATTTGAAAGCAGACAAAGAAACAATGGGTTTCCTTTCAAGTGCTAAGTGATGCAATAGGAATCAGCTCAGATTTCCATCATTAAAGTTCAGTAATGAAGGTTGCAGCCTGCAGTGGAAAGAGCAGTATCAATATAGGAAGTTGGGATATCAAAGTGTTGTAGCTTAATTTAAAAAGTCTGCAGTAATATACAAAGACCTTTTGGTTTCAGTGGCTCTGAGCAGTCAGAACCTGATTTTTTTGCCTTACCTAAATGTTTAGAAATGTGAATAAAAAACCATCACAGGAAATGAAGGTTTTATTCGTTGTCTGATTACCTGTATTTTAAATGCACAAGGTCATCCGTTTTTTATTCTTTTTTTTTTCTTTTTTTCCCCTAATGCCACTTACAGCATCGAGTGCCTAAGGAATATCATTCTAGAGATGCACGGATAAACTTAACCTTTAGGATCATTTATCCGGAATCTGATGGAGTTTGGAAGTGAAGAGGCACTTGGACATCGTTGGGTGTACATCCACAGCAGATCCAGACCCTCAGATTGCTACAGATTTAAAGGAAGCCTTACAGGAACAGAGTTCCATGAAATACATGATGGGGAAAAGAGTAGATATTATGAAGATCTTTGGCAATCAGAAGCTGCCTGTGTTACATGGACAGAAATTATATGCTATTACATATTTGTCACATGTTTGTGAAACAACAATGATTGTTCTTAAAAGAACACAAAGCACATGAAAGATTTGAGAGATCCCATCTGGAGCAGAAAGATTCAGTGAGCAGATGGTTTTTCACCTTGTCTTGTCTCTCCTTTACCTGTAAGAACTGATCTTTGTTTGAAGTAATGACAAGATGGGATTCTTTGATGTAAAGCCATCTGTGCATGTGTGTGTGTATAGAAATTATAAAGCCGTACTTGATGATGTTCTCAAAATGCTCTCATTTCACCAAGGGGCAGTGCATTGCTGTTTATCTGTAGGTTGCAGAGTCTTTTCCAATGAAGCAATCAGTTTCATAATTTAAATAACTACTTGAATTATACCAGTGTCTACTAGAACAGAGGGTCAAGGCTCTCTTCTGCCATGCGGTCTGTGGTCAGACTTTATCCTGTTTATCCATGTAGAGAAGCCAAAGCAAAGGCAAGTCACAGAGAGACCTTAACCATAAGCCTTATCACTCGGGTTGGAGCTGCCTATGGCTTGAGTATTAGCAATCCTCCATCCCTGCTGGCTTAAAACTGTTACCTCTGTGCTTCAGGTGGGAAAATAGACACAAAGAGAGGGAAAAAAATTACTTGCAGAATTTGCTAGTAAATTCTTGGGTTATTTATTTTTTTTTTTTAGCACAACTGAGTTGTGGCTTCCATTGATTTCAGGTGGGAGAGAAAATATCAGCATCTCTAAAAATTAGACTTGTACTGCCAGATTTGATACCTAGAAGAATCGGTCCAAATATTTGGAACTAAATTATTATAATCACGATGTAAGTGAATTGCCAATCTACACTAAGTAGAGTGTAGTAGCACCAGGCGCAGGACTCACACTGGTGCTACTGCTCCTAGGTCAATGCAAACAGCATTAAAAAATACTACTTGGAGGGTTATCTCTTGAACCTCTGCTGTTACAGATCAGCAGTCAGCACCTCAGGCCTGATTCTAGGTTGACTGGCTGGAATTCTTCAAGTTTGCCTGCCTCAGGTACGACTCAGCTGGTGGTGGGAAGCAGTGAGCTGATGACTGCAGTCTGGATGTTAAGTCAGGTGTGCTGCCGACGTGATTAAATTCTCACTGCAGATAACTGGCATCCACTGTCCAGGATCAAAACATGGCTTTGGTCTGCCTTCACTGTCTGCCTGAAGTAGGATCTAAGCACAGGTAAATACTCCATGCCTTGTAACATATTAGCTTTGTTAAGCAAGCTAACGTCCCTCTTCAGGGTAAGAATAAGCTGGTGTTTAGAAAATATCTGGGTTTTTTTAGCCAGCATTTGCTGTGGTTTAAATTCTTACTTGATGAGAACAGTCAAGTTATAAATACTCAGTTATGCCTATATTTTAATGTTATTGATGACCTAAAGGACAGGCTGTTGAGCCATTTCAGTCTCTGTGATCTGAAATTGGGCAGAATAATTTTCTAGAATCATTTTCTCTACCATATAATCTACACCATACATTATTCTTCTAAAATGAATGAATGTTATTAGAAAACCTACTCTGTTATCTAATGATGTCTTCACTTTCATCCCAGTTTGTAGAGAAATATGCTTTTGGAGTATATTTAATTTTAATTCCTTAAATTTTAATCTCTGTGGTTAGAGATTTTAGGCTCTGTGATGTAACTGCTAGGAATCAGTGTTGAAGGAAGCAGATGCTTACTTTCACGTTTACTTTCATTGGGTCACTGGAGTTTTGTGCACATCCCTGTACATGTGTCCAGGTTTGGCAGTCCTGTCAGAGAGTGCTTTTCCATAACCAAGGGACAGTGCTAATTTCTCTAGGTATTCTGAGAAGGCAACACTGTAGCCTTTATCAGTTCATAGAAGCTACATTTATTTTTACTGTGTTAAGAGCCATCAGTGATTGAAAAGAGTGTAGGAGATGGGGACAAGTCAGGAACTCTTAACCCCCCCCAAACCTCAGCCTATGGAAATTGCAATTCATTTGAGTGCGATGAATCTATGGCACATAACTAATGGTAGGCCCTGGAGGCTGATGCTGTTGTGGAA
Organism: Lophotriccus pileatus; assembly: GCA_035583135.1. Classification (NCBI taxonomy): domain Eukaryota; kingdom Metazoa; phylum Chordata; class Aves; order Passeriformes; family Tyrannidae; genus Lophotriccus; species Lophotriccus pileatus. The sequence goes on from JAWWES010000168.1 coordinate 21,624,764, forward strand.
GAGCAGTTTTTCACTTCCTTCCTTGGTTTCAGTTTATAATGTTTGCAAATTGTAGTTTAGTTTCTTTACTTCCTTTGATTTGGGAGAAGACCAAGTTTTCCTTCCCAGCAATAAAATGATTTATAAGGTAAATTCTCTATCCCTCAGAGCTCTGTTCCTTGATACCTTTCTGTTGCTGGAGTCTGCTATGTTCTGTTGTCTCTCATGTGTCAAGTGTGCTGTATCCAAATCTGGTTAACAGTGGGGAGAAGGCATATGGCATCATTCCTGAGTATCCTGGCTGCAAGGGAAACAGTGGGCCTAGAGGTCAGGTTTCTTTGTCAGCTGGGAACTTGTGGGTCCTTCCTTCCTCTCTCCACCTCCTCCCCAGAAAAGTCACCTAGCCAGGTGGTAGCAGACTGCAACTTCCTGCCTGCCAGAACAGCAGGAAACTTTGAGCAGAGGAGATTCCAGCCCACATCTCCGCAGGAGGTCTTTCTGCAGGGAGGTTTTTCCTGTAGGTAGAAATTTGTTCCTGAATGCTGAGGCACTCTTGCAATTTTCAAAATGTATGTGTGCAAAAGTGAGATTTGAGAAGTCTTGAGCCTGGTGGTGTTCCCACAGTACCTAAAGATTTTTCACTAGAGACCAAGGCAACATGAAAATTTCTTCTGTACTGTTCAGCAGTTTCTGCTGTTGGAGTTGGGTGCAGAGGGCAGCATATTTAGAATGCTACATACTCAGTTAAGTTCCGTTCTTTAACTTAAAGATGCGTGGAGGAACCTTTCCCCTAGTAACATGGATTTGAAAACAATATTTCTGAAAATGCCTCCCAAGACTTACTTTCCAGTTATAAAGATTCCTTTCTTCCTTCCCAGGACTGTTTTTACAGTACATTATTCTCGGCCAGAGAGTTTTAGAAAAATCATTTGAACTCAGAATACTTTAAAGTAAAATACATTGTTTATACATATGGAGGATTCAAGGGCAAGGAGGTTGCCTGAGGGTTTTGTTTTTGCTGTTATCACCAGACTCTGTCCATATGAGGGACTGCAATGATACTAAGAGCTACTTTGCCTACAGAGCACCTCTGAATCTTATTTTCCATATTCCTTGTATTCCTGTGCCTCACAAACTGCCTTTTGGAGCCTTTTCCTTTCCCCTCTCCCTTTCATTGTCATTTGTTCATATTTAGTTACATCTCATATGCTCCCTGGTGCAGGTGTGATTATTTTTTTTATGTAGAAGATATAAACTGTGAGTTTATTCTTTTCCTATTTCTTAGAAACATAGAACGTTTTGGGTCAGAAGGACCCTTAAAGATTTCAGCAGAGTATGTATGTCTCTCCCAAGAAAGGTTCAAAAAAAAAGCTACAAAGAAAAGCTCAAAAACTGCATTCCTCTAAACTGTTCATTTTCTGTGGCTTTCAAACAGACGGGAGTAGTAACCCCAGTAAAGATTCCCTTTTCCAAAACAACCATGACCTTTTCCAAAATGGCCCTCAGACTTGATGGTAAGGAGAGGATGAATGCAAGCTGCATTTGGTAAGGATGGATGGTGGCCTGCCTCCATGAGGGAACATGCAGGATGGAACTGTTTTGAAAAAAACCACAACTGGTTCCACCACAAACTCTTGATGAGGTTGGACTATATCTGACTGAAGACTGCACTGTTGGACCACACTGGGTTAATCTGAGCACACACCATTTAAAATCAATAACAAAATTCTGTCATTTTTCTGCTGTGGGTTTTTTTGGTGGGTTTTTTTGTGGTGTTTGTTTGTTTGTTTGTTTTTGTGGGGGTTTTTTGTGTGTGAAAAGGACTCTAGGATTTTCAGGTTTGATTAAAGTTGCAGGTAGTTTTATTCCTTCTGTGTCAGGTTAATTCTAGCTGTATATTTTCCACTTGTCATGTTGGGCTCAGTATAGCTACATATAGTACTATATAGCTAAAATAGTAATGTGGAAGGAGACAGGGTGCCAGGAAGGGGTTAAGAAATCAGAATTTTCATACGGTAGTATTGGCAAAGTAGAGAGGACTGTTCTCCTGGGCTTTGGGATAGAAGAACGTAGGTATGATGGGTGATGCAAATCTGTAACGCCTCCTCCTCAAGTGCTTGCTACTATTGCCATAGCTAAAAGGCATTTAACACCCACTTTGTCTTTTCTGGTCATAAACGTTTTCAGAGTGGATATGAAATCTGCCTCACTATGTTTTGTTTTCAAGGTGCTTCTTTTCCATCCTTGAGGTTTCCATAGCAACCTGGATCGTTTGTTTAAATCGAATCTCCCTGGCCTGTCCTCCCTGCACATAACTTCTGCTGAGATCTTGCAGGTATCATCTCTTCTTGGCACACCTGAGAGTGACTGGTGAGGGTTACCGAGGGGCTCAGCAGTGGTTGGCCATGAGAGTGCTTTCTCCCCTGTTGCCCTATTTAATTTACCTCATTCTTCTTCTGTGTAGCGTTCAGTACGGCTTTGTGGGGTTATTATGAACTGTCTTGAAGCTCGCAGGTCTTTGGTGGCTCACACTGGAGAGGCACGTCTCGGGGGAGGTAGCAGGCCCTGTTTGAACTGAAGAAAGTGAGGTCTGTATTGAAGAATTTTAATCAGAATGTGGAACAAGGAGGTCTGTTTGGCCCCCATTGTTTAATTTAAATTTCACAGCAGGAACAAAAACTTTGTTCCGTACACACAGGAGGTTTTGCTGGCTGAGCAACACTCAGAGCAGAGTCTTCACATAACAGAGGATCATCCTGACAGACAGTGCTCACTGGATCCAGCATGCTGCTCAACCAAAAGTTGTTTCTGGCTACAGGTGTGTGTGCAGCTGCTTTGCTGGTGGTTTTTATTCCGTTGCTCTAGTCCCATGGTGGAGACATCACATAGGTCCACACTGAAGAGTGGGTTGGTTATAGCTGATTTCTGAGCTGCCAGTGCCGTCCCCCGCTCCTGGGCACATATTTCCAGCAACAACCATGTGCCAAGGCAGGCTGCCGTGCAAACTGCAGTGGCTGACCTTGGGAAGTCAGCTGCCAGAGTTTGATCCCTTGTAGCGGAAAAGAGCAGAAAACAGGCTACTTGGAGGAGCTCACAGGCTAAAAGGAGCCCTGGTGTTGGGTGGGATGGGATTTGTAGCTGTGACTTATCACTGGCCATCGGGTCCACATCACCATTAGGGAGGGCTGCGCGAAGGCTTCTTGCCCTGAAGAGCTTCTGATGCAGAGAGCAGAAGATAAAGCAGGAATGAGCAGAGACGTGATTTGCCAGAGGGTGTACTGGCCTAGATACGCAACCCACGGTCCCAGCCTGGTGCCTGGCTTGTTAGACTGCAGAATGTACATGGTTCCCAGTTCTTTCTCCCACGTCTTGCTTTCTGGAGGCAGGTCCATGCTGGAATTCTGCACTGTGCTGAGGAGGAGACAGCTTGGCTGACCAGCATGGCGTGCCTTTAGCTTGAGTTATCTGGGGGGGGGCTTGGAAAAGAGGGGCCACAAGATGCAGACTCCTCAATTTTTTTGGACAAGCAAGAGCTAGTAGTGCAAGAGGGATTTAAAATTGCCTGGTGATGTTTTCTGTTGGAAAGCAGTGGATGGCTGCAGGCTGAGCGTGGCCAGGATGGAGCACTGGTACCCACTCAACCCTCCCCTGCTCAGAGGAGGGGAGGCAGCAGGCACATCGGTAGGGCAGTGTCTGAAAAACTGTACCTACAGCAAACTTTGCCAATATCTGCAATTTCCCAGCATAGATGAAGCCATCACAGTTCATACCAGAGAAGAGATTGCTACCCTGGACCAGGCCTCAGAGCAAGGAGAGTGATGGAGTGAGGGAGTGCAGGTTGGACGCAGAATGTGGCAACTTGGTGCTGCAGGAGCCTGAGCATTGGCTGCTTCTCTGTAATTTCCCTCTATTTTAAAATGATCATTTTATTCCTTTGGTGACCTCACCAGTTATCTCCTGGCTTCACTTCCCTTGCAGAGACTAAAGTGGCTCTATTTTACCTTAGAAAAGCTGCTTCCCAGTGTTAAACAGAGCATTCCTCAGCTTTGGGTGCTGTGGGCTTTCATCTGACAGGGATGAGGTTACACTTTTTTTTCTTTCTGCTTGTCAGCAATAGCACCACTCTGGCTCCCCTCTGCAAGGCAAGGCTTCGGTTGCTGAAACATTACTCAGCAATTTACTACTGTGGTTGTTGCAATTTTTGTCTAAAGTCCCCAAAAGGTTTACAGACTGAGTAAAAAAAGTCTCCAGGATTGGGTTACTTGAAGTCTGATAGTTTAGTTGTCAAGAAATTTCTGTTTTAATCTCTAGACTTCGGTTGATTTCTTTCTTGTTTGCTTACAAATAGGCTTAAAAATGGAGAAAAATAAGTTTATTCTGCTGAAATATGTGGATGCTCTGCAATGTTTTTAGTTGCAGAAGAAAATGGAAGATAAAATCCATCAGAAGTGCTAAGATCTGATTTATGTTACTGACTTAAGATTTTTAATCTTGACTCATGTAGGACAGATTTTCCTTTTGCCCAACCCCCAAAGCATCTAGAGCCTGTGTGACTGTGGTCTCTGCTGGTCAGGTCTCCCCTGCTGGTTTCGAGATGTGTGGTCAGTTTTGTCCAAATCTGAGAGAGAATGGGAAGTCTCAGAAATAATTCAATTTCTTCAGCTCTTGCAGAACTCAGCAGTTGGGTACAGAAGAGAAACTAAGACAAGCGCTCTGTTCTCTGACAGGTATGGGTTAGGCTGAGGATCTCTGGCAAGGAATAGGAGAATCCTCCTCAACTCTCTCCCTTGCTGGTAGTATTTCTGCTCCTCCAGCTGACACACTGCCCAGGAGGCAGCAGAGCATGCCTGGCCATCGGCACCATCCCAGCCACCAGCTCGGTGTGGACCATGTGGAATGTTGGAAACTCCCAGGGTTCATCAGCAAAGTTCTCCCCTGCACACAAAGAGGTTTTTTATTTTTTGTAAACTTATTAAATAATTTTGTGGGACAAAACATTTCTTACGGATTTTGAACCTGGGACAGAAAGTATTGGACTAGAAATACATATTTCTGCGCTGCTTAATGAATATGCTTAATGCTCACAGTAACATCTAGACAAGGTAATACATCAGCAGTTAAAGCCATGGAAGGTTAGAGGTTAATTTTACTCCAAGTGTCAGCAGCTCTAACCAGCAGAAATATTCAAAGCAGTCAGTCTCCTAATTTGTTGAAAGTGTAGTTTCATTCTTTAAAGCACTGAGTTTTCTGCAATCACTTGTCTCCAGTTGTCTGAACCGCACTTTTATCTTGTTATCCTCGTAGCACCCTGTCCTGATACATTAGTAATAGTGCTGGGAAAAGCTACCATCCCTTCTGATGCCTGTCGGGCCAAACAAGGGAAATTTAATGTAGCAAATTTTGTCAGGGAACACTTTGCAGCTCTCTTTCAAAACAAAGAGTTTTGTTACTACATTTCCCGTTAGTGGTGTGATGACAGCCAAATGCTGTTAACTTGTGAGGTGCTACTGAAACACACTGACTTTTCACTTCAGCTATCACTTCACAAATAAAACAGTTCTGTATAGAGAATAAAATAATACATTTCTGTGAGAAGCATTAATACATTCCAACATTTTAGTTAGTACTTTGTCGGAGTGGCATTGGGCAGAAGCTTTATGGGATTTATTGCAGCTTGTAAAAAGTCAGGCAAGACTGAAACTGAGATATTTGAGGGGGTAGGAGCTTCGAATACACATGCTTTGTATTAACTGTGCTGTATCATGAGCTTCTCACAAGTATTGACGAGTGTTTGTCACAACCTACAGTCATGGTGTGGGTACAGCCTCATCTTTCAGCACCAGCTGCTGGGCTGGAAGGAAATGGTCCCACTCCCGGATCTGGTCACAGGTGAGTCCCCAGCTAGTGAGAGGCACCTTCAGGGATGGTGAACACCATGGTGTCCCTGTGCCAGAAAGCATTGCTGAGCTGGTGGGTCTGGGTCTGCTAAAACTGTAGTGGCTGGAACTGAGGAAATGGGAACAGGAAACACAGCAGAGACAGGGAAGAGGAGGAGCTGGGCTTCAAGGATGGGCTGAGGAGGATCATGCCATAAAGGTATCTGTAAAAAAAAAAAAAAAAAAAGGGAATCAATTGGGAATCAACCTGGCTGAATTTCCCACTCATTACTTTAGGTTAATTTGGAAAGAAATTTTTCAGCTAAAATGGCCAAGTTACATATAAAAATTAATATATTTATAGACATAAAAATGAGAAAAACCTTTTAAAATGTTATTTTGTCCAGAGAGTTATCTTGAAACCTCAATGAGTAGCAAGGTGATCCCATTTCTGTATCAGACTGCCTAGGGAGATGTAAAAATCCTTCCATGCACTATAGTTCATACATTAAAACATCCAGTTTGAAACATCCCTCAGAGAACTTCCTTGTCCTAGCAAATCCGGGAAGAGCTCTTCATGGAAGAGCTACTTCACTGGGAAGTAGCTTTAGTAGAAATAATTTTTAACAAGCTGCCTGCAAAGATCCCAGCAGGGATCTGAGCTTCCTGCTGCCACTCACAGGTGCCTTGCTGAATGTATTTGCTCTCCAAGATATGGTAAGTGCTGTCAGGGAGTTTTCTCACCCCTTATTACCTGAGGCTTCTCTCTCATCCCATGCTGTAGGGGACAAAAATCATGGTGCTCAGGGTGTGAAGGAGAGCCCTGGCCTGCAGGAGGCTGGAAGCAGAGTGTGCTGCAGAACAACCAAATCTTGTCTTGCCTATGGAAATTTCCAATCCTGCAGCTAAGGCCCTGCCAATGCCTGTCTGCTGCAGAGGGGAGACAAGCTTATTCCTGCCGTGTGCTGTTGGCTGCAGGGCTCCCCACGGCTGCCCTCAAAGGCAGGATGCCACTCTACATAGCCCAGGGAATGTAGGGTGAAATTTCAAGTTTAAATCAAATGTGCTTGTGTGCATGCAGAGAAAGAGATAGGAAACTTTCTGCTTTTAGAGGTAGTTTGTATTGGCTACCTGTTTATTTGGTGTGTCCTTTCCAGTTTGTAAGCCAGTATCTGTTAGATTGCAGTTATCTGAATGTTTTTATTACTATTTTAAAAATGGTTGTTTCAGGGTGTGAAATGTGGAAAAGGAACAGCAACTCCTTCCTATGTCCTGATGGAAATGAGTTCATTTCACGAGAGCAGGGTGTTGAGTGGAAATGTGCATAGCACAGTGTGGTGGCACAGCAGTATGGTTGGAAATGCCACCTGCCAGGACAGCTAGAGGCAGCTTTTACTCTCAAGTATGTTTTGAGGATATTTGAAACCTGGGTGCTGGGGATGAACTAAAGCATCCTGTGGGGAAGCAGCTTATGCTGGGGCCCCATCAACTCTGACAGCAAGGTTACTGCTCCATTTTGGGACACAAACTCGGGTGTTCAGGGTATCCACACTGGGATTACCCAGCTACAGGTGGTTCCTGTGAAAGTCCTGGTCCTTCAAAAGTTTCTTTTCCTACAGGAAGAGGTGGGTATCTCCCTCCATTCTCTTAAGCTTTACTTTCCCTTCCGTGGCATTCAATCTGATAGCCAGCAAGAGGAATAATAATTAATAGGCCGTGTGTGTTTTCTATAATCACATTGTTAAACGAATGAACAGATGACAAACTAATTTCCATGGTGCTGTTTCTTCTGTGTTAGTTGTTTCTCCTCCTATGAAAACTCCTATGGAGCTTTAACTTCCCAAGGCCCCAGACACACATTTGAAATGTTCCCAGCTCCGAGTAAAGATTCCCTCCAGCCCCTGTGCTGTGTGCTGGTGTACAAAGTGACTTCAACCCCGTACTATGCAGGATCTGATGATCCATGTGGCAGAGGGTGTCTGTAATCTATACCATGCGGTCACATTTCAATACCGGGAGCCACTGAGATTAAAGTCATGATTTAAACCACTGGAGTAAATATAGTTTTTACATTAGCGCGTTGCAGATCTAACTTGGGGGATTATGTCACAGGATATTTTTTCTGAATTGTCTCAAATAAAATCTTCAAGGCCTCCTGGTTATTACCATGGTGATCTTGCTCCAACTCAGCACTGAAATTTCCCAGAGCATTTTATAATCGTATTTGTGAGGGATTAAATGTTTGTTCCACCTGAGTTTGCCTTCATACTGAACTTTCTGTAGGAAACCAAGTAGGCAGTTTCGACTGGGGACACATGTGTTGAATTTCAGTTATCAAGTCAATCAGCCTTTTTCGGCTGAACTTTGGATCCTTTTGGGCTAGAACAGATTAAATTTACCTTGCTTCAAATGAATGTGAGATGCTTTTCTGACAGAACAAGGCTCCTGTGTCATCTCATTTCTGCAGGATAGACAAGCTCAGCCCTAGAAGGCCTCCAAACTGGTCATCAGGCTTGTCTTCTTGGAGAGCTGTACCAAGGAAACAGTTTGGTCCTCACCGTGCTGCAGAATCAAGTTGTCAGGAATTGAAGCAGTTGTAAATGGAGCTCTTTGAGAGAAGTTATTGTACTGCAGCAGGGCTGTATGGGCTAAATTTAGCCATTAAAATCAACAGTAAAAAACACAGCCTTCTGCAAGCTGAATAATTCAATTTGACCAAAAAGAAAATTGTTCTCTTATTAAGTTAATTGTATCTTCCAACAAAAAAAGCTTCAAACTGAACCTGGCCCTAAAGCTGCCTTGGAGAGCTAGGAAACCAAGAGATTGCAGTGGGGTGTTTCATAAAGCCAAGTCTCTTAATATTTCTTTTACACTGGCAAGGGGCAAAGCAGCCAGCCTTCTGGAAACACACTAGCAAGTGCTTCTGCTCCCTTCTCTCCTTAAACTGTATTCTTGTTTCATTTTATCCCATTTGAGTCAGGGCTGTAATTTACCGGGGTTTGTATCCAGTGCAGGTCCTGAAATATTGCCACTGCTAAGGCAGTTTGAAAAGAGGAGGGACCAGTCCCACAGCTTACCCAAAGGCAACGATGAGACTTTCTGATGGTGAACTTACAAAAATAAGGCCGCTTCTGTGTGCTGGACTGTGTATGCTGTATGTAAGCTTCTGGGTTTTTTTCAGAGCATTTGTCTTTCTCAGCACAAACAACATATTTTATGGCAAAACACAGCAAACTCTCATTGGCTGCAGCTTGGTCATAGGACCCAGGGCTGCTGGGGTAAGCGTGTGCAGATCCCTCTGTGGGCTAACTGGTACTGGCAATGCCCTGGGTACCTCCACACCGCGGTGCTGTGCTGCGTGTGCAACTGAGCACAGAGTGACTGCTCAGCAAACCCCCGGGCCCTGAGTGTGTTGTCCCTGTCCCCTTGGCAGCACAGACCAGGATTCCTGATAACGTTGCTAAGCCTCTGCTTCCTTCCCAGTTCCTAACCAAGCTTCAAAAATATCCTCGAGTGGGTGAAGCTATCGTGGAGAATGTCTTTATGGGAATAGTCTAACATTAGCCCTGAAGAGGGGACAGACTTACCATTTCAGGCTCTTCCTACTTCATACTTTTCTACTCTGCTTCCCATCAGGTCCTTTCCTATTCCCATCAAATGTTTTTCTTGCGTTGTTGGGTTTTTCCATCACTGAGACTCCTTGGTACAAAGAGCTTTAGAGCGTGGTTCGAGCCGTCACTAATTTGCAAGCCTTTGTTTCAGCTCAGTAACACTTGTATGTCATTTTCTGTCTGAGTATCTGATTCTGCATCCTATTGAAGAAGAGAGCCCATAGGGGAATGGAAAATTTTAGGATCCCTTCTAAAAAGAAAAAAATGGAGTCATACTGAAGCAGATGTTTAAGCTATGTTAGAGGTGGCAGAATTGGGAACAAGATCCCAGAGTCCTGCTTAACTCTCAGCAGCTGATGTTTTTTGCCTGGGACTATCCTATGTGATCTCTATAGTTTAGATCTGGGTCACTGTACCATTAGGGTATTCAGATTTGGGTTTGACTTATGGGTTCCTTTAACCATGGGTAGGTTACTCTGATGGTGGCAGTCAGCTGAAAGCTGATGTGACGAGTCTGTTGGTACTCTTTCACAGCCATAGAAATCGTGGTATTGATAAAAAAAACCAAAAAACAAAAAACAAAAACCAAAAAACAAACAGCTGCGAGGTGAGATGCAGAAAGCTGAACTACCGCCGTGGATGTCCGGGACCCACCTGAAGCTCCACTGGGCGTCGCGAGGCAGGCGAGGGATACCCCGGGGAGAGAGGTCCGGGGCAGGCAGTGGTGCCCGAGGAGGATGGTGACCGTAGCCTCGGGCGGGGAGAGGGGCCGGGAAAGGGAGACAGGACGGAGCGCGAAGGCTCCTCCTGCGGCTCCCCCGCTCCGCGGGGACGCGGCGAGCGGGGGCGGCGGCGCGGGAACAGCGGTGCGGGGACACGTCAGGCGGGAGGGAGCGCCGGGCTGGCCGCGAGTGGGCTCCGCTGCCGTCTGGGCGTGCTGCCGTGTGAGCATGCTGCTGTCTGAGCATGCTCCCGCGGGGCACCGCCGGCTATATAACACTGCCGAGCCCCGGCGGCGGCGGCAGCGGCTCCGCTGAGGCACCCGGGGAACATCGCAGCGCACCTCTTGGCATCGCTCCGCAGCGCACGGTACCGCACCGCTCATCTCGGCACCGCTCTCCGCACCGCACCCCGTATCGCACTGCACCGCACTCCGCTGCCCTCCGCGCCTCTCCGGACAACCTCTCTCCGCGCGGCACCGCAGCGCTCCGCGGGGCCCGTCCCTGCCCGGCCGCCGCTGCACACCGGAGCCCCGGCGCCCGGCACGGCCGAGGCAGCGAGCCCCGCTCCGCCGGCCCCGGCCCCCGCGGCGGGCGCTCCCGCGGGCGGCAGGATGGCCGCGAAGCCGGCCGAGCTGATGGGCATCTGCTCCAGCTACCAGGCGGTGATGCCCCACTTCGTGTGCGTGGCCGAGGAGTTCCCGCCGCCCGCCCGCCCCGCCAAGGCCCCCAGGGGCAAACTGCGGCGGCCGCGGCAGTCGCGCTTCAAGACGCAGCCTGTGACTTTCGACGAGATCCAGGAGGTCGAGGAGGAGGGGGTGTCTCCTATGGAGGAGGAGAAGGCCAAGAAGTCTTTCTTGCAGTCGCTGGAGTGCCTGCGGCGGAGCACCCAAAACCTCAGCATCCAGCGGGACCGTCTGGGCAGCTGCCGCCTCCGCAACAGCCTCGACTCCAGCGACTCGGACTCGGCCCTCTGAGTGAGGCAGCGGGGCCCGGCCGGACCCTGCCCGGCTCGGCGGGACCTGGCGGGACGCGGCCGGCGGCGGCGGCACGGACTGGGCTGCAGGGAGCTGCCCCGCCGCCAGCCCCAGGAGAGCCCGGAGCGGGCAGACGCGTTGGGATGTTTTCTAAGAAAGCGCTTGTACCTTCGTTTCTATTTGATTGTATGAAACTCTCCATTTAAAAGACAAAAACCCCCAAAAAAACCCCAAAAAAACCCATAAAAAGCCCACAAAAAAAATTTCTTTTCTATTCGTTAGAAGAAATGAGCTGGTTTAGATGCATTGAGCTGCTGGACTTTATATTTATTTTTGCATTTAAACTGTTGACTGCATTAATTTAATATGTTTCTACCTGAATGTCTGTTATCATTTCCATAAAAAAGTAATAAAATCTGATATATTTGCACAGTACTTATCTGACTGTCCTTACTTGGGGGATCCAACTGTCCTCCTTCAGCTGCCTTTCCCCTTTGTAGGCTGAAGGGATTTAAATGCTGTCGGTAGCTAGTAAGGAACCAGCAACGCTTTCCTCGAGGATGCTGCTCAGAGTGGTTTTACAGTCTATACTGTCACGTATAAGCTAATGAGACAAAAGTCAAGTTAGATTGATTTTAGCCAACTTTATTTGCTTCTTGACATCTTTGTGTTACCCTGAATTGATGGTTAAGGAGTGTTTGTAACTGGCTTTGTCTGAGAACTTTAATGCAACTGGGCAAGCCTCCTGTATTCACAAAAATGCATATATACTTTCTGTTCACATCCAAGTTGTTTTTGTCTCTTCTCCCTTTCCCCTTCTTAATTATTTAGTGTTGCAGCTTTAGTAATTGTGTAGAATGTGATTTTATTTACTAGAGCAAGTGGTCCTGTGTGGTCATGCTTCTCTTGGAGTTAAAAAGCATTGGCATTTTCGTTTGTTATAGGAGTGAAGTTTCTGTAGGGCTTCTGCATGTGTGTGTGCAGGTGCATGTATGATTTTCTCTGTCTATGGCGTATGTGCTGAGGAGCATCTGAAGCTCTCTGCAGAATGAAGAGCAAATTCCTGGGCTGAAAATATTCTCACTGTATTTTTTCCATTCTTTTGAAATATTCCTGTGCTAATAGTGTGATCCCATGGGAGCATCATCCTGCAGGGCAAGCCTCCAGCAGTCGAAACTTCCCAGTTAGCAGTTATTAGATGATACTGAGCTATAGCCTCTAACTAATATTTCTCTGGTACGATTTTCTGGGTCTTTTCTCATGTCCTTACTTGAAGTGCGATCATACAGATAAAAAGAGAGAGGTAAAGGTTGGAGCAGAGGAAAAAATGGATGTGGTGCAGGAGAACAGGATGCCTAGTACCCTCTGGGCACTGAAGGAAGCAGATGACCTGAGCAGGGAACCCAGTGGTAGCTGCTGGCTCTGGCACAACTGAAGCCTGTCTCTCTCTAGTTTAAAGCTGAAAAAAATCAGAGGGCATAGGAGGCGGCTTGGGTTTGGACAGGTCCTTCCCCAGTTTTCGTAACTACAGGAAGAGCTTTAAAACTCCCTTGCAGTAGGAGAGCCAGCTCATCTCCAGCACCAGGGGAGGGTTGTGCGTGGAACTCGGCAGTTAAGGAAACAGATCTGGACTCTGACTCAACCTCCCTGTAAAAAAGGCATTTAAATTACCCTATCTGTCTCCCTGTATGCAGTCTGTGAAACAGCTTGTCTCCCTTTGCCGTCAGACTGTGATGATTGCTTTCTCCCTAGATGCAGTACATATATACACAACATCTATGCACAAAGCAAAGCAACTTGACCTCCTGAAAGAATAGGAACCTGAAAGAACAGCTTTCAGTCAGGCAGGCAAACTGGAATCAGTAAGATATAATCAATTACCAGCAGCTGGGCTAATTTTCCTCAACAAATTCCCAATGTTGTTACAATTCTGGGAGTTTTGGGTTTGTGAAAGGTTTTACAACATCTATGGAAACACTTAGCCATGTGGCTAAATATTGCATAATGTATACAATGATCTAATCAGCTCCATAAGATTTCCAGAGGTTGTATATTACCCTTCCTATACTGCAGGTTTTAGGCTACTTTTCAGTCTCCTTTTGCTTTCACCTCTGGTACAAATCCCTGTGACACAAAAAGCGTGTGGTATCTTCAAGGGGCTATGAGTGCATGATCCTTGTCCACGCTCATCATTTCTGTTCAGCATTTAGGCAGGCCATTTACCGTTGCCCTTCCCATCCCTACTTCATCCTGCAGCTGTGGTACTACCACACAGGAGGCACAGTAGGCTGTGCTGCACCAGCCAGCAGTGAAGCATCAGATACTTGCTTCTTGGAAGGGGGAAAATACCCCTGCTTCAAGAGACAAATGTGGGTGTTAACACAGAAGACAAAGAGGGTTCAAGAATCTGTTGTAGCATAATCTTTGGAGAAAATGGCATATTCCAGTGGTTAGGCTGAATAAATAATTTTCTCTTCAACTGTTCTTTGTTAACATTTTTCTTCTCCATCTCAGAGTGAATAACATGAGAGATGCCAGTGCTAAATATAGGCTAGTGTTTATCTTCCGAACAGTTACAATCAAGGCAAAAGGGTGAAAAGCTAGGGTGATTTAGCTCTGTCCTGGAGAGGCCTTCCTGAATGCAGCTGGAAAAATAAACCTCCCTTCCAGTCTTCCTGTGCTGCTAATTTTGAAGGTTTCTCTTTCAGTGTTTTTTAGTGTCATGACTATCATGGCTATCTGTCCTGTAAGGATGTCAGGAAGACCTATTAATTTCTCTTTAGTGAGGGTAATGACTGTACCAAAGGGTTCTGAGTCTGTCACCCACTTCCTAGGCTTGAGGTGTGGGTTGTACATTTCCCTTCATCAGTTCACAGCTTAAAAGCATCCAACAGATGCCACTCACTGTGATGCTCAGCATGGCAGTGAGTAGGCACAAGCATTCCATGTCTGCACAGGAAGGAGCTGGGAGCCAATTGCTCATGCTGCAGCAGGACGTGTCCCAGGACAGAGGGGAGGCTGAGCACCCCATGGGTTTCTTCAGCACTATTTTTCCAAATTACAGGAAATTGCACAGCAGAATTTATCTTTAATGGGACTGTCTTTTATTCTCATATCACTTCATGTGTAAATCATTCTGTCCTCTGTGGCAAGAGGATCATCTGGTCGGTAAAAGCTTGAACTTGAAAGCAATTCTTTTACTTTTTTTCTGCTTTGTGTCCAGTCCTCTTCAAGCCTGTCAGTGTTTCTCCCCTGTGCTTGTGTTGAAATGCTATGTAAAGCTGATCATGCTGCCGTCGTGGATCTGTACCTCCGCACCTTACTTGGCCTGACCAATGTAGAGGGAATCTTAATAGTGTAGTATCATTGCTCTACTGGCATCAGAAAAAGAAATCCTCTTTGTAGGTCTTATGGACAAGTTTTTCTACTCTTTTTGCAAACATTTTAGCTAAATTGGACTCAGTAATTTGTGGAGGATTTCTGGGTGCAATTTAGTGTCCACTTCAAGAGGCTGAGGACAGTCTCCTTTCCTAGCTGTGTGTGCCCCGTTTCTGCTCTTGGATAACTTCTCTCACCCCTGAGTTTCCAGGGATTCATGGGGGACACTTTGGAGTGGAGCTGTTATTAGGAACAAATATGATAAGGTGCTTGCAATTCCTGCAGATTTCTGTGTTGGGATCCTGAAAATGCATTTGCTTTAGGAGCTGGTTAATGATGATATTTCCTGACCTTTATCTGTGCTTTGGGTCTGATCCTGTAGCACCACAGTGGACAGACTATGGGACACTGCTGTGGGTAAGAAGTGCCACACAATTGTTGCTACCTAACCTCCTAAGTGACAGCAGACCCATGGGACAAAGTACAAGCTCAGGCAACTATTTAATTGCCAGGCTGACAGTGAACAAATTGCAGTGTAAAAGGGGCTGGTGGGTGAGCTCTAACAAATCTGATTGCTGTGGTTTCTCAAATGTCAGCAGTGCCAGCTGTTTGCTGGCTGCCCTCCATGAGGTTGTGGCTCCCTGGCAGTGTTCGTAGACTCCAGCCTCCATGGCTCCCAGTCTTATGTGCAGGCTTTTGAGCCACCATCACAGAGATCAGCATGGTTCTCCAGGCTGCATCTAGGCTTGTTTGAACCTCAGCTCCCATGGCATGGCTCAGCCTGAGCTGTCTTTTGTACATGGGACTTGCATTTTTGTGGGGGAAAAAAACCTTGGGGAGGTGCAGATAGTCTGAAATCCCTCTGCAGACCTCAGACTGGCAGTGCAGTGATGATGCCCTGGATTTGGGCTTTGATTTTTCAAAGCCATCTTAAACAGAAAGTGCAAGCTGTGTGCAGTGCTTCAGCAAGGCTGACTCCTAACTTTAGGAGTATTTTTTATGCTGTAAAGATGCAAGATTACATCCTGAGCAGAAAATAATCCAGTAATAACACAAACAAGAGGATGTCTCCTTCTCCTGAAGTAGGAGGCCATTGTTAAGTATAGGGAGGTCACCATCTCAACCCTCCAGGTTTTATCAACAAATAGTATGTACTACTTGTACATGTATGTATGTAGTCTTTCACTTCCCCTTGAGTAGCCACCTGAAGTCAGGTGAATGAATTTGGAGGAATTAATTAATTGTGGGAAGGAATTAATTTCCAAGCAGCATCTTACCGCATGTATGCATGTGTGTGTTCCTATGCCTGGTCAGTCTAGTCTAGGAGTGAGTGCTGCTAACAGTAGAGCAGCCCAGCCCTTGATGGTAGAGCAAAACACCTCCAGATATTTAATTGACAGTGCAATTACTTTCATTGGTACCAGGGGAGAAGGAAATACTTCCTGCAAACCCAGTAACTGTGGAGTCAGAGTTGTGTAATGGTTTCTTTTGCCAGAGCATCAGCTTCAGGGCTATTAAATGTGTGAACTTAGTAATTATGCATTTATGACTCCTGTGTTAACAAATGCCATACTATGTTAAAAATAGCTTAGGGACAGGTCCTGATTTTGGCTGCATTGGTGTCAGATTGGCTTTGGTCCAGCTATACGCCAGAGTGCATCTGGATTTCCTCCTTGCTCATTCATACAACTTGCTGATGTTGCTGAGCATGTTTCTGGACTGGCTTGAATTGTCCAAGACGCTTCTCCCCTGCTGCATCATGCCCAGAATACTCTGAAGCTTCACTCAAACCTACACAGCTTCAACCATCCTTGTGCTTTGGAAGCAGTGTGGATGATGTATGTCCACTTGGCTGGGCCATCTATTCCCTGCTCCCAGATGGAGCAGGAGCCAGCAGCAATGATGGGAAGAGGTGGGGGCAACTGGAGCAAGAGGGGAGGGAGCTTTCCTTTGTCTCCTCTGTGAGTTCATACTAATGAGACTGCAGAAGACTTTCTTTGAAACCAAACCAAGGTTCACCTGGATCCAATTTCAAACAAAACAAGATCTACCACAATAATTTATGACTCCGTCTTGAACAGAGATTCTCTGTTTGGAAATGCTTGCATTGAAGAGGTTGAAGTTATTTATTAGGAACTGGTGAAAGGGAAGTTTTCTTCCTTGGCGTGATTTAAAACACGTTGTTCTAGAAGTGGTTTGTTGTTTCTTTTCTTTTTTTTTTTTTTTTTTTTTTTTTTTCCTCCATTTCTTGTGAAGAAAATGACCTTTCTTGGGCAGAAGAGAAGGTGACTGGTGAGAAGTGAGAGAGGGAGGGAGGCAACACAGCTTGCTTGTGAAACAGCTATTGGCTAATACAAAACCATGTGAAGGTTGTTAATGTGCCTGTTGCTTTTAATCTTGGATTCTTGCAAGTGAGTGTTTTCCTTTTGAGAAGTACTCGAAGGTGCTGACCATGATGCTTAAAGATCCATATCAGTCTCTTTTTACAACAACCTCTATTGTCTAAGGGAGCCTTCACTCTGATGCCTTGAATGTTTCAGAGGAATTTCAGCAAATTAACATGGTTTTCCCACTGTTTCTTATGTAAAGGCAAACAGCAGGAAAACAGCATCAGAAACATAGGTTGTCACTCATGCTTACTGTTAAACATTTGCTGTTAAGTGGACTTGGAAGCATTTCAGATGTACATGACTGGCATTTGTTGGCTGGGAATGTATATTCCAAGGTTCTCTGTTTTGGAGGCAGGTTTGATGGTTGAGTTTTGAAGGGGTGGAAAGATGCAGAAGCATGGAAACCTGGAAGAACGCAGCTCTGTCACTTTGCAGAGAGGCAGTTAAAGCAGATTTCTTTTGGAATGGAGATAATGGAGCAGAACCAAATGATGTGGGCAGAGGGGAGAATCAGGTAGGTGAGGCAAGGGAAAGGAGAGGAGATAGGAAAGGGAAAGGAAAAAGGAAAAAGGAAAGTAAAAAGAAAAAGGAAAAGAAAAAGGCAAGAGGAAAGGAAGAGGGAAGGGAAGGGAAGGGAAGGGAAGGGAAGGGAAGGGAAGGGAAGGGAAGGGAAGGGAAGGGAAGGGAAGG
>JAWWES010000168.1:21642483-21660464 GCA_035583135.1 Lophotriccus pileatus
GGGAAGGTAAGGGAAGGCAAGGGAAGGGAGAAGGGAGAAGGGGAAAGGAAAAGGAAAAAGAGACAAAAATACCCAACGTCAGCACAAAACTGGATGTAGTCTGCCTGCCTAAAATGGCAAACAAGAGCCTGGTTTTAATCAGCTTCCATTAGTAGTACTCCATAGTTAATGCACTCTTGGGATCCAATGAAATGAACTGAAGAATGAAGTTTTGCCTGTTTTTTCAACTTCTGAAGCATATTGACATTTTTATGGGACATTTTTTTGGGTTTTTTTTCCTAAAATAAATGTAGGAGGTAATGAGTTATCAACCAACTCCTCCTTTTTCCAGAAAATCAAACCAAAATAACCAATCCACTAGTTTTATGAGTTTAGTTATTAATTTTATGAGTGTGTCCATGTGTGTGTTTACTGCTGGGTACAGTGTACCCATGTATTTTTACCATACAGATGAAACAAGCAAGCAGGCAAAACAGGGAAGGTGGTAGGATCACTGAGATTTCTGCTTAGTTTTACATGCAAAGGCACTTCATGTCTCAGAATAAGGGTGCTGGCAGCTGGACCTCACAGAGTTTACTGCTTGTTTGGAGGCAGAATATGGTCTTGTGCTCTCAGGGAGAGATGGAGAGTCAGGGGAAAGAGTGCTGTTCCTGATCCTGCTGGTGATATGCTGCCTGATCCTGAGCAAGCTACTTCCCTCTAGACCTCAGTTTCCCTGTAGGAAGACTGGAAATTGATGAGGCTCAGTTTGTTAATCCATGCAGATGGAGATCTTTTGGTTTGCAGCCATGGGAGATATGTTTGGTTGACGAATGGAAAGGATCTGGATTTATTCAGAGGACAAAGGCCCAGCAATGTGATGTCATGGTTTAAAAAATCACAACTATGTAATAAGATCACCTGTACCAAAGAGGAGGCTTTGCTTTGCTGGAGAGCATGGCACAGAGCCTAAGCTCCTCCTGCCCAGATTCATAGAATCATAGAATGGCTTGGATTGGAAGGGACCTTAAAGACCATTCAGTTCCAACCCCCATGCCATGGGCATGGGAATCTTCCACTGGACCAGATTGCCCTTTCCAACCTGATCTTGAACACTTTCAGGGATGGGGCATCCATAAGTCCTCTGGGTAGCTGTTCCAGGGTCCCACCACCCTCAAAATAAAGAATGTATTTCTAATATCCAAGCTAAACCTGCCCTCTTTCAGTTTAAAACCATTTCCCATGTCACCCATCGGAGGCTGTGTGCTGCCACTGACCGTCCAGAGGCACCTGCTCTTTGGGGACACACACACTTTCTTCTGCTCAGCAGATACTTTTGGGAACTGGTGAGAAAAGAGTGTCCTGTCACTGCTGGTGAACTGTGCTAGGATTTCAGGCTGAGGAAGCTGATGAATGGTATTTACCCATAATGGGGATTGCATGAGGCCTTCTCAGGTGTTCTATCACCTTGCTTGGGAACCTGAGACTGGAAGCTTTCCTCCTTCTGCTGTGTAAGGATTCCATGGTGCTTCTATGCTAGAAAAGGCCTTATTTTGTCAGCATGAATGTGAGTGAGTCTGGATCAGGAAGGAAGGAGGGCTTCCTGTGAACATCTGAGGGGAGAGGGCAGCATCGTGTCTGAGCTCAAATGTGGTTGCTTCAGGAACTTAGTGGAAAGCAACTGACCAGTAGGACATCAAAGTACATGATGGCTGAGTAGGTCAATCAGTGAAAGAAAACCTTGACTAAACAGTGCCAGCAAGTAACACAGAGTCCTTACAGGCAGAGGTGTCATGTCTCTATAGGATCTATATATGACCAGGGTCCAAAACTGACCACCCAAAGGGGATGCTGCAATGGATGAGCTATTCTGATGGAAAGAAATTGCACAAAGGTAGCCAATAAAGGAATAACAAGAAATTTCACCTAACTTCATACAGACTGAGTAAATATTTACAAAAGGGCACGATGGTGATGCTCTGTTTTTGTACTAAAAGCAGCGCTTCCTACAGCGACAAGTCTGAGCACTGACAAGCTGCAGGGAACTCTTGATTTTGCTCAAGAAGTGTAGAGATGCAATGAGGAGGCACTTTGCAGTAGAGATAATCAAGCATTCAAATTTCCTAGCTCTGTAGAGTGAAACTTCCTCCCCTCCTCCTCTACATTAAAGTCCTTGCTTCAAGGATAAAAATTAAAAGAAGCCAAAGAAGTAAAAAAAGCTTGAGGATATCTAGGTTCTGGATATTAGGAGTCCATGATAAATTTAACTACCAGAAAGACTTTTCAAAAAGAATAAAAATAGCTAGCATAGTTAAATAACAGATTAAAGAATATTATTAGAAGTAAAAAGATATCCTACAAAAAGCATAAGTCATATCCAAAGGGGGAAAACAGAAAGGATCATAAATACTGGGATGTTAAATGTGAAATCATAATAAGACATGCTTAAAAAAAGATCTTGAAGAATGGCTTGTAAAAGGCTAGAAGGTTCTGCTATAAACTTTTGCAAACACAATGGAAGAGGAAAGCTCACTAGAAAGTCTTTGGCCCCCTGGCTAAACAGAGACTAAAGTGAACACTCAAGAAGAATAAGACAATATTATAAAATCTAAGTCTATTCCCTGCAACACTGTGTACTATGTATATTCGAGTATCTATTCAATACAAAGTACCCTAAATCAGCAATTATTGATGGTGAAAGATGCTGGAGTCATTGGGGATAGTCTGAAGTCAACTTGCTGCTCAGCAACAACTAAGTGAAAAGAATGTTTACAGTTGCTAGGAAAGAAATCAAGAACAAAACAAAAATCCTAACCTGGCAACTGTATAAAATGACAGTGCTGTGGTATCTTGAATATTTTGTTTAGCTTTAGTAAGGGGAAAAAAATCCAAAAAGGATTTATATTTCATGCTGTTGAACAGAAATGTAAGAGTAGGACCTTTTAGTTTGAAAAAAAAAAAAAATAGGAAGGAAGGAGGGAAGTGCACGAACAGTTTTTGAAGATCAGAAAGGACCTTCTTTATTATTTCTGACGATGCAAGACCTAGAGCTGTATATAAATTATTGGACAGCATGTTTAGGATAAATGAAAGGAAATACTTTTTTTTTTGCACAGTGAATAACAGAATCCACTGTCAAAGGATATTGTGGATGCCAAAAAGACTAACCCACTCAAAATGCAGTTAGGCAAATTCCTAGGAGACAGGTTTATGTAGATATGGTAATGATCATACAGGGATGGGCGACAGAGGTTCCCCAAACCATTGGTGTACAGAAGCGGATGCTCCTGAGTGATGTACTGGTGCTTCCCTGCAGCCTGGGCACTTGGCCACTGTTGCACCCGGGCTGAGGGACCTTTATCCAAGTAGTAGCAGCCTCTGGACACCCCTGAGCTGCTGCCCAGCTGTGCTGGGTGCCTGAACTGCTCCGGAGCATAGTCCATCCAACAGATCCATCCTCCGTGGCCCCACAGCTGCCTGTCTGGGCGTAGCAAGGGCAGGTCAGGGTTGCCGATCCCCTAACAACGCTCCCCCGGCAGTGGTGGGAAGCTCTTGCCCAAGGCAGTCTTCATGGCCGTGGTGGAGTAACAGCCCCATACCCACTTGTCCCCAGGAATCCATCAGGGATCCAACAGGGAACTAGCACTGGCTTGGTCCCTCCAAGAGCATTGTAGGCACCTGCCATGGAGGGGAGTATTCAAGGCCATGGTGTTTGCTGCACAAATTTTATGTGAAAGCTGAAACTGGGGAGAAGTTTTGTTAGGAGGCAGACCCCCTGTTTGTTGCACTGAGCCACCTGGCTGGCAGGGCACCGTTGTGGGTGGGCAGAGGTGAGAGGCTGTGTGTTGCTGTGCAGCCCCTCTCTGCCCTGCAGTGATGCCATGCCCAGCACATGCATTTTTGTGTGTGTGTGTGTATGCTGACAGGTTTGGCTGTTTTCAAGTGATTGGAAATTCAGCAAAGATTTATGTTCTTGTCCTCCCATGTCTGGGTCCCAGTGGACATGAGCTTTATCTCCTACCCTGTGTTTAATTCCTGCGTAAGCACTTGGAGACTGATCTTAAAGTGAGCATCAGCACCACCTCCAGAACATATCTAAATAAAGCAGAAGTTGAGTGTTAGCATATGGTTATTTTCCAAATGCCATGTTGGTCCTGCTAGAGAAAATGGTTATTTTCATAAGCTGCAGGGTTAACATATCAGGGGGCATGATTACAAAAATAAAATAGATGTCCAAATAAAAGGAATTGGGCCAAATTTTACAATAACTAAGTAACTCAATAAATGGAATTATACTGTGTGAGGAATAAATCATCCCAGAATTTGGCTCAGGGTTTACTGCTGGAGCCCAAACAATAATAACAGGTAGACTGGAATTGTACGTGAAAAGCCAGGACTGTGCATTTCCCTGCTGTTACCAAATGTGCAGTGCCTATTTTTATCAAGCACGTTCCTAGCTCATGTACGATGGGCTGAATGCCCTTATCACTGTGTGATGCCCCTGCTTCCTACACAAACAAACTCACATATGTGTGCAAGGTCTTGGCTGATCTTTGTAGCTTGGTTTGACGTATTTCCTGCTCCTTATCTGCTGGGCTTGACCAGGCTAGTGAAACTCTGGAGAAGGTTCCTGTGTTGCTGATCCTATTGGACCCTTATGCTCAGATCTTTCCAAGTCTCTTTCTTGCTCAGCTCCCCCAGGAGCCCTGTGCCTGTGGCTTCCCAGCACTTCAGAACAGATTCACAGTCTCAAAGGGTTGGGACCATCTGAGTGGGAGGCAGGCTGAAGAGGAAAGCTGCTGCTGTTTGCAGTAGTCCCTGGCACACCACAGGCAGGAGGAGCAGGATTCCCTGCAGAAATCACTGGGGCTGAGAGGCCTTGCTGGCTTTCCTACAAGAATTGTTTGCACTTTTCCATCAGGGCCTTCAGGTCTTTTTTTTCCTTTTTTTTTTTTTTTTTTTTTTTAATACTGTTCAGATTTTGAAAAAAACCCAAATGCTGTTAGAGCAAGGAAGTGTCAAGGCTCCCTTGCCTATCCAAGGGCCCTTGGGAGCCCTCTGGATCCTGCCCATCCTTAAGGCTTCTGTGACCTGAAGCTTGCAACATGCTGCCATGTCCTCTGTGAACATCTTAAGACCATGCTAGGCTTGGGTTGTAAGGAAAAGTCACCAAGCCAGACTGCAGCAAGCTGGCTCTGCTGGGCTTCATCGCTCTGCTGGGCTAGCTGTAGACTGTGAGCTATGTGCCAAGCTCGTCCCAGGCTGCTCTAGTTCATTCCTTGCACATCAGCAGGGCTGTGTAGAAAGGAGGACAGGACTCAGAACTTTGGGGACTGTTTTGTCACACCTCCTGCCATTATGTCCCTGTGAAACACCAGTTTTGGGGTTGTTAAAGGAGTATATGCTGTCCAGCCCACAGAAAGCTACCTCTTTTGGCTACGTTCCTCAAAATACAAATATGGTTAACACCATGCTTAGCTCAGCTTTTCCCAAGTACATTTTGTTTTGTAAAACTCTGGTTTGTTAGTGTTCCCAGATGAATAAAATCTGCCCCAAGGAAGCAGGGCTGAGACCACAGAGCACAGCACCTCTTCCCACAGCTGTATGCCCCATCCATCACACAATGTTCTGCTTTTTTTTGCCATCATCCCAAAGTGAAAAAAACTCATGAAAAGCTGTAACTCTACTTAGTGTTTGTACTTTCTGCCTGCTTCTCCCTGCTCTTCCCTGTGCTTGCAGCTCTGATTTACAGCCCAGAGACTGCTTGTCTCTGTACCCCAGCAGATTCACATTTTCCATTTTGCTGTCTCTCTCTCAGCCTGATGCCTGCTCAAGTAGGACAGCACATCAGGCTGAGCCTCCTTAGCAGCTTATAAGTACATCACAGTTCTCAAAGCAAGGGTTATTTTTACCATCTCCCTCTGCTTGTTGATGGCACTGATCTGAAAGCAGCTCTCACAGTGGTGTCCCAGCCACCAGACAATCTGATCAACAGCTTCCATCTTACCTAATGAGGTGGGAGCATCACATGGGCAGACTGGGTGAGGGTTGCCTGTGCCCTGGAGAGGATGGAGCTTCTCTCCCATCCCCAGCCTTATTTCACTGTTCCCTTGATGCAGCCTCAGCCAGAATCAGGCCTTCCACATGCTTCACCTTCTGTGTGCTTGCAAAAACCTCTGCACCATGCTTGATGCATTATGGAGATCTTTCAACCTATCTCTAAGTGCCACAGCACCTAGAATTAAATAAAAAACATTAATAAGTATATATTTCCTGTCAAAATATTGTGGGTTTTTTTGTTTGTTTGTTTTGGTTTGGTTTTGGTTTTTTTGTTGTTGTTGTTTTGCCCGGAAATTGCTTGTTAATTTCTTTCTTCTCTGTTGATTTTTCTTTGCCCAGCTTAAAAGCCTGCTTTTAATTAAAGCTGGAAAAACCTAAATGTGCGTGTCCTGCAACAGTGTCTCATGAGAGTCACAGCTCCATGGCCTGATGCTGCCCTTCTCTTGGCGGGGCATCCCCTCCCCACGCTGGGGCTGCACGCATGAGGCAGAGGAAGGGTGATGGTATGCGGGGAAGGAGGTGGACCTGTAGGGAAGGAGGTGGACCTGTTTCGGGGGACCTGGGTAGAAGGGCAGCAGGAAATGCCCAAGTGAAAGCTGAAGTCAAATTTTCAAAATGCTCTGCTTTTGCTTCTTTTTGGGAGGGAATTGCTTTTGCCTCTTTTTCTGTCAAACTTGTGAAGCTGCCACTGATTTGAGGCCAGCAGAGCCCAGTGTAAAGGCAGAGGGCTGGAAGGAGACGCGTGCTGCCACACATCAGCAGAGGCAGTGAACTGAGGTAACCTTTGCAATTACTCCTGTAAAACTGTTCGAGTGCCTCTGTCAGAATCTTCAGACTTCAGGAAGACATCGTTAAAACTTTTTATTTAATGCTGTTGTACTAGGAAAGCTTTAGGGCTTCCTTGTTGTAGTAAAAGACAGGAGGACCTGATGTCTTACAGGAGGCTGGGTGTGAGCATGGGAGCATCCCATGGCACAGGCACAGGTACAGGCAAAGGCACAGGCACTTGCCTGTCCTGGGGGTACACATTGCTTGCTCACCAGCCTTGGGGCCACAGCTCTGATTAAAGTCTTCCAGTGCAGACATCTAAGTCCAGCATGCCTCAGCCCCACCTGCCTTTGGGGATGGCTTAATGTGAAGAAAACTCAGGAAGCGCTGACCTTTCTGTGTTGCTCCTCTAGCATGGTTAATACAGTCCCAGCTCCTACAGTGTTACAGCTCCTACAGTGTTACAGCTCCTTGGAGATCCTCCAGCCACCTGTAAACACAGCCAAACACCCACACAAACACACACCTTGTAAAACACCGACCACAAGGCCCTCTCATTATTTTTGCCACTTACAGATGCATGTGCTAAACACTAATGCAGCACATCCCATGCACCTCCTGCTCGAGTGCACAAACCTACAGCTTGGTTTTGCCCTGGCACTACATGTGTATACTGAATGCAAAATGTGTCCTCATGGCATAGGATGAATTCAAAGAATATGATATCCTTTGTATGCAGTAGAAGATGAGTTGCACAAGCAGCTCCATGACCGAAGCTGCAGGGGCCAAGAGCTGCCTCCAGCCCAGTTTTACTGAGGGGTGGCTGTGCTGCTGGAGTGGATTCATCTGGCCCCCGCCAGAGCCAGAGCTGCCAGCTGAACACAAAGACTCCTTGTAGTCTGGGGCTGCTGTGGCCAAACTGAACTGAAGAGAAAACTGTTGCATCAATATTTACCCGACCCACACGCACAGCTCCTCAAGATGTCCATAAACGTGTGCACTTAGCATATGCCCTGCACACACATTTCCTTGTTTCTGTATGTAAATCTATAAGATCAGTGTTGCCCTATGCAGCATACATAAAGCCATGTGCAAGCTCCCACACACATTGCACATCTAAGTGCCAGCACTACACATTTTGTTGAAAACCTCTCTATGTGGAGGAAACTGCAGTCTCTGGCACTGGAGAGGGAAGGCTCTTGGGGGTGGCCAGTTTGTAGAAGGCAGACCTCACACTGAAATGCCACTAGGATTTTAGAGGTGGTATAGCCTCCGGTTTCTCAGCTTCTGAATACTGTATATGCATCCACTAATAAGTGACAATTAGCATAGGATATTAGCTGACTTATGATGAAGAGATAACCAGAAGGAAAAAGTGGTTGCCATTAATGGCAGTGGCACTGAGAAGCACTTCTGACAAGCAAAAGTCAGCGCTTGGCTTGTTGAGAGGGAGTCTATGAACACAGTGCAAGTGCTTGCTGTCCTTGAAATTGAAAGCCATAAAAAGAGCCCAAATAGCCCTCAAATGATGACTGCTTGCCCTTGGATCATGCTCACTGTGTTCTAGCAACAATTTCATAAGGATTTAACCTAAGGCTTTGAATTCATATCTCACCAGGCTGGGAAAGAAATTTCTGGGGTCTTCTCTTGCCCCACGAGTTTGAAGTGACTATGTAATAAACTGAGGGGTTCAGGTGGGTTTTGCTGAGGCACAGCACCTGGAGCAGGCTGGGCTCCTGCTGGCTCAGCTGTTTTCATGATATATATATCAGCCCAAGAAGGCTGAAGCAGGAGGTTAGGGCTTCTCTTGTTTTGAAAAGCCACTGTCATAGCATGCCTGTGAGCCCAGGGTTGAGCCCAGGTTTCTCATACTTCATGTACGTGCTGGAGCAGGGGAATGACAAACAAGTCCAGAACAAGACTGAATGTGCGGGTCGTTAGGAGAAGGAAATTTCCTTGGAGGAAAAATGGAGGCATGAGCTGCTGCATCTAAGGCTCTTGAGATGGAAAATAAAGAGCAGAAACCTCAAATATGTTGTTCTTAGAATAATCACTCATGTACCACACTGCTCCTCTTCAACAAAGCAAAACCACAGCAGCATTACCTTATGGTGATTTGGGGATTCTGACTGTTGGTGCTCAAATGTTTAAGGTTGGAAGGGCCAGGTGAGGTAAGTGCTGTTTGTTCCAAAAAACTTGAGCATTTTGGGAAGAATTCTTGCTGGATGTAACATGAAGGTACCAGAGCTGTCTTTTCCATTCTGTGTCTCACCAGGAAAAATAGAATAAGATTAGAAGAAAACCGGGGTAATGCTACAAAGACTTGGACACTGGGGGCATCTTTGTTGACACTTGATACACAGCAGTGCTGAGCTTGTGACAAGCTGTGGAAGCTGGTACTGTTCTACATCCTAGGGAAAACACAGGTTACACTGTGAAAGAAGATGATGTCTGATAGCATCAGGCTACGGGAGAACTAGGAAGGGCAGGTTGGGCTCTGGGGCACTTGCTGTGCAGATGAGCAGCACGGTGGTACACATGAAAAAGTGTCTTCTGGGACACTGTTTCATCCCTGGTCACACCACTGAGACTGCTTTGAGCCCTACTTTGTGCTTCCCACACTTCCTGTGGGGACATATCTGAGCTGAGGTCAGGCTTCCTTTGCAGTTAGCTGTCCTGGGACAAGGAAAGAGCAAATAAAATCCAAGAGATAAATAGTGCCTGCTAATCCTTTCTGTGTGTCCCAGCAACTTGGATTTGTAATTTAACAGCCAGCAGCTCTCCCTCTGTTCCCTGGAGACAGAGTGCTCAGCTCCTCACATATCAGGTCCCAGCAGACAGGAGTCCAAAAAGGCTTTTAGAAGAGAAATTTCTGCTCAGTCGTTGGTTATTGATCAGTGGAAAGAACAAAATGCTCCACATGCACTGAGGACCACATATCTTTGTATCTTTAGCAATAAGATAAAATACTGGCTTCTGAAGTACAGCCAGGCACTGCATGGCAGACCCCATACTTCTCACTGGGACCTCTCTTGTGACTTCTGCTTCTAACAACGGGGTTAGAAGAGAGGTTTTTGTGATGAGGTGAGGGATGTGGTTAGTGTTTTGTTTTGTTTTGTTTTTATTATTCCAAAGTCTCTGCATGAATGGGTGGTGTAGCTCCCTCTCCCTACATGCAAACTTCCTTTCCCAAGAGCCTGAACGTGGCAATGTATGCATTTGATGCACATCAGCATCCTGTCTACAGGACATGAACCTGGGTGAGCAGATTGGGACTGGATGTGATGCTTCTACGAGTCTGATCCAGGGCTTTTCTCCTGGGTAGGAAACAAATCCCAGGAGCTGCTGATACTTAGAAAGGAAGCAATGTGGACTGAAGCACATCGCACTCTCCATGAGGGACCTGCTGCAGCAGAAGAGGTTTTCCCTAGACTGGTGTGACAGTGCATCCAAGCCCAGACAGGATGGATCTGACATGGACCAGTACAACCTTCAGGTAAGAAAGCCATCTGTCTGGATCAGTGGCCTTGCCTGTATAACAAGGAAAGGGGAATTGTTCTGTGCATTACAGATGTGTACTATATTACCCAGGGAAGCTCCCCTATGCATGACCATGTGGTACCTGAGGGTGCAGAAGTTGTCTCTGCAGCTGTGGAGAGTGGCAGAAGCTTTAATGTGGCCCTGGGACCTCCACAGACCTCATGAGGCTACTGTGGTCAAAGGAAGAGTGCCCCTTGCTTTCCCTGGACTGGCTGGCACAGCTGTGCTGGTGCCATGCTGCAGGTGAGAGACACTTGCTCAGCTCTGGGAAGGTTTATTATTTAGAGCATAGCCTCAGAAAACAGGATGCCAGAACCAGATGCCTCCAGGAGCTGTTTTTTATTAATTTAATTCATTATTTATTATAGATCTATATTAATTTTGTTTATGTATTTCTTCTTTTATACATTTCCCTTTTTGTTTTATTAATGCGTTTTACATTCTTATGGGCTTAGTACAGGCAGTGGATTTAGTCATGTCGATACCAGATATTGAACTGTTGTCCTGCCAGATCTCAGAGGGTAAAGGTAAGGCTGAACATCCACCCTGAAATCAGCACTTGCTAGTCCTGAAGGCCTGAATCCAAATGGCACCCCCATGTGTTTAGGGTTCTGTACCTGACGTCTAAGTGTCACAGTCATTGCACTTTAAAGCTATAGATGCTCAGCTATTCACAACAATCAAGTTTCTGGTTTTCTGCCAAACAGCACTGGCTGAAGTCTCAGGGATGGCTGGCCCCACCCCATAATTCTGCTCAGACCAGGTATCTAGACCTCAGATAAATGTCAACAAACTTTGCCATATTTTTTACTTTATCTGCCAGTCCAGCAGATAGAGCAGTAACCTTTGGAGGGATGGAAATGAAGACTTGAGTCCCATCCTTACTCTGCCTGATTTGTTTCTGGGATTAAACCTGATTCCTCCACTTCCTGGAGGGGAGTGTAGCCAGAGGCAACGGCAGAACCTCTGGCTGTAGCTCTGTGGATGGTTTTGTCACCCTAGGCAGGGTCTCGAACTTCATGATTCTGAGGAGAGAGACTTGCCATTTTTGGCCCAGAGACTGCCATCTAAGCCCTTCTTCCTGGCCCCAGCTCCTAGCTACTTCAGCTGACTTCCAGCTTGCTCTGCTGCTACCTTAACAATCTCCCCATCTTGTGTGGTAAGCCCTGGCAACCTAATTCAAGACTACACCTGTCTGTGGGTAGGAAGACACCTAGGAGCTTGGCATTGCCATGCAACTGGGCTACTTGTGAGCCCTGCTTGCTGCAATCGCATCTCAGCGCAGCAGAAGCACGTGGGAAGCTGGTTGTGAGGCACCACAGTGCACAACTATTTAAGCCTTTCACGAATGCTCAAAGAATCACAGATCCAGAAGAGGAAGATTTCAAAACCAGCTCTGGATCCTGGAGCTCACAAGCATCTCAGGAGATGCTTACGAGAACAGGTCTGGTCTCAGCCAACGGAGGTCTATGGTGCATACCTTGTGGGCAGTGTGGTATTGAGGGCTTTGAATTGCTCTTTGATATTTATAATCTTGTTGATTTTTAAAAGCAATTCTTCTGGTGTGTTTAATATCACGGGCACAAGGAGGACTCGAGAGGCCTAAGGCAAGAGAGAGGATTACTCTTTGCATACAGGCTCAGCAGAGCGATAACCTGACGTAACAGGATCAGACACCTGGTTTGCTTCTGCATAGAGAACTCATAGGCAATCAGCCCCATTTGCCCCTGCCTGCTCAGCCATGACTCCAGGCTGTGAAAAACATGAATTATGTGCAGAAAAAGTTTTGAGACTAAACAAAAAATTCATTTCAGTTTCTTTTCCTTGTTTCCAACTACAGCCTGTTGGGTACAACCAGGCCAATATACTCAAACACTTTCTTTACATAGAAGGACCAGAAATGTTTTTCTTTTCTGAACAGAATCTGAGGGTCTTGTGCAAAGACAAAGGCTGGGATTTAAAGATAATGATGAATGTGTTTTGAGCTGTAAAAATAATATTCCAAAGAACATGGGGCTGGATGAAGTACCAGACTGGAATGTAAGTGTTTGGGGGCAGTGGGGTGAAGGGAAATGGTTTGCTCTTCTGCAGTCCAGCTATTAGCCACAAGCCAGCAGTCTTGCACTTGGACTTTGCACCCCTGTTGCAAGGCCTACACCTTCCACATTATAGTACTTCTTATGTGCCTTCTTTCCCACTCTGCGGCTGCTCCCGAGGGGCCTCTGAGGATGCTACGGAAGTCCTGTGCTGGAGAACACCCTCCAGCTGCAGCCCTGAGCCGGTGTCATTTCCCACAACTGTGGATTTGTCCCATCTTAATGTGATCCCATCTGATGTCCTGGAGAAGAAGGTACTTTCAGGGCTGTTTCACACTGGGAGCTGCTGCCTCTGCCCATGAGGCAGCCCTGCTTGCTGCCCCTCTGCCCTCAGGAGCCACTGTTTTGGGGCCACCTGGCAGCTGCAGCCAGAAGTTTTGCTCTTTCAGCAAAACTGGGGTGTGCATCACGATGCCTTTGCCCCTACACTGACTTACTGCCAGCAAGCACACGTATAGATCTTGCTATATATAAACAAGCAGGGTCAGAGCACTATTTTTAGCCTATCTCAAAATACAACCCTTGCTGCGCATTTCTTGCCACTGATTTATAGTCCTGTCTCCCTGCTGCCAAATGTCCTGTGAGGTCAGTGAGGTCTGTCAGCTCTGGGACCAAAGTGGGGCAACAGGGTAGAAAACTTTGCTATAGGATGTCTCACAAAACCAGGCCCTGCCATGAGCACAAAATGGGGTGGGCACTTGTGCTAAAATATCGCTTTGACATTTCAGGTGAGGAAATCTCCAGGACAATTTTTACCATGCAGAGTCAACCACCCTGTAAAATGAAAGCCCAGCAGATCTAATGTTCCAGAGCCAGCTGCGGGCACAGACAGGGAGTGTCAAGAAGAGCTGGACAGAGCGTGACACTTGTCATACCACCATAAGCCTCTCCTGCAGTACTGGGTACAGACAGATTTCTTCTCTCTAGGGCTGAGCTTTGTTCCCTCTTATAGCTGGTAGGGTTGGGGAGTACAGGGCAAGAGCAGCTCATTTATCTTGTGCCAGTATGTGACGTGATTGGTGCTACAGTGTGATGGTTCCTGTTACGCTTCAAACATTTTCTGAGAGCCATCATGGTAACAATGAATAAAGTGCTGCTTGTGGCCTGTGGACATGGGTGATTTTAAGTACTTAGCTTTCCATCTTCCTGAGGCAAGACTGCCTTTGGAGGTGTTTGCAGTGCAGTTGATGTGTCACTGCTGCTATTTAACCTGGCTACATGGGGACAGGGGGTGGATGACCTAAAGCTGCGGAGGGAGGGATTATTTCCATAAAGGGAAACAGACAAGCATAAAAGGTAGGGCTTGGCTGCAGGTGGCATGGGAAGGGGATGGAGGTGACATGTGAGAGGGTAGTGAGAGTGAACCTGGGGGGTGGTGACTACTCCTCTTGCAGCGACAGATCTTTCCCGTGGCTGCATGCTCTGTCCCTGGCCCCTTTCCTCTGGCTCCCTGGGGTGCACACCCAGCCTGCTCTGGGAAGGTGGAGCGGAGTGCCACGTGGGAGTCTGTCTTGCTTCTCTGGCCCCTGGTGACAAAGATGTCCCTAAGGGACAGTTTGCTTTGAAGGGCTCTGTGTTGCAAAGGGCTCCCACGCTCCCTCGCTTTGCCATACCATTGCAAGTCACAGTGCAGCTGCTGAGATGAGCCAGCTGCCTGCGCGTACGTGCTGCAGCCCAGGATGAGCTGATCGTCTTACTCGCTTTCATCACAGGCTGAGCTTAATTTCATTTGCCTGCAATAGTCCTGGCTCGTCCAGCGCGTAGCTGGTTACTCATGGTAACTCGTGTCACCAGAACTCAACTCTGAGTCCCACCTCTGGCAATTTGGCTGTAAATGTTGTGCTATTTCGGGACTTTTTTCTTACTATCTTGGCTCCTGGAAGCCTCTGGTCTGACAAAAATCTGTTCTTTTGCTTTTATAACATTTTCCACACTTCCTGTCTATGGAGAAAAAAGAGCTTGAAAATGGGATTCCAGTATTCTTGGTGGGCTGGGAAATGAGAGGGGAAATGCATCAACTATTAAAAAATAATCATGGTTTTCTAGCAGTTTCATATCAGAGGGAGTCAGGGATGTTTTGAAACAACCCTTTCTATTTATTCATTTTATGAACCATGGCTCTTTGTAACTTTATACCAGTTAACTGAAGGGCAACAGAGAACTAATTGTATCTTGCCTTTCTTAATCTTTATACTGGGGTTAACATGGATTTCTAAGCGGAAAACTGGAAGTATCCTACTAGATCAGTCAGTGGATCTAGTAGAACTCCTGTGCAAAAATCCACAAGCTGCAAATCTATACCAAATGGAAGACTGTGCACAGAATCCTTTCAGCAAATACCTGGAGGAGGAAGGCAAAGATTATGAAGATGTGTGAAATGGACAGCTAATTTCTTACAAGTTCCTTACAGTTACCCATGATGCTTTTAAGGGAAAATATTGTAAGTTAATCTATGTTACATATATGTTGTATAATCATTACAATTAATTTATTAATTCCTTATTTGTAATTAATGAAAAAATATATAAAGTAGAAGTCTTTCAATGCCAAACTATATTTACATGGGGGCAGGAAGCTGTAGCTATTAAGCAATAGTAAGCTTCCCACTTGGGGTTGAGTATCAGTGTCAGCTATAACTGAATTTTTTGTTCATGACTTGCCGATTATCAGAATATAAACTAGGAGAAGAAAAGACTGGTAATGTAGGCTTGCTACAATCTGCTGTAGCCCAGGAAGAGTCTGGAGACTGCAGAAATCTGGGAAAGACAGAAAAGCTGTTGAGTCATAGTATACCTTAAGGAAGACTTGCCATTAAGTGGGGTAGCCCAATATTTGGAGGGGCACAATGAGAATTTCCTGCCTGCCCCCTGCATTCCTCCCACCACAGATCACAGAGCACTCCCTGCCCACACTGCATTAATTGCAAACTAACTTCATACCTATAGAATGAAGGACAAAACCTGCAACAACTTTGAGGTGCTGCACAAACAGGATGTGAGTGATTAAGAGCATCCCTGGTGTCCCAGGTCCTGGCTGCAGCAGGAAGCTTTGTATTATAAACCTCTGAGATTATTCTAATAAACAGACTGTAACTCACCTCCCTGTGAAGCCCAAATATATTGCTCTGTGTGGTGATGCTGTGGTATCTGACAGGATACACTGACCCCCAGGAGGTTGGGAAGAAGTGAGAAGTAGTTTGTTAAGATTGTAATGGGCACTTGGTCTGCTGGCTGTGGGGGATTCATGGTGGTGTGGAGGTGGGGATAGAGACCAACCAGCTCATCAAATGGAGACAGGATCCCATCTTCCTCTGTTAAGTCCTGTCTGGCATCTGGTTGGGTTGTTCTATCTGAGAAGCACTAATTTGGAGAGCTGAGCTGTGATGGCTAGCTTTGGCAACAGGAAATGCTCCTGCATTTGGGGTGGCTATAGGGCCAAGGGACACTGCTCCCAGTGCAGTGCATGGCAAAACTCCTGCTGCTGCTGTCAGCTGCTGTCTTACAGCAGCAGAATGAGCTTCTGGAAATCCTGACCTACCTCTGCCACCCAGCTTGTCTTCCAAGACCACAGGCCTCCCTTTTTTTTTCACTGTGCACCTGTGTGCTCACTGCCTCAGCTCATCTCTTCCTCCCATTTCGAGCATTTCATTGAATATGGCTTTTTAGTGATCAAAAATCATAGTGGTAAATTGGCACTATCTCTCTCTTAACCCATAATATTCTGGCATTTATCTCACTTCCAGCTAGTCACGAAGGGAAAGACTAAGCAGGATCAGGCAGGCAAAAAAAGATAGCCAGTGCCTAGCTCGTGATGTATGGTCATTTTGCACTGAATGAAGAATCTATGCTGTCTGATGGATGTGGTGGCCAAAGCCCAAATTCCTGGGTCCACATCATGGGGAAGGGAATAGATGAAGAACCAGAGGAACCTAGGATTTGAATTTTGGCCAGGGCCTGTTTGCTGCTCCCATCGACAGCACCCCAAGTGCTAATTATAATTTCCTTATTCTGCTTTGGTCAGGGCATATGACAAAGTGGGGTGAAAGCCAAAAATAAGCGGCCCTCAGAATAGCCCTCTCCACATCTTCCTGCTAATGTCATCTCTGAAGAAGACTGCTTGTTCCCCTTCAGATGGGCTTTCAGAGGCTATTTTAATCCTTTTTTAGTGGCAAACAGCATTTATCAGAATAAGTGTGGGCTGGTTGCCAGCTCCTTCAGATCTTTGACAGCCTGGAGGGGAAAGTCTTTGAAAAATAACTGAGTGTGCTTCTACTGCATGTTGCCCTGCCCAGGGGATTTTGGGGACAAAATAAGGAAACATTCATCTGATGGAGCAGAGCCCAGGAACCATTGCTTTGCTAAAACCAGCAATTCCCCTGTCATCACCTCCTGTTCCCAGGAATCAGAGCTCTTGTTCTTGTCATCAGTGTGGATGTTTTCAGATTCAATTTAGCAATCATCAGGAGGCAAGAAGCAAGGTTGGCAAAAAGGTTAGAGAGGCACTCATTTCTGAGTCACTGCTTAGAACATGACCCTGGCTAATTCTGTTCAAAAATTGTCACTAACAGTCATCTCATGGCCACTCGGTGGTCTCGGGTGTGTTTATGATCTTTGCCAAGTTCATAAACTCTTCAAAGTTATATTTTCGAAAATGCCATATTGAACATTAATTGGCATTCCCAGGGAAGCAAACCTGGAACAGGCTGTGAAGATTAGATTCTCCCTTTCCCTGGAGGAATTTTGGTACCTCAAGATCTTGCCCTACTGCTCCATCTCAGTGGTCTGTCTTGATCTCTGTGACTGTCATTTTTCATTTTTCTAAATAAATTTTAACATATCTTAGGAATAATATATGTGATGGGTTACTGCCTGACTTCCCTGGGCAAGGGGGTGACAGGCAAGGGAGAAAGAGCCACAGAAGGGTAGAGGATAACATGAGAGATCTTGGGGCTTGACAGAGGTTGCCATAGGAGAACTTTAGGAAAATATTGCTACATTTATGTGTATTGCTGTTCTCATTTGTCAGAGTGACTTTGAAGATCACTTGATCTGGTTTTAATCCACTGATATCTCTTGTATTCAAAACCAGGCTTCTGAAATGTAGATCAGAAGAGGTTCATGAGTGGTACGGTGAAGAAAGTCTGTTGAGTATGTGATACCTGATGCAATTTTGGATCCATGATCCTGGCCCCACATCAGCATAACAATGATAAATTTTTTGCTATGCTGTGGAAAGTTGTTGCATTTCATCAAGAATAGGATGATACACATCCGTTTTTCTCTCTCTCCTGACCTGAGACCCAATTATATGTTTTATGATGTGCCTAATATGTGTCATGTGTTTTGACAATCACAATAAACATTTCAGGATGATATAGGAATTTTCACAATGCTGCTAAGTTCTTGTTTCTTTATTATTTAAAAGAGCGAAGACTGGTAGTAACAGACGTGTATATGTAGATGCAAACAAGCCTTCAAGGAATATCAGCCAATCTTTTTCTTCCTATTTGATTTCACTGGCTTTGTGAGAGGAGAGGAG
>JAWWES010000168.1:21660564-21830699 GCA_035583135.1 Lophotriccus pileatus
GAGGAGAGGAGAGGAGAGGAGAGGAGAGGAGAGGAGAGGAGAGGAGAGGAGAGGAGAGGAGAGGAGAGGAGA
Organism: Lophotriccus pileatus; assembly: GCA_035583135.1. NCBI lineage: Eukaryota > Metazoa > Chordata > Aves > Passeriformes > Tyrannidae > Lophotriccus > Lophotriccus pileatus. The sequence goes on from JAWWES010000168.1 coordinate 21,660,637, forward strand.
GGAGACTTGGCTGGAGGTGAACAGGTAGAACACATTTCTAATTATCTCAAGTCTGAAATCTGTCTAGATCATCCTTGTGGCTATTTTGGACCTCCATCAGTGCACTGTCTGGGTCTTGTGACATGTGCATTTGTTGCCTGACAAATGCTAATAAACCTGACTTACCTATTGTGTGTCATCCTTTCAACATCAGTAGGGCAGTTACACTTTTATGATGAAAGACAACCCCTTTAACTGGATTGTGTAAGGTTTCCAGCAAAAAACAAATGGCAGTCCTTCACCTACCAGCTCCTGTCAATTCTGTTTCACTTTTTTTCACATATGTCTTTGGCTGTTGAGTGTGACAGTCTTGAAGCTTTGCAGTGGGAAGAGTACAGGATGACTCAGTCTGCTGCAGCAAGCTGGAAAGTTTCTGGTCGCTGCCTCCAGACTAATTAATTTATCATGAAAGTGGAGGAGTTTTGGTTTGCTGACTATTGCCATACTTGTTTTCCCTGCCTGGGCTTCCCCCGTTATTTCTAGGTGGATCTTTAATGGAAAAATTGTGTCTGCCTTCTGTAAGTGCACCCGTCTCTGCGATGATGCTGCAGTCCCAGATGGGAAACCCCAGCAGTGTTTTCCCTTGTGTGACTCCAGGCCCCCTGCACCATGACAGCATACCCGGGGCATGGCAGGGACCAGGCTGCTGAGAGTACGCAGGGTAGCAGGGACGGCACCTGCAGCCCCACGGAGAAGGCAGCTGCTCTTGGCTCACTGCACCGCTGTCTTGGCTGCTTCCTGCCTTGGTGCCTTACTTGTGCCAGCTAGAGCCTTGAGGGAGCTGCTACTGATTTACCAGTTCAGTAAACACCCCTGCTGCAAGTGCAGATGAAAGCATCCCTATCTCAGGTAGGCCTGGTGCCAGAAGTGCCAGAGAGCAGTCCAAATGGTTGCAGGGAAAGCTGGAAAGGACATTTTATGATCCTAGCAACAGGTTTGAGTCGTGAATGCCCTTCCAGTCCTGCACTCCTGCATTCACAACCTGAAGTGCCAACTGCCTTGCCACAGCTATTCCTGCTCACTACAGAGATGGGTTTACTCTTATACAGTTCTGCCATGGAAGTCAGTTTTGATATGTGTGTTAGGTAGTAAAGCTTGGGCATCCTCATGACTACTAAAAGTGCTGCAATGCTTTTGACTGGAGAATAAACACATCTTTGTCACCGTGGCTCAGCTGTATTCTCTTCCCTATATTCTCAGGGATAGGTGCTGCTCCTCACCTAGTGATGGTGGCATTTAAGAGACTGAATTTCTGTAGAGGGTCTAACATTTGGAGTTAAAAGAAAGTTTGCATCTCTGAACATCTAAAAGTGGTAGTGGATGACATAAAACTGAGTACTTGTGGGTAAACTCTTTATAGGCAAAATGAGAAGGGATGAGCTTTGCCAGAGTTTGACCTTGACTACACCATCTGCAGAAGGTCACAGCCTCTGTTTTGTGCTGAGGAAATGCTGAGAGCAGACTGTGAGAAGGCAGGAGGAAGCAAGCAGGGGCTTAAGGAATAAGAGGAGAGAAAGCCAGAAATGACACTTGAAGGCAAGAGACTGGTGGAGAGCGTCAACTCCTTAAATTTTCAGGGTCGCAGAAACAAAGGGGAGGCCTTGTGCACTTAATATTTAGTTTTGTCTTTGAATACTTGTATAAATACAGGGGTAGAAGTTATCTTAAAAGGTTTACATTGCAGTCTGGCAAGCAATGTTTCCTTCTCATCATTTCCTGCAATTCCCTTGGTAGAAGTCAATTCCCGAGGCAGAGGCAGTACACAGTGTGTGCGTGTAGTGGGGGTGCAGTACAGAAATGAGTAAGCAAAGGGTTGCCTCTTGCCCTGAGTTCAGAGTGCTTGGACATGCTGTCCTGACAGTAGGGCACACACCAGAGGCGGGGGGCAAAGCTCTTTTCCCGGCAGGTCAGAACTGCCTTTAGCATCTGCATTCCCACCCAATCCTCCACAGCCCTCTCACACAGGGCACTTTGACAGAACACTATTTTGGATGGGCTTCCAGAGACCTTTTAAGTTTCCTTTATTGTTTCAATTTCCCAGTAAAACTTGTCTGAATTATGCAGGCTTTTTACAGCAAAACGGGTTCAAGACCCTCTATTTTTAGTCCAGCTCTAAACAAGTGCAAGAATTACCGCTTGTTAGTCTCGTGTTCCTCTATGGCTCTCTCCCTCACCAGGGCTGCCAGCTTTCTGTGCCAGGTAGCTGTTTGGTAGCAGGAACAGTCAGAGAACTGGGACTACTTAGCCTCAAAGAAACCATAACCTGCTTTTCCAGGACCATAAAAAGCCAATCAGTGCTCTTGATTTGTCACAACAAGCTGATGTGACATCAACAGCAAGTCCAGGCTGCTCTCAGAACAGGATATCTGAAAAGCATGCAGGCTTTTAGAAGATTGTTGATCAGGATAGAGCATGAGACAAACGTAACCATATAACAGAGGAGTATTGAGAGTGTATGTGTGTGTACTGTTTATACAATGATGTATTTGTGCACGATATGTTACAGATATTTAAATGCACATTCCTTGATGGGAAGAGCTGTACTTGAGAAACCATTTGCAATCATAACAAGGAGTTGGGTTGACCTGAGGTAATGTTAACTGTGGCAGAGTTCCTTACTCAATTTCTGTTTATATAAAGCATGTATGTGCTCTCCTTCTGTTTTATATACAAATTCACGTGGAGTCCATCCCAGGAAGCTTAACACTAAAGGATGCTGATTGTGGCATGAGCGGGAATGGCTGGAAAACTCAGAGGAGCCTGCCCTCATAAGAGACAGTGATTGCCACAAATCCATTGTGCTAAATCCCTTGCTTGTATTGTCTCTCCTCGTTTGACCCCAGCTGCAGCAGGTTTGAAAAAACCTTGCAGCACCCCTAGGGCTAATTGCCCCAGGAAGATCCCTGTGAAGTAGGAATGGTGGGCTAAACTTCAGAAAGGACAAGGTTGCCTCTGCAGCATGTACATATGTGTCTGTCCCAACTTCAATCCACCTATTGCCTCTTCCTCAAGGCTCTGCTGCAACTAATCAGCCAGCACAGCTTCCTTATGTACACCACTTTGGAGAGAGGATTTTGAAGACTCTGCAAAAGCCATGAAAGCAACTCCAGCCTCCTTGTCACCTTCTTGGCACAGGGGTCATCCTTGAATGTGCAGGAAATGTGCAGCCATTTGCAAAGCCAATTCCCTACCTGCTTGTCTTCCCTCTGCTGGCTTCTCGGCTGAAGTTGCTCAGACTGCTGCTGCTCTATCAGGCAGACCCCCACGGCTGAGGATGGTGGCACGAGAAGTGGTAAGTCCCAGGCAGGGGGATGCTTGGCTTGGATGGCTGGACTGTGTCCCAGGGCCCCTCTGTGTCACTTGATGTAGCTTGAACCCTTAAGGTCCAAACAGTTTTGCAGATGACATGGAGAGGCTCTCAGAGCAAGTCCAGCAGGGCCTGCACAGAGTTGGCCTCAACGGGCTTTTTCACGCCGTGAAAGTATGGAGGTTTTCACACAGGTGAGCATGGAAGTTGGTTGCACATGGAGGGAGGTGACATGCTTCCTGAGAGACTCCAACCCTCAGCTGTTCTCCCCTGTGTGTAAGTTGTGAAAAACTATAAGGACTTGAATAGGTAAAACCTGTAAGTGGCAGATGAGCTTTACTTTCCATCCCCAAAAGACCACTGAGAGCTCAGCACAGGTCCCATCCTGCCTCCTGAGGGCACCTGTGAAAGTCTTGTCTCCTGTGACTGTCCCAAGACAGCTCTCTCCTTGTGCCTCCCTCTACCCTTGCCCAGCTCATGAGCAGCTCTGAGGGCGTGAAAGGAAGGGACAGCTTTTATTCCAGCTCCCACAGACCAGCTGTGCCTCCCTGGAGGGATTCACCTGGGGCTGGAAAAGCAACAGGCATTGACAGGGTGCAGCTCCCCTGCCTCAAGTGAACTTTGCACTGCACAGCCTCGTGGGTTGGAAGTCCCAGGGGAGAGTTCTGTGTGGATAATTGCCTCTCTCCTTCCTGCAGAGCACCACCGAGGCATATGTTGCTGCTTTTCTGCTCAAAATCTATTCATCTGCAGACTGAAATGAGAACCAGCTGGTGGTTGTTTTGGATTTATTTGGAAAAAAAAAAAGAAGTCTTCTGTAAAGCATTATTCTGTTTTGAGTTCCTGTTTCCTTTCCCATCTGCCCAAGGAGCTGTGTTTGTAAGTCTCCCACTGTCCGCATGTCCTCACTCACAGCATGGCTCCTCTGTGCTGGGTCCCAGTGCAGCTCCAGTGGGCAGGCATGGGGTTACGTTTCTCCCTGGGCTGTGTGCAGGGGAGCTTGTGCAAACTCTCTGTTTCTTAGTTCGGCATGTTTTCATCTGCTTATGGTTCCCCTCCTCCCGAGTTTCCCGGATTTGAGCAAACCCAGAAATCTCAAAGCAAAACACTGCTGAAACACCATCTGCTTTCACGTCAAAACAGCACACTTCCCAGCCAGTCCTCTGCCAGCTGCTTGACTCTCCATTGCAGCCTGCAACTGCGTATTATCACTGGCACCAGCACGGAGTGCCTGGTTTGGTGGTATTTTGCACCCACAAAGTCTCTGCAAACATGCAAAAACACAAGGCACAGGGCCACTTTTCAAAAACTGGGCAGAGCAAACCCAGCATCACTGAGCAACTTCTAGACTGCAATTTTTACACCGTTTTTTGTTTTTTGTGTTTGATTTTATGGGAGTACGAAACTCTGCTTTATTTGTTTAAAATGAGAGGCCAGATGCTGCTCTCAGTTGCACCAAAATTAATCTGGATTTACACTCAAGTTTTGGAGAAAGTAAATATTTCTCTGCATCCTCTTTTTTGTTTTCTACAAATGCCCTTTCTATTTCCTTCAGTTTTTGACAGCTACATGAAGGATTTCCTCACTGGATTTTTAATATTTATTAAAGAAATTGTGGCTTTCAAAAAGATTTCACTTCCTCTTAGAACTCGTAACAGTAATTAAAATATCTTCTGTAACACAGCACAATTTGTTCTGATATCTTTCAGTGCTTTCAGAGGTCTTTGCTGTTCTTCCCAGGCACTTTTCATATTTTTAAGACCAGAGGGACCTTTATGATTATCTGTTCTGACAATAAATCTCACTCAATAATTTCTGCTTCAGCGTTTCTTGAGATGCATTGTATTTTGAAAAAAAGGCTGTTTAGTCTTCAGTTCAAGACCTCAAACTGTGGAAATTCTACCCCATTCCTACACAAATTGTTCTAGTAGTCAAAAGCTTTTTTTAAACAATGCTCCTTATAGTTCCTCTGAATTTGCTTGGATTCTGTTTCCAATGACCACAAGAAGTTATATTCCTGCTTTTTTTCTCTCTACCTGATTAAAGACCCCTAATCTTAAAAATTTCTTGTTGTTCTGATAATTGTAGACAGTGCTCAAGCAATCTTTTGACTTTCTGTTGGGTAAACTTGGATTGACCTTAAGTTTCTTGCTAGAAGTATGTTTCCCAGATGCTCTATCTTTCTTGAAGCTCTTCCCTGAACTCTTGACCACTGCTATGTTGGTTTTGAACTGTGAACTCTGACATACAACCACACATTTTCTTTTGATGCAGTGTAGTAGTTTCTGCTGCTGTTTCAACAGCATTGTATGCTGAGGTAATGCCACCTCTCTGCTTTTACATGATACTTTCATGCTTATAGGTCCAAGAATTACATTTGTCCAACCACCAGTTTCATGTCCAGGGATCATGTTTAACTGACGACGTACCACGACCTCTGGGTACAGATTTGTGCTCATCCCTTATGGACGTGTTACTGTGCAAGGGACTGTCTTCCCCTATACACACATAACCATCACTACCATATGAGTGATCCCACTTTGGATGCGTTGTACAAATTAAATTATCATGCTGGACAGGCTTTTAGGTGAGCCTGTACATCTGAGCATGCTCCCTGGCTTTCCAAGCTTACCATTTTTGTATCATTCTTAATGCTACCTGCTTCCCATGAGCAATACTAATTTTGCGGATTGCTGTTTTTATAGGACAATGTCAAGTGAGGCTGTAAAATTACTCCTGCTGTAAACATACTGATAGAGTTATCTCCATTAAATAAACTAGTGATCTCACCAAATACAGGGCCTGTTTTCATAAAAAAGACATGCAACTTTCCTAGAGAGAAAGGAGACTCTGTCTCTGCAGATACTAAAAGTGAACCAGACAAGTCCCTGAGTAACCTGACCACCTAATCACACCTGTTTGCATGGCTGCTTCAATGAGATGACTTCCAGAGGTCCCTCCCAACCCCAATTTTTCTGTAATTATATAATTATGTGACTAATTAGGTTACTACTTATAATAACTGTCACTGTTCTCTACAGTCACCTTTCTGCATTTCACGCTGCTTCAATGACAGGTTAACTGGAATAGGCCCTACAGATTTAAATATCTTTTATATTAAATCTGCTTAATGAACTCTGTGGTTATGGATGAAATAGAGAGCACTTCACTATCAGGTAATCCTGCTCATGCCAAATACAAATCAAAGGTGCTTCCAAAAGATGCCTTTCTGTGAAGGCTGACAATGTTGCAGAGGGTGCCTGCTGTCAGATATGTGTTTTGGGGGCTGACACTGGATAGCCTGCAGATATTTGCTGGGGGCCTCTCTTGCACTCTGCCCAAAGAGAAGCAACCAGAGCCTGTGGTTGTGCTCCTGCCATTCCTAGAGCATGACTACCAAGCTGGCAGTCTCCAGGAGAGGTCACTCCTGTCTGCCAGAACCTGCTGGCACTGGACTGCCTCTTCCCAGAGCGGATCCTTACCCTCACCTCTGCAACAGGAAAAAGCATGGTGGGAAGGAAAGTCATCTCGTGAAGGTGGAGGAAAGTATTGCTCCTTCTCTCCCCAATCTGCCTTTCCCATCCCAGATGCATCCAGCAATATCAGAAATGTCAGGCATGTGACAGGCCTGTGATTGCCCTAAAACCTATTTGATCAAGTTTATTTTAATAACAGAATATTTTCAAATTGTTCTGCTTTTAATTTCTTTATCATGATCACAATTTCCTTCTTAAATACTTAAATAGCCATTCTCAAACTCCTGTTGAGGAGCTATTCCAACACTTAATGGTAACTTTTGATCAAGCACCATTTTCGAATCTAATTTAGATTAAAAGAGATCTCTGAAGATACCTGATCCTTACATCCACTCCAAGCAGGACCAACTGCAAAGCTGCATTGGGCTGCTTAGGGCCATATCTGCCTGATTACTGAATATCTTCATGAATGGTGATTTCACAGCCTCTCTAAGAATCTCTTGCACTGCTTGACCATCTTCATTAGGGTCAAGCAGTGCTTTGTAGCTTAATACTCAAGGCAAATTCCCTTGCTCTGTCCTTTGTCAACAGCATGTAATCCTGTTGTTGTGCCCTTTATTGAGATCTTCTAATGTATTCCCATGAAGCTTTCCCTTCCATTTCCCATATTAGTCTGGGTGCCCTTCCTGAAGGGTCTAAACTAGCAGGGGCTAAGCATGTACTCACTGTACCTGAGGGAGTCTGGAGCACTACAGCTCTCCAAATGTGCTTTATGTTAAGAAATGTGCTCTAGGGCTAGAAAAGAGAAGCATGGTAGAGGCAGGAGGCAGCTGGGACCCCTGTTAGCTTCCAGAGAGGCCTCTGGGGTGGCACAGGGCACTGCATGCCCAGGGCTGTGTTTGTGCAGCCCTTTGCCCACCTTGAAGACACAGCTGCTGCTTTATCGCTGCTGCCTGGGCTGGGTGTCATGCTCTGACTGCCTTCGCTGTTTGTTTTCCTCCTTGTGAGTTCAGTTGTTTTGCATCTGCGAGGCTGAGTGGGTGGTGTGTAGTTTCTGTACACTCTGTTCTTTTGGTGAGTTTGGTTTAGTCTGTGTTTTTAAATGCAGGTTGTGCTTCGCAGAAGGGACATTACTGTCACTGAATGGCATCATCCATTTAAGTACCTGGTTTAGCTTTTGCACCAGAAAATCTGATGAGATACAAGCTGTCATCTTTTTTTTTTTGGTCTGGTTAGAGGAAGTCACGATGTTTTTTCAGGGAAATCTTTATTCAAAGATCTGAAAATGTATAAACAAGTACATGCTTTCTCTGCTTTTCTTTGTCAGGCTGTCAAAATTTTCCCAGGCCACCCTGGTGTGTGATTTTCACTTGTTATTCCTTCTTCTGGATGACAACAGAGAAATGAGTTGACAGGCAGTGGTGTATGAGGCAGAGACTTGCTCTGGGGAGACAAGTGTTTAGCTTTAAAGAAAACTTAGCTCTGGTTTTGGCAAGGTTGGATCACTGACCCTTCCACAGAGCAATGGTGACTTCCATCCAATGGTATTATATGGCTAAAGAACACAAAATGCCTGAAAGAGCTGTCCTCTGTGTTTTGTGGATGGGAAGGTGTGCATGACTTTTTTTCCAAGGGATTTAGGCTAGGCTCAAACCTGAAAATATAAGCATGTGTTGACTTACTTATAAAATCAGTCTCCTGCCAACAATACAAATAGTACATAACTTTCCAGCCTCCGAAGTGTAGGGCCTTACATTTATTCTGCTCTCACTTACGCTTTTATTTCAGCACGATAACGTGTTGAAGGGCAGACTCAAGCCCTAGGCTGCTCATCAGTTTGTTTCATTGGGACCCAGTTAGCAGTTTGAATGCTGAGCACAGGGCGATGACAGGGAGAACTGAGATCTGCCTGGTCTTTGACCTTCAAGGTCAGACCTTAGCAAATCACAGCATGTAACAAGAGGGGAGAAGGAAGGTATGCCTGGGACTTGCATGGTTATGTTGTGTTAGTTTGAACTTAAAACAGCAAAGGGTGAGAAGCAGTGGCTGGTAGTGGTTGTACTGGTGTGTAGAATGTCCATGTTGGTTGGAGACAGCAGTCAGAGGGGAAAGGGCCTTTGGCAGGCTCATGAGAGGGAAGCAGGAAGTGGAGAACCTTAACCATGAGATGCAAGGTGCTTAACTGGGTGTAACTGGTCCCTATCTTTTAGAAATCCATGTGATGGGCTGGAAGATGTACAGGCTGTGAAAAGAGAGGAGGAGGGTGGGGAGTAGAAGAATATAAGGTATAAGAAAATGGGGTGGCAAAGTAGGAAGGGAAAAGCTGGAGTGGTACAGACACCCTGAAAAGGGCATAGTCAGGTTGGTGAAAGATTTCCCATGTGACTTGTTGAAACTTGGGACAAAATCCAAGTTCTAAATATTAGCTGTGCATTCAGACACAAGGAGACATGTAAGGAAACTCAAGTTTGAGAAGTGTGACTTGTCCACATCCCTTATCTCTTCTGCTTGTTCTTCTTCTGTCAGCCTCACACTGTAGCTGAACAAAGCTGGAGGTTTCCAACCTGCTACACGTGAGTCTTGTATGGAGTAGAGAGCATGGCCTGCTGCCTCCCCTGCTTGTTCCCAGGAAAGGACTCATCATTGCTGTGAGGCATATGAGAACACAGGCACATTGGAGCATTCCAGGCATCTTCTGATCCAGGCAGCAGCCTATCAGTTATGTCTGTGAGAGACTGATAACTGAGAAAGGGTGGGAGAGTTATAGGGAAGAACATAAGGAGTGAGGGGAGGGAGGGGTATGCTGTTTGACTTTGGTTGCTTGAGGTGTCCAGGGAAGTGCTCAGCAAGGTGCTATTTTATTTGCCAAAATCCACAACAGATGCCAGAGTTGCCTAGGGATCATAGGCATGGCTGTTCCTCTGTCAGCCTTCAGCATTCCTTATGGAACTATGTATAGGAGGGGAAAGCTTCAGGTACACGTGCTATCCTGCAGTGGATGTGAAGCCACAGGTAAATGTTCTGTAGCCTCATGAAAAAGATGCTTGTCAGCTGTCTGACAGCATTTTGTCCCTGTAGAGGTTAGTGTTGTGTTGAAAAGTCAAAGGCAGAGTAATGCTCTATTAAATACTTCCCCACATAGCTGCCTTGCCTGTCCTGGAGGTCCTGAGTATGCTATGCTCTGCTAAGCCCAGGCTGCACAGCGTGGGGACTCAAGTGGGTTATGTTTTATGTCCTCTGGAGTCTGTGCAGAGTGCCCACAGTAGGATCTTGGGTGCAGTGGCAGCTATCTGCTTGGGGATCCTCTGCAGGGGCGGCTGCTGCTCCCTTGGGCCCATCACCAAACAGTGGTGCTTTCCTGTAACGCCCAGGTCAATCTCTCGAGGGCTTTATTCTTTGCACGCCTGAAAAGACACGGTCCTGATGCCGACTCACAGCCGGTTGCAGTTCACAGCATTCATCAGCCTGTTATTGTTGTGATACTGCTCATGTATTTCCTTCTCTCACCCACTGCCTTTCCAAGGGGAAGCTGTGATAATGACAGGACTTCTTGTTCTTTGTCACAGAAATTGGGTATAATTGCTCCATTTTGGAGGCTTTAAGAAGTGCAGCAAGGGAACAGGCTGGATTCATTCTGGAGACATCAGTCATCTGAAGTATTTGGTAGATGGCACATCAGAGCTGGGAAATGACTCAACCATCTTTGTTAAAAGCAGTCATTGGGCTCTGGGAATAAAATTAGAGGGAGGGAGCTGAGAGGGGTGCAGGAGGGGAAAAGAGACTTGAGCAACAGAGATGATGCTGTGTTCTGTGCTGCTGTAGTAGCAGAGAGTTTCCTCTTGCCAGAGCTGTACGTGAATCATCCCTTCAATCGAGGAACTAATTCACTAGCCAGCCTACCCAAGGTGCAAAGGGCAAGGTGTGCCAGAGGGGAGAGGTGGCTAGTGGATGCGGCCGGGCTCAGCACAGCCATGCTGCTGCTGTCAGCAGCACAAGGCCAGTGCGCTGCAGCTCCTTCATGAGTGCCTGCAAATGGTGTTATTTCTGTGAGGGTGTCAGAGAGAGCCCAGACCTCTCTCCTAAACCTCTGGGATCCCTTAGAGAGGTGTGGGGAGATGAGTGCTCTGACTAGGTCTCATATACCTCTTGCTTTCAACTTAGTGTTGAGATCTCCGCAGAAGGACCCCAGCTTCCCACCAGCGTCTGAGCCGAGATGGGCTGTTATTACTAGTGGAAAGCCTCTTTAAGGGGAGTGAGAATTTCCACTTACATGGTCTGATTAAACTAACATCCTGTTCTCAAGTGACATGATGTGTAGTAATCAGGGTGGCCTCCAAGTAAGCCTTCTTTCCAGGGAATATCTGCTTGCTGATGTGCTGATGTGCTGCTGAACTGCCTGGATGGGCTGCAGCTTTACCTTACTGTCACAATCTGGAAACATCCAACTTGAGATAATCCTATCCAGGAGCCATTTGTCCTCCTGGCTGGGCTCACAGAAATGTATTTGGGTTCTGGTTGGCAGGCAAAAGCCTGCCAGTGAGTCTTTGCAGGTCTTGTGTGGCAAACTGGTTGGTGGCAAAACAAGCTGTTTTTTAGTGGGTGTAGCAGGGACTGGCTTGTTTGTTTTTCCTGCTGCCAAGGCCTTGCTTATCTAACCTCAATTTCAGTCCTGTTCTGAATGGAAATATTCTTATTTATGCAGCTGGGGCAGAGGTCCTTTTTGTTTTAACTCTTCTTAGTTTGAACTTGTGGAAGAGAAAAACTTGCATGGTGCCTGTCTGTCTTCTGCTGGGTGAAGTGTGGTGCCTGATACAGGGGTTGTACAGATGAGCACAGGTCACTAAGGCTATCCCCTGGTCAGTAATGAGCCATGGTAATTCCTTTAGTGTGTTTACATGTCTACTTAATTGCATCTAGTAGAATCTAATTTGGGCCTTCTTGCTCCCCCATGACAGTAACTTCCAGAGGTTTCAAACCTGATACAAGCCAATAACATGAAACAATCCCTACTCCAAAGAGGACTCAGAGGTGTAAGTGACACCACAGCTGGAGGACTCCTTTAGGAGCACCACGATCTCCTGAGGGTCTAGAGGCCATCTCCTGGGATGTTGTGTGCTTGGGCACATCTATTTAGGCTACTCTGCGATCTGGCCTGGAGGCTGTTCATGAAGGGGCAGACCACTGAGCATGTTATGCTTCTAGCTGCTCTCATACCCCATGTGAAGGGTTCCTGTGTCTAGGAGACCCTACTGCTTTGTCCTGCTCCTTCTGTCTGTACTCTGGGTACCAGCATCCCTGATGGCCAACAGTGACTTGGCAAGGACTGTTGTGACAGTGGGGACCTTATGGTTCAAGCACTGATGTGAACTCTTTGATTGTGGGAATGAAGGTGAGTGGGTTTTTTGTTATACATTTATATAGAATTTAGTCATTCGCAGAGCGTCTTATGCCTCTTATGTTGCCTACTGCAATGTGTACCAAGTACTGTTCATTCCTAGGAGAAAGGATGCAGAAATGAAATTTCTTCTATATTGCTTCCTTTTATATTGTCTCAATGCACTACTTTATGTTTTTGTTTAAATACTCCACTCTCTAGGTTTCTTTGTTCAGCACAGTCCTTTGTTCAACACAAAGGAAACTCAGTCATTAGTGGTTAATTAGAACGTGCTTTCCTTTCTTAGCTGTCCTCTGCTTTCATGGACTGTCCAGGTGCCTGTTTCCAAAACAAAGTTGATCTCTGTGGTTCCCCTGTGAAAAGCATCCACCTGTGCTAGCTTATGCCTCTGCAGTGATTACTGAAGAGTTGCAGAGCTGGTCGATGCTGCCAATTTAATTGTGTTTCTAAGTTCTGTGACAAGTTGGTTAAGGGAGAACATGTTCATGATCTGCTACAGCTGATGCTATCAGTGACAAGATTATACTGTCTATTTGCATGCTCAAAGTCTTTATTGCTAAGGTCTTAATGACTGCTCTCCTGTAGCCTGTATGAGGAGAAATTGTAATTTTGGGAGCAAGCAGAACTGGGTAGAGCTTGTTAGCAATGTTTCAACAAAGATGATGCAGGTAGAAAATGTGTATGTGCTGAAGTAGAATTGTTTCGTAGAAACATGTGGTTGGACCAACTTCCATTGTCAGGCTTCTGTTGGATAACTTGCCTGTTATATCCTGTTTGATCTTGGAACTGCAGAGAAAAAAAAACCTGCTGAGGTTCGCCCAGGAATTGCTGCCCCATTGTCACAATCCTGGCATCCTCTCATTTCTCAAGATAGGACTTCCTTTTTTCCTTAAAACCTGGAAATTTGGTTCTTGTGTGAGGTTGATGTGACTCTTCAGTTTTGTTGTTGCTCACTCCCAAATAAATTTCTGTCCCTATTCATTGCTGAGTAGCCATGATATTGGAAAAATACCTGACTCTGGTAACGTTACTCAACAGCTACTGAAGTCCTGGGCTACATCTAGTGTTTTGGAAACACTATGTTATCAGTGTTTCTGAAATTAAATCTTACAGGATTTCTGTTTCAGAGGAAACTTGCAACCTTTTTATGCCTATTTGAAATTACATTTCAAGCTATTGAAAATGTCTACAGAAGGGAAATCCTATTACTCAGCTAGCTTGAGATCTGACTTCCACCTTATTGTTGCTGAGGTTTTGAGCAGATGTGGCTGGAGGTGTTATGACAATCACTATGCTCCTAGATAGCAGTTGCTTTCATTGCTGTGTAATACAATATATACTGAGGTTTACTTGCACACAGGCTCCAGAGACTCGTTCAGTGGAGACTAAGGGCAAACCATGTTTGGCCATTTCTGAAATTCTTCACGAGAAGGAAAATTGTTTTACAGGCTCTGATAAGATATTGTTGTGTTTTGTCTCTACAGAATGAGTTTGAAGCGCAACAGCAACAACAACAAAAAAGTATGACTCTTTTCTATATTGAGATTACTTTCTTGGGAATTTGGTCACAAGTATATTTAGTGCTTGAAAAAAAATCCCACAAACACTCCAGAGAATCAAAATCTCTAGGGAGGTTTAATTATTGGCTGAAGAGATCCTATGACCCAATTCTGTGTAGTTTTGTCCTATTACAGACTGAAATCTAATCTGATATATTATGACTCTAAAGCCATGACCTGCCTACCACCTTCATTTCCAGGTGGCTTCACAGGATATTGAAATTACACTTGGTGGGGGCTTCTTAAGTTTCTCTGTGCTGCAATTTTGCTGCCTATAAGCAAACAGAGAACGAGATCTTAATCAGATGAATTCTAAGGACTACAGTCCTTCAAGAAGAATGCAAAACTCACCCACAGCCATCAGTATTTACCCTATAGATCAAATCTCAGGTCAGGCTCGGCGGAAGGTGTTAAGGATTGAAGTCCTGACCTAGGAACAGGCCAACTGGTTTTGAGTCAGCTGCTTTGTCACCAGTTTTATGGAAAAATTTTGGCAAACAGTTATATTTCACCTGTTCTTGGCTCCTCATTTTCAAAGTGAGTGTAGGAGTACCTTTCTGTCTCACAGGCTTGAGTATATAGTACAGCTTGTGAGGCACTGGGCCACTACTGGTTTGGAAGTACAACAAATCTGCCTGTTCTCCTGATTATACAGATGGCAAAGGCAATGTGGGGAGCTGGCTTTGTCTGAGGCAGTGCTAGAAATGATGGACTAATCAGTCTAGTCTGGGAATAGCATGTTCTGATGCCAGATCCCTGCTCCCATCCTGTTGCTATCTCTGTTATGCTTGGCTTTGCATCTGGGGTACAGAGGAGTTTCACCTGGGGGAGTAACTGGAGGCAAAAAACTCAAGTTTCTCTCCTTTACTGGATACATTTTTGTGCTGGAACTGTTTCGGGTTAGCTCAGTCATTAGACTCTCTAATTCCTTCAAAAAAGGTTTGATTTTGTTTTCATAGGCTGACGACATGCTGATGCTTGTCACTTGACTTGGCTGTGTAGCACTTCCCATGACCCCAGTAAGATATTTTGGAAAGGATATTAAAACAAGCATAAATTGGCCCTGAAGAAGAGCATGTTCAGTAAGTGTGTGTTGCAAGCACTTACGTCAAGGAAGCTAGAAATCTATGTACAACCTTTCTCTCCCTGAAAAATTTGTCATGAGGTAGTTTTCCGAGATGCTGACTACTGATTCAAAAGGACCTTGATGCTGTTTATGCCAAATCTGGTTGTCCTTCCCTTTAGTTTTACAGCACTCTCGTTGATTCCACAAACCCATGTTTGATCCCACATAGTAGTGGAACAGAGGAGACTTTGCTTACCTTTCTCTGGGAGTATTGCACATTCTCATGGTATCACACAACTTAGGGCTCTGCCACACATTTAATTTGCCTATTCAATTGTTACTGACAAAGCTGAATGTAGTCAATAAAACGTGTGCCCATCTTGGTCACTGACCAAAGGAAAAAATAGTTAAAGCAAAGCTATGAGGAAATAAAATCCAGAAATATGTGCATATTACTTTTGCCCCCCCACCTTAGCAGATTTTGTTGGGTTTTTTTTTCCTAAAGTTTGCAGTACCTGATTGCTCAAAATGATTGATTAGTTTATGTAAAAACAAGCAGATTGTTTTGGCTATCTCTGGCTGAATGTAGACTGATGTATTTTTTTGATGTTTCTGTAACAGGATGTTTCATGTCTTCAGGCTAGGATCCTATGCAGATCTGTCTACCACTTACTTTTGGGTTTCCCAGTCCACTCACTAGGGCAGAAGCCACTGTGGTGTGAGAGACCCACATCCAAGCCTCCTTTTGCAAAGGCTGATGCCCAGGTGCTTGAGTCACCAGGCAGTCTTCATTATGTTTTGTTGTAGAAATGCTCAGACACCGTCAGAAGAGAAGCCTGAAATACATAGGGAACATATCTGATGGTTTGGTGGCATATCTGACGGTTTGTTGACTGGGACCCTCTAAGAAGGATAATGAGAGCAGACAAAATTATGTCAGCTTGGGATTTTCCCCTACATGGTGATCAATCAGTGCCAGGGCTCCTCTGCCCTCTAACTGTCTGTGGAAGACTCTGCTCCTCTTTATTTCCAGTAACTCCTAAGGTAAAAGTGGGTTCCACTGTCAGATGCTTTGTCCAGCCCATGCAGTCTCACCTCTCTTCTGTAGCCTGGGAATAGTCTCTACTCTTTTGGAAATCCAGACATTTTGTCTGATTCCTTTGGCTGTTGTAGAAAATGCCTCCCAAGGGAAATTATTTGTTTTCCACGTAATAAAACATTTCACTTAATCTAAAGCCAAATGTTTTCAATTTGCCAGATATTCCAAAATATGTCATTTTCAGAGAGACCCACAACAACACTTCCTTTTTTTTTTTTTCCCTGTTCCATGACAGAACAGAATTAATTAACTAGTGCCTCACCTCCTCTCATGCTAAAGGCAAGGACTAAAAAAAAGGGCAGCACTATTTCCCCTTGCCTTGGGGAGGCTCAGGCTGAGGGAAGGGTTGGGGGGAATTGATAAGGGAACACCCACCGGCCCCAAGATCTAGCTCATGTTTGAAAGAGTGAGTCACACCTGCCTGCTTGCTTCCCAGTGAAGAAGCAGCCCTGCAAAAGGAGATGTGATCGGTTCATAGGTTCAGGGCTGTCCTCTGACCAAGGGGTGAATTTCTCAACACCATCTGTCCTTTGGGCACCTTCCTCTTTACCCACTGACAGCTGAACACCTCATTTCACATGCCCCGGGACCACTGAGGTGCTGCTTCTTTCGAGTTGTCTGTCTTTCTTGAACAGTATCGAGGATTACAGTTCCTGCTGTCATGACAGTGACCTTCCTCCAGGCACCAAGGATAGTGTCCAGGGAATGACGTGGTGATGCCATGGCTTCAGTTACATTCCTCCCCTGCAGCTGCTGCCTCTGGCTCTCTTGTTTCCCAGCAACTCTGCCTGCAGGCATGATTCCTGTCTGTTATGGGGATACCTTCACCTCAGCCTCTAATGTCAAATCTGTGCTTTTACTCACAGTCTTTTCTCTCCTCATCTGTCATTCAGCCCATGATAACGCCCCTCTGCTCCTCACGAGGGCTAGATGAGGGAGAGGAGGAACAAGCTGTCTTCCAGCAATGCAGGAACATAAAGCTGGAGCTGCAATTGCAGTTACAAGCACATAAAAGCCATAATTTCTTTGCCAGTGCACAGCCCAGAGACAAAGCCCCTGCAACGCCCTGCTGGCAACCACCCCAGACAGAGACATCTGCGCAGCATATCCTCACAGGGGTGCAGAGAGGAGGGGAAGATATGCCTCTACTCTGCAATTAAGGCCCTCATTTTTTCAGTTTTATTCCCTTCTTGTGGAAACCAGCAAAACACTTTGCTGCTTCTCATCTCTCACCCCCCCTGCAGTGCTTTATGGTGCTTGGGTGCTCCCTCCCTGCTCTGCAGAGCAGCTGCTACTGTGTCCCCCTGCCCCCAGCATCCTGGCAGAGCTGGATGAGCTGCCACCCTGCCTGCTAGCTGAAGCTGAGTAGTGCTCTTCTAGCTTTCCTGACCACTGCTGTGAGGCACAGGGCACTGCTGCTGGGAAACCCCTGTGTGCAGTCCTGCTCTGAGGCACACCACAAAGACTTCAATTATATTTGTTTGCGTCGTGTGCTCGAAAGGGCTGCTCAGGCCTTTCCCCACTGTTTATTATTTTTTAAGAATTTTTTGATTAATCCTCTCTCTATGTCTGTGATTTAAAGCACTCTGATGCGGGCCTCAAGTTGTAACCGCTTGCCAGCCCAGCTCTCACGTTCCACCTGATGCTGTGCTGCCAGGGCACACCAAAGTGCTAAACTCTGAGCAGATGGACTGCACTGATCAGCTGTTCTGATATACAACAGCTGCTTTTGTCTGAAATCTGGACATATCTAGGAAAAAGTCAGGTCTGCTGCACTTCACTGTCCTACTACACCAACACGTGCTGCACGTTTTCTCTCTGGTGCATCCTTCATCCTTCCCCTTAGTACACTCACATACAAAGATCATCTCCAAGCAGAGCTGTATTTCTCAGCATCCTAAATGAGGAGTCACCAGGCAGAATGAGTCACTAGTGCAATTTTCTATAGCTTAATCTAAACTTTTAGGACCTGGTTTCATTATTATTGCTTACTTTGAGTGGTTTCTTCCTGCATGCTAAAATCAGCAGTATTTCCTGTGTCACTTGGGTGAAAGGTTTTTAAAAAGCACACAGGTTGTTTCAGGTCAGGATTCCATTAGGGGAGTGAAGTACAGGAAGAAGTGCTGGACAGGTAAACAGAGGTGGTGATGAAAGCTGCCTTCACGCAACTTCTCCTGTGTTGTATGTACTTTTGTGTTGCTTAAGCACTTGAGTGGTTTAGTAGCTTCTGTGAGCTCCAGACTGGAGCAGATGGGCTGACATGAGTGGGGTGGAAAGATGGCATTCAGTGGGCAACTAAGAAATGCCATGTCTTTCATGGAAACGTGAAGTTGTTTGGAGAGCAAGGAGTTAGGTGCAGTGCTGTTCTTCACATTTCCTTTTCCAGTAAATCCTTGCACAAGAAATGGAATAACTTCCCCAGACCATCAGAGCTGAGTACTCCAGAAAAAGCATTTAGGTCTTTGAAAGTACCCAAGGACCTGACATCTTTCCCTCACACATCACAAAATGAATCTCTGTGATTTCTTATGATGAGTACAAGGATGTTGTTAGGTCATGTAGAAAGAAAATTAGAAAGTCAAAAGCTCACCTAGAACTCAATCCAGCCACTTCTGTAAAAGATGATAATAAAAAATGTTTTTATAATTACATTAATGACAAAAGGAGGGCCAAGGAAAGGGTTGTTAAATACTGGAATGGACTGTCCAAGGAGGTGGTGGAGTCACCATCTCTGGAGGTGTTTAAGAAAAGACTGGACAAGACCCTTAGTGCCATGGTCTAGTTGATAAGGTCAAAGGTTGGACTTGATGATCTCAGATGTCTTTTCCAACCTAATTCATTCTGTGATTTTCCAGCATCACAGATTATTCCTTTTCCCTCTTGTCCCTTCTTCTGCTAAAACAAACCCACACCCTCTGCAGTATTTCTTGTTATCTTGGCCAGTCTGACTTAAAAAATACTCTTGTACTGAAGCTTTCAGATCTACTCTATTACATTATATTTTCTTTAGTCAAGTGTTTCTTTTTTTATCTAGTTAAGTCCTTTTCACACGCATAAAAAAAAATCTTCTGCTTATTTTTGCCATATTTGCAGACTTCAGAGCATATCTGTTTTGTCTTTCAGCCAAATGGCAGAGAGAGCTCTGTTCTAAGAGTCTAGCTAGAGTTTGTTTTTCTTGTCTGAATTCGCACTTTGATTATGTCTTACCAGCAATGTGCTACACAAAACTGAGCAAAAATATCCAGACAACATCACCCACAGATCTTAACCAGAAGGACTGGATTATCCCTTCTGTCCTTCAGGGCATGATACATTTTCTCAGATTCTGACAGAAAAACCTTTTGCAGAATAGTTTCCCCCACACTACCACAGGCTTGACTTTTTCAGGTTTAGTTGAGGAAGGCTTTGACCCTGCCAGATCTAGGGCAAGAGACCCCCAGGGACAGCAAATCGGGTTGTGGACCCCTGCTGCACTTGCGCCAGAGTACTGGCAAGTTAGGTTGGTTATTGTGTTCCCCAGTGACCTCTGTCCTACTTCCTTTCCTTCCTTTATCTTTTTTCTCTGTTCCTTTTCTCATGGCAAAAGCAGTTCAGCCCCCTTTTCTTCAGTTAGGAACTTTTTTTTTATAATTCAGTGCAATCTTCCCACGCTGCAGAGATAGATTTTTTCCATGCTGGCTGTGATATCACTTTGTATGGAGACCCTTCTATTCCTGTAACCCTTGAAAGTGTGGGTGAAAAGAATAACATATATTCAAATATTTTGAGAAAGCATATAGTAATAAAAAGCTAACAAATTATTACCAGAGGCCTCAATGTTCTAATTCTCAAAGCAATTAGGTAATAGAATAGGTCAAGAATATGCCTTCCCCACCTTTTTGTTTTATTCCCCATTTTGCTTATGTCCTATTTCTGTAGCTTTTAATCCTCATAATAGCTAATCCTTTTGGAGTAAGGATGAATCCCTTGAGACTAGTGTACCTGGACGGCCTGTAGCTTTTGCTTTTGCAAACACTAGCTTTACCAAACTGCATAGTCTGTGAGAATATTCTGTCTGGCAGTCTATATAAGCCATAGGATCTCTCAGATTGTTATTTGCACTAGAAAATTTTGAGTTTAAAGGCTGTGTTTCAGGTGGAATGAGGCCTGGTTTTTAAGCTGAGACACACAGGTGATGAATAAGGACTGCCCTTGTACATCACCCAACGTATGTGCGTGCACTAATTGATATTTTCTGTGAGGGAGTAACGACACTGTCCTGGTTTCAACAAGGACCCAGATGTTATTCTATACTATTTCATGTCTTTGCCAGGGGCAGGGGGAAGGGACTCTCTGGCTTTCTAGAAGAGGGGTGGGGTTTTCAGTTGAAACAATGTGGTGAGCGGGGTGGGAAGCTGTCTGCCATTGTTCACTGTCTTGGGGTTGTGGTGAGCAATTTTGCATGTGAATTACCCTGTCTTTTGTATACTTTTGTTATTAATATTTCTGCTGTTACTGTTCATTTTCTTATTTCTTTGCTGTTTTGTCTCAGTTTGAGACAATTTAGAGGGGTGGAGAGCTCCAACAGAAGTCTTCTCCCTCAGATTCAATACTCCTGTTTTTTTCCAAAACACAGAGAGAGACCAAATATGTCCAGATGTAAGTGAAAAAAAAAACCTCTTTACCAAGAAGAAATGCTAATAACAGTACTGATAAAACTGGGTTAAACCAACAGTGAGGAGAAGCTTCCCAAGCCCCACCCACTGGACCAAATCTAGATGGCAGAGGGCCTCCCTCAGCTGGAAAAAACACATGGCCACAGGACAGAGTCAAGATGACAACCCTTCCACATGGTTCACCTTCCCCATGCATGGAAAAACCTGGCAATTACAGTTGGAGAGTGAGGGGAAGGTGAGAGAGCGGTATGTGGTTTGGGAGAGCCTTAATGGGGCACTGAATTGAGGAGTACCATTCCTAAACCACAAAAAACACATAAGTGAAATACAGATTGAAGGAGAAGGGAAGGAGAATAGAAGTTAACAAAAGACAAGCTGGGTCATGAAGAATAGACTAGAAAAGGGAAATCTTTTCCCACCTGGTTTAGCAAAAAGTAAGCAAGGGATGATGAAGAGGGTGAGCACAGCTGACAGAGCCCCTTTTCCCAGGTCTGCAGGTGATGCCTGGGGCTCTGGCAGGTCCCCTGGGGACAGCAGCTCTCATGCCTTCCTCTTTGGCTCTCTGTAGACTCACAGCTGGAAAAGTCTCATGGACTACTCAGGCTCCATCTGCTCTCTGTTTGTACTGTGATATGTTTGGCAAGGCCTTAGAAGCAATGGACCAGTCAAAACAGAGTCTCTGCGGAGAAAACATCCCTTGAGGTTTGGTGAGATGTGCTACATGGAAGGAGCATAAAGCTGCTGACTCTTGCCAGAACCTCCAGTGGCTCAGACCTCCTCTGAAAATACAAGAAGCTCAGGTCAGGTGTTTGTTTCTGCTGTAGGTTTGAAAAGTGTTTATTTTTCTCAGCGTGGATTGTCTTTACATATCTGACACAGAGCTGTGAAACTGCACTTGGTTCACCACCTTCTACAATATTTACCAGGATCTAGAAAGCTAAAAGTCTTAGAGGAAAGGTTGTCCTCACAGAGCAAGTACCCCAGACTAGGCAGGTTTCGGAGATGGGGACGAACTTGCTATGTCCAAACCCTCATATAGGGCTTCGCTATTGCTCCAGCAGAGTTGTATCTGGAAGGGGACTTTGGGCAACATCTCCTTGGTCATTCTTATTGAGATCAAGACTTTCAGGCGTCTGTCCAAACTGTGGCCTGAAATTCCAGGTCACAGCCTGGCTCATGACCCAGCCCACCCATGGAAATGGGAGCAAAATTCCTGACAACCCTGGCTGCCTTAGCTGCCTGGATATTTCTTGAGTTCTCACATACAAAGTCCTCTGAGAAAAAAACCCATCTCTGGATCTCTCCACTCTGCACAGTTTTTCCTCTCAAAACAGATGTGATCAAAGTGTAAGCTGGTTTGCAAAGCATTTGTGAACTTGAGCAGATCTGGCCTTCACTGCAGCTTATATATGAAACCCCAGACCAGGGGCACCTTGCCTGGTTCCAGGCTGGGTTTGGCTCACCAGCTGGGATCAATGCCAGTTGGGTTTAATTGCTACAGATGCTGGACTGTACAGTGGGATGCAAAGTGGAAAACAAGCTTTCAACCCCTTGTGTTCTCAACAGACAGACACAAAAGGGGTCCAGTATCTTCAAAGTGCAGAGGGTTTGGATGGGAATCACAGGGAATTTGCAGGGGGAATTCTGGTGGAGCTAGGTTTGCACAAGGGCCAAGAGTATTCCTGGTGCAACACTGTTAACGTCAGCACCTCATGCGTTCAGCGTTGGATCCTCATTTGTATTTTCACTTGAGCTCATACAGCCAGGCATTTGGTTTGTGCTTTTGTTATGGCAGATGTTTGCTGGTCTGGCTGCCTCAGTAATTTCCCCAGCCCCTGGAAAACCCACATGGGAGCCTGTCTCTAGAGCTCTGTGATTGCTCTCTTAAACACAGGCTTCCCATATTGACTCCCTCTCCACAGACTAATTCATCTGACTAATTATTCCCTTCTTGGTGCTAGTTTGTTGTGAATGCAGAAATTTGGTCATTGCAATTTATTCTATTCTTGAAAATTCCGAAGTCATTGAATAACAATGAATAGAAAAAGCCTTTTGTTTATTCAAATTCAGCAGTGAACAGTGGTAGCTTCTCTGATGTGAGGGTGTCTCTTCCAAAAAAGTGAGGCTGTGGCCACAGAAATTCAGCTGCTTCAGAGAAGTCAGGGGGGGAGGCTGCTCTGTTGTCCAGTGCTGCAGCAGGTATTGCTTGCAGGTGCTTTCCTGAGCAACATGCAGGTGAATTATTGGGAGGGATTTTTTCAGTGGGAAAAAAATGAAGGAAAACCATTGGGACCTAGAAAGCAAAGATGGATTTCCCTTAGTGGAAGTGGTTTAGAAGATGAAATGTCTACCTTATGAGTGCAGTACTCTAGCACAGGAATTGCCACAGTGGTTTAAATGAAGGGTCCATCACTGAGCCTAGCCTTCACTGCATCAGAGGGCAGCACAGAACACCAATAAAATGGACAGTGGGTATCAACGTGTTACAACCATGTTTGACTATGGAGAGTACTTCTGCTGTTTCCATAAATCTCTGCTGGATTTTTTTGCATTCCGGTGAACACTTTGTCTCAAGCAAGATCTCAAGACAAGGACTGTGTTTTTCAAATTCCTGTGGAGCCATCTGTGCAGCTGTACTGTGCACATCGTAACTCAAAAGGCTTGGTTTCAGCTTTATCCATTTCATTAGCAAGTAGCAAGCTCTGTGGGTGGGTGGGACAGTTCTACATTTGAAAACTCTGTACCTGTGTGTTCTCTCGGTCTTATGTTTTAAAGTGAGGTCATTAGGTATGTCTGAATGATCTCTTCCATGGTTATGCTTATGCTTGCCTTCTCCTATCCTTGCTCTCCTGCTTTCTTTCACTCGTAATAGAACCATTTCATTGTATTCCTCTCTGTATTTTTATATGGATTTTCAAATCTTTCTAGTGCCTCCTTCACAATTTTCAATTTTATTTTGGATGCTTCTTTTGAAAAAGAAAAATAAGCACTCTTATTTCAGAGAACGGGCTACCATAATGCCTATAATTCTATTATTTTTTCAGTATTAACTAATTCCTTATACTTTTCAGTATTTGTAATCTTTTCAGCATGCCTTAAGATCAATTGGTTTTGATTATTGCTAAAAATTGAGCAATACTTTTACTGAATTGTTTGTAAAGGACTATTTTTTTTTTCTAGAACACCAGCAAAGGCAACTTGCCTAGTCTCTCATTGCCCTGTTCTCTTGGTAAGTTAGGAGCCTCTGAAACTCCTAACACTGCCTTTCCTTGATGTCAGGGGTAAATGATGCACACCCTTGTTCAGACACTGCTAGGCCAAGACTGACTGCTTATGCCAGATTTCCACCTGCTGCATTTTTGCTGAAATGGGTATTTTGAAATTATCTGGATGAGCATTCCTATCCCAATATCACCTAGTTTGGGGAAAGTGAAAAAAAATTATCAGCATCTCTGACAGCAACTCACAGACATTCCTGATTTCTAGATACAGTGATATTTTGGTTTCATGGAAGGTAAGTTAAAGCTAAAATTCCCTGAAAGAACACAACAGATTGACTCAAAGTCCATGAAAACATTGTTATCTTAAGACACTTCTGAAACGAAAGAAGATCCTTTTCCGTCTGTCAGCTCCTTGACTCCTTGAGGTCATAGCAATCAAGTTCTCACCTGGTGCTGTTTAGTGGCATGTTCTTAGGGGCAGTTTTGTTCCAGACAGAAACCACCACAGCTTTCATCTCATTGATCGCATCACAGTGCAAAGTAAAGTTTGAAAGAGAAATGCAGTTCACTGCTCTCTGATCTGTAGGTGCATCCTTTTCCACTTACCTTAAACATGTTGGTTTAAAAGAGATCACTTTATTATTAAAGTAAATTGTTACTTCTGGGGCTCTTCTTGGTGGATCTATCTTAGGTTTCTTCTCCAAAATTGTTTGAGATGCAAAATGACTTGTGTTCAGAATATTTGCTGTGGTTAATTGTAGAGAGGACTCGTGAACCCAGAATCAGACAATAGTGGGGAAAAGAGACCAGTGAGACATGGTCATGCAAAAATGAAGAGAACTACTGTGGATGGAAGATTTCCTATAAAATGCCACATAGCATTACCTGTTTATTCTCATTTGTCTCCCTGGAAGGTTTGAGATTGTGTTGGAACACAGCTTTTTCACATTCTTTTCTGCGTATTTTATACTCAACTTCCTCTGTTCCCTTCCCCCCATCTCTAATATTTTTGAGTTAAAGCTGGACACAGTGGGAGAGAGATTTGGATTCCCCCCTCCTCTTCCCCTATGATCTCTCATCTCTTATTTATGTCTGTAAATGTTTTGTTTTATTGATGCACATTTGCCAGAGAAATGCTGGGCCCAGCTCCAGGCAGTCTCATTTCCATCTTCCATCGTGAGACATTCCAGACCTGAACAGCATGAACTTGCACAGCCAAGTATTTAGGAGAAAGCAATGAATCTGTGTCACTAGAAACTCTGAATATCCCTCAGAATAAAATGTTATTATTTAGTATGTGCAGAAAAAGATGCATCACAACATTTCTACAAAAGGTATTGGAGCAGAAAGGCCTATACTTAAATTGTCAACCATTGTAATTGGCATAGCATTTCACTTAAGTCTGATATCAGAGTTAAATGACCAGCATACTCAACTCACTTCTAGCCCCAGACCACTGAAAGGTGAGAATTTGGTGGTGACTTTTTAATCCTGGAGGATCCCAGACCCCTTCCAGCACCAGATCAACTTCTTTCACTTAAGGTCATCAACTTTGTGTTTCTTCCTCTTTTAATATTTCAGTACCTTCTTTGAACATGGAGAGGAATTATGGGTAAATGTGTTTGAGTTGGAGCACATCTTTGTTGAGACAAACATCACCTACTGCTGTGAAAGCTTAATGTGGCACCAGGGAGTTTGCAAAGGTTTCTGAGATTTCTAAACCTCTCTTAGAAGTTGATGCAGAAGGTTGCCAGAGGTTACCACAACCTGTAGGAGTGATGCTCTTCAGCAGAGAAGTAAAACACACAGCTGGGACTGTCTGCCTTGCTTATATTGTTGCAGCTAACTTTGGCAGAGTCTGTAAACCAGAGCACAAAGCTCAGAAAATGTACCAGAAGTTTGAAATAACTTCTAGGTGTTAGTGCTTGGAATCAAGCTCCAAGCCTTCAGATTGGACATGTCCATGAAAGCAGGTCTTTCTCCTCTACTGCCACATGCCCTGGACATGAAGGCAGCAGAGGAAACTGAAAACAAAAGAGATTCTGGAGAAGGAGGTCTGAAGTGATGCTGGAGTAACTCTGCATGGAGGATCCTTCATGTCCAGATAAGTGAGACAGACAAGGACGAGCTACCTTTATGTGCTTGTCCTGTTTAGTACTGACTGGAGCATGCTGCATCTTTCAGTTGCCTCCTGCCCATCTTAAAGGTTTTAAGAGCTTCTCTGATCAAGTAAGGGCAACACCACATTTAATCAGTTGCCTGTCAGCTGGCACAAGGCCTTGAAGAGGTTTGGGAGAGGGAATAGAGACGCTGCACACCTGATTCCAGCCTCTGCCCAAGATCTGCTCAACAACCCCATGCACTCCCATTTGGTTTGCTTCTGGGCTACAAACAAGTACTAAAACAGGGCTACTGGTTACTCAGACATGCAGTACCTTTGCATCAGCCTGGGCACAACGCTGTACTTGCTGGCTCATCAGTTTGTGGGAAACATGTAAAGCCTGGTCACATGCAAATCAATATTCCTAGTGGATAAAAGGGAGGGAAAGAGAGAGAGAGGGAAGAGCTAAGGCAACATCTTGACTGAATGCAAATGGGACAGGAAATTCTGAAGTCTGGATTTTTCTATCAACCTTGTGGGTGTTTTTGTTTTTCTTAATGCCCTAGCTTCATGGAAGTCAGTGTTTATTTATTCATATTTAAATAATTTTTTAATTCTTGCTAACTCAATATATTGATAATAAAGTTTTTGGTGGAAAATAGATGCTGGTTTAATTTCTAATTTTATTAATTGGAATAGGGGATACACAGACCTCAGGGAATTATATATTTTTGTGTCTATTAATATAGATATTTTTCTTTCAGATGAGCATCTGATAGAGAAAAAATCTATGGAAACTGTAAATAAAACTTCTTTTCTTCTTCTTTCTTGTTCTGTAAATAACTACAATTGGTTTTGGACTAGAGGTCAGACCTTGACAACTTAATCAGTGCAACAGCTGTGCTTTTTCCCCAGCATCACTTGTGAGCATCTGGCATATTCTCCACGTGGGAAAGGCACGTGGCTTGTACCTGGGTTTGGAAGGGAGACAGCACTGATCTTGCTCTTACCCCTAAGGCTTGGGGCACAGAAGAGTGTCTGGTGAAACAACACAGCTAAGGTGACTCCTGCTTGCACACAGATCTTCTGCTTCTCCTGGAGACATGTAAGTGAGAGACAATGCTGCCTCCAGAGCACTGAGTGACTACTGCCGCTTAGCAAAGCCCCCACATCAAAGGTTGGTAATGCAGATGAAATTTGGAGTGGTTTAAAACTAGCTCCTACTATTAAAGCAGATTAATATTAGCTTAAACAGACTCTGGTACTTTCTGAGAGAGGTATTCTTCTGTCTGCAAAGAAGCTCAAAGTCTGCTAATGAGGGGAGTTGGTTTGGAAATTTCTGCTGTCTTTCTGAACATAACTATACTCTTATTTCTCTCTTTTTTGCATATTTGCATGGAGTTAGAGTGAATGAAATCCCACCCTTTAGACTCAAGCAGCCTGGGCACAGGCAGAACACACTTCAATGTATACTGCCTCTGCTTGCCAAAATATTTCTTGCCTCCAATTGGGAAAAAGTGTGACAAACAGCCTGCTTGAGTCATGACCTCTGGGCCAGCAACACTTAATGACTTTTTAATGAGTTTTTCATCATTCCTAAATAACGGACTTGAAATGTAACTAATTTGCTTCATAAATGTTTCTGTAATTTTGGTCACTTCTGAATGAAAGCAACTTCAGTCAAACTGAAAAACAGGAAAGCAGAGGGAGAAAAGATGGCCATAATACACACATTTTGAAAGGAAAGTTTATGTAGGTATTCCTTGATAATTAGCCTATTCAGTCACAGTGGATCCAAAACTGCAGAGGAGAAAGGGTGAAGGGACATGTGGTCAGTAAGTTAACTTTAGGGTAGACTCAAATTTGGGTTCAATTAAAACAAAGTCTCTTAAAGGTGGGGAAGATACTCAAGGAGTGTGCAGTCAGATAACAGGACAGACTGAAAAGCTGAGAAATTGGGAAGATGCTGTGAAGACTCTTTGTAAGTCTTTGACAGTACTGCAGGTGAGATCGGGTTTCCTCTCTTCCACCTGTCCTTCATTTACTAAGGATGAAGGCTGCTACTACAGTCTTGGTTAGAGACATCTGACTCAAATTCAAGCCAAGCAGCTCACATCTTTAATATTGGTGATCTCCATTGCTTTCCATCTGTCAGCTAGGTAGTGATGGTCCTGGACATGGTCCAGTAGTCTGGAGGGAAGATTTTGGTGAAACTGGCCTCTGCTCAGTTTCCACTACACAACTCCCATGGCACAAAAGCAGTTCCCTTTCTGAAGTCTTGCACTGAAGATGCACTGAAGACTTAAACAGTGACTACAAAAATTTATCTCATCTCTTGCAGTCACCCACCAGTTTCAAGCTGTGTGATGATGGCAGGTTGCATGGGAAAGGCTTCCTTTGTTGACTGAACATGACATGCCCCTTCTGGCTGCACTTCAGGGTATGAGTACCCATACTCAGTTCACTGGCACTGCACTTACCTATTCTTTTAAAAAACAACCTACTAAACCAGAGGAGATTATTTTGCTCCCACCATGTAACGTATTTGGAAAGTGACCTCAATGTGTCAGCAGCAGGAACTGGCTTTTAGTAGGCTTGAGAGACACACACCTGCAAAGTGTGCTGCGTCTCAGCTTGCCAGAGATTTATTAGCTTTGGAAATAGCAGTTCACAGTATTGCCACAGGCTCTGGAATGGGAATTTGCTGTGACAGTCTCAGGTTAGAAGGCGATCTCTGCAGAAACTCTCATCTTTTCAATTCTGAAGTAAGAGGTTGAAAAGCATAGTTAGCACTGGCATTCTTCAAGGCACCATTGTCTGATTATTATTCACGTCTGGACCAGTGAGTAGATGAATAACTGTCACTTGTAGATTTAGAAGTATTTTCTTAAATGTTTTTAGAACCTTTTATGAAGTTTCCTGGAATGAATCACTGTTTAACAACAGTTTAGTAAACATCATACAGTTAAAATGATTTGAACATAGTACAGTCTGAACTAAGATTGAGTCCTCAAAGAAAAGGTTTGCCAGAAACTGCAAAACAAACTCTGTTCTTTCCCTTAATGCAATAAACACCTGTCAGCCTCCAAATAATCAGATTTTCAGAAGGTTCTAGCAATAGCTGTGAATTCTGAATGTTCTCTTCCACCCCAGAAGGCATACACCTGATGATTTATAACCATCACACATTCTGCTCTTTAAATACTGAAAGAAAGGTACATGACCCTAATCAAGGGCACAAGGACATGGCTTCTGATTGGGAAAACCTTGCAAAGGGGTGTGTGATTCTCACACATGCTTTTCTGGGAGCTCCTTGATGCAATCTGAGTCTAATGAATGCACCTGACAAAGTAAACAAACACCAGAGAGCACTTCCTCAGCCTTTTTCCAGAGTTATAACTGCAGCTGCACACAGGATTGTAAGGTGAAATCTGACTGACTGTCTGTCAGTCAGTCAGTCTGTCCATTTCTTCTACCAGTAAAGTCCACAGGTAAGAGCAGACTATTAGTATTTTATTCCAACTCTGTTTTGATTCAGCTGTAAGGTGTGGAGAAGTATTTTTGTTTGCTTTGGACAAGGGGTATAGTAATTTCTGGGGCATTCTAGACATGAATAAATGATACTGTTGTTGTCATGAGGCACTGAACTCTGAGAAGACATGGTGGCGCTTCTCCCCACATGTTCTTTTCGGCCTGTGCCAAGCCTCTGAATTGCTCCGTGCCTCTCTTAGATGTAAAGTGGGAGCAAGCTGTATGACTGCGCTGTAATGTTACACTCAGAAACACACATGAGGCACTTGCCTGTTTCACAGCAGTAAACAAGACTGGGATGACAAACAGCTGTATTTTTAGGAGTAATTATTTCCCTCTGCCAACTTTTTTGGAACTGGACCAGTGCAGTGGGATGACTGTTAGTGTTTACACCATTAATTGGCTGGAAGGGGAGAATAGCTAGATATTGGGACGGAGGAGCTGCATCTTGAATCAAATCAAACCCAGGAACAGCAGATCTAAATGGTTAATGGCAGTCTCCTGGATGTGTCTTAATCCCTCTACTACATGGTAATGCAGGGAGTGAGAAGAAACAGTGGGGTCTGGAAGAGATAATGATGTCAAACTCAACATTGCACAGGTGAGGTGGTTGTGCTTTGAGGACTGGGTTGGCTCAGGATCAACTACAGCTACAGACTCATCCCCCATGTGAAACTCATGTAAGATAAGTGCACAGTCCCATGGGAAGGCTTATTCACTGAACAGCCCTTGGAACTTTGCATCAAACAGGGAGAGAGCAATGAGGGACTTGTTAATGGCTCTGCAGGTGCAACAGAGATAATGCTTATCAAATGTCATGGCAGTGTCATGCCGACAGGCATGCAAGCACATGGGAGAACAGGGTCAGAATTCAAAGGGGTCTTCAGGTGCTGGAGGACCAAATGAAATAATATTCGATATGGACAGGTACAAAATAAGAAGGAATAAACCACTTCACAAATACAAAATGATCACAAAATGAATGTTTCAAATATCTTGCTACTGCTGAGAGACCAGCATTATCCTAGGACAAACAGGCATGAGTATAAACTCTAAAATAGAGTCTGCATAGCACTGGTGGCATTTTGGCTTGAGTGGTCTGTCTAACTGTGGATTGAATATTTCACAAAAGCTGTAGATTAGTTTAAAAGAGTTGAGACACGGAAAACAAAAATACCCAGAAGTCTAGAGAAGATATTCACTGCATTTTTTTGAATTTGTTGAGAAAGCTGTACACTAACTTCTCAGCCTGCTGTGAAAGAAAGAAGACAATTTTCTGAGTCAGTGGTAGATAGGATAAGAATGCTTCCTTACAACTTACATTGTAGTAGAAGGTACAAGGTATAGGCTTTAGAAAGCCCTTCTCAGGCCAAATGAGGTAAAGCACTGAGTAAGTTGCTTAGGGGAGCTCGGGAGTCTTTTGTGTGAGATTTCAAAAACTTCATATCTTCCAGGAATTGTCATGGTAGTGCTGCCGCGGGTAGAGGTGTAAATAACACAAGAACAACAGAGAGCCCAGATAGTATAGCTGTGAAAACCAGACAAGTCTTTGGGCAAAGAAGTTTCTTTTCCACTCTCAACCTATTGGTAATCTTGCTGTGGAACAGACCAGACAGTGTCACTGACAGTCTGTGCCACGGGCAGGAGAAATCTCTCAGTAAGAGAAGAGGTGCTTGTCAGTCTTTTTAGAAACAAAAGTAGCAGCATCACCTGCACACTTCTATTGACTATTCCTGCCTTATTTTAGTCTCCAAATACTAATGACAGATTGTGCAACTGTCAAAACAAGAGAATCTTCTCCTCAGCTTCAATTTAAGGGTCTGGGGGCCACTGGCCTTAAAGAGATTTCAAGTTCTGGTTCTGGAGTTATGTGAGAAATTGGAAGGATTTCCAGTCTTGGGAGATTTGACTTCCATCCCAACCACTTCCATGTTTCTTTTCCTGACGAATTTTTTTCATCCATTCACTACTCTGAAGGGAAGATAGACTCTTAGCAGCACTGGAAAATATCTACTTACAGGTATCAGAACTTTGCACTAGTCTGACTTCTGTTTAAGTCTCCTTTCCAAACAATAATCAATCCACTGGGGTTATTTTAATTTAAATGTTAGCACAAAAATTCTGCTAGCTTTACTTAAAAAATTATTTCAAGAAGCTAAAAAACCTCCCTCTCATTTGCTCGCTTGCACAGCCAGATAGCGCCTTCTCTCAGTAAGTTTGCCGTAAAACAGTACTTAATAGTAAAATAGTATTTAAAAAATGAGACTTTATTTTTGGCTACATCAAATTCAGATAATGATAGCGTAGCTGGAAGCAGCACCAGTTGTACAGCTCAGGCAGCTGGTATCACACTGGTCAGCAGGATTAGTGTTGACCCACAGAGTCTCAGGCTGTTCCCTGAATGTGCTGGTAGTTACACAATGAGAATAATGTTACTGGTAGCAATTACTGACTTTTTAAGGGCAACATCACTGGAGCTCTTGCAGGGGAGAATGGGGAAAGGAGAACAGAAAGATCTCCAGGTCTCATAAAGTGACTGCAAGGAAAAGCTTAAAAACCCAAAACCAACCCAGAATAAAAGTGTCTTTATTAGTGCTTATTAAGAAAGGATAGACAGCACTGAAAATGTGTGAGGGAAACATCCCTTTTTGTGGATTATACTTGGTTCAGGAAAGCAGAAGATGAGCACAGCTGAACTGGATGGGTATGTTGTTGTTGCCTTTGTAGCTCTCTGATCAAGGCAAGCAGTTGTAAGTTTTGTGGCTTCAGCCCCAGAAGCAAGGCTACCAGTGTTAGCATCATTTGTGATTCTCAGGCCTGGAAAAGCAGAAAAGAAGGTCAGGATGAGGATGATGATCTGCTGTCAGTGCAGTGAGGCCAGAGTGGAATAGTTATGGAGCTCTGGCAGGATTGAATTGCACTGGCAGAGCCCTGTGAAAACCAAGGATACCCATAGCAGAGGGGATGTTGCGGGCCAGCATTACAGCTTTAAGGGAAAGTTGTCTTTATGTACATGGTTTCTCAGGGTGTAAAATACTTCATTTATCCTGTAATTGCAAAAACCTACACTGACACCACCAATCCTCACTACCACCACCATTCTGGTTAAAAAAGACTCAGTGTGAACAAACAGGTCATTTGGGGGGACATGAGAAGTATCCTCTTAGTCATTCTACAGGAAACAAACTCACTGTTCCAACTCATGTAGTTATTTCAGGCAGAAGCAGTGTAAACTCCTCACAATTATAAATTAAAATACAGAAGAATTCTTACCCCTGGTTTTATATAGAAATTGAATTCCAACTGTTTACTGTATCAGACCAAACATGGAGGTCTCTGTGTCTATCTTTAATATCAGATGAGGGCAGTTAGCCTGCTTTTCTTTAGCTTTTCTGTTTTAAGGCAAATGTAACAGATCCTGAATATTCCTTACATAAAACTAGAGGGACAAAAAAACCTCATGGCAACTGAAGGGCACAGTCCAACCAGCCACATCAAGAGAAATGGGTTGATACCTTATTTTGTTGTGTCATTACGTGGGGAATTTTATCTTTTATTTATCTCAGTAATCCGTAATTGTGAGTTTGGAGACCACAAAAGGGGCCAAGGGGTTCTTGGCTCAGTGTCTGTGGGTTCTGAAATGACCCATGTTGTTTTCTGGCAGCAGAGAGGGAGAAAACATTTGCAAAGAACTCACAGACCAGAGCCAGCCCAAGAAGCAGCAATAACCAAAAAAGAAAGAAACCAGACAAATAAAAATGCATGACTAACTAATATAAACATCATGTCAAAGGGAAACAACTTCTAGTGCTCATTTCCTAGCTAGAGCCAGTAGTTCTTCTTTTCCTCTACTCTGTTCAACAGGCTTTTTCTTTGCTGTCCTCTTCAGTTTCAGTGACCATGAAGAATCTGCAAACAGAGGTCACTTTATCAGTTGCCACACCATGTCGTTCATGGTGAAGCCTCTCATGGTTTCTTTCTCTAGGGCAATACATGTTTAGAAATGGAAGGTTTCGACCAGCCCTGCAAGGAAATTAAATGTACATGTGAATCTGCACGTGCTGAGATACCTTTTCTTGTCTTGGCCACGAGTGCCTGGCAAGCCTTAGTGGGGGACATGAAGTACTGCAAGAGCTTTTTCTGCATATAGTATGACACGTGTCAGTGTAATATGGAAAGTTAAATTTATTTGTCCTAATAGACATATTGGGTTTGATTTCTTGCCTGAGCCATCAGCCACTGTTGCTTCACCATGAAGAAGAAACTGCAAGGCCTGTCACTCCCTAGCTGAATGCAGTGTGCTCATCAGTTTAGCAGAAGTGCAATCTGCTCCTACCCTGAATTTTGCCACTATTTCATCTGTAACATAAACACTTATTCAGTCACAACTTACAGAAATCATGTTATGGCAGCTAAATCTACAGGAATTTAGGTATCTTCAAATAAGAGAATTGGTCTCTTTGGTTTAGTTCTGTTCAGGGCTACAACTGCAGAAGTGGGCTTGGTCATAGGAATCTGGTCCCATTTCCTCTCTTGCATCCTTCTGGCAAATGAATTTAGACACTCAGATTCACTTTATCTCTGTTTCTTACTAGTCACAGTGATATCCAGTACTTAAAACACATCCAACCCGAACACCGCTTCCTGCTCCAGGGAATACCTTTAAATAATTGTGTGGGATAAGTAAGCACACCTGGCTCTTATCAAAGTAATTTGAACAGAAAGTGTGGAAAACACAATTTCTTAGTTATTTGTGTAGATGTTACACTTACTGTGAGGGTGGAAAACACTCAGCATTTCCAATAGCTCCCTCTGCCCTCGGTAGGATAGGTCCTTCTTTCAAAGAAAACAAAATGTGCTGTTTAATCAATTACAAAACTGACACCTGGGGGGAAAAAAAAAAAAAGAGAAAGAAGAAGCAGTTGCAGAAAATCTAGGAGTTGAATACCCGAGCTTTTATTTTCTTCTGCAGTTTTCCTTGTTCAGCTTTGCTTTGCAAAAGATTTTTGAAGACTGTCCTACTGCCCTCTGTGGGCTTTACTGTAAAGTACCTTAAATAACCCTCTGGGCATGTGTTGGGACAACAGGTCCCATGTTGGGACACAGAAACTTTTGCTTCTCTCATGCCCATGTGCTGCAGCTGCTTATTAAAATGATATCTTAATTTTACAAGCCAACTGTACATCCTCTGTGCCTTTCAATGCAATAAGAAGCCTAAGAGAAGGCATCTGTAATGGTTGTTTTCTCTTGCTCGTTCTGAGAGCCAGTGAGATATAAACTCATCTCCAAAGAAACATACAGAAATTAAAGAATTAATGGTAAGTTTGGAAGGAAGATCCTGCTACATATGAGGTCCTGCCTTAGTTTTGGTTGAGGTGCTTTGTTTCAGTCATCATTTAGTGGTTTTCAGAGGCTGGGCTAAGGTGTTTTACAAGAGAATTGAGTGGATAATAAATATTGCTGTAAGATTTATACATTAGAAACTCTTTGTGAAGCAGAAACAGTGTTTTTTGCATTTCTCTACAATGGTCAGTTTTTAAAGAATGTAAAAATAACTGCTGCTTTTTAGCTTCAGCTGCTCCGTGTCCCTTGGCAGTCTGGGGAATGAAATGCAGAACAGACAGTGCCTGGGGGTGCTCTTCTGCACCATCACTGTCCAGGGCATTAGCTCAGCTCCAGAGAAACTACAGAATTCAGAGAGTTTCAATTTGTTCTCGTTTGTCCAATAACATGGCAAAATCTCATATTTATTTATAGTATCTACCAAACTAGAGAGATGCAAAATTTTTTTTCCTCAGTGGTCTATTTGGATTCTAATTTGTAAGCTGCAATTATTGCAATGAATTTTTACCAGTGCCGGAGGCTGTTGAAAGTTGTTTTACTCGGCTGCAGCAGAAACTCCCATTTACACCAAACCATGGAGAAACATGTATTGAACTTCTACAAAACAGGCCTGTGGGCAACTGGCCCTCCGGTTAAATCTCCTGCTAACACAGTCCCGGCTTGCCAGAGTCCCCTGCTCGTACGTGTTCCTTCCCACCGGTGGGTTTCCACGCACACTCACCGCGCGGGGCAGAGGAAGGTAGTCGGGGCTGGAGCACCCTCTGCAGGGACCTTCCTCCAGTCAAGGCACCGGCCAGGAGCCGCCAGCCCAGGAGGAGGTGGTCAGGGAAACCTCCGGCCCACCGCGCTCCTCCGCACTGCCGAGATGGACAGACTCAAAAGGGCAGAGGGATTGTGTTGTGCGAAGCCTCGGCTCTGGGATGTCAGCAGTGGGAGCTGCAAAACGCCTGCTCTGCTGGGAGGGAATGTGAAGGATACTCTTTGGGATGTAGCATGATTATGGAGAGGATAACCCAGGTCCTGCTTGGTATGAACCATCCTCTTTGCAGCGTGAAGGCATCTATAATTTTAAGGCTTTATTTTTCTTTTTAAAAAACTTCAGTAATTAACAAATTAATTTATTATTACCATCTGATACTGAACTAAGTTGCAAAGGCCTCCATTTGCCTTTGTGAAAGTTTTCTCTACCAAAACCATTGTGATGGTTGTCCTATTTCCCAGCTCAAGGCCTCATACTCAAGCTTCCACTCAGCTTTCAAATGTGCTGGAAATAAACAGAAATTCTGGCTTCCAGGGATTTCTTTTCAGTGCTGCCTGTGACCATGCCATTGAGCAAGACTCCGGATTTGACAAACATTTGTTTTGAATATTGTTGCTT
This sequence comes from Lophotriccus pileatus, assembly GCA_035583135.1. Lineage (NCBI taxonomy): Eukaryota > Metazoa > Chordata > Aves > Passeriformes > Tyrannidae > Lophotriccus > Lophotriccus pileatus. The sequence goes on from JAWWES010000168.1 coordinate 21,696,807, forward strand.
ACGGGCACTGGCAGAACAGCACAGTCCCCTGCTCCAATGGCTTTCAGTGTGTCGGGCAAACATTATTGTCTGAGATTTAGCCGATTGTCAACTAGTTGCATCAACACCTTGTAGTCTTATAATAAACTAAGAGGAACACAATAGTGAAGCTTAATACCATCTTTTAAAGGCAGTATGTTCAGGATTATGTGTCGCAGCTTGCTAGAAGTGGAGTTGTGGTACACAGTTTGCTTGGGGAAGGAATGCTCGGTAACTGCAGCACTTGGCTGTCATCTGCTGAGATGAAACCGTGGTATTAAATTTGCTCTAAACAAGGAAGGAACTCTATGACAGTATTTGGTTTGCATTCCTGAGCTTGCTGCATGAAAAGGGAAGGTAGATAAGGGTTCCTTTGTCAAAAGAGTGTTAAAAGAATTAGCCTGTTTTGGATACATCAATATCTACCTATGAATATGGCACCTATACTTTTGTCACTTCAATAGGTATACAAAATAGCTCAGAAAATAAAGTCTTTCTTTTCGTGCAATTCTCAGTGGCTTGCTCTGTGCACATTTCAACACCATCACTTCTTGCACTTAGCGAACACAAACCTTATTAGTCCTCTTTTCCATTTGAATTGGAAAAGCAGCTCAAAGAACTGGCAGCTCAAACAACTATCTCAGCAATATAACAGCACATGATATGTTTCTTCTCAATCTGATGTGTGCCTGACCCATGATTGCAAGGGAAGCTCTTAATCTCATTTTAAAAATCAAGTTTCCACTTTCCAAGGCATAAGAAGGTGAAGACATCCGACCCATGAACAATAGTTCAAGATTTATTTATTGTTTTATATTATGAATCTAAGTTCCATTCCTTTTAATGTTCATATTTTTAAATAGTGGCTCTTTCTGAAGCCAGTGCATAAATCGAGTTACTTTCGAGAACGGTCTACTGCTGTCTGGCTAAGTTATGGCCCTCAGGTATAACAGGCTGCAGCCAAGCTCTCAGGCTTCTTTGAAAAGCTTTTTAAAAAGACTGCTCCTAAAAATGCTGCCTTTAATCTATTTATATTTACTATTAAACTTCTATCATCAGTGGCTCTATTCATTGCCCTGGTCTTTGTGTGCTCTCCTACACAATCAATGTAAAAGTCCTTATATAATTAAGTCTGTACTTGAAGAACATAGAGTGCCATTCCCATTGGAAAAAACCCAAAACCAAACAAAAATACATCAGCAACGTAAAGGCCCATCTTTCTTATGGGCACGTGGAAATACAACTTCTAGCTAAGCAGATCACTGGAAAAAATCCGAACTACTCTCTGATCATCAGTTACTAAGAAAGGTAGTGTCATTTTTAAAGCTGTCTTGCCACTTTTTAATTTCTCCCCCACACAGACAAGTATTTGAAGAATTTCACAAAATGTTGTAAAGATCAAGATTTTTGTTTCCATTTCACAGACCTAGAAATGGAATAATAGTGGCCATGAATGATTTATTAAAATCCAGAGTGAAGTTAATAAGAGTGGGATAAAAAACCTACAGTGCTGCAGTGAAGTAGATCTTTTGGTCTAAATAGAAAATCGTGAACTTCGTATGTGCTTCACCACCTATACATTGGCCACAGGTGACACAGGATATGGGTACACTGGGTTTTATTCTGGTTTTCTCATAAATTACTGGGTTTATGTTTGTACTCGCTGCCTTAAGGCTCAGTCCTTATCCTGCCAGGCTCGGGTCTGGACTGAAATTTCCAAATCGATAGGCCACAGTGCTCCCTAGCTCTGTCCTGCAGTGTGACTTGAGGCATCTTCATGGCTGATGCAGCAAGACAGCTCCGTGAAGTCGAGTTCCGCAATTATAGATCTCTGCAGGGAATTTGAGCTGGCGGTGTAGAGGGAAAGTAAGAAATCCTGCATTTGCTCTCTGCAGTCAGAGGACGGGGGATACTCGGAAGGCTTGGAAACCAGCAGCTGACTGATGGTGGGGTGTAAACACAGGAGCGAACTGGTACAGTGCCCGGTCCCTCTGGACGGCCGACCTGGACGCACAAGTCCTTTGCTGGTGTCCAGGGCCCCGTCCCCTTGGCTGTCCCCGAGCCCTGCCCGAGTGCCGGGCGGGCAGCGGGCACAGCCGCGGGCAGGGGCTGCGGCCGCACCCCCGCAGCTCTCGCCGGCCGGGCCCGCGCCCCCCAACCCCGCCGCCAGTGACCCGGGCCCGGCGGGAGCGGGATCGGCATTCGGGGCTGGAGGGGACGTGCCCGTCGGCGCCGCTCCCGAGGGCTCAGCCTCGCCGGGGCCGGGCTGACACGGGCGCAGCCGTGCCGAGCCGTGCCTGGCAGCGCCGGGCGGGGCGGGCCGGGGCGGGGCCGGGGCGGGGCGGCCGCGGCGCGGCTGTGGCTCGGCACGGCCCGGCACGGGGGGTGCGGCACGGCCCGGCACGGCACAGCACAGCACGGTGCTGCCTCCCGCCGGGCAGCGCCGGGCGCAGGGAGGGAGGGAGGGAGGGAGGGAGAAAGACAGGGAAGAAAGGAAGGAGGCGGGGACGGAGGGACCCCACGGCGCCGCTCGGAGCCCGGCCCGACCCCGGGAGCGCGACAAGTGCCTGGCACGGGATAAAGTTATCCCGGAATAAGGCTGCACGCATGTGCGTCACCCCGGATGTGAACATGCCGGCCCGGCTCCCCGCTAGCTCGCTCCGCCTGGCTCCAGCGGATGGGCTGAGCCGCGCCGTGCCGAGCCGAGCCGTGCCGAGCCGTGCCCGCGGCCCTGCAGCCCGGTAGGGGCTGGGGGAGGCCGGGCTCCCCGGCGCCCTCGAGGGCCGAGGTGCCAGAGCCCCTGCCGGCGGGGCAGGGGCAGGTGCGCAGCCCGGGGCGAGGGGCGGGCGGGCCCCCGGGAGCGATGGATTTTCGGGGGAAGAAGTACGAACGCGGCAGTAACTGGTCGGACCCCGAGGTGGTGGAGCTGCTGCAGCTCTGGGCCGACGAGTCGGTGCAGATAGAGTTGGAGAGCTGCTTGCGCAACCAGCACGTCTTCAACCGCATCGCCGAGGTGCTGCGGGAGAAGGGCATCCACCGGACGGGCGACCAGTGCCGGGAGAAGATCAAGAAGATGAAGCTGGAGTATCGGCGGATCAAGGACAATAGCAAGGCTCCGCGGGGCGGGCGGACGTGGAAGTTCTACGAGGTGATGGACCGGGTGCTGACCAGCCGGCCAGCCCTGGCCTATGGGTCTCTGAGCGGCAGCATGATGGCTCAGCAGGTGCTGCAGGGCAGCATGGTGGAGAGCTACCACCATCAGTTCGCCTCCTCTGCCCTGCCCTTTGGACACTCCCAGCACCCTGAACTGATGGAAATCAAATGTGAGGAGGTGAACTCTGATGACCACAGCTTGACCCCAGAGCCCCCACAAGCCATGTCTTACCAGCAGGGCTCCCCTGAAGAACAGGAGATGGAGAGAGCCTTCTTGGAGAGGGCCCAAAACGACTCTCCCATCTCCAGGGTGGAGATTCCCATTGAAACCAATGTTTCACCTTCAGGTAGGGATGGCCACTTACATTCCAGCATAAGGTTTCTGCCCATTTTCCCAGAAAGAGATATCTTTTTTTCCTGGTGCAGAGGTAGACACCTGGTTGTCACATTGACATTCATATCCTTGTTTTAACACGTCCCAAAAAGCTTTGAAGTAGAAGGCAGGTATCTGTGTTCATAGTTTTCTGGCCATTCCTAAAATGTGTCTTGCTGCAGGTAAATAAAATCTAGAATTACTGAGGTAGGCTAAATACTGTGTATGAAATCCAAAGGGCTGGAATGTCAGCCATAAGCTGGGCTAGCCATTTGTGCTGGATTTTTGCATATAATGCTGACTGTGCTTACCTTACTGGAAAAAAAAACCCAATTGCATGCTTTTTGCTATCATTTGAACATAATCGGGGCTGTCTGCAGTCCTCATGCTGAATTGTATCAGGAGACCCTCTTGCTGAATTGTATCAGGAGACTCTCTTTCATGGTTGCGCTATAAACCTGCCGGTGAAACTTTCCTTGCATTCTTTTAAAATGTATTCCAGATCTAATTTTTTAGGATATTCAACAATGAAGAATACTTGGGAATAATTACTGTCTGGCTTCCTAAGCTATTTAGTGGAATTTGTAAAGAAGTCACCAGCAGAAACAGCATATTTGTTTATAGGAGATTAGACTTATGCGCTGGAAGTACAGTTGGCCATTGCTTAGTTGTCAGGAAGGGTACAGTCTGGAAATCCTGGGGATTTCAAACCAATCTAGGGCAGGCTGATGGAAAAGCACAACATGTTGGAGAAGAAGAGAGTTGATAACCAGTGTGAGATTAATGTCTGAGGAAATGCTATGTCCTTTTCACTGATTGCACAGTTAGTCCAGTGGAGGGAACTGGTGATCATTCAGGTAAATACAGAGGCCGAGTATGGGGCTGGGGCTGGTGCCATAATGGTATGCCCACTATGTGCTGTTAGAAAACAACAAAAAAATTCGAAAACCTCAAGATGTACCTCACAGGTTTTACTTTGTTTTTTTTCTGTAAACCCTGTAGTAGGTCAAAAGGCATTCCAAGGATGGGCTGGGGAAGGCAGCAAAACATGTCCATGCAACTTTGTTTGCTGCGCATTTACTTTTTCTTCCTTGCTTTTATGCATTCACAGGTTTCAGTGAGCCCAACATGGCAAATTCGTCACGGATCCAGAATGTTGTTCCCCGGCCTGGCTTCTCTGCCTTGCATCGGCTGAGGAAAAAGCGGAAAGGCCAGCGCGTGAGGGACCCGCTTGATGATCTGTTGCTGAAGACTCTGACATCTCAGCGGGCCATGGAAGAGCGCTTTTTGCAAATGGAAGAACGCCGATTTCAGCGAGATCTGGATGTGGAGGAGCGTCGAATGCAACTGGAGCAGCGACGGTTTGAACTGGAGCGGGAGCATGAGTTTCGCATGTTCAATGTCTTTGCTCAAATGCTCAGCATCCTGAAGCAGAGCCATACCAGCTCCTCCTCCTCTGTTGCCATGCCTCGGAGCTTGGACTTCAGCCAGGCACTGTCCGAAATGGAGGGAGTGGGAGGAGGAGGGGGCAGCCTGCAAGAGATGAGGTTTCGTCCCCCTACCAAGAGGAGGGTTGACATGCATGGCTTCTGTAACCCAAACGGCTTCCAGAGAAGCCCCTATCTCTCTGCTCGTGGCAACTTTGCCAACATGTTTCAGGGCTCCACTGAGGAAGGGTACAAAGCTTATCATGCTGACAAATATGATGAAGAGAAGAACCCCAATGTGAGTAAGAAGCTCAAAGTGTTTTCCTGGCTTTCTTGCTAGGAAAACAAAAAACTTTCTTAGTAGTTTGCTGACAGATATGCCAAAAGTGTGGGGGTTTTTTTTGATCTCACTAATACAAGGTGGATCAAACTGTTTGAGAAAAAAAATTGGAAGTAGCTTTGCAGATCATCTAGATATCAAAGATGAATGCTGTGTTCAGTTAAGGTTTGCACACTCTGATTTCCCTATTGGGGTAATAATACCGGTAGTAGACCTTGAAAGATGTAAGAAATCTGTAGGAACAGAGCTCATGTTCCTCCTTGCACCTCATCACCTCTATTACCCAATGAAGACCATCTCTGATTATCTAATTATATCTGATTATTGCAGGTGATGGGTGCAGGAGACACAACTACTAAGTAGTAGACTTTTTTTTTTTAATTACTTTTAATAACACTCAGCACTTTTTCTGCCTGTTTACACTTAGCTGTTCAGTTTTAAGTAGCTCGTCGTAGCCCTCTTGTGGCACAAAAGCTGTGTTAATACTTCATGCCAAATTATTACTGGGTAACAAGTATAGTAAATATAAATATCGATTTATATGTGGATTACTTTAAAATTGATCATTCAGATACTGAACTACTTGAAACTTTAAAAATATTTTATTATTAGCCCTGACTTGGTCACCCTGTATTGGGAGGTGAAAACTAGATTTTTAAGCTGGAAAAACATGGGCAAGTTTTTGTTACAAAGTGTATTATGAGGAGCAAGCTACCAACTGTTGTCTGTGTAGGAAGTAGCTTTTTAAACAAATACTTGAAGTTGGACTTGTACTTTAATAACATCAGAAGCATACAGTTACTTAGATTTTCTTTCACATTTTTAAAATTTTATTCACCCAACCTCTTCCAATAATGAAAGTGTGCTAGCAGATCTGAACTCTCCAAAGTCTAATGCCATGCTATATATGGCCAAATCGTACATGGAACTGTAGGGTGGTCTCTCGAGAGGGGAAACTTCAGTGTTATAACCACTTTTCATGACTACATGTTTATGTGGTTTCTAAGCAAATCAGTGGTGTGGAATGGTAAGGTTTGATACCCAAATGCTTTTAGGTAAAGAAACATGTCCAAAACATTGTTTAAAACAGCTGCAGAAGGTAAACCCCATTTTTTTTCCAAGTTGTTTTAGGTTTTCTTTTTTTAGTTACATATACCAGTAAATTAAGTCAAGATTAAGTTAAACATATTCTGTAAAGAAGTATAAACCGTTAGTACATATTCATTTACAGATTGTTTATTAACTGAGTGGTTGGGATATATGTGGAAACACACACACATAGATGAGTGTTTCGAGTTATATATGGTGAAGTTTATGTGAACTGTGTTTTGATTTTTCCTTGGTAAGCTTTTTGGAAGCAATTTTGTGAAGTGATAGCTAGGGTGATGTATGCATGTTTTATGTGTCTATAAACAATACATTGTTTCTCTTTTTAGGGTATAATAAACTTTGGCACCAGTGAGAATAAACTCTGCTTTGACCTGATGTCTAAGCGGGTAAGTTCTATTCCAAAAAGAAACACTGCATTTGCTGTATAGTTCCTCCTCAATGCTTGCACTTTCCTGGAGTTACTGCTGTTGCTCAGGCTTCTCTGCTAAAGTTTTTCATTGTGAATTTTCATTGTGAATTTTGTGAAGTCACTTGAATCCATTGTGTTATTTTTCCAGGAGGATAGGAACATGGGTGTTTTCTCTTCCTCTTTATGATGGGTTTTACTTTGGGGATGTATTTGGTTTAGAAAACTAAATGAAAATAAGATTTGTTTTATTTTCCTCTGCTGACAGTGGATGATTTAATACAGATACTTTGAAATTAGTTTTGAACTCTATTTAATTTCAAGGATCTTCGCATCTGTTCATTATGAAGTCACACAATTTGGATACCCAGTTCTGAACTCACCTGAAATATGCAAGGGTGGCAGCAGTGAAATCCCTCAAAATCAGGCTGGGTCAGCTGCTACCTGCTCACTTTGTTCAGTTCCACCAGGCAGAGGAATGAAACACACAGCACAACTGAAAAAGTAGAAAAAGCCAAAAGGAAACAACAGAACTGTGTTGTAGAGGAATGTTTCTAGATTTCCATTAAAATCACTTCCCAGGTGGCAGCCTTCAAGGTGGGCAGGTGGCACTTTCTCCTGTCTGTAGTTGTCTGTGGGGTGGGAAGGTGGCTCAGGGTTGGACGCTCAGTCTCTACGTTAAGTTCATGGTTGCTCCCATTCCACCAATTCCCACCTTCAAAATGTTCCTTGTTTTATTTCTGCCTGCCACTCCACTGACTCGGGGGGATGCTACCCCACCACTCCGCCTTCCAGCTAAAAGAACGGGTAGGGCAGAGCTGCTGCCTGCACGAAGATGGTGCCTTCTAGGCTGCATAGGTGGTACCTTCCTTTCATCACTGTCCCTTCCCCTTTAAAATAACACCAAGCCTGCAGTAAGCAGTGCAGAGGGAGACAATAGTCAGCTACATTCTAATTAGCCTTTTTGTGAAAATGAGTTGAGACTGTCAACTCTAGTGTTCAAGCTTGGGGTAATAAGTTGAACAAAGATACTTTGCCAGCTTCTCAGTCATCGCAGCCTGAGTTACAGTATGGATTCACTGAATGCAGCACCAGCTGGGATTGTAGGCAAATAATTTTTTACTGTTTGGGACAATAAATACTTAACTGTTGCCACTGAATAATGTATCCAATTTCTGTCTTCAACTTCTGACCCTTAAATTAGAGAATATTTTGTGATGTGTGAGATCTCAGATGGTCTTCCTTTCAGTTAGCCCATCTGGTTTCCTTACCCCTTAACACATTTTTTTTTAAGAGTTCTCCTCTTATTATTGCATAGTCATTTTTGGCCAAGTCTGCTGATATGTTATATGTAGCACTCTCTAGAAAAGTTTAAGAGAGAGATCTGAGGCACAGTTCTGTGCTGTGTTGGCTCCAAGAACATCTACAGCTCAGTAAAGGAACTTTAATCCTATAATATGAGGTTGTAATTCTGCATGGCGTAAGGACAGTGCCTTTAAACTTCAGAGCTTTGCACCAGATATTAAAACACCTATAGAAAATGTTGTGGTTTTGTTATCATGTGTGGAATTTTCACACTGCATGGTGAATTTCCCTCTACCCTTGCATTATCACCTACTTGAGTCCGCCCCTACCTTTAGCTTTTTTTTAACATTAACTCATAGATGTGGTTGCCATTAAATATTTGGAAGGTACATTGTACATAATACTTGTTTATTCCCTTTTTGTTTATCTAAAATATCCTATTCTCTTTATCTGTATCAATGTTATGCTTTCCTTTGCAACTTCACAGAACTGGATTATGTGAAACCCTGATATTTATAACCTTGAAAATATTTAGATAAAAGCAGTGTACATACTTTATCTAAATGTAAACATTAAAAAGGACTCCACAGTTCAGGTCAATCTGCCTTTGAGAGCAAAATGAACTCTTCATAAGGAACAAACTGCCTGCCCAGGGGAAGGGGAATTATAGAACTGAAGGAGCTGCAGTAACTTGGAACTGAGACATTAATGAAAGCTATTCATTATAAATAAATTAATTAAAAATTACCATATTGAAAGTTTATTAAAGAAAATTTGTATCTGACTGTGATCCAAATTTCTAATTCCTTATGGCAGTTTAGACCTGAGCTTTTACAACTGGGACTTGTCTTTCCAGTTGAAAGCTGTTGTCCTCAGAGCTTGGACAAAACACTCTCGGGGTTGCTTCATTTGCTGATAAAGTGTTCTGCAGGCATCTTTGTTATGGGCATCATGTGTGTTGCCTGTTTTGTATCCTTTTTTGTAGATCTCTGTGCAGTGAAGTTTTGGCTGCAACAACTTAGCAGATGCCCATACTTCATATAACTTGAAGTTATCACTGATCAGTTTGCTGGTCCTTTCTTCTCCAACCTCCAGTAATTTTGATGGTCACTGGCTTTCCCAATCCAGTTTTACAACTGTTGAAGTTGCACGGCTGTGTGTCTATGCAGGTGTGTGCCTGTACATGGATCCCATCTATCTGCGTGTTTCTCTTAATAGTGAATGTGCTTTTAATGGTTCTTCTCATTGCTCCCAGCTGACACAGGCTGATATGGATCTGATGGAGCCTTCTCTGCTTCAGTATCCTGACTGGAAGGGACATCTGTTGTAAGTATTTTCTGTAATGCTTCTCTTTTTGACTACTTGTTTAATAAGCAGAGTGGATGAAGACAAACCACTTACGCTACATTCGCTAGTTAAAATCTTTCTAGGTTATTTAATAATCTTTTTTTTTTTGCAAAACTGTAAATTAGCTGTCCTACCAGCTAATCCAGTCAAAAGCTTTTTTATGGAGAGAAAGTGCAAGTTTTCTAAATAAAACATAGTTTTAAAAGCACTGTGTACATTAACAAATTGGGTAACTTTAGGCAGTTCTTTGAAATATAGTGAATACTTGGGGACAGTAATCTTTCTCTTCTCTATGTGATTACATCATAAGAAATGCGGGCACCATTACTGACATTATCAACATGACCTCTACTGTGTGTAAAAATCCTGTCTGTTGCATGGGTCTATCCTGTTTTCTAGCCATTTACATCATACTTTACTATGCCCTGACTTTATTTTCCTAAGATGTGAACCTAGTTTGGAAGCTGAGCCTCTTGGAGAATAAGCTGAATCAATATTTGCTTCTGCGTATTTTTCAGTTTGCGTGAGGAAGTGGCTCGATTTTTGACCTATTACTGCAAGGCCCCAGCACCTCTTAAAGCAGAGAATGTAAGAAACCCAGTGTTCATTGGTGTCTAGTCTAATGTGTTGCCACTGGTAATCAGTTTCAACTTCTGTTCATTTAAACAAATGATTTAGTAAGAATACAGTCTTTTATCATGAGTGATTCTTCATTTCAGTAACTTTTGATGCACACTTCCATTTCAGTAGCTTTTGATGCAAACTTCAGCCAAAACATTTCAGGTCTACTGTATATTTGCCTCGTGCTTTTCTTTTGTGTGCCAACTGCTCCTGCCAGTGCTCTCAGTGGGGCTTTGTGTTTTCATCTCCTTATTCAACTCAGTGTCTTACTATGCCTGTATTGCTCAGCCTTGACAAAGAGTGCCCATTGTTCCAGTTGAGTTTAATTTCATCCCATTTCATCCCAAGATTTCTAATTGAACCAAGAGTTAGTTTTAGCCTGTAAAACAGACCTTTTCAAACTTCACACCAGTGTTGTAAGGAAGGCATCAAGACCTGAGTCTCTCCAGAACTTGCTGACTTGGGAGAGATACAGGTGCCTGTAGGGATCAGGGACTCCCTACAGTGCTGAGGGCAACAGGAGCTGGTGCAGCTACTGCTTTTCTGGCTGCAGAAGTTCAGCAGAATCTCATACTTCTCGTGAACTGAAGTTACCACAGATCAGTTTACCGATCACTGCCTCTTCAAGGCACCTGATTCTCCCTGCTACTTGGAATGAAACTCATGGTACCTGTGACCTTTAATCTTCCAGATGCAGGAGTCAAACTTGCTCCTGTACGAGACCTGTTTCCACTTTTGCACAAATTTGTTAGGAGGTCAGAGCTGCTGTTACCACAAAGAGACGATATCACATATTAGCTGCTGAGAAGTAGTTTGCCTTCATAGCAGTTTTTTCCCTATTCTTTTCCTAAATTACTTGTTAGAATCAATAATGGCACCAGAACAAAGTGTCTCTGAATCAAAAAACAGGATTAAAGTTATTTCTGGTAGAAGTGGGATTTCAACAGAAAAATTCCACTAGACAACTGGGGAGAAAATTTATTTCAGTGATATTGTCAGGAATTATTATAGTGTTTTCTTTCTATGTACAGATTTATCACTATCTTCTCTCTTTCTTTTGTAGGTGATTGTTTTAAATGGCTGTGGTTCTTTATTTTCTGCATTAGCTACAGTCCTTTGTGATCCAGGGGGTAAGTGGATGTTTGGAACAAGTTTTTGTTTTGTTTTTTTTGCTGGTAAATACTGTGTTACTTCATTTAAATATTGTTTGACAGAAGTGAAGTAGTGGAATTGGCATTTGCCTTCTTCAAACTTCTTGTTTCCTGCAAGACTGTGCTGTGAAATTCATCTCCATGGTCTGCAGATGTCATGCACATACACTCGATGTCCGCCCTGTCTGCCTTCACTGTTTTTGTGCCATCTGCCTCCACTGTGTTTTAGTTAGCTAGGCTAAACATAGGCTATACTCATGTTTACCTGGATTCTTGCAGAAGATTAAAGAATTAATGTAAAAATAAAGTGAAGGCAAAGGCAGTAACACTGCAGTGTTTCCAGAGGGCTCAGTTGTAAAAACACTTTCGTGTTTAGAAGTACATTAGGCGAGAGAAGGATTGTGACCTGTTGATAACCAATTCTGTTTTCTCGGTTCCAGAAGCTGTTCTGATTGCTACTCCCTTTTACGGTGGTATTACCCAGAGTATCTTCCTCTATGGTAATGTCAAGCTGGTGTATGTCTGTTTAGACAGTAAGGTAAGACCTGAGGAATAGCAGCTTCTGTAGTTAAATTTGTGAACCTCTGGAAGCCGTTCTCAGAACAAGGATACACTGCAGCCAGTGGACATTTTCCCAATTTATTACTGGGAAACCAGGCACATAATTTGCAAGAAAGTAATTTGAGAGTGTAAATCTGGATTCTATTTGTCCTTTTCTTGTATCTTACTCCCAGTAACAGCCCTTGAAAAGAAAAAAATTACCACTTTGAACCTTGGAGAGAGAAGTATGTCTGTCCTACTAAAGATGGTCCCAGGGTGGAAGAGCAGATGGAGATCGTGCACTGTTTTAGTTATTCAAAGATAGCCAGAGAATTCTGTTTGTGGCCAGCCTATGATGGCTATTTCTTTGATTTTATTTATTTGTTTGTTTGTTTATTATCTCTGTGGTATAAAAGGATAAGATGGTAGGTCATTATTGTTGGGATTTTTTTTCTTTCAGGAAATGTTTCTCAGGGAATTGGCTCAGGGCAGTCTCTGTTGAAATAACTTGGCCTTTTTTATCTCTTTTATATCTTTCAGATTACTGGAACAAACACTCGGCCTTTCCAGCTTACAGTGGAAAAACTGGAAAAAGCTTTGCAGGATGCCCAGGCAGAGGTGAGTTTAACTGAGCTTCACATTACTGCCTCAGTCTGCAGTATGTTGGAGGCATGATGTCCCAGAAGTGGCCTAAAGATCAAATCACTTTCAAAACCTATCACTTGTCCTTCTGGTTGTCATTGTAGACCTCCTGAGATAAGGTTGCTTGCAAACTCAGGGGGAAAACTCTTAGGGGGACTCCCTCAGTGTCATTTCTGTCCAATTTTGGTCACAGCAGAAAGGATAAACTAGGAGTACCAGACCATCCACAAAGCACTGGAACCCATTCATATCACAACAAAAAAAAAAAGAAAATACTTGGGCATGCACTAAAATTTGGGACTACCCAGGGTTTTTCCTTCAGGCAGGCCAGCTGAGTTACCCCAGAACTGACTGCTCTACACAGCAGTGCAGATGAATCCACTAAGAATGCTGAGAGTTTTTGCAGAAGGGAGAGAGGTACAAATCTAGACGATAAAATGCAGATGAATACTGCTTTTCTGAAGAGTGAATCTCTAAGTTTTGACATTGTCGTAAGTCCCTTAAATGTTTAGCCTCATCTTTGGATCATTACTGGCTCTGACATCTTGAGCCAAGTGTGCTCTAAATAAGTAACTTTGTATCCACATAACTCAGCTTCTCATCTTTGTTGCCACATTTGTGGGCAATCTTCAGTAATTTATTGCTTCTCAATTACTGATACAGCTCAGAAAAGTGCTCCCATGTTGAGAACATGTGAGAGCATCTTTCTTGTTAATTGGTTGACCAGATGGCAGTGATTGGGGCAACTCCCTCTTTTAAAAATCATAGATTCATTCTATAATATTTTCCTCAGTTCACTTTGCGAGTGATATAATTGTTAAAAAAAATATTGATTTGTGGCTAAAAGTTTTCTCATACAAATCTAACCTATGACGTGAAAAGTCATGGTAGAAGCTTAATGGGAATCTTGCGTCACATTCACTGCTCAAGTAGAGGGACTGCAAATTTATCCCATGATATCCCTCTCTTAATACTGTGTTATTTGTACTCTGCAGGGTGTCACTGTAAGGGCCTTAATTCTTCTGAATCCCCAAAATCCCCTTGGGGACATCTACTCCTTGTCAGAGCTATGGGATTACTTGGAATTTGCGAAAAGGTACGTCAGTTTGGAAGGCTGAGGCATCCTGAGTCAGATATAGCTTCCAGAATCTGATGTGCTACTTGCTGCCCCTGAATTGCTGTGAATATCTCTCAAGTCAGGCAAACTGTCTATTCTTCACGCACAGTAGTGGACTTAAGACAGGAGAGGGGACTGCTGGGAACATGGACCGTGTGGTCATCTGGGGTGGTAAAGCAACTTGCATCAAGGAATGCAAGTTTTATTTTTCAGTAATCTTAGCAAACACTGTAGTGCTGTACTGCCCTGGTAGAAAGCGGAGTTCTTTTCCTTTCAGTTTCTCCATATCTGTAAAGACAAAGGAGTGTGTGAATATGAGTTCCCAGCTTCATCACAGATCATAACACTCTCTGAGATTCCGAGTCTGTCAGATGCTGAGTGGATGATGATACAACTTATTGTAGAGGGTAGTACATACAGGAATTAATTTTCACTAGTGCATTGAAAATGATTGGATTTTTGTCTTGTTATATGGTTGCAGTGGGTGACAGTTAAGGTGATATGCCTCAAATCACTTCAGTGTACATATAATAGACCTGAGTTGAGAAAAATTGCTTTACTTTGCAAAATTTGGCATCCCCTCTTCCTTATATAAAGCAAGTATTTGCAGGCCTGAATTTATCCCTGCTTCTAAACATGAAGCAGACTTCTTTAGTAATCTCCGTTTTGTCCTTTTGCAGACATGAATTGCATGTGATAGTAGATGAGATCTACATGCTGTCAGTTTTTGACGAATCAGCCACGTTTCACAGTGTCCTAAGCATGGACAGGTAAAATCAGCTCCTACTTCCCTGGCCATCTTCCAGTGACAGTTCAACATGATGCCTTGCTGAGAACTTGTGACTGGAAGTTAAGTCATGAGCAAGCAAATTCTGAATCCGCCTTATACTGATTTCTTTCTTTTTTTTTGTAATTTCTGAATGGCAAATGCATTTTGTCACGTGCAATCTAGCGAGTGCAAAATGACAGCTTTCTGTTGTGGTACACTTTTCAATGTGTTCTTCAATATTTGGTTGTGGCAGTCCCCAAAACTAGAAATAGATGTTAATTTGTTGAAAGTACTAAGGCTTTTCTTCCTACCTAAACATTCCTACCTCTTTACCACCTTTCTGTTGATGCCTGGAAAAACTTTCTTTTGCTGTTTACTTTTTTTTTTAGTAGAGTAGTCACAGATCACAGTCTGGTATTACAGACTTGATAAAGGCTTTTATTAGGTATTTTTTAATGAGACGAAAAACTTTTCAAATCTTTAAAATATGGTAGGAGGGGTTGTTGTGGAGGTGGACTTTTTGTTTGTCTGCTAAATTTCTAGTCTTTACAAGTGGTGCTATCTTTCTTTTTGTGCTCTGTTGCAAGGAAATAAAATATTCTTGGTTAGGTGTTAGCACAGTGTTGCTAGGCTTCGATGTAAAAGAAAATTACTTTTGATTCTTGGAAAATACATTGGCACAGGTCTGATTTCTAGCATTATATGTACAAGCTTCATATGTTCAGGAAATCTGTGTATAAAGTGTAGCACTGGTATGCATCTGTATATCTGAAATATTTAAAAATTCTGTCTAAAACTACTTCCAGGGAGTTCCTAGCTTCTAAAGTTATTTGCATTTGAATTTTCCCTACTTGACTAATGTTGTGGTGCACTGTCTATCACTGTGTAATGCTGCCTCTCTGTTTCTGCAATGCTGCACTGGTGATCCAAAAGCTTCAGCACCTATGACACTAACTGCCCATCTGCATCCTTCTACATACAGATTGCCTGATCCACAGCGGACTCATGTGATGTGGGGAATAACCAAGGTGAGCACTGGTTGCTGTTGTGCTGTGGCTTTGTGGCTGGTAGGGTTGGTCTGGGGTTCTCATGCTGAAAAGAGCAGGGTAGTAGTAATAGGATCCCAGCCTTCCTGTGTAATAGTCTCTCTGCATCTTCTCCAGGATTTTGCTGTTTCTGGGATTCGTTTTGGTACTTTATATACAGAGAACCAAGACGTTGCTAATGCAGTGGCTTCTTTGTGTTATTTCCATGGGGTTTGTGGACCTATCCAGTACAAGGTTGCGCAGCTGCTTAAAGATAGAGGTGAGTCAGTAGCTCCATGTAATATCCTCTGCCATTCTGTGTGTCTTGGTACCTGGAGGATCCCCTCCCCTTACTTTCTTAAGTGGTCTCCTGTTTGTACAGCTTAACTGACAGTCTTCTGTTACCCTGAAACTGCCCATGCAACACAAGGCTGAAAGCTCTACATAAAAGGATCATTTCTGCAGAGCTTCTGATCCGCAGAATTAGAGGAGCAGCTTGGAACAGAAATAGCCAGTGTTGTGTAGAACCACACCTTGTTGGGACAAGGGAAATTGAAGTCGATCTCTAACTCCACCCAGGATGGAATGCTAACAGTCCACAACAACCTAAGAGCTATGAACGTAGGGAAACGTCCTTAGGAAGATTAAGAAGATACTCTTCTGTATAGACATGAAAATGCTAAGAAGTTCTTGCCTGTCATTTTGCTATTTGAGTAAACAGAGAACAAAAGAAGGAGGTGAAAGGTGAAATGGAAAAAGATAGAGAGTGTTTTGGAAACTTGAACAGATCTGAATACTTTTTCAGTTTGTGATTCTTTTCTTTATCTTCTTCTTCTGGTCAGACTGGATCAACCAGGTGTACCTGAGGGCCAACCATGCCCGCCTGAAAGCTGCCCATACGTATGTGACAGATGAGCTGAAGACACTTGGTGTTCCTTTTCTCAACCGCAATGCAGGCTTCTTTGTCTGGATTGATTTCCGAAAGGTTGGTAGTCTTAAAAAGTGAGGCTTCTCCTGGGGTGAGGGCAGGTACACAGTGCAACTGCATCTAGGGGAAAGGTTAATATTGTGCTAAGCATTTTGTTCTAACAAATCTGTTGTCTAATGAGGAGAGGGAAGGAATGTCAAGTGTTTCAGTATGTTCTTTTCCTTCCATCTATCTGTGAACTTCCCTCTTTGCAGGAATCTTACTACTCTCAAGCCACTTTCCTCCCCATTTCTTCCTTTATATCACAACTGCTGTACTTCAGAGGTAAAAGGTGTTTCCCTTGGCCTTTGCAGACCTCATGGGAATCACAAATTCATGAGGATCTCAGTGATTTAGCCTATATGTTACTAACATCCGTCCCTTCTGATGACTCTTCTAGTACCTTAAGACAGGCACATTTGAGGAGGAGTTGCTACTCTGGAAGCGTTTTCTGGATAATAAGGTCCTCCTGTCCTGTGGAAAAGCCTTTGAGTGCAGTGAACCTGGATGGTTCCGCATCATCTTTGCTGACAAAACCCACCGGCTACAGTTAGGCGAGTAATGTTTTCTTATCTTTTTTCTCTCACAAGAATTTCTGTAGTGCTGTTCCCTTCTCTCCTTAGTCCTAAACTTAGCCTATTATTATCCTCTTGTTTTCTCTGTTTGTCTTTCCTGTCTCCATCCTCCTTGAATGGATCTGATGGGTCTGGGGACACTTGTGACTCAAACTAATCCACTAGTGTTTCTCTTCCTTATGCCACTGCAGGTATGCAACGGATACGCAAGGTTTTGGAAGAGCGGGAGCAGGAGATACTGGCAGAGGAGAAGGAGCAGCCCTGTCAGTCAGACCAGGATGGCAAAGCAGATAGCACAGATGAAGTTATTTTTGTATCCCGCCACCAGGAGCCTACCTGTGCCAACAGCTCCAACCTTGGTGACCTCATTGGCCTCCTGCAGCAACAGATGCGTTCTTCTGACTGGCTACAGAAAAATACAGCCGAGCAGTTTGCACAGGAAAAGCCAGAGATCTATGATGTGTTCAGCAAACTGGTGGGGAAGCAGTAGGGGTCTGTGTTCCTTCAGAGGCATTCCTGAGGAGTGACTGACCCTGGGCCCCTTACAGCTCAGCAGTGACTTCCAGCAAATAATATATTTTCTGTATAGCAAGAAAATTACTTTGTAAGGCTCCCTCCTCTTCCCCAATTTGAGATCTCTAATTTGTACTATATAGGTGTATTCCTTGGATTGGGGTGAGGGAAGGGAATGGGGGGGGGTGGATTTTGTTTTCCTACTGCTCCCTGTCCTGCAGCATCATTGTATTTTGTATTTCATTTCTAATGAATATGCTCTTAACTCTCTTATAAGGTCCTGTGGTGTCATTTTTTTTCTTCTTACTTCACACTTTCCAAGAAGACAGAAACTTCAGATTGTTAAAATGTGTAAAGTTTCCCTTTTCCTAAATGATGATCAGATGTGACTATTTTGGGGCCAGAAGATCACTGCTGTCAGAAAGAGGTGTTTTGTGGAGATAGAACCCAGTGTCAGCCCAAACTTAGCCCCAGCTAAGGGTAAATAAGCATGTATATGGATTCATCTGCATGAGAGAGGCTGTTTTTGAACCATGGTCATCTAGACTGAGTTCTGTAAAGCTTTCTTTTTCAGTTTAAGCCAGATCTAACCTCAGATCAGATAGTATCCAACACCCTTGGTTGATGAAATGCCTGGTTTCGTTTTTATTCTACTTTTTTATATTCATGTAAATAAACAGCATCCATTGGCCTCTTGGTAGAATGTCCACAAAAGAGCTACGAACAGAGAGGTGGTTGAAAGTCAGTGTTCTTTCTACAGCCTTCCTATTCCTGGAAGTCCATCCTGTCTGGTTAACAGTGAGGTATATTGGCAGGACAGTGCAGAGAAGGCTTCTGCCACCATGCTAGTTGTACCTGCAGGTGCACTTGCTTCTGTCACCTACCACAGGTTTCCAAGGTGGCACCTTCCACCATTATCAAGATAATTAAGGCAATTTTTAATCTATGTTTGTCAATTTGTTGAGTAATTTTTTGACTAAACGGTATTCTTCCACCTCCTCTCCTTCCCCACTTTCCCATTTTAATACATTTTTTGTACGCTGGTGATAGAGTTTTTCAGTTGGAAAGCTTCTTTCACAGATACAAAGCTCTTTAATTTCTGGTACTGTAAAACTTTACGTATCTTAAAGGAATTGAAACTGTTTCTTCTGTATAAATATTAGTCCAGAGTTGAAGGAAATTGCCCATGAAGACAGACTGGAAGTGCACCTTTCCCCTCTTGTAATTTGTTCTAGTAGCAACCAAGTTTCATCTTGGTGGCATTATAGAGTCTGTTTATATAACGAGCTAGAATGGTGAAAGATAAAATTCTGGCTAAATTCTGTGCTGTCAAAACAGTTGAAATTTGCTGATCACAAGTGAAGAACCATCTTCTCCTCTTCTGATCAAGCTTCAGTATGAAAACAATCCTCAGTCCCATGAAATAGGTGTCCACAAAGTAAGCTATAGTAGAAGACAGGTCTCCTTAATGGAATGGAAGGTGAGATGTACAGCCAAAATACAAATGGACTTCCTGATTTACCCCCTCATATTTAGTACCCTAAGGGAGATCTAAGCAACAAAAATTTAGGGAACAAGCTGTTTGAAATCAAGAACCAGGTAAGACAGTATAGGCATTAGTTGAAGTGGTATTTCAGGGAATTCCTATAACAAAATCAACTCATTAATTACTCCTAATTTTCTTCTGTTGTTCTGGTAACTCTTATGATTGGAGTATGTGAATATACAATAGTAACAATTAATATTGTGTTTTTCACCCGTGTATGTTTACTGTTCAGAAAGCGGATCTGTTGTGCTGTCTCTGTGTGTATGCAGCTAGTAAAGCACACCTCTGTAGGAAAGAGGGTGTAATGTGCTTTCAAAATCCTCACAACTAATATAGTATGGCCCACAGTCACTTCCATCTGAGCTTGCTGGAACTCAACAGAACACACAAACACACACTTCGTTGCATGGAGTATTTTCCATGGTTTTTTTCAGCTGAGAAGCTCTCCATTAAGACATTTTAGCTTGGTGACAGAAAATAAAAAATTAACTGGAAATGAGGCAAGAGAGAAATTTGGTGTTATAAGTCTGCTGTTGAAATAAGCAAATGTTTTTTGTTGACTGTACAAACCCCATAAATTTTGCAAATGGCCTTTACTGGTTGACAAGAATTGGTAAACATGTAGAAAGTCTGTGCACATGTATATAGAAGTTAATTAACTCTTATTTGCTCTGAGTACCCAGAGAGAAAAAACACAAACTCTGCCTGTACAAGTTGTTTGTTCCTTCTGCTACCTCCATGTTAGATGTTCTCTCTGCTTGCTGTATCTGATAATTCTCATTAATGACTTTTTTTTTTCCTTCCTGTGTATAAAATCTTTACAGAAAAAAAGATAGGGAAACGGTTAAGGACTCTCCCATCCTGTCCCTGCCCCTGCATTTGTTTTGACCAGTTTGTCAAGCAACAGGCAAGAAGAGCAGCACCTCAAATGAATCCAGTCAGATCTATATTTTTAAAAATTGCTGCATTTTCATCTAAAATAAGAAATGCCACCAAGATTAATATAACAGTGTGAGCTTGTGCTTACTGTAATAAAACAAGATGATACAATCTCCCTTGTATACAACTCTGTGCTCCAGTTATCATTTATTCAAGCATGGAAAGGATCCTAGATAGTTTTATGGTCCTTGCCACATTCCAGTACCACTCTCCCTGTCTCTCTCTCTGTCCTCCTTCTCCACACCTCCACTCCATTCTCTCTATCTACTCCAGAAAAATGTTTGGCATTTTTAGGTTTGAAGTGGGAATTTCGTGTGCAGCATTGCTCTCAGTCACAGAAATTTGCCTAACACACATTTCAGGCATAGACTTGACATTTTCACGCTTGTGGGAGGGGAAAATCTGTGAATTTCCATATTATTAACCTCTGCTACATTGCAGTTAAGCAGACAACATAAGGGAGGCCCATTCTAAATAAATATTTAGGAGAGATCATGCATGCTTAAAGAAAGAATCTGTGAAGATTAGTTTTCCCTTACAGAAATTGAATAGATCCTAAGCAAAATACATGTAAGGGAAAATATTCACTAATAACTTAACCTGAACTAAAGAAGGGTAGTTGCTCAGATATACTGTATGATAGATTTTGTTGGGTTTGGGTTTTTTTTTGTTTGTTTTTTTGTGTGTGTGTTTTGTTTGTTTGTTTAGGGGGGGTTGGTTAGTTTGGGGGCTTTGTTGTTTTGGGTTTTTGTTTTTGTTTGGGTTTTTGTTGTTTGTGTTTTGGGTTTTGTTTATTTGTTTGGGTTTGTTGTTGGTTTTGTGTTTTTGTTGTTGTTGATTGTTGCTTTTTTTTTAAAGTAAATGATAATACCTTAATTATGTCTTTCTGTCTTAGAATATCTAACAGACTGTACAGTTGAGCTGACTGCTGTGTGCTCCTCCCATCCCCGTAGCGACCCAGTTTCTTAAAACCTGCCTTGGGGTCAAATTGTCATTTATATTGACAATTTCTCTGCAATCTTCCTCCAGTTACTTGCTTACAGAATCCCTCTGTAGCTCTCATCCTGCTGGCAGTGGTGGTTTCATTTAATCAGAGAGATAGTGGCACACAAGGGCTGGATAAAAAAACCTCTCATGGATTGAGCTACGTGAACCACACTCCTAAAAAAATTTCTGCATCTAAAGTATCAGGCATGCAAAAGGATAAAACTGCATTTTGCACTTTTAATTATATATGCAGCTCTTTTTGTAATATTGGCTGAGCTAACAGGAGATTTTCTTGATTATTTCTGAAGCAATTCAGATTGCACCATGAAGAACAGGGCGAGGTAACTTACAAGGATATATAGACAAAAAGATATGTGTTCCATCTGAGAAAATCAGATATATAGACAAAAAGATAAGTGTTCCATCTGAGAAAATCAGAGTGTCAAGATACACTCCTTTTCCATTCCAATTAATGCTTTATTTATTACCAACTTACATAAAACACTGTCAACTGACTGATGACAAGATCCTAGATTATCTGCAGCCAACAAATGTCCTAAAGAGTCTCAGGTGGTTATAAATACTCTACTTTTTGTCCTCAGTTTGCCTGGATTGGTTATTTTTAGCAAATAGCCAGTCGACCTTATCAAAATGAAGAATCAAAAATAGTCTGGAAAAACACTGCAAGGAAAGGCTATTTTTAGCTCTCTGTCTATTCCCTGCTGCTATCCAGCAAGGTCTGATGGCACAGCTCATGCATGAGTGCTTAGTTATTCTAGGCGAATGCTTGTCGTGACCTGTCCTTTCCCTAGATACCTCACTGCAGAAAGAGTTCAATTGATTAAAGATTAATGCATCTGCAGACCGTGACAGCTGAAAGCTTTAGGGAGGGGGAACCTACACTGACAGAGTGTTTCTGTCTGCACCTTTGTGCTACATTATAGTTTCTTTGAAGGGAACTCTTGCCTAACTGAATCATCCTATGTCTCACGTCCTTCAGGGGCTGCTATTGCAGCAGACCTCCAAAGTATATTCAGCTTTTTTCTTTCAATTCAGGAAGGCAGTAGAAGAAGTAGAGTTACAGCTTTAAGGTAGATAACTGTTTTGACCAGTGCCATCCATCACAAAGGAGTAGCACTGGAAGTGTGTGATGGTCTGGATCAATAGATAGAACTATGCAATTGGCTGCTGGGTATTGATCAGACTAGTTAAAAACTCCACTGATATAGATGAGGTTATCATTCGGTTGTAAGACTTAAACCAGAACAGTGAACCAAGGCAATGACCTGGCTGTTGCAATATTCTGCTTTCTTTTATAATAGCAGCTCTTTCATTTTGTTCAGTACCTTATATACTGGCAGTAACCACTACCAATTTTTTCAGAATAATAAACTGAGCTATGAGTTTTTAGTTATGCTATGCCATATGCTGAAAATAATGTTGAAAA
This sequence comes from Lophotriccus pileatus, assembly GCA_035583135.1. Classification (NCBI taxonomy): domain Eukaryota; kingdom Metazoa; phylum Chordata; class Aves; order Passeriformes; family Tyrannidae; genus Lophotriccus; species Lophotriccus pileatus. The sequence goes on from JAWWES010000168.1 coordinate 21,719,125, forward strand.
GATGTCCTCAATTCATTAGTTTTCCACTTCATATTTGCCTTATAGAATTATCTCCTTTTATTATAAAGGTGTTTTCAGAATGTGCTGCTTTCATCACTGACTGCATAAGGTACACCATAATCTCACATGCAGCTACTTCATGTGTGGAGACACAATTGCTAACAGAAGGTTCTCTGAACATTTCTTTCTCTTCTGTATACTGATCATCCCAGCAGAAAACACAGGATGATGTATGCGACAGCAGGCTAATGTGTGGTGTGATGGTAAAGCCCTTAAAAACAAATTCCAAATGACCCCTAAAGAGCCATATAAGGCAGGACATTAAAGGGCAAAGCAAAGAGAGGTAAAATATCTGATTTCTCCTGTGCATTTATAAAAATTGATAGCCTGTTATCCAGATGCTGATGAACATTTTTACAAGCTATAAATGGCAACCTGGAGTCTAAAAATAGTCTGTGCTGCAGACTTGTCTGGCTTAGCTACATCACTAGAATATAAACAGGCTCCCTGGTGTGGTTTCAGGGAAATCTCTATCAAAACAGACCACATCCTCCATTTTTCTTGTGATTTTGAAATAAAACAGCTAATGCTGCTTGCATTTGTTTAATTCTAGCTTTTAATAAAATTGCACTGATTTCCAGATTTTCCTACAGGGATGAAGGGATCATCAGGTTTCCATGAATATTTCAGCTACAGTTGATTCGATGCACTTTCTTCTCCCTGGCAGAGCGGGGAGGCAGAGGAAGCGCCCGCGGGCACTGCATGGGCTGGCGCAGGCTGTGCTCGGTGACCCCCCCATCCCCCGCTGCACGTGGACGGGCCAGTGTCCCTGTCACAAGGCAGGGCTGGGGAACCCCCTCCCTGGCTCAGGCACATCCAGGCATGGTTTATGCTGATGAGCCTCATAGCTGCAGAGATCCAGTGCTCATCCCAGCAGCCCCAGTACATGAATGGTATCCCTTCCAATTCACAAAAAATTGGACATGGTCCATTCACCCTCCTGAAGGAGAGTTCCTGCCTCTGATTTATGAATGGCACAGGTCGCAGCAATTTGAAGCTGATGGGTTAAACCCAGACACATTATGTGCTCTAACAAACCTCAGTAGCTTGCACTTGGGAGGAGGAGGAAGCCAGTACCAGCACTCAGAAAGATGCTTTGAGATCTGTGAGTGCTTTCTGTCATTGGCTTTGGATGCCACAGACAGGATGAAGAAGGTAGCAGTGAGACTGAGCAGAATGCTACATCACCTGCTATGCAACGTGTGTGAGGAGAGGTTGAAAGAAAAGAGAAAGCAACTGCAGTGACAGCGTTTTGCCTTTCTTGTGGGAGTATCAGGCTGTCTCTGTGCGTGCATGTGGACGGCTTTGCAGAAAGCTGTTTTCCCAAGGGCAGGTGAAATGAAAGAGAACTAATCCATTGCAGACAGTTAAGACTGTTTAAGGACATGGTACTCAATGTGTGTGACAGAGAGAAAGAGGCTCAGTTTAGAGGTTTAGAGCAGGGACAGGTGCCACCTCTTATCCTTTTGCAAACACACATTATAGGATAGTACACCACTACCTCACCATTGTACATAAGATACAAATACACAAAAATTACTACAAGAAAAATTGAAGAGGGGAATAATACATTTCAGGCCACCAAAAGCTGACACCATGAGATACACACAGTAAGAGCCTTTTAAACCACCAAGGATTGCAGGAGAGGAGCAGAGCTGGCCTGCCTGGCAGCCCAGGCAGCAGAGAGCAGGTACTAGGCTGGAAATGCTTCTGGCCCAGAAATCAGGTGGCTGAAGGGGCTGCAGCAGCGGAAGTTTTTGTGGAAGGATATCACTGACCTCTGGTAGCTCCAGAGGCAGGTTATGGCAATGTTCCCTGGAGAGCTGTAGCTTTATGAAACAGAGGACTTACTCCTCAAACAGCCCATATCTGTCCTCAGTTTGGCAGGAGAAATCAGTGAACAATTGAAAACTGCTGAAAACTGCTTAGTATTAAACTGTAACCATTGAAATAGTGACAATTGTAAGAGTTGAAAGAGTGAGAGATATAAAGTAATCCCTGTTTCCACCTCAGTGGCACAAAACATAGTCAGGGTTTATCAGCCCAGAGAGCAGAGAAGGATAAATAACATGGGTGCCACATGCAGGGACACTACACTGCTGCTGCTGGAATGTCTCCACTGTACCATTGAATGGTTCAGCTGCAGCATCAGCCTCTGCTAGGAAGACAGGCTGAGAGGACTGGGGTTGTTCAGGCCGTAGAAGAGAAGGCTCTGGGAAGGTCCTAGAGCAGCCTGAAGGGAGACTATGAGAATGCTGGAGAGGGACTTTACAAAGGCATGTAGTGATAGGACAATGGAGAATGGCTTTAAACTGAAAGAGGCTAGATTTAGACTGGATATTAGGAAGAAATTCTTCACTGTGTGGTTGGTGAGTCACAGGTTGCCCAGAGAAGTTGTGGATGCCCCATCCCTGCAAGTGTTCAAGGTCAGGCTGAATGGGGCTTTGAGCAACCTGATTTAGTGGAAGGTGTCCCTGTCCTGGAAGCTGTCCCTATCCTGCCCTGGAAGAGGGGTTGCAAGTAGATAATCTTTAAGGTCTTTTTCAACCCAAACTATTCTATGATACTGTGATCTTACCTACTTCCCCCCTTCCCCCTCCCCTTTCCTAATGACGTAGTCAGCTCCCATTTTTGGCAGTGAAACCAGTGTCCATGATTCCCACACAGCTCAAGTTTTGTGCAACAGATTTGTCCTCCTCTATCTTCTGTCAGGAGAGACATAGTTCAAGTTACTTTTGAGAAATGTTTGGGGAAGATGTAGGTTGGGGTTGTTTTCTCCTTAGATAGTGTGATCCAGCAGGAAGGAAAGTGATACATGACCCAAAAGCCCTTGGTCAATGAGAAAGCTCAAAATTGTTTTGGAAAGATGCACAGAACAGGAGAAAAGTGAGCTAACAATGCAAATGTATTGAAAGCCAGGGTGGTGGTGGCGGCTCATCGGTACAAACTTTGCACACCCAGGTAAACACCAACATTGTCCTAGTGCCTGTTCTGACGGGAGAAGCGTCCCTTCAGCGAGGCGGCCTTCCCAAATCTTGCAGCCAGACTTCAGTCACCGGGGTGGGGCTTAATCCGGAGGAGTGTTGGAAGAAATATCACCAATAGGGAAGAAAACTCGCCAAAATGAAGCAGGCTGCGGGGAGAGCCAGGGCGAGGGGGCTGTCAGGGGGCGTACAGTGGGCAGCGGCTGTCGAGGGCAGAACCGGGCACGGCCTTAACCTGGGGCCGTTTGCAGTGTGACACGCGGGCTTCCATCCGTGCCCTGGCGCACGACAGGCGCGGACGCCTTCCCGGCGCTGCTCGGTTGCCGCTCCCGGCGACGCCGCCCGGCCCCTGGGTAGGGCCGGCCCGGGAGCAGCGCCGGCCCGGGAGCAGTGCCGGCCTCCGGCCGCGCGGCGGCGCCGGGGCTCAGAGCGGCGGGCCGGGTGGGCCCCGCTCGGAGCGGGCGCGGCCGGGCGGCCCCGGCGACTGCGGGCGGCGGTGAGTGCGGGCGGCGGGGGTGGCCTCCTGGCCCGGGGGGTGGGCAGAAGAGCAGGAGCTGGGGGAGCCGGGGCGGGGTGGGGGCCCGGCTCCTGCCGACGGTGTCCCGGATCGGCCTGGGCCCGCCCGCCGTGTCCCTCGGACGGTGGCCCGTCCCGTCCTGCATCCCTTACGTTCCGTAGTGTTGTTGCCACCTCTCTGCTGTGTCTTCTTCCTGTTACTTCCAATACTCCAAGTGCGAGTACCCCTTGTCACGTGCCTGCAGTTTCCCCCGTGGGCCGTGTGGTGTGTGAGTGAATGAATGTGTCCGTGGATGGAGAGGCGCCTTCCGCTGAGCGTCCAGAGCCCGGGCTCGGGTCTGGACGGATTTGCCGAGTGACCGAAATGCTCGCTGCAAATGTGCGGTGTTTGTCATCACGCAGGTGGTTCTGGCGCTGTGTCAGGAAGGAGGAACGACGTTAAGAGTCGGAAGCGCATGGAAAGTTTCGAGTTATAAAACTGATAGTAATGTAGCATTCTGGCATCTGTCCTGATAACAGCATCACGCAGGTATTGCCCTGCTTTAGAAGGCTTTAGGAGCTTTTCGAAGCTTCTTCCAGAGTCAGAATGTGGACATAAAGTGATGAGAGCGGCTGTTAAAAGTGGAATGTTTATTAGCATCTCAGATTATTGTAGTGCAATTGGGTGTAAGTACAGTCATTTGTTAGCCACCCTATCCTAACAGTCATTTGTTAGGAATTTCCAAATAACCCAATTTGTTATAAAGACCATTTAATTAATAATGAAACTGCTACGTGTTTTGTTCATTGGTACTTATTTTATTCATATTTGTTGTCTACTGGACAGTTGACTTGTCAGAATTTCTTTGTAGCTTACAAAGCGAGAAAACATCCCATTTGTCCTAAAGGAAAACACATAATTACACCATTCACATTCTTTTTCTGGAAAGCATACTTACTACTTTTAAAAGACTCTCACTGTGGAGAATTCAGTTTGAATTTATTCGTTATGGAAGTTTTAGTCAGAAACCTAGACAAGTGGATTTTTTGCCAATTCTCCAGTCTGTAGTTAATATAAATCGCCTTATGCAGGAACCACAATTCTGTTGTTAAAACTTGTAAGAACTATCAAAGATGACAGTATTTGTGTGACAGTAGTTTGTGATACTTGAGATTGCATCATGTTTTTCATTACAATTCTAGTACAGACTATGGTGAACTATTATTTTAAATGCTTTTCTTAATGTGGCTGCAGTGGTAGCTCATAGAACACTTTTTTGCCTCAAAAGGCATATGGACAAAGATGGCAAATTAATTCCTTTTTCTTGCCAGAAGTAGGTTACCATCATTCTAGTCAGATATTGTGGGGCTGCTGTGAAAGCACCTTTACCTTGGAAATAGTATAATGATCCTACGTTCTGTGTGATACCCTTTTATAAGTCTTTTGCAAGGTATCCAAGTTGTTTCTCTTCTGTAGATAAGTGTTTTGTTTTTTTTGTTAGGATTCCCTATCAATACACTGGGTTGTAGGTGGAGTGGGACCTATGAGGTCTCAGTGCTCTGCAGTGTCTGAGATTTTCTCCTCCCCTCGCTGCTCAAGCCATGCCTTTTTCCGACTTGTGATTGTTAATTGACCAACATCATCTTGTTACAACCAGGCAGCAGATCATCCTCAATTTGTCCTGGATGATCTGGTGGCTGTCCTGGTTGGCATCTTACGGTCTACTGGGACATGTGAGCGTTTGAGGAAAGTTTACTACAATCTGCTGAGGTGAGGAACCTTCCATGAAATGTCTAACTGGATGTTTCTGTGCATTTTGATGTCTTTGTATCTCTTCTAGAGTTCATCCTAAAACCTCTCTTTCTATTTTGTAGAGACAAGAGATAATTGATTCCATTATGTGTGCGTCGACCAAATATAACACCCGGGGTCCAGCCCTCATCCCAAGGATGAAAACCAAGCATCGCATCTATTATATCACTCTCTTTTCTATAGTTCTGCTTGGCCTAATTGCCACAGGAATGTTTCAGTTCTGGCCTCACTCCATTGAGTCATCCAGTGACTGGACTGTTGAAAAACGCAGCGTCCATGATGTGCCTGTGGTCAAGCTTCCTGCTGATAGCCCCATTCCTGAGCGGGGAGACCTCAGCTGTAGGATGCATACATGTTTTGATGTCTATAGATGTGGCTTCAATCCTAAAAACAAAATCAAGGTGTACATCTACTCACTGAAAAAGTATGTGGATGAATTTGGGGCAGCAGTGAGCAACACCATTTCCAGGGAATACAATGAGCTGCTAACGGCCATCTCTGACAGTGAATTCTACACTGATGATGTCAACCGGGCTTGCCTTTTTGTGCCATCCATAGATGTCCTCAATCAGAATGTGCTCCGCATCAAGGAGACAGCTCAGGCTTTGGCACAATTATCCAGGTACATGCTGAAAGTTCAATGTGTGAATTTAAAGAAATTCAAAAAAAGTGGAAAAAACTAAGGTTAATGCAGGAGGGGAGGATGCATTCATGCCAGAGCTAGGCTTTGACAGAATTTGTCTATATGCAGGGAACACCCTTCTGATTGCTGTCTGTTTCTTCCTTTGCTGTAGGTGGGATCGGGGCACCAATCACCTGCTCTTCAATATGCTGCCTGGAGGGCCACCGGATTATAACACTGCCCTAGATGTTCCTAGAGATAGGTATGCGTTGTGCTGTGTTTGAGTGCACAGATCTGGGTTTAAATGCCACTGAAGAAGCAACAAGCTCAGAGGCGTAGCTGATAGCAAAGAATATGCTCCTTAACCTCGACAAAGCTGTAATATGACTTTCTTGCTTCTCAAAAAGGGAAGTAAAGAAGTCCCTGCCTTGTATAGAACAGGTGTTTACTTCTGAAATCTGAAAGTTTATGCCCATCCTTAATTTTATTTAGGATGTGGCTGAAATTGTTTGCTTTTAAGTGCTGGACTTGTTCTAAGGTTGGAGAATCTTGAGGTAGACTTAGATCTGGTGTGTTACTGAACCTGAACTCTTTACACAGTGTCCAATTTGATGCAAATTAGAAGTTCAAAGATGATTGCGGCTGCAGTTTTCTGATAGAAGTCAGGTGCTTCAGGGCATTTTAAAGCAGCTTCTCTGCTTAACAGAACTATGATGAATTTCAACTGTGTTTGTTATCTTAATAATTACACTGTGTTAGTAATTGGACAAATGCTATTAGTTATTCTCTGGTAAGTGTGTTTTGAAAATATTTGCCAGGAACTTAACAGATGTTAATTCTGAGCTCCATTTTCACTTGCAGAATAATTTACTTTTGGAAGAGGAAAGGAGATTGTAAGGCAAAGAAAATAGAGAGAAGAAGAAGAAGGCACTTAGTTTAGATACTGTTACTGAATATGTTTCTACTATATTAGCTTGTGTGTGCTTAGTTCTGCTAAGTTAGGTCCCACATAACCGGTCCCTTTCTTGAAGGTCAAGGTTGACTTTCTTCTGCTAAATGTCAACAAAATCTTGCCTGAGATGTGGGATCTTTGCTGAGATGACTATGTGTGGAGTCTATCTGGATTTCTTTGCAGGAAAGAAAATATAAAACATCTCCCAATACCAGAACAGAACATACTTTTTTCTGAACATATTTAAAGAGTAAACTTGTTATTGTAATTATATCACTCTGAGGTAAGGGCTTAGTTTTTTACTTCTCTGTATGAAATATGTTGTATGTATGTGGGTTAGCCTGGAGAGGGCAGTCAAGCATCAATCTCGGGTAAAGAAACCTGTTAATTTCGTAGTAGATACTTACATTTGCCATCTTAGAGTTATGCTTCTTAAGGAGAATTTGAAAATGCCCTGTTTAATGGGAGGGACTGCATGTTTATAGATGCATGTGTCTGTTGAAGAAGTGGATTTATTAACAAAATGCAGTAGATCTACTGCCAAACCTTTTTTGTTTTTTTTTCTCTTTTTATCTCAAATCTCCATTTATATGGTTAGTATGCAGGAAGTGTATTATTTTGGTGGGTGTCTGTCCTAAGTGTTTGTCATACTAACATGGAAAGCTCGTTAATTTAAGTAAAAAGCTAAAACATACATGGCATACAGCTGCTGTTGTAACTTGCCAATCTGACTCACCCTACAGCTGTACAATCATGGGCTATAATACGTGAGAGAGGCAACAACAGTGCTTGGGACAGCAAAAAAGTGGAAACTCCTTTTTGTAGGCAGCCAACAGTTAGAGTATTCCATGTACAGAACCTGTACTACAGGTCACAGGTGTGAAGGCAAGAGATCAGTGAAAGAAGTCACAGACTAGTGTGAGCCTAGTCCTGGAAAGACCTGAGTGTTGCAGTATGAGCTTTCAGTATGATATTGGAGACCTTTGGAGTTCTTAGTTCAAGTCTAACTGAACAAGTGACCTGGGTATGTTTTCTGTATTTGAGCATGTCTGCAGGTGTTACAGAATGGGTACTTAACCAAGTGTGAAAGACAGTTGTTTGTAGCATTACAGGGTGAGAGGCTGCTGGCCAAATTAAAGGTATATTGGTAGAGTTCAGTTGTTTTTCAGTGACTTGTCTGAACTGTACCAAGACAACTCCAGAAAGACTGCATTTGTGGGATTTTGTGAAATACATGGGTAGTATTTGTGAAGTTTGCACAGGGAGTGTTGTCTGCCTTGTACAGCATGTATCAGAGATCATACATAGCTGAATGGCAGTGGATCATGAGGTTTGATAGATTTGTGTTCTGTTGATTTGCTGCAGAATATTAATCTGGGTAAAGTAAGGCCTTATACACAAAGGGGAGTTGAGTTATATGGTAATTTTACATCTGGAACAGTTCTTATCTAAGGTACTTCACTAAGGGGTTGTTTGTTTATTAAATCATTAAATCCAATTTCCAAACATAGTATAAAAGAGCTTTATCCCGTAATTTCAAAGGTGGAAGTCTGCCTTGTGGGCATGGAGACTACGTTGCTGGTATTAGCTGTCATAACGTATGTAATCTCCTGCTATGAAACTTAAAACACAAGTTCTATATTATTTGTTAATTAGTGCTGTTGAATTTGGTACAGTAATGATGTTGAAAGGATTTCTTGTGCAAAGCTGATCTGTAGCTGTAGAATTGAACATACAAACTCAGATACTTTTTATTTATTTCTGCTGCAGTTTGTGAATTGGGTTTCAGTTGGCAGAAAGTTGATGCTGTTGGCAGCTGGGCAGAAACTTTTAGAGTAGAGGCCAGCTGGGGCACTTGATGCAGAGAGAGAAGGATCAATATTTGAAAAGTAGTGAAAAGTTGCTCAGGAACAGGCTCATTCCTCACTGATCAGTGCAATTTTAAGATTATTTGTCTTGAGTACATTAGGAGTTAATATTCCTACTCCCTTACTGCACTGTATGGTGAAAATCCGCATGGAGTTACTTAACTGGTGTTGGTTCCCTGTGGGTTTATTTAGGTAAAAGTCTGCATGACATACACCTGCTTTCTCAAGGCTGATGAGGTGCTGTCATGTTTTCACCGGATCCAATTAAAACAACCTGATTCTGGTTTCCCCGTTGGGGACTGGGGGTAAAAAAGAGGAGTGGGATATAAAGTGCAAGGACAGCAACACCCAAGCCACTTTTTTTTCTCCCTGCTTGTGACCGAATTAGTATGGATAAGACATGGAACATGCAGCTTCAAGGGTGAGACCTAGTTGTAGCAGTATTGTATATATCACCAAAGCGACAGGGAGATGGGGGAGCATTGGAAGGGAATTAAAAATAATCACTTGATTTGGAACGTAAATTCTAACTCAGCATGTACTTGGTTTATCATCCTGTTCTCAAGTTGATTTTTGTTTGTGTTCTGAATGAAGAGTAATAAAGGGCAAGTTTTGATTTTGTAGTTACCAAGTTGAAATGCATCTCCGATCCAGAACCTCTAATCCAGAGCCTGGGATCTTCAAAGAGTGTTTGCCTTGACTACTTGGGTGAAATCAGTCACATTTATGGCAAAGTGTGATCATGGTATTTGAACACTGAACAACTGTGCTGCCTGTCAGAACAGGAAGTGAAGTATCCTGTGGGACATCTGATGGGGATTAGAGCAGGCAGAACATACTGGTGTACATCCAGGGTGTCTCGTTCTGATGGGGAGAAAATGGGTCTTGGTGATAATTAGATATAATGATAATCTGTTGTCTAACAGTTGTGGAAAAACTGTTTTTCCAGACGCCATACTAAGGATTTCATTCAGTGATATCTGAAAACAAGAATATCAGCTAATGGATTGTCAGTAACTCTTCCAGTCTTACCTTGACTTTTTGTTCCTATGTGTCTGTTCTGATTACTGATGAGATGTGTGGGTGCTCTGATCTGAACTGTGACAGGATGCAGGCTGGTAATAGTAATGCTTTTGGCTGTAGCACAGCTACAACAATGCATACAGCTACTCAAGATCCTTTCGGTAGTGCCTTGCCTAGTGGTTTATTTGTGCTCTGCTTCTTTCCACAGAGAAGGAGAGAAACTGGAGTTGAGAAATATTTTTCTCCAAACTACTTTGTGTGGTACCTTAAGCAGACTCAGTATCCTGGGGCAACTGAAAGTATAGCATACCCTTTTGTTGAGTGACATAGGAGTGAAAGTTTGATCAGCTGTCTGAGAAGTCTCACTAAAGAAGCTGAGTCTGAGCTTCTTTTGGAACTAGGATGATGTATTTCCCTATATTAATAAAAAATGGTCCATTCCTCAGTGATTATACACAGATGTAGGCATTCTGTTGGTGACTAGTCGCTACCTAGCAGTATGCTCAGATCATGAAAACTAAAATGAACCTAAACACAGCATGAAAAAATGCCACAGACAAAAGTCGAGGGAAAAACTTACTTCAGAGTATGCATCTTCTTTTTCTGGTAGTGACAAGCAGTGGATTGCTGGAGTTTAAATGTTACACATTCTCTGTTCAAAGTTGCTTTCTTTTGTTTTCCAGAGCTCTGTTGGCTGGTGGAGGCTTCTCCACATGGACTTATCGGCAAGGCTATGATGTCAGTATTCCTGTTTACAGCCCGTTGTCGGCAGAAGTAGATCTGCCAGAAAGAGGACCAGGGTAAAGTAATCCCCATGAATTGGGCAAAGTTTATTCAATATCGTGTTTGGTATTGATGATGATAAGATATAAATATAGCTACTAACTTTATAGTGAGCTTGGACAATTTTGTAAGAGTTGTTTTTAACAGCTCTCGCTATTAAAATACATGATGCTTCCCATGCTAACGATTCCAATGCTAATAGTCTTGGCTCATCTGCCAATATAGCTGTGAATTGAGGATTTTTTTTTTTTTTAGTGATTCCAGTTTTCCCATACTGGAAACTGAACTGTAAAATATGACAGTGTGACAGTGTTTCTGGTAGAACTAGATTCAATATTTCCAGTGAGCTGGCAAGATATTTTGGATATAAATAGAAGTAGTTGCTAATATGTTTGGTTTCTTTGAAGTATAAGTAAATCAGGGCATTAATTCAAACCAATAAAGATTCCCTAATAAATTGTCACTTCAGACAGTTTATTTAAGGATACTTAAAGGCAAAGTAATGACAAAAGACACTATTGAAATGATAAAAGTGTGCTACACCTGCATTGTGATTTTAAAGAGATAGAATGTCCTAAGTTGGAAAGGACCCACAAGTCCAACTCCTGGCCCTGCACAGGACAGCCTCAAGAATCCCACCATGTGCCTGAGAGTGTTGTCCAAACACTTCTTGAACTCTGTCAGGCTTGGTGCCATGACCACATCTCTGGGGAGCCTGTTCCAGTCCCCAGTCACCCTCTGGGTGACCTTTTCCTATTATCCAACCTAAACTTCCACTGACGCAGCTCCCTTGAGTCCTGTCACTGGTCACCATAGAAAAGACATCAGTGCCTGTCCCTCTGCTTCCCTTTGTGAGGAATCTGCAGGCAGTGATGAGTTCTCCCCTCAGTCTCCTGTTCTCCAGGCTGAACAAGCAAAGTGACTTGAGCCGTTCCTCATATGGCTTCCCAACTAGGCCCTTGACCTTCATATCTCCTTTGGACTCTCTCTAATGGCTTTATATCTTTTTTTTATTGTGGTGCCCTAAACTGCACAGAGGACTCGAGATCACACCAGCACAGAGTAGAGCAGGACAATCACCTGCTTCAACAAGGCAGTGACTGATGCCCCCCAGGGCATGGTTGGCCCTCCTGGCTGCTGACTCATATTTAACTTGCATAAATCAGGACCCCCAGGTCCCTTTCCATGGTACTGCTGTCCAGCCTCCCATTCCCCAGTCTGTACATACATCCAAGGTTGCTCCCTTCCTTGTGCAGAATCTGGCACTTTGTTAAACTACATGTGGTTGGTGATTACTCAACCCTCTTAATTTGTTGCAATCTCTCTGCAAGGCCTTGGCCTTCAAGGGAGTCAACAGCTCTTCCAGTTTAGTGTCACTGGCCAACTTAATGTTCTTTAGAGTCCTGTATCCAGGTCATTAAGGAAGATGTTGAAGAGAACTGGGCTGAGAATGGAGCTCTGCAGAACCCCACTAGCTGACGGAATGCCAGTCTGATATTACCCCATTCACTATAACGCTTTGTGCCTGACCTGTGGTTATCACATGAAAAAGAAAAATGAGAACTGATTTGATTATGGGAATGCATACATCCAGAGCTTGGAATACTGTTCTTATTTGTTTCTTTGTTAAAGTAGTGGAGTAAGACATAAACACAAACAACACAACCCCCTTCTCTCCAAACCTTGTAGCTGGAAGTAAAGCAAGACAATTGGGACATAAAACACTAATTTTATCAGAGAATGCAATTAGCCATTGAAATGAGCTACCCTAGAAAGTGGTGGTTTCTCTAATACATTCATGTCTTCAGAGCAAGAGTAAGTAGAAGTCTGAAAGACATGTTTTAAGTGAGTATGGAAGGCTGCTCTTTTAATATTTCATAAATCTTTTAATTACAGAGCTGAAAGTGTTTCATTGTAACAAGGTCTTACCTCTGCTACAGTTTAGAAGGTGGACAGACTGAGGCAGTGGGGATCAATGATGTTTCCACTCATTGTGAAGATCGGGTTTAGAAATGCAGAAACTTTAGGCCCTTTTCTTCTGACAGAATATGAATTTTCAAAGTTGAAAACTGTGATTGAAAGGGTGCAGCCTCTGTCAGGCACAAAAGTTGTTGGTCTTTGGTTTAAGTTGTCTTTTCTGGTAAGGGCAATGTTCTTGCTGTTGCTCTTGCTCTGGGCTGTACAATACTGCGGTTGATTAGAACAACCTTGAGCAGCAGTGGTTTACTTTGCTCACAATCTTTAGGTTCCTGCTTGTGATGCTCCTGGGCCAGGCCACCATGGGGGCATCTGTTTGCATCCCAACTGATTCTTCACAGGTGTCAAATATTGCTACGTTGACACAGAGTAAAAGCACGCTTTATGTTTCTAACTGGAAAGCATGAACATGATTATAAGCTTCAGCATGTATAGAATCAACTGTAAAGAGAGATACAGTCATATTGTTCATGTCCATGTCTTCACCAAAGTGCTATGTCTGGTTTTGGAACGAGTCTTGTATTCATTCAGTGAAAGTGTTGGAGCTTTCGTTTTCTGGACCTTTTTTTTTTTTCTGGGAAGAGCAAACTGCCCTCCGGAGTTCCATCTAGTGGCCAAGTAGCGTTACTAGTGAGATACATTCACAGTTTCAATGGCTTTGTGCAGGAGTCGTGTGGCAAGGACACACTGCTCAGAATTCAGGCTTGCTTGGTATGAACTATTACATTCCACTACACTACCGTGTTATTTGTAGGGAGATGAGATGTTCTTTCTTTTGTAGCAAGATTTGATATCTAGATTACGAGTGTCATAGGATAGTTCCAAGGCAAAATTTGGTTTTAAATATGCATACAAACAAGCCTACATGTTTAGGTAGCTGGTATTAGGCATTTATTCTCACTCATCTGCATCATTATTTCCTTTTTCTAAGGCCTTTTACTGAGCTGAACTGAAGGGGTTTGATTTACTTGATTTTTTAATTGGATTGCTTAAAATCCACTTCTGCTGGAAATATATGTTCTGTAGAGCTGCTAGTAGCAAGTTGGTAGCAGCTGGAGGCCTGGGGAAAAGAATGTTTTAAAAAAATATTACGCAAGTCTTATCTGTTAATTGGAGCAACTAAAGTGACCAGCATGAAAATGAGTAGAAGAGGTGAGAAGAGCAGCAGGAGAGGTCTGACTTTATAAAGTATGTGTATTTGTGTGTGTTTTCAGAGCTGTAAATTAAAGATAGCATTACATGGAGTAAAACTGGAATCCTAAGTGCAGGCCTCATGCTTCCTGTGTTCTTTTGGCAGCATGAGGGCAGTCTCTGTGTGTTTCTTTCAGTGGGGAGTGGTAGAGCAGTCGGACTTAGCTGACCTGTTTAGAAAGGAAGCCCAAGTAGACCAATATAACAGTTATACAACATGCTATTTTCCAGTGTTAATATAACTTTTTAAAGCAGCAAGCACCTAATTTAGCCTGTATTCCTGTGTGGTTTACCTCCAATGTTAATTAGTATTTTTAAACACTTCATTGTCAAGGCATATTTTAAATATTCATAGTTTTGGAACATGGTAGGAGTTGAGAGTATGGGATAACAGGACCTCAACTTTTCCCTGGAAATGTTACCGTTATATTGGCCAGAAGGGACAGAATTGAATCACAGTTAAAAAAGGTGAGCTTGTCCTGTTGCTGCCGTCACCATATCAAGACTAAATAAGCTAAATACTAAATACTGAGTTGTCAGTTTAGTATCTCTTTTCAATCAAAATTCATGAGAAAATATATGAGAGGAGAAACTAGCAGCAGCGATCAATGTCCTATCAACTTTGTTTTAGTACATAAGCACCAAATAAAAGTACAAACAATCCTGGCATCAGTAGCAGGCTATTTTAATATGTAGCTACATAACTTTTATTTCAGTTTTTAATAGAAGTTATAATGTGAGTGCCTATTCTAATGTAATAAGCACTTTTTCTAAGTACAGATTTATTCAGAGTTGTAAATAATGGTGAGCCACTTACTATCCCAGATTCAATTATATGGCGCAATTACCCTTTCCAGCCTTGTCTGAAAATATGGTCTTGGCAGTGTGTCCACATTTAGTTAATCCTGGTCTGCTTTTCCAGGATGGAAGGAAATTATGTTCTAGGGCATCTTGGAAGTAACCTCCCAGTGCTGCCAGCTAAGCTTGCTGTGGTTTTTCAGTCCTCGCAGGTATTTCATTCTGTCATCTCAAATGGCTCTGCACCCAGAATACCAGTCTGAGCTGGAAGCTCTTCAGGCTGAGAATGGAGAATCAGTGCTGATCCTAGACAAATGTACAAATCTGTCAGATGGGGTCCCTGCTCTTCGCAAACGCTGTTACAAGAATCAAGTGTTTGATTATCCTCAAGTGCTTCAGGTAAGGCTGTCTCTCCTGCAAACTTCTTTTCACCTTGGTGTCTGTCTGAGTTGTGGTGCTCTTCCTGTTTAGCACTGGTAGGGTACTTCCTTGTATTTATTTAACTTGGCGGCTATGTTTTGAAACTGCATAATTTGTTATGGAAGCTTGAATATTATATCCTAACTTTGTCCTTATTTTTAAGAGAGCCAAAAACTATATAATCCAACTGATATGCAGACTATGCTGCAATTTGAAAACACTGCCTGTGTAACATAACAACATAACAACTTCATGAGATTGGTCATGGTGGTCTAGTAACACAAGACAATGTTTTGTAAACATAAAAAATTACATGAAGATACTGCCAAATCCAGCAGTAATGTGAGGAGAAACTTTTGGAGGCCAGATAAAACTGCTCACTTGAAAACTGGGGAGGAACACTGGAATCTACAGCTTCCAAAATAGCTGGTAAAAGGACCTTCAGCAGGCATGAATTTGGAATTGATTTCTCATGCGTGGCAGTCCAGGCTTTGTGAGATGAAGCTTGGAGCAAAAGATGGCTTTGTCAATTGGATAGAAGGTTAAAATGAACTGTAAGGAGCATATGTGTGGATGTATTTGGGCCAAAAAAAGTGTTACACATAAGGAGAGTTAGTCAGATTACATTTTTTATATGCAGCTTAGTAGTTAAATCATACAGAACTATCTGTATAGATATGACAGACTGAGCTAGAAGACTTGTCAGCATGCAGCTATGAAAACATGTAGGTGAAATGTGTTTCATGGCCTTGACTCAAATTCTAGAGGCCTTTTGATGTGTCAGTGAAGATAAAACTAGATAATGTTCTCAGATCCCTGTGTCTCTTGGCAGTTCACTAACAGAGAGGTGTTTTGGCATGCAGTGTGGTAAAGTGAGTTATGCCATAGGCCACTGTGCTCTGTCTGTGGCCACCAGCATATAATCTGTCTTTGAATTTCAGCAAATGATGGAAAAACAACAAACAAGCTGAGGAAAGGCAAAATTTCCACCCCTCCTGTTATGTTTTGTAGGAAACATGTTTAAAATTCCATGTGGAGGAGGAGGAGATGGAGTAAAGGGTCACCGAAAGTCCTGAACTTGGATTAAAAAAAAAAAAAAAGCTTGTTTGCTTTATTTCTTTAAATACAAACTGGATTGCTAAAGGATAGCAAGTCAGGGAATCTATATCTATATCTTGCTATATGTGATTTTATAACCCAGAAGAGAGCTGGCACATCCTGAGATTGTTAAAATACTTTCCTTTGCAGAGCCCTGCATTTCCCTTTGGAATGTCTGGCTGATAACAGTGGTGATGTGAGGAGATGTATTTATAGTAACCTTTGTCTAGACAGGAAAAATGGTTATCTGGGCAGATGAGCATGTGTGTCCACATCTGTGCTTTTTTTTTTTTCTCTCTCAGACCTTACTAGCGTCTCTTCCACCTGCTGCTGTGTGATCTAGTGAGTCAATGGTTAAAATGTGTGTTCATTCTCTCAGCTCCTTCCATTCCCCACACCCTTTTCCTTTTCTTCCTGTCTAAGAGTGGGGGAAGGGGGACTTTGATCACAGTTCATCCTTTCCAGCACTGCCTTTACAGACTTCCTACTAGACAGGCTCTTGGGCTTCTGTGTTGTTAATGCTTCCTGTTTGCAGTCTTCTCTTAGGTGAGATTTTTGAGGCTTTTAGTAGTCTATGGGCATGAACACAGGTCTTATGATTGCAGTAGGAAACAAGTGAATAGCCAGCAAACCTCCTTGTGTTTCCTAGTTCCATTCTGATGTTTTGCTGCTCTACTGAGGCGCCTAGCTCCTTTTCTTCAGGCCCTGGAACACAAGCTGGAAAGATGTTTTCTTGTCTGTGGGAGCCCCTGTATCAACTTTAAAATTTTTCTTTCTTAAACTTAGGGATAATACTGACTTAGGATTTTTCCTTGTTGTATAGCTGAACTCTACTAGTATTTATTTTGCAATCTTTAATCTGTAGCAAGATTCCTCAGTGGCAGTGAGAACTAAAGTCCCTATATACAGGTGAGTGTGACATAGTCAAGAAGTCTCCTCTGCTGCAGTTTAAACTCATGGCATTTTGTCTTGTGTCATGGATGTAAGTGGATTATGTTCTTCCTTTTCGGAACAACTTTTTTATCTTTGAAGTTCCCTTCTTCTTGTCCTCACCCCTTCAGAATAAGTAGATTCATAGAGTCAATTCTTCCTTGTAGGTCATACTTACAAGATAAGTAATAATCCTTTACCTACCACTGTAAGTGCATTGCCCAAGACTGAACACTGCTCTGTCTAAGGTCTTTTGTTACTGAGAAGAGTGAGTGAATCTTTCAGGTTTCTTGAATGGTTCTTCTTTTTGTGTTGTAATACTACTACTAGGGGTGGAGTGGTTTGTTTTTTCAACAGTACAACGTTGCTGTCATGTGAATACCCTTTCTTTGCTTTTTCTTTTGTGGGTAATGTCCTCTTCTGCAAAGTGCAAATCCTAGCCAGTTACTTCATGCTTTGTTTGTGCAGTTTGTTATTTTTATTTAAGTGTTGAATCCTACACGTGTTGGTATTTTTTTAGCTGATTTATCCATATAATGTCGAAGTCTAATCCTGCTATCTTTTGTACCTGCAAATCATACAAAATCATAGGTGTTGTCAGATCTAATAAGTATGGTGTTAATTATGCTACTCAGTTAACTAAAGGACACATTGAACGCTGTCGTACCTAGGATAGGTTACTTGGTCCATCACTGTTTTTCTTGTGAGCCACTGCTAACTTCTTTATTGGAGTTCTGTGACTGTAATTTATTTGACTGTAAAGCCTATGAGGACCTTATCTAGCCCCTGATTTCTTAATTTGCCTCTGAAAATGCTATCAAAGATGTCAAATGAATTTTAAAATTGAGATATGAAGTCTGTCACTTCCCTGCTATCCATAGAGCTACATTACCTTATAACAGAAGAAAATTAAGTTGGCTTTCTACAGTTTGGACTCGAGTAAGTTCATACTAATTGTTGCTCATCTTGTTATGCCAAAGTTTCAAAATGTTTTAAACTTATTTTTCTCTTTGAGTTCTCTCAATTAGAATTCTTGAAGTTTGGCCATTAAAATAAATAGAATCGACCCACTAGCTGATTTCTCATATCCCTCTACTTATGATTTTTTTATTATTAGTTGTATAATTATTTTTAATTAGCTAATAATACAGGGTATATTGGTTGCACAGAGCAAGACAGTTGTCCTTTTGACTTGGTTTTTTTTACTCGAGGAAGAACAGGAAAACATAATGCATATATACGTACACACACAATGCAAATCTAACATTTTTCCACATTTGTGTGTTGGATGTTTTTGTTGACAGGAGTCTACCTTCTGTGTTGTTCTGCGTGGAGCCCGCCTGGGGCAGGCTGTGCTAAGTGATGTTCTTCAAGCTGGCTGTGTCCCAGTCATCATTGCTGACTCCTACATTTTACCTTTCTCTGAGGTTCTGGACTGGAAGAGGTCTGTACCCTCACTGTTGTATATTGTACTGCTGCATAAGATACTTCATTGCCTTCAGTGATCTGAGTAAAATCTGTGTGACAAGTGAAGTGTACTGGGGGCTACAGGGAGTAGAAAACAGAGTAAGATACACATAGTCTTTACTCTTGATATATTGTGTATCAAAAAGAGGAGAGGAAAACAAATGAGACAGTTATAATAGAGCATTTGATTATCCTGTAGCCAGTCATATTTTTTTCTGAAACAGATTTGCTTTATTATCTTGTGCTTGAATTCAGTGAGGACTGGTCTCTATTCAGGCTCTTAAAAGTACATACTAAAGATTGCATCACGGAAATGTAAATTCTCTATATTGCATCATGATTCCCAAATTAATCTGAGATGCAAAGGTGTAATTATTTTGTAGCTGAGCACACTGTGTAGGGAGCTTGGATTATTTTTCTATGCGTGCCCTATGCCCAGTTATGTGATCCTGGGATAATATGTGTAAAAATTACTAGTTTTACACTGTATATGCTATTACTGTTTTCTCACTCCAAAAATCTCTGCTGACAGCAAGTCAATAGCAATCCAGATATGAGAATTCAGGATTTCTGGGAGTCTGTCCCTTCCTCAATTATTAAATTGTCTGGACAGATCATTCTACAGACTTTGGCAACATTTTCTGTGGCTGGTGTTGTAGAGGAACTGCTACAGGGTAATTCATCACACTGAGAGAAGACTGCTTCTTTCTGCTTCTGTCTTTTGAATATGTCTTATTAAAATAGTAAAAAAATTCTGGGTTAGAGAAGCAGTTGACATCTTCTAGTATAGAATTTCTTCCTCCTCCTCTTGCCATTTGTTTTCTGATTTTTGCTGATAGAGCCTCTGTTGTCATCCCTGAAGAAAAGATGCCTGAAATGTACAGTATTCTGCAAAGTATCCCCCAGCGACAGATTGAAGAAATGCAAAGACAGGTAATGTTACTGTGTTGAATAAAAACTGTGTTAAAATTATTTTCCTTTATTTACAGTTGGAGTGTAGGTTCATATACCTGCCTTGCTCTGAAAGCTGTTGGAATGCAGAAACATCCACTGTACTCTCATGTTAATATTTTGATTATTTGACCCTGTTCTTTCTTTATGCTAAACATCTGCATTCACCATCGCTTTCAATGGGGTAGAAGCTCTCCCTGAGTGTACTGTCTACTCACATCTATTAATATATTTCTACTGAAATCAGTGTATATTTGTTTCTTTTTTCTACATGGTATTTAAATTGTATTAAAGAAGTTCAACAGTCTTGTCTTTATCTCAAAAGAAGCTTTGGTTTTTAGGTAAGTTTTAATTGCTCAGAATGTGAGGGAAACATTAAGTCCAAAAGGTTTTAAGTGTCAATTCCTCTGAGAGGGATGTTTTACTCATTTGGTAAATAAGACAAGAGCTGAGACCATGAACTGTCCAACCTTGTGAATGAAGCCTGTGTTGGCTGGGTATATAGGAAATGTCTCTTAGTTTACTCCAACTCCAGTTGATGCTGATTCCTGTTCATTTGCCTTGTTATTATGGACACTATCATCAGAAGTTGCTCTAATTCTAGAGCTCACACAGAAGGAGCAAGCTTGACATCTTATTGTACCTGAGCATATGTTGTTATAAGGTAGGAATATACTCTTATCATCACCTCTGTTCCTCATCAGGAAAAACAGAGGAAGTAAGAGTGAAGTATGTAAGGAAAAAGTTACCTGCCTGATCTCAGGTGACTTTTAAAGATGCCTGGAATTTCTGCAGTCACATTTCTCCAAGAATCACGAAGTCATGTTTCTGAAATTCCCTTAGCCAGCCTTAGTGACAGTCATCTTTTGTGTGATCCTTGTAAAGAGTGAGCCAAGACATGATTTTTCGGGGTCTGGCCTACAACATTCTAATTATTTCTACTTAGGCAGTGCTAAAAGCCACATGATTTATATTAGTACTGATATATGTAGAGAAAATAGACTCTCAAATTAAGAAGTAAATGTCTTTCACCCCTGAATTCTGTTGCCAGCTTCACTTCATTCTGTGTACAGAGAGTCTGCAAATACCACAGCAGCCGTCAGGGGTCTCCTTTCTCTTTGGTGCCTTCACACAAATCGTGGGGTCTGCTGGCAGCACAATGTGCTGCCAGAAACACAGGTGAAAAAGTAGCCTTGGCATTACAGCTCCTAGAGACGCGATTTTGCTTTAGAGATGTTAACACCAGGTAGTTTTGCATAATAAAGTTTAAAAACTGACATTAGTAGTCTGTTAAAGTGTGCATTACTTTTCTTGTTGTTCATTTTACTAATAACATAAAATCATCATTTCAGGATAGTGTTCTCCACCTGTGGAGAATGCACTTGATGTTATGGGCAGCTTAAATACTAATTTCAAAGTATAAAATCAGGAAACAACTCCAGTCTGTAAAAAACAAGCAAATGAAATGAAAACAAACAAGCAAACTCCTTAAACATTCACAATGAAACAAACCAACAATAACTCCCTAAATTTGGATGATGTATAAATTATTTGTGTTATGCATAACTCCATAAAATTAAGTTAAAATAGAAGATATTTTAATACTAATAATGTAGTTATAGTCTCTGTCTGGAGTGAGTTTTGTTGGGTTATAGATGGTTTGCAGTAGTCATTATCATTGGGCTCGAACATCATTGGAAAATGTGATTTTGTTGAGTGAAGGTGTGAAGTGTGTTTTTCTAGAGCTTCCTCTCACATCTTCTTGCTTTTGTTAAGGATATAGCTGTGTGTTTTGATAGTAAAAATAATAGGATAAAATCACAAGGTCTGCCTTTATCTCATCTTTGTGAATTTATTTCTATCTGCATATTAAGGATATTTAAATATGTTATCCATACATTTCACATCCTGTCAGCCTTATTTACAAGGCAAAATTCCAGTGAAATTCCATTGGTGATACATGGTTCTGTGTTCTAGCTAACATAATCAAAAGTACTTGATGACTGATACTGTGTGGACCATCAGTAACCTGATTGCTTTTCCTCATTGATAAATGTGCACTAATACTACTCCTGTACTACAAATTTTTGTTTCCTTCCTCCTCATCAGTCTCACAGCAGGGAGCAGTTGCACACTTTACTTGCTGTTTTTTCAGTCTAAATGGTTTGGGAAAGTATCCTAGGACTTTCTGGCTAGACAAAACATCATCTCATATTTTTTAAGTGTCTTCACTTCAGCAGCAATGTACAGGGATTAATAAAGATTCACAGAATGAGACTAAAGTGATAGAAGAGAGAATTTGAAGTTAGAACGAACTTCTTGAGGAGACTGGTGCTAACGGGTAGTTCAGAAGGAACGTGACTTTATCACAACTGCTCTATTTTGTTTCTTGGGCAAGGAATTACTGAAATGAAACTCAACTAATAGCCATTTGTAGAACAAATCTGCAAATGAACTGGGGTGACTTATACATGTTTTTCATGCTACTTAGCCATGGAAGGGCAGCAGAAGCTTTGAAATTTTCTGGTTTTGCAAGTAACCCCTATTTCTCAATAATATTTAAGCTTCTTTTTTTGCTCCTTTAACTTCAAGGGCTAATGACAGTCGATATACGGTATTTTGGTGCTTGTTTTTTGTCAAGTGGAAAAGGACTGACTGACACCGGTCTTTTGGTGTGTTTGTTTTTTTCCAGTCCCTTCTAGTTTTCACTGAGCATTGCTCTTATTGAGATGGAAACATAGATAGTAAAGTCACAAGGCTATGTTCTTTCTTGTTTTCACATTGTGGAATACTTGAAGTTTGATGTAACAGTTACAAAAAGATGGGTTCACAACTGATGTTAAAATGGGATAAATGTGACATGTATGGTTGAGATCATCCTGTCTCTAGAAAAAATCTTTGCACTAAATTTCTCCTGGTTTTTAGCAGGCTGAAGCATGCATTCATTCATCATACCTATCAGACTTTCTAGGTCTGATAAACTTTGTGGAATTGAAGCCTTGCTGTCTGATTACACTGGTTTCAGTGTTGTCATGTGACATAATTCTTATACCTTGGTTGGAAAACCGTACTTAAAACAAATGTTATTGTAAATGTTAGCTTGCCAATTTTCTTTGTGGACTAGATAGGCTTTTTGCAGTATTCTATTACACTTGATTCTCTGGAGATCATTCATCAAGGTTAAAATGTACACAGAAACATATTTACACATAAAAACATATACCTATTTATAATTTTTTTCAAGTTGAAATAGATTTTCTGCTTTTAATATGTAAAATTTTCTCTATGATTATATTTTTTGCTTTGTTTTTGGAGATACACCTGCTGGAGAAGAGAGGAAAGGTCTCAGAGAGAAGTCATTACATTTAAATGATATAAGAACCCATATTTGAAAGTATTTTCTTACAGTTTGTACACTTACCATGGGCATCACACAATACTGTCATGAAGAGGATTAAATACAGGTATTTTAGTTATGGAGACATCATCTGATAGGATCTGTGACTGATATGACCTGAGCTGTGATTTCCTCTAACACAATTTCATTTTGCTCAGTTATTTTATCAGACAGTACATGATATAAACTGGGAAAGAGTGTGGGAAATCAGAATTTAATTCTACTGTCCTGCATTATACCTGATTGCACTGAGATCTCTGGGAATTAGCTGTATTAATTTATGCTTTTATTGTTCAAACTTGCAGAACATTTTGCTCTCAACAATTCCCAGTTTGGTTTCCTGTCTTTCCTCATAAAAGGGAATAGTTTCTCTGCCTGTCTAGCCTACTCTACACTGTTGTAAAAAATTGTTACATATTTTCAATACTACACGTACAGCCTGTGTCCCTGAAAATTGGAGACTAGCATGTGATGGCTCTTAAAAACTGCAACATTTTGACCATCAAAACCAGTCTCTGCAAGTTGACCTGCTAAAATTAATAGCAGTCTGGATGAAACTTGTGTATCTCTGGGATTGCTATCTTGTCTGTTTTCTACAGTAATGTTGTCATTCTCATTTTCTTTGAAGCTTCCTTGAACTATCCCCTCTCAAAATAGTTCCATATGGAGCCTGAAACACTGGCAGAAGTGCTCAGAGGCAAGCTGATAAGCAGCTCAGCTGCACAGCTTCCGATGCAGCAGACTTTATGCTGCATTCCTATACTTTCATTTTCTCTGCACCTCTAACCAGCACCATCAAGTGATAGCAAAGTTCTAGAAGTGGAGGGGCAAGAAATAGAAGTAAATGTAGTAGACCTGTATGATAGAGAATAAAATTTGAAATTTTTGTCAAGATCCTGAAGTGTGAAACAGGTAAAGGAAAAAAAGCAAACTAAAACTTTGCTGGTATCACCATATCCCATTCCTTGTATAGTTTCCCTTGCAACAGCTTTTTTCCCTAAGGTTTTGCTTTGGAGGCCTGTTAAGTCTCTGGACTTATGTTTCAGCAGTGTAGGTGATATATAAATGTCTCTAACTAGTATGAATGTTTTCCTCAGCTTACATCTCAGCCTCTGTGCCTTTTTCCTCCTGTTTTTGAGAGATGACTCTGTCTACCTGAATATACAGACATCTTGTAAATAGTTTTCCTCACTTAATAGAAACATACTTAGAAATCTTTTAACAGGGCTAGACTCATTAAGGCATAGGATCAGAATATGGAAGTACTATGTAATGGGAATAGAGGAATTATTCTTCTGTTTATTTAGGCTTTCTTTCTCACTGAACAGATTTTAGGTAAGGAGTTTACTTTCAAAAGAAAGCCTTGTGTGCCTATTCCTTTTTGAATTTATAATACTCCCCATCTCCCAGAAATAAAACTTCTGAATTAATACCTATTCTGGAGTACTGGGTGACTTTGTGCGCTCTGATGGTACAAGAATGAAGAGCGGGAATTCTTTTCATCCTGGTTTCCTAGGGAAACAAGGGTATGATCACATACAATGTGCATGCTGATTTCTCTTCTGATTTCTGTTACTGCCCAATTTCAACCAAACTTACAGAGAAGTGGAGGTGTTGGAGATAAGAAACTCCATAAAGCTAGGTGGCTGGGTAGAAGGTAAGCATCCCAGAGCAACATGGCTTTTTAAGCGAAAATTTGCAGCTCGAGCTAATAGTCACAGAAAAACCACCTGCATTTACCCATTACGAATGATCTGCTTTGGAAAAGGCTTTATTTGGAACTGGCACACTTCAGGCCACAGAAATTCAGGTGCAGCATGACAAAATGACAAATTCAGTATACAAAGAAAGGGGTATATAAGCAATTTAAAACAGTCTTCTCATAGGCAGTTATGACCTCAAGTAGCTACAATCACTTGGAAAAGAATTCTTGGAGCTGTAATAAGTAGTTACGTGAAAGTATAAATTCCGTGGTCAGTTTTAGTAAAAAAAAACAAAACCCAACAAACCAAAACCAAAAAAACAAAGTATTTTTAGAAAAAAGGTAGGGAACAAGATGGAAAATACTATGCCACCATCTAAATCTGTTCTACGTCTGCACCATGAATCCAGTCTGTAGTTATGGTTCTCTCATCTTAAAAAGGATATAATAGAACAAGGGCGATCAAAAGTTTCAAGAGAAGAGTGATTATATAGCCTAACACTCTTCATCTTGAAAATTACCAACTGGCGATAGGATGAAGCAAGAATATACTACAGAACTATAAGAATGTAATGAAAAAAGTGAATGGATATGACTCTACATTGTTTGATACAAGTTCTTTTCATGTTTCATAAGACTTGCATTCCTGGAAATGTGGTCTAAAAAAATTAAAAAGGAGATGATCTTCTCACAGAACTAGGAGATAGTTTGTGAGAATCACTGCGTCATCATTTTGTGTGAGTGAAGGGGTTTTATTGACATAAAGGCAGAATGAAGAAATCCAGAGAAGGAAAATCTGTCAGAGATGAATGCAAAGATATATCCTCTGGCTTAGGAGTTCTTGCATTGGAGACTTCTGAAAGCTGGAGAGTACTTTGTGGAAGTGGTGGCTTATGCCTGCTGTGTCTGTGGGAGGGGAGTTCCTAAGGTAGCTGCTGCAGAGCATTGTCAGAAAGAATATGCGAACAGAAGACCATTTGGTCAGACCTGGTGCACCACAGTAATGCAACTTCAGGCCTTGGGTTTATGGAAGACCTTGGTATTATAAAGCCTTGTGAAATAACCTTGTCAGATCATCAGTGGTTTTCAAAGTGTGTCTTGACTTCACTGGCTGCCAAGCACCTCAGTGAGAGAATATTCACTGTGATGTATGGTTTCCTCCTTTGGATGAATGGGTAATTCACTTTCCTGAAGCCCTACAAGGTACTTTCTCAAATAGTGGCCATGCAGCATTCTTGGTTTTCATTAGTTAAAGTTTTAGATACTCACAACCTCTTGTGTTTTCAGCCCACGTGGGCAATTGAAAACTAAAAAGGAGTGTAAATTCAGTGTAAAAAATGTGAATAGAAAGCATGTAGTTTGCAGTGTTTGTTCCCACAGTCAGAATACCTGGACAAGCTGTTGTGGTTTTTGTAGTGCACGTCCCATGTGCCTCAGCCCTGACCTTAAGAAAAGTTCAGACTCCAGGTCAAACAGAGCTGAAGACGTATGCATAAATCAATGACTTGTTTTAGTGCCACGTTAAAACAACATGAGTGGCTGCCTTTTCTGACCCCTCCTCCCTTTCATTTAATGTGCTGCTTTGGCTCTTCTTTAAAGAGAGTTCTGTAGAGTAATTTCAGCTCTTATCAGCTTGCTGACAGCTATATGAGCCTTTCTGCTGGCTCCAGGCAATCACTGCCAGCGTGTGAAACATCCCATTCTTGCAGTGAAATGGTCTTGGATAGAGTTAAAGCAAATGGGTGGTGGAGTTTTCCTGTGGGTGGTGCAGCTTACATAAAAGAGATGGGATTTAGTTCTTGTTAACTAATTAAACAGAAATTCTTTTCAATATCTGGACACTGGAAGCTCTTTGAGCATAGTTGGATTTTTACAAGTCCTTTTAATGAGAATATTAAACCTACAGCTGCAGTTCTTTCCCTGACAGGGGACAGCTTCTGTCTCAGGCTTCCTTAGACTCATCATTATCAAATTTAGGCGAACTTTCATCTGTCTGCCATTTGTAGCATTTTAAGGAGTGCGACAGCAGAGGCTAACCCTGCCTTAATCCTCCCAGAGTGCTTCAGTGGAGCTCCGGGTCCCCCATAAATGTCAGGCCTGGACAATTTGCCATCTTATCAGATGCAGTGAAGTTAGTTCCAGCCCTCTCACCCCTCCCCCAGAGGAAAGATTTGTTGCTGCAAACAGCAAAGGAAAGAGAAAACGTTTTCCTGGCTTACTGCCAGGATCACCATGGGAGTTGTAGAATCCTTGGCATTTATATATGAGACTTTCATTGCTCCCCACTCCCTTCATTTGTTGCAGAGAATATTCTTATCCTAGATTTTCTTCTTGTTGTCTGTCCTGCCTTGTTGCTTTTCAGAATGAAGAAAACTGTCTTCGTGGCATGTCTGAGAAAGAACTACGATATTTGAGACCAATCACTACCTCAGTGAATAATTTTTATAGGATACAGTTGGGCTGCTTTTGTATCTATGTTGGCAGCTTCTAAACTACAAAAGGTTAAACTTCACTCCTGCTTTAAAACAATTTTCTTGTTTGTTTTTAAGATTAGATTTTAAGAGTTTGCATCTTGTTGCACAGTGAATTTTTGGTACTTACACTTTGCAGATTGCTATACACAGCTTGGATAGAATACAAATAAACCCAGATCATCCAAAAATTGTAATGGCATGTACTTTTAGAAAGAACATTTGAAAATATTCTGTTGTGCACATGAAGCAGTTAGCTGCAGACAGATGGATTATTAAGTGCATCTCCTGGTGTTCCACTCTCTTTGTTACTCTCTACTTTCCCTCTGCTGCTGCTTAGTGTGTACCACATCCCATTTATCAAATCCTCTTGCTCCACTTACCCCCTTTCATTATTGAAAGTGTTACAACTTCCACATTTATCTATACAACATAAATACACTGCAGTGCTCTAGTAATTTGCATATGAGTATATTCAGTAGTGGTAGTAAATACACCTTGGTCTTGTATCCATTTTACTGATGAGTAGATAGATACATAAATTAACTTATATGTGGTCAAATAATAATAATGGAATTTGGAAGTCCTGGGTACTATTTTGATGATTAAATCAAATGTATCTTTCAACATAATAGAAATGTTTGTCTTTTAAATTAGAAAGGTTTTACATGTTCTCTAGAAACAATCTGCTGCCAGATAATCTTTAGACAGGTTTTTCTTTAATCTTTGTCTGTAAATTATGCAGATATGTCCAATAGTCTCTTAGATGCCTGTATACGGGAAAATTATGTATCTTTGTTAGGAATTGAATAGCAGGCTGTTTAAGAATATACTGTAATTCCCTTTGGCTTGCAAATGCTGTAATTTGTATCTAGGGGTTGGCTTCTTCCTTTCCCTTTTACTCCTTCATTTATTTTTTCCTTTCTTTTTTTTTCATTAGTGACAATTCTGAATGCTCTTTAGAAATTAAAATGGCACCTGGCATTAGTTGTCTTTCAATACATACTCTATGCTGGTGACTTAAATCTGTACAGATGCTCTGGAAAGGAGGACTACAGAGTGTGTGCATATTCCAGGATACTAAGGCTGGAATAGGGAATCATGGATAGAAGTTGTTAGATTATGGTTAAGATTAAGAAATAAAGTTTCCTGCAACCAGACTCAGCTGGTAGTGTAATTCTGGTCCCAGGGGGTGCGCAGAATACTTCATCTACTTTCCCTCACACAGCACAGTCTATCATAAATAAGCTTCCCAAAACTGTAGCAAAAAATATCAGTGGTGCCAGTTGAGACATTGGGGAAAACTTTCCTGATCCTGGATCAGGTGATTAGGTTAAACCTGAGCATGAATACTGCAGCAATGAACTGACTGTATGAAATGTTTCAGTAAGCTAGCAGCACCAGCCCAGGCTCTGCACTCTTCCTCTCACCACCAGTTTTGTTTCTGGTCTGTTGCTGCCAGAATGTAGTAGCCAGAATGTATCAAGGGGAGAGGGAAAACAACTCCTTCATCATGTTTTTAATTGTTCAGGTGAAGCAAATACATTAATACATAATAAATATGCAAATGCTGGTTAGTACTTTTTTTGGGTAGCAAGGATTTATGTAATAAGCCTTAATGTTTATCTTTGAGATTAATTCTCTTTTTTTGTATGAAATTCGGTTTCATGCAAGTAAAGAATGTCATGGTATTTTGGATGTTTTCCAAGAAGAAATAAATAACCTTTGTTGATATTTATCAGTTGTTTTGTTCATGTAAAATTATTTCCAACCCTCTTCCATTACCATATGACTATCACATAGATTTATCACAACCAACAATTAATAATCACCTTACCTATTTCATCAGGTAGACATGCAGTCGTGTGCAGTTTGAGCCATGAAGGATGAAGTAGTTTTAAATAGCTTGAGCTAAGATCAGGTACTTTTAAAGTGCAGAGGAAGAAAGCAGCACCATGTTCTAAAGGGAATTTTTCAAGTAGGTGTGGAAAAAACCTCATGACTGCTGTCCTTCGCTTTTATCCTTACAGAAGCCAGTAAGATATATTTGTATTCAGGCAATGCTGGCAGTAATGTCTGTCATTAAAGTTGTCCAGTGTTGAGAATTGTTTGTATGGGGGTATGTGTATTATGTTTGTGCTTATATAAAACAGAGCTATATAGCTTACAGGAAACTGTGCAAAACATGTCTTCATCAAAAGGGCAAGTTCTTCTTGGTACAGAGCTTAAGCTCTGAAATTGAGGTATTTGCTGATTTTTGACTGCTATAATATGATGGTAACCCTACCTAGATTTTTTTTTCTTCCTCTAGAAAGCTGTCCTTTCATGTGTGTGATTGGCACTGGGCTTGCTTTGTGTTTAGTTTCTCTAATCAAGGGAATTTAAGCTTCTATTCTCCCAGCATTAGTACAGCAGTCATGGGAAATCTCAAACAAGCCAGATCTTGTTGCAGCAGTTGACACAAATAAAAGCAGTTGTGCTTTTATTTATTTATTTTTGATGCTGGATGCTGATTAAAAGTTTCCAAGCATCCTTGAGGCATGTTATAAAGCCAACCAGCAGAGAGCAGGGCAGCTGCCAGGGAAGGGAAAAGCTGGTGGACAGAGGACAAGATCACAGTGGGAAGCATCAGTGTGTGTAACTCAGAAAGCTGGGAAAGGTGTAAACAGATCCGCAATTTATCTGTAGAGTGGGCTCTCCAAACACTGTTTTATTGGCCAGTGGCTCCTGCTTTACTAACCTCTAACCTCTGCAATACTCAGAGGTGCTGCCCACCAGCCAGCCTTGTCTTTGAACCTCCCTTGGCTCCTGCCACCTCAAAGGCTTGCAGTCAGATTCCTGTGTTTTGCTTGGGACCTCACCTCTCAGCAGGATGCCTGCAGCAGGGAAAACTGATCTACCCTGAGAACATAGACATATTTGAAGGCAATACCCCTAGGACTAGAAACCTATTGCTTTCAGTTTCAGGAGCTGTCCATCACTTGTCAAGAAATGTGGCTAAAACGTCCTCCAACCCCCAACTTCTGGTCCTACAGTAGTTGAACATTCCCTGTAATTACATACATGAATTTGTTTTCTGGTTTTTTTAGGCTGCCACTGACTCGGTGATAGCATAGGTCTAGCTTACTGTAGGTCTGGTTTTATGTTATCAGGGAGTGTGCAAAGGACAAACGTCGTGATAAGGATGACACAGATCCAAGTAATTTTGACTACTCCTCAGGTTAGGTGTGTCTGCCCCTTCCTTCACAGTAACAGCCTGGTGAAAGTGGAGTAATTAGGGAGCCGTGTAAACTCCTGGAAGCTGGAGGGAAGAGAGTGGCCTATTTTTGTGTCATTACATCATTATCGATGATTATGCAGATAATGACTATCTAGAAGCTACAGTAGGATCTGTATTACTCCTTTTCAGGTGTATTACTTTTTTTCAGGTGTGTTATTTTTGTGCTGTCAACAAATGTTATTTGCCTGTAAATAGGAAGATACGACTGAAAGCTCTTTGGGAGCATAGGGAATTCAGAAAACGATAGCCATTTTTACATCACATGTTTTTAAAACTGTAAATGCCTTTTTTTTTTTTTCCTTCTTATTCTACTACTTTCTTTG
Source organism: Lophotriccus pileatus (assembly GCA_035583135.1). Lineage (NCBI taxonomy): Eukaryota > Metazoa > Chordata > Aves > Passeriformes > Tyrannidae > Lophotriccus > Lophotriccus pileatus. Next base: position 21,749,730 of record JAWWES010000168.1, read on the forward strand.
CTGGCTCTGTCTCCGTTCTTTGCATTAGTATTCCCAGCCACAGCTGAGAATGGGGTGTTTCCATGCTGCTCATAGTGCTGGTATCTGTTGGCTCCATAACTGAAATGTATTTTGGCCATGGATTTGTAGGGTGCCAGGGTAATAAGTCAGGTTTCCTGGCTGGTGCAATGTTGCCTTCTTCAGAGTTGTTGACATACTCATTGATCAGAGAAGCAAGTTTGAGGTGCAGAAATATATGGTGGGAGGGGAGAACACCAGTGCTAAGTGATATTTTTGTCTATTCAAGTATTGTGTTCTTGCTATTTTTAGAATTAAGTTACTATCACTAGGGCAAGGAATAGCGGAAATCCGTATTTTAAGGGTAAAGATTATACAAGATTTCAAAACTATATAAAATGTTACCATTTCGTGAGAGAGAATGAGAACTCTTCTATTGAAAGTACTATCTTTTATGTCATGTATTTAAGCATAATAAGGTTCTTAATAACAGAACTGCCAAAGCAAAACCAAAAAACCAACACAACATCTAAAACCAAGAAACCCCCTCAGACTCCCACAATTATTTGCAACTATGGAAGCAAGACTGAAAATACTAACTTTGAAGCATATCTGTTAAAGAACCATTCTCATATGGTTCTTTATATTCTCATGTATAACAACACAGTATGTGTTGTTATGCATATGGGTTACCATAATTGATGTCAGGGATTCTTTTGGAAGCACCAAAGAGGAGAATCTCAGGAAGGCTGCAGTGCAAAAAGCTTAATATCTGAGCTTGCGCTAACATTTTCCTTTACCCTTAACTCCTAAGAGTCATCAAGTAGTCTACAGCAGTAAAACCGAGAGCCAGTAGAAGTGAGTTACTCCCAAGTGGCTGGTATCTGAAGGGTAAGACTAGCATTTTGAACTCTGACCCCTGTCCCCTTATGAATCGGCAGCTTCAAAAAGAAAAAGGGGAAAAAAAGAAATCTGGATAATGGAAAAATTTAGTTTTCACTCTCCATTGTGTCTGAAGCAGGCGAATGTGTTTGTTTCATGGCTGCAATTACTACAGTAGAGAATATTGAGCCAAATTATTAAATCTACTTGCTGTTTCGCTTTTGAAAAGATAATTTTCAAGGCTGAATTACAATAAAAACCTGCACTAAGAAATGTCTATCTAGAATTTCTGTCTTAAAATATTTGACTGTAATGATACAAATTATTGTTTTGTGTGCTTATCCTGCAGAAGCATGTTGTAATTAAGATATATTCCTCTATAGGCCACTCATATAATTTGTATAAGTTAAATAGATTAATCTAGTATTTTCATGGCTTTAGTTGAGAATTGTGCATAACTCAGAAACAAGAGTTGAAAGATGGAATGAATGCTCATAAATAATATTAAAAGAATGTTGTCATGTTACATCAGAAGCAAGCTTCAGCTAACTGGAAACAACACTATGTGCCCTGTATTGTTCTACTGCTCATTCCTCTTTTTCCCTTGTAGAGGTTCTTTTGGTTTGAGGTTCAGGTAACCCCAGTGTTGAATTATGGATTAGTCTTTGTCTGAAGTGATCAGGCACCCCCAAGTGTGCAATTCCTTGCTAATCCCCATTTTTTAGCTTTGGAAGTGACACACTGATGTTCTGAGCCCTCTTTATATACTGCCTGCACTACTGCTTTTCTTGGATAGGCCTCTGTTGACAAACAGGTGCAACACAACTGGCTTAGATTGAATTTGAAAGGTGCTTTTAATCTGATATTCTATAAAGCATGAAAATAAATGAGAAAACCTCTCAGTTTTAGGCAAGTTAGCATGATTTTACTAGTATTCCATTGATTTAATGGATTAGGTCTTAAAATTCCTACATAGTCTGTGTATGGGGACAAGAAACTAATTTTTACTTTCAGATTGCAATTTCTAAAGAGTTTTTTGAAGTTGACCTCCAGCTTCAGGGAATTGCACTGTCCACCCCAAAAGTGACCCAACTTTCCAGAGCACAACTCTCTTACTTTTTTCATAGTCTGAAACACATCGATTATTTTTGAAAAATGTAGCCTACGTTTTTTCTTATTCTCATTTCAAATCTTCATGCCTCCCTGGGAAAAATGAGGGGATCTCAGGATTTTATTGAAGACAAAGCTTTAAGCGGAAAAAGGATCGTGGCCTACTAGTCACTTACTCTATCCTCTCATGCTCCCTTAATAAGAGGAGAGCAGATTGTTTAGGAAGTATTTTAAGGTACCAAAGCTCTAAATGTCTCTCTGAATGGCCCTTTTTTTTCCCCTGCACTGGTTGCAGAAAAAAGATTGAGCCAGACAGTTTTAGATGTGTTGAACTTAACTGTGTAAGGTTGTCAAGGGTCCTAAACCAATTAAGCAATTTTTTTAGCCCTAAATTGTTATCATTTTCTAGAAACAAGATACTGTCTAATTCTTAATAGTATAAAGTCTTCTGAGGGTTTTTATAAGCCTCTGTAAAAAACCCCAAAGATGGCACTGGTTTTAGCTGCCCCAGCTGGTGTCATCTTTACTGAAGAACTGCATACTAAAAGTAGTATGTGTGATGAGCAAGGAAGTTGCTGGAACAGGGAACCAGATGTAGAAACAGTAAAACAGTACAGAAAGAAGGTGCAGATTACAGTTTATAAGCAGGAAAATGTGGGAACTTGGGGTTACAGGGTCCTTAGTCTGAACCCAAAATTTATCTTGTGAAACTTTATAAAATGCTTGTTGCTCCAAAAGACGAATTTATGCTTTCTTCAATCCCATTTTGCAGGGGAGGTCAGTAGGGTGCTTGACAGCTCAAGCTTGCCGTCTGTTATATAACATCAACTACCCTCATATGCATCTCTGGTATAGGGCAAACAAAAAATTCAGTTTATCTTGAACCCCAGTAGCCCATCTAATAGCACAATGGAAATAGGCTGGGGTGAGAGGAGGTTGCCCGTGACCAACCTAGTAGTTTACTTGATGGAGAATAACTTGTTAGGTCCCACTAACTTAGAAAACATTTGATTATATTACAGTATGACATATAACTCCAGAAAGTCTTAGTGGATGCACTTACATGCCCAGAGCTGTCAGATACACAGCTGAGCTGTAGATATTTCTTGTAATATCTTTTATATCTCTTCTGAAGGTACATGGTTTAGCAAAGGGATGATGCAGTCAGTTACTTTGGTTACTTAGCCAAGTATTAATTTTAATAGTTTAAAGTTTCTATTTAGAGATGTAAAAAGAAGATAAACTTGGTGGTGTTTTGTTGTTGTTGTTGTTTTGTTGTTCTGGTGTTTTTTTTTTTTTTTTTTCCCTGCTGTCCATCCTAAAATCTGAAATAAATAAAAGTAAGATCACCAAGTTTCCAGGCCAGTGCTGTTGCAGCATCTAGGCCACACTCTTTTCTTTGGCTAAACTTCTGTAATCCAGGTGGGAGTAAAAAGCAGGAACACCAAGAGTGATGGAGAAGGAAAAGCATTTAAGCAGAGTCATCCCAGCCAGTGTGAAAATCGTATTTCAGGCCTTCATAAACCTTTTCAAGGCATTTTAGAAACACTGAACTGCTGCAGTGGGGCAGAATCTTACAGCATCATGGCGCCTGACCTAAAAGTTGAGAAAAGTGGTGGTTTATGGGCAGTTAAGTTTTACTACTCTTCTGTGAATTTTGGTTTTTTGCCCTTTTGCTGACTTTACCAACTCCCACCAAATCATGGGCTGTGAAAAGACAGGAGGCTAGAAAGTTCCTTTCATGGACTGTTTCCTTTGGATCGAAATGTTACAGAAAGTAGTTCTTTCCTTGCCTCATGCCGAGTGTTTGTCTTTTCACAAAGTAATCAAAAGATTTACATTGATCCGTCTTCCATTCTACACCAGAGCACCATTAGGGGCATTAACACTAGAACTTATAAACATTATATGAATGGACTCTGTAACCTGATGCTGTGCTGGCTTGTAAAGAGCTTATAAAGAGATGCTAGGCCCCCAAGTGTGTTTATTCCTAAGGAAAATAACACCTTCCCTAAGTAAATGTTACTTTCTGTGAGCAGGCTACTCTGTTTCTGCATGCTGCTGCCTGTTGTCTGCTATGAAAAAAACTGCAAATGCCCCCTTCCCAAGCTCTTGCCTGTACCAGTATGTGCTGAATATTGTCCGTAAATTTTCTTCATAGTCCACTTGAACGAAGTCCCAGAACTGAGAACTAGAGGAATTGAACTTTTGGTTTGGATGGTTGCTTATTGGGTTGAAGGAACATCTGTCTTTCGGATATTGCTAGTCTTTCTCAAGGTGGGCATGTGTATTTTTAGAGTATAAATTAGTACACTACATTATATTAAGCAATTTTGGCCTCTACATAAAGTGGTGGGGTTTTATGGCTGATCTAATGAGGATGCAGCAGTCGAAAGTGGGGCAGGGAGGAAGAAAGGAAAGGCAACAACTTAGAACTACTTACTAACACGCCTGTATTTGTGACCTTGGTCTGCAGAACTCACTGGTGAGGGGAGAGAGTTTGACCTCCAATTCCTTAAGTCTATGGCTTCCATGATGAAGTTCTCAAGGCTTTGTTAAATTTACTACAGAAATTGAATTCAGGTGAATTAACTTCATGGGGAATCTATTGTGTAATGAGAGTTTCCAGTCACTTCAAACATATTGGGCAACCCAATAACACAGTATACTTCTCACTCTCGGTCAAGTCATACAGTATGCTACATTTGACTCCTTGAAATGTTGGTAAAACTGTTACAGAATGTAATACTTTTCTTTCTTTCACTTTGAATCTATCCTAGATTTTCTATTTATCCAGAAATTTAGAAGGGGAAGAGAAGTTATGTTTCTTAAATAGGTGTTTTCAGTTCCTGTTAAGCCACACAGGTTAATGTGCATTGATTTGTGTTGTTTTGGCAGTTGTACAAAGTACATGTTTGATCTCTATGTACCACTTAGATTGCCTGTGACCTAAGCAATATTTAGGTGTATACAAAGTTAGCATTCTCTACAAGTGCGTGGTCCACATAGTGTGTTTCCTTACAAAATTTGGAAACCTCATCAAGCAGGCTTCTAGAGTACTAGAAGCTAATTTCAGTTCAAGTTGAAAGGAATGCTAGCCTTACTGGCCCATAGTTATAATCTGTGTATATGTCTATGTGAAAGACAAGATCTGGACTTACAGATTTTTTATTTCAAGATCCTGGAACACACTCAGGTAGCTCTAATTAGTATATTACATTTGCCATACCTGAAAAACATTACCCAGTGTATTAAAGTTACTCTTGAGCCTTCTTATTCATAGATATGGAAAAGAGAAACAGACAGCTCAGTAAAACTATGTAAGAATAGTAAGTAAATTGGCATAGAAGTCCGGAACAGATATCTTTTTTGTTGTTGTTGTTACTCTCTCCTGTATCACAGATGTGTTCGGGGGATTTTTATCTCCTCTGCTTGTTACATTCCAACACAAGCTTTTCAGCCTCACCGAGTAGAGCAGAAAATACATTTGAAATGAAATCAACATACATCTTCCCAACAGAAAACTTGCCCAAAATATTTAGTAACTCAGCATGTGGAGCAGCAGACACTAGCAAGCCATGTTAATCAGTTCTGCTTTATAAAAGCAAACAAGGTGGGGAGGAAGTAATGAGACCCTGAAACATCTGTCTGGGGACTTCAAATCCCCTTAGAAGGTTTTGAGTTCTGCCTTAAAGAAACACAACTCCAAAAATATTACAACCAACTGTGGGAACATTTTATGGCTCTTTACAAAAAATTAATTTCATAAATATTAGTCTATAAAACATAAATTCCCTCTGCCGTCCTCTCCAGATTTGCTTCTGGTGTAAAGGTGTAATCTTGCCTGACATTGGAAGTGTTCTTTGAGCAAGAAGAAGATACATCAGGTCCATCCTAGTTTTGCTGAATCAAACCAGCTTTGATTGTTATGAAGCTAGATAATAATAGATATTACAGTATTAATAGACAATCTTAGAACAGTATAGGAATTCTGTCATTTAGTAACAGTGGAATACGTAGTCCTGTGTGCATTTAACACTATTAATAGCTATGTGCTTATAAAGTTGTATGTTAGAAGGTTATATAAAACAATTTCTCCTTCTGCTTAGTGCTGCTTATAGCAGTTGCTCTAAACATTTTGTAAACATGAAAATAAAATTTGAGATCTGTATTCTTACTCCTATTTATTTAGAATACTTGAACAGTTGGCTGTTCTGGTCCATTTTAATTCTTATTCTGCTTCTGGTTTTCTTTTTGAATCAATTGTTGCTGAGTTCTGGATAATACGTTTTTCCGAAGAAATGGAGCATGGGGAAAGGAATACTTATGCCTTTGCTTAACATGTGGTGTTTGCTTTATTTAGTGTCTTTTTATTTATTCTTAGCTGTTTATATAATTCTTCTGCTTTTACAATTGGATGTAGTGTTCATTTTGTTCTGGTTTTTTGGTAGTCAGCCTGTTATCCAGCTGTTGGGTCCTACCAGGGAGAGAAATAAGGAGAGGGAAGGGATTTCATTCTAGAGTGAAGTTACTTTGCAGTCTCCCTGGATGACAAGCTCCAGAGTAATGTTGTTTTTGGGCATACCCATCAGTCTCTTAAATAAAATTTTGAAATAGTCTGTAGTAAGAGCTGTGGCTGTTCTCTCAATCAAAGTGAGAAATAGTGCTCAGAGAACACTAATCTCTTTCCTAGTTTGTTTTCTTAATTGTAATGTGGATTGTTTTCATCTTAAATATTTGCAGAACTTTTCCGCGGAATCTCTTTTACAAACTACCCACAGAGCAGAGTTTTAGGGCCAGTGTTTCAACAAGAAGTCTGTAGTTTTGAATGCCATAGCTTACACTCAAAGTAAAGGGTAGCATAAGCATGAATATGTGCAAGTTTGTGCTTGTGAATTTGCATTTTCCATACTTGTAATCTTTCCTGTATGCTGTTAGTTAGCCTAAGAATACTCCAAAAGAAAATGTTAGTGTAGGAAGCACTATTTGTCTTCTATTAAAAAGTACTGCAGAGTGAGACATGTTGGCAGTTGTTAATGGTTTTGGTTCATCCTAAGATCTGTGCTTCCATAAGCTTAGTGTTCCTTCAGTAATTGAAAAAAAATTATTAATACCATAACCAAATAAGGTAAATAATATTATTTAACATTTTCATAGCATGTGATTAAAAACAGCTTGTCTGTAGAGCTTTTTTGCTATTTAAGAAATCTATAGCAAGAGTAAAATAGCACTTGCCCAAATTTTTATGTTGTCTTCAATTGTAATCTGACTCTGAAAGCTTCTAAGGCTTCCAGTTAATAAAAAAATGCATTTTTTAATTGTTCTACCTCCTACATGCAAACACATACTCTTATACTTGATAATGAACCATAAGGAGATTGAAAATTAAATTACTTTCTGGACAATTCAGGTCTTGCAGTTTTCCAAAGGAAAACTAGGTTGAAAACAAAAAAAATGATATTTCTTGGGCCAGAACTCTTGAACTACATTTACTGGTAAAGCATGGTTGGATGGGGACCTCCAGGATCATTTTATGTTTCTAGGCGTTTAAAGAGAATGTTTATTTCTCTAAGAGAGAGTCTGATAAGTCAGCATTTTCATTTAAAAACTCCTGCTTTTCTTTTAGCATTTCTGTCCTACACAGAAACCGGGACAAGATGAAAACTTTCTGCACAGGACCTTAGCTTGAGAATGATTCATCTGTGAAATTCAGAGCACCTGTGTATAACCATCTCATGCTTCATTTCACCAGTTTTGCACTGCCTGTACTATACATTAGCCAAGATTAACAATTATAACAAATTGGCATGTGCATGTACTTTTGTGCAAATATCTTAATATTTACTTGTATAAATAAAATTTGGTTATTTGAAAGACTTGGGAAGGTATTAGTCTGGTAGGGTTAATGAGTACTGAAATTCTCTATGTGATCATCTGTCTCTAATATTGGTGTTAAAAAGTGACTTCTAAGTTCCACTTTTTAGGGTGGATGATTTTACTTGGCTGTTTAGCTGCACTGTGGATTCCTCTGCCTTGGGAAAAAAAATGAGTATAACAGCAATTTCTTCTGTTCTATGGTCAAACTGCTTTTGACATTTTTCAAGAGGAAAACATATGATGAAAGTGGGAAAATACCTGATTCCTTCAAGGATTCTCATTCTATTTAATCACTCGCAAAATAATGATGCTTCTTCTTTTTATTGGCTGTGAGTCCTTTTCTTCTGGGAGGTGGAGTTGAGTTTGAAGCCTTGAGGCCCTGTGGAAATACTCTATCTACAATAAACATGCCTCCTAATTTAATTTCCACTTGACATGTAGACTGCATGGAACAGATTGTGCATGGCAAGCCAAAATTGATTGTTAAGCACTGGATCTGTGAATGTGAAAGTGAACTTTATTCTCTTTGCAGGCAAGGTGGTTCTGGGAAGCATATTTTAGGTCGATGAAAGCAATTGCTCTCGCTACTCTTCAGATTATCAATGATAGAATTTACCCATATGCTGCCATTTCTTATGAAGAATGGAATGATCCCCCAGCTGTGGTAAGTAAATTCGTTTGATTTACTCATAAAACAAATTGTGGATTTGGTGGGGTTTTTTTTTGTATAAAAGGTATGTGCTATGAAACTTGGTAATAATTTTGTGTATGTGAATTTGTGTGTATGTCTTGTGCTGGTAACTTGCACAGATGAAGCTAATATATTTTATGACGACTGGCAAAATAACTAGCAGTTCATTTTACGTCCTGGCACTCAAATGCAAACTTTTAACTTTTGCTATTGCACACACTAAATTGCTTCCTTGTTTATATATTTATTTTTTTTTCCTGCATGCTTACGCACACACACATCTTTATTTCTGTTGAATTTAGGGAGAGTTTGTACTTAAAAATATATAACTGCAGAGAAAATAGTCAGTGGAAATGCTGAAGATCTTAATCTGCAAGGATCTTTTATATAATTATGTTGAAATAGCTAATTATTCCTATGCCTACAATTTTCTCCATGTTATTTCTTAATAATTTCTCTTATACAGAAACTGATGATCAAAGTTTTGCCTTTTTTTTTCTTGTTATGTTTGATCAGTTTGATGTTTTGTTTTGGGTTTTGTTTGTTTTGTTTTTTTAAAGTTTCATGGGCTAAACCTACCTCTGTTAAGAAAATACACTGGAGTAATAATTAACCTTTTGCACTAAGCAGCTGGGTCTGATTTTTGCTATATAAAAGCCTGTAGATGTTTTTCACTCATAATCATTTAATTTTCTTGGTGTCAAAATATAAAAAACAGTTTTGTTTTACTAATAAAGCCAAACTTGGTAACTGTCTCGGTTTATGGTGGTTTAGAAGGAGTTTCTCTGAAAGCTGGGTAGGAGTGCTTCCAGTGGTAGAGTGTGTGGTACTTTAAACTCTTCAGGCCAATGGATGCAAACAGTTGCTGACAGAGAGTTAGAAGCTCATTGCTGCTTCAACTCAGAAGTTGATTTTCCATTGCCTACCCAAAGGCGTTAATAATCTCCTGTTGTCATTGCTTGGAGACGGAATGTGGCCCTTGCCAGAATTTAAGGAAGAAATTAATCTGCACAAGAGGTACTCCACAAGAAGGGGATCAGAGTATCTTAACACCTTTAGATTATTCGAGCAAAACCAAGCACCTTTAAATGCCCAGAAAAGTGAAGAAAATGGCTAAAGGATTACTCACTCTTTAAAGGGAATGCAAAAGTATCTTCTCCTGAGTGCTCTCCTATGCTTATTTTTTTACATAACTGCACTAGTCAGAATTCCACAGTTGGTGCCTGCTTATTAGGGGAATAATGATCCACTTGGGCCTGAGTATAATTCTCATCTAAGCTCCTGCCTAATATCCACTCATAGCATTGTTACAATTTTTAGTAACCCTGGATGAAACATTATACTTGGAAAGCAAGTACATATGTACTTTTGAGGTAGCAGAAGATAGCAACTGTATCCTCTAACTCTGATAAGATGAGAAAGTAACTAAAGATGGCTTGAATGTGCTTCTGATTTAGGAGAATATTTGCTGTGTTCTTCTCTAAATAAACTCCATGACTGAAGCTTTTAAAGAAAATCATTTCATGTCAACCTCAGGGCCAGGATATAGCTAACTGTTAAAATGAAGCACCTGCGAGTTGACATTAATATCACGGTGAAAAGTGTGAGTAACTTAGTGTTGTAAATACTTATGTTACTGGCCAGAATTAACCTCCAAAACTTGCTGTGCATGTTCTGCTTTTGAATTCAGCTGATTCAGCATCCAGTTCCTTTAGCTCTGCTAGTTGTTCCTTGTGATGTTGTGGTCAGTAGGGACTAAGTGCAGTGCTCTTCTGTATGCTCTTGTTCCTGTTACGCGGTTTAGATTGGAACACAAAGGTGCAGAAAGAATATGTAGAAGCTGCAGGCGCATTAACAGAAGGTGTGGAGGTGCAATCACTGTTTTAAGGCAAGGGGCTTACTGAAATTAGCCAGAGAATTCTTAAATCAGTACAAAACTGTTAATAGAGCTCAGATCTCTGTGCTCTGAATAGTGAGGTTTTGAAAATGAGAGCATGGATTTTCTTATGGAATATTTATATGGAAAATGCCAGCTTTATAAACTTACTTGCTAGGACTTACTAGGGTTTATGAACTTACTTGCTAGGACAAATTCATTTTTCTAAACAGAAAGAAGAGCTTGCGGTGCAAGATTATTATGCACAGAATACTTAGAAAGAATCCTTGACCATGGTTGCTTGCCTGTCTGTCTCCCTGGTTTAAGATTTCTTTTTCTTTGTGTGCTTATAGGGGTGAATTTTGTTTAATATGTCATTAGGATCCTGAGAAGTAACAGAAAAAAAGTTTGGTAAAATGTTCTGGTTACTCGTTGTTTTGTTGCTCATTTGTTACAACTACTTCAGGTGTCAGATAAAGCAGTATAACCATTTTTTCTACAATTAAGATAGCTCATAACTCTCCAAGGTGCACATTGTACTCTGCATTTTGTTGACCTATTGCAGGCTCATGAGTTTGCTTGCAGAGTGAGATTCATCATCTGACTTCAGTTTGTTTTCTATGATTTTGTGTAGTTCTGCCATTTAGCATTTTGATTATGGTATTGTACAGTAGATTTTATTTTGACTTAGCAAATATTTCGCAGATTGCAGCCTGTAAGTATGCTAGATAAAAGATTTTTATAGACCTTAAGTATTCAATTAAGTAAGTTATAACAGCAGCACCTATAAAGAGAAAGCTGCATCTTTCACAAAATGCTGCCACAAGTTTGTTGTCCCTTGCAAAGTAGGACTGATAGGCTTCTCTTTGCTTTTTTTGAACTCTGATATTTCAGATTAGGAATTAAGATGTATCTGGAAACTTAATAATGATTTCATTCACTTTACCACAAAATTGCATTGATTTTTGTATCTGAGGAGGTGGCTGTTATCTTGGGCAGTCAGCATGAAAGTGATACGCACTTAAAATCAGTAAGGCATGCTCATGGCTAGATCTGCACATATATAAACCTTATTCCTGTTCCTTAGATATTTCTCAAGTCTCAACACAAATAAGCACCAACCCATCTTGTGTTGAGTCTGTAGCTTCCCCAAACACTTTAAACCACTATCAGTAGGTACTGCTGCTCAAAGAAGCAATCCTGCAGTCTTCTACAGTTGGATAATTTCTCTTTTAATGTGCTACCTTCTTTTTGATTTTTCTAATTCATTTGTGGTGAATTAGGCAAAATAATTTCCCTCATATAAAACTTATCAGGTAAAATTAAAAAAGAAAAAAAAAGAAAAGGAGTGTGGTGTGGTGTGAGGGAGGCACTGGGTAGCTGGAAGGCTGCTTTTCTTGGCATTAGTTAGACTTATATTGGCTCAAAATGTTAGCGAGACTGTTGCCTGAGTATCTTCACCAAAGTGTGGATACAGCAGCAGTGCAGGAGGGTGTTTTTCCAGGAGGGAGTATAAAGTACACAGAAGGTGAATGCATATAGGTTTAAATCCAGACATTGCACTGGGGAAGTGATCCAAGCACTTTTATGTGTTTGTATGGGTTGACTGAAAACTGTTGGCCTTTCTAAAGAAAAAACAAATTATAAATTGGATTATTTTTCTACTTATTCACTATCCTGTTGAGGAAATGGATTAGCATATAAACTAGTAGCATATAACATGCTAATGTGTTATGGAATAGTACTTTGAATAAAAATGAGATATTTCCTCCCTTTAATGAAGAGGAGCAAATGATACTTTAGGGGCCTGAAATTCATTCCTGGACCACTTGAGTCCTTTATATGTCAGATAATCTTTTGCTACAAGCATGGGAGTTTAATGTCTTTTGTATTTTTTGGGCTAGCCATTATCCATTAGGCAGAGGCGATCAGTTATGTTCAGGTAAGCCAGAAAATGACCAGTTCTATCGTGTGCATTTTGATGGTTACCAGTTTGGGCTGGATTAGAAATAATGACTTGGGTTTGAGATGTGATCTGTTATCTTCAATTAAGTACTTTGTTATGTTCTAATAGAGGTAAATTACTTCCTCACTTGTGCTTCTTAGTAAATAATTTAGATTTCCCTCTTTGCCTCATACCTTGCTAATGTAGATGGGTTTCTGAAAAATGAGTACAACAGAGTTTTTCCAGATTTCTTCAGTTGCTTCTGTTGAAATTCTTTCACGCCTGTTTATAATGTAGATCTATGAAATATTAGAGGGTTTTTTTTTGTCAGGGGCTGCTTTTGAGCTATAACCTTGGATGATACAGAACAGAGTTTAATAATCACTTGAGAATATCAGTATGCTGAACAATAAATATATCAGATTTCATTTCTTCCAGTGAGGCAGAAAACAGCACCATCATTTGGTTTTAACTAAAATAGCAAAATTAACTTAGTGCCAAAAGTACCGTTCATTTAGCAAAGCCTAAGTAGGATGTTCATTTACAGAATATTTTGTGGGTTCTGCCAATTAACAGGCACTTAACACGTGTAAAAAAAATTAGACTATTCCCCACATCTTTGACTAGTGTTTTATAGCCCTCACTTTCTAGATAATGCCACTGTTTCAACTGTACTTCCATCCTAGTACCATTTGTCATCTTCAAAGCATTAAGCAAATATTAACATACACCTTTTTATTTACTGTAAATGAGAACAAGCTAGCACCATTCTGGGCAGTGCACGTCTGGTATTTTTTCCATTGAACAATATTAGATTTCTGTTTCTGCTGCATTTCCAGCTACTTTGTGTGATGGTTTGAATCAACTAGATGAAATTTTGCTCTATTTATTATGTTAGAAGATAGGTATTCTTTTTACGTTAAATAAGCTTCAGTTTATTGATGTTTTTTCAATGTTGATATTATGTGCAGGTTGAGTACACCACATTTATTTGGCTGTAAAGACTGTTATTTTTATGTGAGTGTGAAACATGATCTAACAGTTGGTTCTTTAATTTACCTGCCCAGAGATTAGGATTCTTTTTTTACACAGTGGATTATTCTACAGTATGTAGAAACTCCTGTGTGTCTTGTGGCTAATTTTTTTTGGAGAAGGGTTTATGGTCTTCATCAGAACATGAAACGTTGGCCACTGCAACTCGGTTTGTGATTCTGCTGAGTGTAAGCACTATGGTTGGCTCTGGACAAGTAGAGAGGGTTAATTCCTTTGGTTTTGCCCTATGACCGCTTGAGGATGGGAAGCATGATGAAATACTTTCTCAAAGTATTCAATAGGAACTTAGCATAAATAATTGGAGAAAAATAGAATAAATCAAGGCTTTTTTTGGTCTAGTAATTCATAATTGAAACCACATTGAGGTTAGATTTGATATTAAGAACAACCCCAAAAAAGCCTTAACCACAGTGGCAGGGGATATATCTCTCTTTTGCTTAGATGTATAGAAGAACTGCTTAACTAGTCAGTTCAACACACTGCTATCCTTACCTCTCTGTGCTTTTATAAGACAGTGAGTTGCTGTTCAGAGTGTGTGGTTTCACTAATATTTGGTTTACAACAAGCCATCCAGGTGTTGAAAATAAAATACACAGGAAGGAAAGCCCACTGTCTCGTTCATGGGAGCAGTGACATTTTATTCTTAAGTGCTCTTGCTGAGTTTTTCCACTAAGTGATATGTGAGAAGTTCTTGATTCTTCTTTAATATGGAACATCTTACACAGACTTGTTTTCCTACAGACCATTCTGTGGTGCAGTTTGTATAATGAGTCTGCTGTATTTTTCTGCAGGTCTTTCAGTGGTGAACACCCAAATCAGAAATTTTTGGTCTAAATCTTAGTTATGTCTAATATTTTGCCAATATCTTTGAGGCTCTGTAGCATTTTTACGTTAGGATTGTCCATTTCTCAGTCCAATTGTGTTTACTGATATCCTGAAGTTCCTACCTATCTCCCTTCTGTATCCTGCTAAGAATGGTCTGTTAAAAAATTCTCTGCCAAGTTGAACCTGAAGACTCCACATGGAGTCCAGTCTGAGCCTCCCACATAATGAGAATTCAGCTCCCTTGATACCTTCTCCTTAATGTATTAACTTTTCCTAAAGTAGAATCAGGTTGTTTTTAATGACCAAGGGGGAGGACAGTATTTTTTCTATCTGTAATAAAGGAAGGTGCCTTGTTTCTAAGGCATAATTATACATGCACACTTGTAGAAAGCATGCACAGGACGGATGCAGCAGTCTGAATTCTTACATGTGTACATAACAATTCCTGACTTCTCCTCTCTCCCTAGCTCCAGGCTATTACTAAATTTTCACTGTCACTCAGGTCCCACTACTTTGGATTTTCATATGAACTGCAAAGAGCTGTCAGATAACTGAGACTGTGAGACTTAAGTGACATGAAATTACTCATAGGAAACTGGCATTTGAACTTGATCCTTTTTGCCCATAAAAATGATTCACAGCAAGTGACCTATTAATCTTGGATTAATTATCCCGGCTCTTCTAATGATATTAGCTGGGAGGGCGATAGTGAAGGGCTGTCTTGTCCATAGCTGAGTGTCAGCACTTTGTCAGAGAAAGGTGATGGATGATCAATCTACTGGTTGCTGTTTGCTCTCCTCTCTGAAAGTGAAAGTTTCTGTGAATTTCCATCAAGAATGTTAATAAAAACAGGAATGGGCACTACTTGTTTGCTTGAACAGTTACTGGGAGAACCCATCCCTATGTCATTAACCATTTCATGCTTTGCTACCATAATGGAGATTTAATTAGGTTGCTGTTGAATTAATTGCCTGTATGGTTTGCTTTTCCCAAGCAGAAATCTGGAAGACTTTAGCAAATTATGGAGGCTTGAATTTGCCCGATTTCCTGCAGAAAGTGGGGTCAATAGGTCTCAGACTGTAGACACACTCTTCAGGCAGGCAGCAGGGGGTTGGCTCTTAATGGCACTTGAGAGGTGCTTAATTGCCTTTTTGAAATGCTTTTCTCAAACGAGAGGCATGGTTCTCCCATCCATTAGTGTGTGTCTACAGACTTTTCCCTCCCTCCATCGTCCTGTAGTAGGTGCATGAGCAAAACCACCCCAAAAGTTGACTTATTTTTCCTAAGTTATGACCAGCAGGGTCATGCCTTTTCCTGCCTTCCTGAAAGTAGTAAAAGTTGGGATTTAAGTAACGTACCTAAAACTTAAGTTTTTAAGAGAATTCATGACCATTTTAGGTATATATGCATGTGCTTGCACATGTATGTATGTGCTTGTATATGTATTTTTTTCTGTAAGTACCTAAAATAATCTTAAGTGATGGAAAAGGAATAATCCTTTTCAAAAGATATTATAGCAAGCAATTTGTTAGGAAGTGCTGTAGACAGAGAAAAAGTTTCTAGAAAAACTTCAAATGGAAGCCATTAATCAAGGTAGGAATTTTCACCTGTAAGTAAAAAATAAAACATTGTCTGTAGGTTGCTCTACCAGTTATTTCTTCTTGTAGGGCAGAAACATAATATTGTCTTGGCATTCTGATTATGATGTTAAACCTCTGTTTCAAGTATTAATCAAAAGAGGTTTCTAAAAGTTGTTTTAAGAGGCTGCTTGACATTACCAGGGTCATTTGGATGATAACAGTCTTGGGGTGGGGGTTGTATGGAAAAAAGTCTGTAGTTAAGCTTTAATAAGGTGGATTAAACTCTGGTAACATTTAGATTGTGATTTGCTGCAGGAATTGAAGCTGCAGCAAAATGATAGGGCGGTCTCTGTCTGCCACCAGTCATCTTGCACAATTAGCAAAGTATGTACAAAAGCTTTCATTTTAGAAAACGTAATAATCTGAAAGCAGATTTGTCTCTGTACATATGAGTTGCTGAAGTAATGGATGTATATTTTCTGAATCACTGATTGTAGTCCTCTCTATCACAGGCAGCCACGTCCCCTTCATGAACCGAAGTTCCATATTGTACTTTTACTATTTCTACGTTATCTTATTACTCCTGTTGGGTAAAAACTAGAGCTTCATGCTTTCCATTAGGAACCTCACAAACAGTTTAAGTTGAATGCAGCTTGTACCAGACCTGATAAAGTATGTGTAGCTGAAGGCCAGTCTGTCTTTCCAACTATTTCAGGAAGTCTGAACATATTACTCCTAGTGACAGATCCTTGCCTGGAACATACCCTTAGACCATCCTGGACAAAACAGTCTGCCAATGCTGTGCTTAACTTTCCCGCCTCACATATTTATCCCTACTTCAGTTTTTACTTGTTCATAGAAGGAAATCGTATTCACATCGTATTTTTTTCTCCTTTGCCAAAATGGTCAAAATATTATTATGTCACTGAGTAAACAGGCTCTCTATTCTCCTCAACCTTGAAGTTATTCCAGTTCGAGGTGTCTAACCATTAAACGTGAGGAAGGTGATTTTTGGGTGTAACCACAGACTAAAGAGTGAAACAGAAAACTGCAAAGTTTACTTCCTGCAAATATGAGCTGATAGCTTTGAATCTGTAAAACTTTCTTTCTTTCTGATACAAGCAAGCTGATGATATGAGTTTAGCTGGAGATTTTCACAGTATTTCTGTAAACCGCTGGCAGTTACTAACCTATTCTGAGTGTTCATGGTTTTTACAGGCTAGGATTCAAAACTTCCCTGCAAAAAAGCATCACTCAGTTTATGCTTTCCCAACTCCCTTTTTCCTCTCATCCCAAAGGGTCTGGTTTTTCCCTTTGCTTTTCAGCCCGACCCCAGCTTGGAATGTCAGTTGGACTGGAAAAGTCGAGACTAAAATTCTGGTGCTCTCAGTCTTGTCAAATGCTCCCTTCATGCTTCCTCCCCCACGTTGTTGGCTCCAAAGGAGGTTGGCACATTCAGTGAGAATTTAGCTGTCTGTCTTGTCTTTTGCCAGCTGGGCTGGCTTCCTTATGCTGAGACTGTATTGAAGTAAGACCTTTAAAATCTTAACAGGGAAGCCCTAGTTAAAATTCACAAGGAGCAGATATCTCTCTGAAATTCATCTTTGCATCTCATGCCTTGTTTTTTGTTTGTTTTTGGTTTTGTTTTTTAAATGCAATAGATTGGGTTTTTCCACCGTTGAACATACTCAGCTTTGTGGAAGCTAGTACATTATTCCTCTTCATGCCTGGTTTTGCCCTTTTTTGCTTGGGTGCACATTTTGTACCAGGTTTATGGTTTTGTTGCTTTGGTTTTATTGTTAATGCTTTTTCACTGCTGAAATTGTAGTTCTGATTAAGTTTCACTTTGTTTATTGAGTCCTGACTATAAATATAGATGTCTTGAAATAAAGATTAGTAAATGAGAGTTGAGTCATGCCAGCTGGGTTTAGAATTCACCTTGGTTTTCCTTTTCCACACAGCTATCTGCCTCTTCCACTTTATTTTTTACCTAAACCCCTACTTCTTTTCAATGTTACAGCCAGGCAAAAATGAAAATTGAATTAAGAAAAAGATTGGAATAAAGGTTTTGAGAAATTTCTGAAGTCCACTGTTGTCAGAATTGGAGAGTCAACCTGCCTGGTCTGAGCAAATTCCAAGTCTGATGGTTTGGTCCTAGCTATATAAATTACTCCCTACTGTGAAAAGTCACTCTAATCAAATTGTTTTTCTGTTTTCTTGTTTTCCTTCACAGAAATGGAGCAGTGTGAGCAACCCACTCTTCCTTCCACTGATCCCACCTCAGTCCCAAGGTTTCACAGCCGTAGTTCTGACCTATGACCGAGTGGAGAGCCTTTTCCGAGTCATCACAGAGGTGTCTAAAGTGCCTAGTCTATCGAAATTGTTGGTTGTCTGGAACAACCAGAATAAGAATCCACCAGAAGGTAAGACCTCATGGTAGGTGTGGTGGAGGAAGGTGAAACGGGGCATAGCATGTCTACCTGTTGCAGAATGATCTCTCTTCTACTTCATTAATATTTGAGGAGTATTTCCTGGTTCTTTCAAAATAACACATTTGGGTTTTTTGTGGCAATGCCTTTGAAACTGAAATGGGAAAAGCTGAATAGATGACGAGAAAAAAGCATACCAGTGGTTGTGCTGCTAACTTCGGAATCAAAAGTAACAAATACAATAGTTACAGAAACGTTTCTGTCCTTAACTTTTTTGAGGGGAGTGGTAAGAAGAAGCCTATCTTTGATTGTCAAAAAGGACATGCAGCTCCTGATCTTCTCTCAGGTCCTCAGTTGGAAACATAAGTCCTGACATTGCTGAATTCCATTAGGAAATCACATGAAGTAAATGGGAGGCATTGCCCCATGTAAAGGAAGGTAGCTAGGCTTGGCCTTTGGTAATCCTCTCCACTGCTAGAGAGACACTCCAATGCTGCTCGTTTTACTTCCATGCTTATTGTTTCCTGGGATGACCTTCTTCCAGATTCTGAACACTAGTACTAAAATCCTAGCATTGTGCTAGGCAATTAGAGCGTCCTCATGTCATTCTGGATTAGAAACTGTAAATATAGTAGCTGCATATGAGCCTGGTTCCCATGTGGAGTGCATATGAATCTGTCATTCTCATCTGAAAATGTGGTGATTTTGTGGGACAAGAAATGTTGCCTTCTAGGAATACATGTACAAAAAAATGCTGTGTTGTGGATTATTCTGTCTTCTGTAGTGTTAGGACTCCTTGCTTTGTCATTCTCTTTTCAGAGGCTTCAACTGCTGCAGCATTCTACTGTTCACTTGGCTATTCTGCATGGCAGCAAGATACAGTGTAGAGATAAATCCCTGACCACTTGTCTCAATTTACCAATCTCCTAACTACTTCTCAGAGCCAAGCCATTGCTGCCATTCACTTGGCTCATTTGCCATTTTGGCAACTTGCTCCAGTTTAAAGCACAGTAGTTTTATTGTTTGCTTTAAAAAGTGTTTTGTAATACTGCTATGCTAAATACCTTTAATTTAGTGGGTTTTTAAATGTTTTACAGCCCTTTAGAGTAAAAATTGTTGCGTATAAATTGATAACAACTGGAATTTTTGCAGTTCTTTTCTAAAAGCAAAAAGGCTTAGTTCTATATTTAGTTATGTGATCACTGAATGCAGGTGGATTTGACCCAAATGAATTGTTTCCACATTTCCCTTGAGTCTGAGATACAGGACAGTTAAAGCAAATAGATCATTAGAATGACCTCTCTTTTAAATCATTGTATTAATCTTGAAAATTAAAGTGTGTTTAATTTTTAAATTAAAGCGTGTTTAATTCTGCCTCTATTACTGCTAAGTCATAAACTAGTTAAGAAAAAAGAACAAAAAAACCTTTGCCTGTGGAGCTTAAAATTGTGGATTCAAGCGCACAGTTGAAAGCATAGGTAGTTTTGTCCTTGCATTAGCCTAAGCATTGCATTGAAGCAAATAACTATTTGTTTCTAGTGTCCCTTATCCCTTTATTGCTGTTACAACCATTGTAATCTCTTGGCCTATGGCTAGAGAGAGGTCAGTTTGATTAAATTACCTTGTTTTATTCCAGGTCCATGCAGGGCATTCCACTTGGCTCTTCAGCCAGTCTCTCGCTCAGTCTGTCTATTAGTGATCCTAATCCTAGGACTTCAAAGCTTCTGCTGTTTATAGCCTGTTAAAGCCAGGAAGTTTCTGATGGATTAGAACAAGGAATGAGTTTGAAGTTTGTAATGTGCACCACTGTCACTGGTAAAGTCTGGTTTATTACCCTACAGTAGTATCTGCACTTTTATGGCTATTCACTTTTAATTGGTTGTAGTAAAGCAGAGGTGCTTAACCTTCTAGAGCATCAAGTGCTGTATTTCTTGGTCCTTTCCATGTAAGGGACATGTTTCAGTACACAGGCAGATCTTGGCTTTTGTCTTGCAGTCCTCTGTGTGTTTGTTTTGTTTTTCATGTGTAAGTGTGAGGTCTGGGTGAAGAACATCCAAATTGCTTTCCTTAGCGAGTATGTGCACTAAACTGAGAACCGGATTTAGGTTTCCTGGGATATAGCTGGCGTAGTGCCACATAAGTGATGTGTGGCTGCTCCTTTCTTTCCTCTGTCAACACCAGGAAAATATTAAAACTGAAAATATCATTGTTATCAAAGCAATATGTATTGGAAATGGAAGGAATCTGCCCCTAGGAATGGAAAGTTTTGAAGTAAATGCAAATTCTAAAAATAATGTTGGCCTTTCATTTTGGGGGTTTTGTTCGTGGGTTTTTTTGTTTGTGTTTTGGTGGGATTTTTTTGGTTTTGTTTTGTTTGTGGTTTTTTTTAGTAAATGCTATGTACATGCAAAAATTCCTTTACATAATGAAGCTCATGACTTAGGAGGAAAACAGAATAAAAATTAAAGACTTTACGTATTGTACAAAATTTAAGATCACAGAATCACAGAATGGATAAGGTTGTAAGGGACCACAGTGGGTCATCTGATTCAACCAACCTGCTCAGGCAGGGTCATCCTATAGCACATGGCACAGAATTGCATCCAGAAAAAAAAGATGCTGTACCCCTCAACAAATGCAATATTCCATAAGATAAAACCCCTTTTTTACTTGTCCTCAGCATTTAGTAAAGTGTAAGTGAAAAGATGTATTTGTCAGCATGACCTGCAAATGAGGTAATGGTGATAGTTTGTCAGATGAATGACAAGATGGAACTGTGGTCACTGTGCCATCAGTACTGCTGAGCATCCCTCAGGACACGTCAAGGGCTGTAGCTGAGCTTGGCTGCTGTGCTGTGTAGTGGTAACAGGTGGTGGGGGTGTGCAAGGTGTATGGAAACAAACTCCTTGCAAACCTAGGCCTGTCAGGACAGATGCAGCTCTGATACAACTGACAAATTTTTTGTCATACTGGCTGATAAAAAAGTAAGCAGCTAAGAGCGGAATGGATTCGTTGAACTAATTAGTTGACTGAAAAGTTTTCAGCCAAATAGCATATAAAAATATAAAGTTGGAGATCTACATGTATGTGGGCTAGACATCAGTAGCAATTTAAATACTGTTTTTCCCTTTGTCTTGAGAGTTTGCAAGGATCACTCTTGTAACTTGCATGTTTGAGAGTTATCTGTGCAAGTCTGAACTTACTATTCTGTGCTTTCTTTAGGAACAGTGAAAAGAAACAACACAAATCTATGAGCAACACAAATGTCTTGTGCAAACATTCTGAAGTTTACAGAGTGATTTTGGTGGTAAAAATACTGAACCTTATAGGTGAAATAGCAGAGAGAAAATCACATAAAATGATGATTCTAATCCGGATGATTCTGAAGCTTTATAACTTCAGCTTGTTCATCTTAAGCATTCTCTGGATTTAGGGGGTGTGATCTCTGCTCTGTGTCTTCGACTGAGTTTTGCATATTTTGTCTGCCATGCATTGTATGCAAGAAGCC
The DNA here is from genome assembly GCA_035583135.1 of Lophotriccus pileatus. Taxonomy (NCBI): domain Eukaryota; kingdom Metazoa; phylum Chordata; class Aves; order Passeriformes; family Tyrannidae; genus Lophotriccus; species Lophotriccus pileatus. The sequence continues at coordinate 21,771,503 of JAWWES010000168.1, forward strand.
CATCAATCCAGCAGTAATGTCAGTAGGCCCATGACTGTGTGTATAATAATAATAATAATACTAAAAGCTTTGAAATACTACAGGGAAAAAAAGCAGTTATTTTCTTTTCCTCACTCACTCTCATCAATTAAAATAAACACTGTGGTCCAAGTGCCTGGTGCTGGGAATATTTGTGTAGAAATTATGGTTTTCTCCATCAGCCAAATACTTTTGTCCTTTCATTTGTTTTTTTTTTTTTTTCTAAATTGCTAATTCTGAAATTCAAGAAAATAGTCTGTGATAGAAATTTCCACCAACATGTCACCACATTTGTTTTAGACAAGTGAATAAAACATTTTGTTTACCACATAAATTGTATTAAAATGTATAAATGCTTTACTGTTAGTAAATACACAGCAAGCTACCAATCACATGTAGCTTGATTCCTTTTTAGGTTCAGTTTTATAAAAATTAAAAGTATATTTTAAGGAATGTGTACTTTCTGTGTAGTTGTGTCAGTAGTGGTTCCTGGCACTAAGTTGCTGATAAGATACAGACTATAAGGCTTATGATATTACTGAAATAATAATATTTGTATTTCTAGTTTATGCTACTAATAGACAACATTGATATAAACCATTGGGGATAACGAAACTGAGTATCCTTTGGATTACTATATCTTAAGAAAGTGTTAACTTTAAAATAAAAATCTTCAGTGGCAGGTTGTTTTTTTTTTCTGCAGAGTGATCCTTTAGTAGTCAGCACTGACAGCAATCTTTTTAACTTCTCTTTAAGTTTTGAACTAATTTGGCTTCTTGATGATGGACTTAATGCTATTTTCCTTGATTAGCTACAGAATTAATTTGTGATGGTTCTAGTCTCGCATAAGTCATCTTACAAACATTTTGCAATACTATTCCTAAGAAAGTCCAGAAAGTTAGCCTACTAAACCCATCTTAACAAAACTGGGCCCCAAATAGTGTCCTAGAAACAAATATTCTATTTTGTTATATACAGGAGAAATTTTGTGCATTTCTATAGAACAGTATAAATACTGTAATGTAGGTAGAAAGCAACTGTGGACAACTCTACCTGCTCTGTAGGTAGAAAGCAACTCTGGACAGACTTTTTCAGCCAGCCATTATGGAAAGAATTCTGGTAATGAATAGAGGTAACATGTTTGATGTTGTTGTTTCTGACAGTTTTTTGAAACTTCAGATTCCAGGTAAGTTCTGCCATTCAGTATTAGAATTATTATGAAAAAGAACTTGGTAGGTTTCATCAAGAATGTTCCATTAGTTGCATTCATGCAGAGTACTACTGACAATTTAGAATGAGCATCAGATAAGAGGTTGTACAAAAGATTAGGTATGAAAATTGCATGTGGTGTATGGGATTCTGTGCAACTGCAGGTACTTGCGGCATGTTTAGAGATGTTTTGTGCCAGTTTATTATTGATCTTAGTCTACCTTGCACAACTTCTGGAAAGGTTTTTCTTTTTTATATTTCCAAGTGGTCTCCTTAGAAGTTTTGGGAAGTCACAGCATACTATGAATGAATACTCAGGCGCCAGGTTATCATTCGTAAACAGCACATAGTGCCAAGCATGCCCTGAGTCTTGCTGCCAGAGGACAAGTGTAAGTGTTATTCAAACATTCTTCTCTCGTAATTATTTCAGTAGGGTGTATAATAGGAGGTGCCTATTATGCTCTTCAAACTTCATGTATGCATAGACTTGTATATACTCCAGAGACCTTTATTTTCATCATTTACTTCTATCTTCTGATGTATCGCAGGAAGCCTTCACTAATTTTTTAAAAAATAAGAGTAGTCCCCAGTCCAAACATGCATTTTTACTTTTGTGGCTTAAGGGATCTCAGGCCATGATATAAGATTTCATCTCCCTTTTTGTCTTGGGCTTCTTTTGTCCTTGTCATACTCTGTTAAAGGTTGCAGTGCCATCTTACTGTAAGAGTAAAGCCTGTGCTTTTACCTTGGTTATAATGAAGTGGTAAACTGAGAATTTCCTCCATATATGTTTTACTAGTGCTGAAGTTTCTCAGAACTTTCAAAGCAGTATCTGAAAATTCAAAATGTGACATTACAGAAGTGGCAGACCCTGTTTCTGACTTCTCTTTAAACTGCATTCCTCCTATGTGAAAGGTACAAATACTCTTCTTTTGTGGTCCTTTAAAATAAATTGATTTCTGAAGTGAGTTTGTCTTTTTTATTGACTATGTATTTCTTTTTGGAGTTCCCATGGCAAAGCTAAGTTGTAGTGGTTAGATTTCTGAGTGGAGCCTGCTGTCCTTTGCAATAGTCATTTTTGCCCAGACTGCCAAAGTGGCTACCCAGGTGTGGTCGTGTCAGACATCTCCCGTGCACTTCCATCTCTGTTATGTACAGCAACCTTCAGTATCAAATCAGCCTCGAGGCAGCAAGTAACCTTGTGCATTTTACATGCTGCAGAGTAACTGGTACCCTTGTGTCTTACTCAGAGTTTCTCCAAAATGCTTGCATTTTCTTTTCATTAGTTCAAAGCTAAATTCAGAAATGTTATGTTTCTCAAAGCACAAATATTTAACAGTGACGTACCGGTTGTTGAGAACTGGTCATTTTGAGAGTCTTTCCAAGACCTTAGTAAATCATGTGGATTTAACAGGATTTACTGACATCTGAGATGAGTGCTGATTATAATTAGATTACATCTTCATTTTTTATACAGTTTTCATTACTTTTTCTTCTGATACCATATTTTATGCAAGTGGCATGTCTGTTAGTAAGCTATCAAATAGTTGATTTTTCTGAAGAGCTGGAAGTTTAAAGTGTATGTGTGTTTGTTTTCCTGAATTATTGTTTTCCAGTCCTAGTGACTCTTTAGTTTCAATTTTTGTTACAGTATGTTCCTTTGTTGCAGTTTGGTTGCCATTTTTTTTAACATGCAGTAGACAGGAAAGGAAATAAAGCCTGAATAAAAGAGTACTTAACATGTATAAAATGTAAACTTTGTTGATACTTATAAATACAATTTTTTGGTATTTTTGGAATCTAGCAGGCTGCTTAAAATTATTTGATACCAATGCTGGGATTACATTTAGATAATTATAAGCAATTATGCAAAGGTCTTTAAGTAACTTACAAACATTATACAGTCTGCAGTCTTTATGGGGCAGTGGTATGTGTCTTTGTGAGGTACCTGTAACTGTCTTATAAATGGGCACTTGAATGTTATATGGTAAACCAGGAAGAAAGCAGTGAGTGGACTCAGGAGTAGTAATTTGCAATAAGTGGTTCCAGTCATTCAGTGTTACCGACTCCTGAGGTTAGGATAACTAGTAAACTGAAAATTTTGGAATTTCAGTGGTGTCCTACTGAGCTCATAACACTTTAATTGGAATCAATACTCTGAAACATTTTTATTGTGGCCCCAAGGAACTTGCTGTATCTCCCCAGCTGTTGGGTGACTGTGACTTCCATTGGAGTCCATCAGTAATGGGCTTGAATCCTTCCAGCTGCATGCTAATCAATATTATAAGCCACTCAAGTAGTGTGTTGTTGCTTGGGCTGACGCCTCATGCCTTCTAGTAGGAGGACAAGAGGTAAGTAAAACAGGACAAGAGCATGCATACTGTGAAATAGAGACCAAGGTCTACAAGACCACACAGATAAAGGTAGATTTTACAGTCACTTTTTTAATCTCGCAGGAGAAACCTCAGGGTAGGAAACTGAATAAAAATTTTTCCAATTAATATCACTCTGTATTTCTTCTCCTTTCTTTTGGCCATCCATGCATGCCAATCCTCCTTTCTAAAGTATAGCTCCAAGAAAAATTACTTTTGAAGACTTACTGTGGTTTGGAAATACTGCTTTGTTTTCCCCAATGAAGCAGTGTTTGGACTCTGATGTCTTTAAACAGTGTGCAGCTTTGTGGGGTTTTGAATGTTGTGTGAGCTGTTAAATCTGAGAGGCACAGTGGCAATGAGGATGTGGACACTCCTTCCCAAGAGCAAGTTTTTTTTGGAATTGAAGCAGCTCCTCTTCTTCTCTGGTACTGTCTTCCCAGTGCAACAGACTGATAGTGGAAAGAGTGCAAAACTGTCTTGGAAGCAGACCTGATTCTGGGTTATAATGGAATTGGAAGTGTCTGTGCATAATTGTATTATGTTAAAACCCATTATTTTTGGTGTTGTCTGTCAGCCAACATTCTTCAGATTCTTCTGCTGAGAACACTTCCAGAGCTTGATTATATGTTTTTGTTTAAAAACTAAAACCGTTTCCTCAGGTTAGGATTTCTTTTATTTTGGTCCTTACAGTGGCTTTTTTTTATTGCCACCTATTTTAATTTCCACTTTTCATTCTCAAAACACAGAAACAACTATCTTACGTCTTTGTGCTGTTTTCTGAATTTCTGTATTTACTCTTCATGTTCTAGTGGTTTATATTCAAGCTTCCTATTCTTCTCCTTGTGACACTCAACAATCTCCCTGTTCATAGAGTTTGAGGCAGAAGATGCTGTAAGACCGTCTGGGTTGACCTCTAAGTCATGAGTCACTACATTATCTTTCTTTTCAATCCAGTGCCTTCTAACCTGAGTGCATCTTCTATAATAATAACCAGTCTTGTTGAAAGACAAGATGTACAGAACCAACTGCTGTCCTTGTTAACTTCTGCCAGAGGTTAACCACTGTTACTGTTACTATTAAAAATGCCTGCCTTATTCTTTGAATTTGCCTGGCTTCAGTTTCCAGTCATTGTTTTTTGTTATGTCTTTCTCCAGTTTGTTGAAGATACATGGCATTTTTCTTCCTGTGTAGGTACTTGTGCATGTTAATCAAATCCACTTTTTTGTTCCTTCTTTTAGTAAACTAAACAAATTGATCTTCATGTTCTACCACGAGGCATTTTGTCATGACCTCAAATAACTTATGTGGTTCTGTCTTGCACCATTTTCGGTGTTTTAATATGGTTTGGAAAATACAAACACCAGAATCAAACAGTATTTTAGCATCTGTCTGTGTCTGTGTCCAGGTAAAATTCCTTCCTTCTGCCCCCATGTCTTTCTACGTACCCATCTACATATGCAAAAATTGTATTAATCCATTTTGCCCCAGCAGCATGCTTGAGCACTAATGTCCACTCTGAGCCTTTAATCCTTTTCAGCATCTGCTTTTAGGGAAAAAAATTACCTTGGTTCTAGTGTTTAACCATGTGTCAATTTGGGTGGCAGTCTGTTTTGTGTTCAGATGCATCTAGTTTACTAAGCAGTCCAGTCATACAGACTTCACTAAGCTCTGTATGGCCTTATTGTCCTCACTATTTTTCGTGACTCTGGGCTTTGTGTCACTTGCAGATTGCACTGGCGATTCATATGTATTTCAGGCCACTGATGAAAATTTCAGTGGCTTCAGGCACAGTATCAGTTCTTACAGACTCCACTTACCATAGAATCATAGAACGGCTGAGTTTGCAAGGTACCTCTGGAGATCATCCTGTCAAACCTCGCTCACAAGCAGGGCCATCTCAAGCTGGTTGTGCAGGACCATCTCCAGATGGCTTTTGAGTATCTTTAAGAGTTAAGACTTCACTACCTCACCAGGCAACCTGTGCCAGTGCTTGGTCACCATCACAGCAAAAAAGTGTTTCCTGATGTTCAGGGGAACCTCTAGTGTTTGTTTGTGCCCATTGCCTGTGGTCCTGTCACTGGGCATCAGTGAAAGGAGTCTGTCTCCATCTTCTTCACACCTTCCCTTCAGGTATTTGTCCATATTGACAAGATCTTCCCTGAGCCTTCTCTTCTCTAGGCTAAACAGCCACAGATCTCCCGGCTTTTCCTCACATAGGGGAGAAGCTCCAGTACCTCCATTGCCTTCATGATTGTTTGCTGAATTCTCTACAGTCTGCTCACGTCTCTCTTGCACTTTGGAGCCCAGAACTGGACATAGTACTCCAGGTATGGCCTCATTATTCTTGAGCAGAGGAGAAGAATTACCTCCGTCAAGGTGTGTCCTTATACATATTTTTATTTGACACAGAGAACAGCTTACAAATTCTCTGAGCAGTCATTTTGTATTTAGCTTAATGTATTGTCCCTTATTTTTCTTACCATTCTTGTCCCCTCCATTTTGCTAGTGTAAGAAACTCAAGTGGTCATCTACCTGCTGTTTGGAAGGGACTTAGACTCATCTTACAGTGCTCTCTTTTCCCTCTAATTTTTGTTAAAATATGTTTATGTGATAGCTGGAAAAAAACAACATATCACATTTGTACTTGTTTAGCTATTTGTTTAGCTTTTAATTAAAATACTTTTTGATGAATAGTTGCTTTTGGGATACATCCTACTGTAGTAATGACTACTGTTAAGCTTTGTGCTAGAAAATGTATATGGTTATGTGCATTCAGAATTAAGGTTTAATATTCAGTCTTTAATCCTATTTCTTTTAGCTTGGTGGTCTATACTTACACCTGCAGTTATACTTCGTAGGAATAGAATAGGATTTTGAAAATTACGAAATATATGCTGAAGCTGTTGATGTGACACTTAAGGTGCTACATGTTAAACACATAGCAAGAAACGGAAATTAACCCCATCGTAAAGTGAATTGGATCCAGTTTTGTATCTACAGGGGGGTTTCTTGCTATTTAAGTCACCATTTGACTTGTGAATTTTAATGTTTATGTAATTCGGTGCTCTATTCTACTTGTAAGGATGCTGTAGGGCACAAGTTAGAATCCATTTGTATTTATTTAGCTTAAAATTGTCACTATGACTTAGGACTTTGAAGATGAAAGAAATTACTGAGACACAGAATCCGCTCCTTATCTGTCAGTAGTGATTAATGTTTTATTGATATAATAAAATTTATTTTTTCAGCATGTGATAGAACTAACATTCTTTTTCAAATTCTTTATGACCGTAGACTCACAGTCAGTGATTGTGTACTGCTACTACAAATTATTTTAATTGTAGTTGAGTGAAGTATCTTTTCTTGCTGTGTGTCCTAAACCAACACATATTATCTCTGACTCTTTTGTCACAGATTGCTGTTTTGGGCAAGCTATCCCCCATGTAACTGCCCTTGAAGCTCTCTGTAGAGACTTACAGAGGGAAATGTAGCTGAACTTCTGTCTCTCACCTTCATATGCTCACGTTTGCCAAACTGAAACAGATGTAAATTCACCATTAAGAAGGTCTTGTTTAGATTTGAAGAAAAAGTATTAAAGAGACAGAAAGACAGATGGGCAGAAGTAAAGTATAATACTGAATTCTATTTCTACTAACTTTTCTCTCTAGATTCTCTCTGGCCAAAGATTCGTGTTCCCTTGAAAGTTGTTAGGACTGCAGAAAATAAACTTAGCAACCGCTTCTTCCCCTATGACGAGATTGAAACAGAAGCAGTGTTGGCAATTGATGATGATATCATTATGCTGACCTCAGATGAACTCCAGTTTGGCTATGAGGTAAGAGAATTGGTTTTTTTCCTGTCTCTCAGGCTGTCCACTTCAACATTGCATGTGTATATAAGGTGGAAGAACCACTGTGCAGTCTGCTGATTCAGATTGTTGCATCGCTCTTCACTGTTACGGTTCAATGCTGACTGAAATATTTTTACAGATATTTTTACAGTCTTTACTTTATGAAAGAACCTTCCAGCTAAGAGGAGGTTTTTGGTCATTGGCATAGTAATGCCAAGAGGCTCCAGAAAACGTTGTGTAATTGGTGTAAAGGAAGCAGTCTGGAGAACTACATTCTGAACAGCTCCAAGCAGTTTTCAGACAAATCAGTGGTGCTAGCCAAGTTAGTGTCTTGACGGACAAGACAAGTTTCAGAGATTAAGTGTTGGGAACAGAGGAGGCCTCCTGAGGACATGCCAAAGTAAGGTGGAGTGCAATGAAAAGAGGAACTAAAAAACGTCAAGGAGGGGACACATGGATCATATGCTTTAAATGGCAAAGCTTCAACAGCTGCTGTTGTAATGAAGGTATGGACAAAAAAAAAGTTTGTCCAAATCAGTTACCCGTGTCAGCACAAAGAGGTGACAGTCTTCATAGTCATTTGGGTTGTTTGTTAAAAGTACACTTAAAGGAACACTGTTGTCTTCCTTTCAAAACTATGTTTCGAATTAGTTTTTATCTTCCTGTTTTAATTGAATATATGACACAGTTGATAATTTGATGTTACTGTTATATGTGTGTATTTAAAACAAACTTGCTATATATGTAAATAAACCATAAACATTAGAAAATGTAATACCGTATTTTAAGAAAGGTTTGAATTATTTAGTTGCATCTGTACATGCAGTATTAAGAGCAAAGCAGCACTAGGCTTTTTATGTGAGAGCTAGAACATGAAATTGTTACTCAAGTGGAGTGAAATTATGAAAACCACTTCCCTAAGGAGGAGAAGCCAACTAAATTGACCCTGAGGTTAGCTCGGTTAGAACCTGGTGCTAATAACACCAAGGTTGTGAGTTCAATCCCTGTATGGGCCGTTCAATGAGCTAGACTTGATAATCCTTGTGGGTCACTTCCAACTCAGAATATTCTGTGATTCTGTAAATGTGATAGTTGTCTCATTTTTAGCAATCTTTAGTGGACTTGTTAATACAAGATGATACTTTTTAAAATATGTTGGAAGTATTTCTTTAACATGTATACATATGTGGTAAAACATGGCTCTTTCTCCCTCTCCAGTGAAAGAGACTGTTAGCAGCTCTGTAACAAGCTTTTGGACTCCAGAAATGTCTGTGGTGATGTAGGTATGCTGATGTAATAACAAAGATGTTAAGTAGTGGAGACAGAGGTTTAATCTATCATGTGTGTCTCCAGGAAGGAAATACTTCCCTTGCCAGGTTAAGAGTTGTGGGTTAATACATGAAGTGTGAAAGATAGAATGAAGAGAAGACAACTGAAGGAAGGGGATTTTTGGCCACATATGCCTTCTCTCTATTTCTTTGTCTACACTAACTGTACTGCAACAGTAGAGCAATCAAGTGTTGGCAGTTCTGCAAGCTGACTTACTTTTGTCTGTGTTGGTCTTATAATTACTAGTTTTGAGGGTGATCTGGTGGAGTCTAAGATGGCAGATCCATAATGTGCATGTTTCATAAATTCTGGCTCCTTTTGCAGTTTGGTTTTAATTTTCATCAGGCTGTCTCAAAGTAAATAAAGTGACTAAGTGTAAGTAGTGACTTACACAGTCACATAGGTGACTTGGGTAAGTAGTTCCAAATGAATCACTGCTACTGGCAAAGAAGGCTTGAATGGCTTTGAAGCAGAGATTCAAACTGCAGCTGAGTTCCAGCTGTGTCAGCCAGAAATTATGAGAAGCAGAACCTTGGTGTTTGTTTGCCTGAACTGTTAATTTTAACATGCTCGATGAAGAGTATCTGTAACATCACATATATTGAGTCTGGTCGCTCACACAGTAAGGTGAAAAAGAAAAATGAGGCAAAGAAAAGTTGATGTGAATTCCCATGTAGTCAGTGTGATTAGGTGGCAGCTGGGACTTGCAACTCTTCACTCCCTAGGATGAAGTCCAACAGGCCTAGCTGTTGGAGTGTGCTGGCTAATTTATTGGCCTTCTGTGGACTATGTGCCTTGGTTGCAGGGACTGTCTGAGTAACAGTCCTTATGTTCAGTGTGTGAATGTAACTGTTTGGACATAAGATTGTTTAGTCTGGCAGACTGAAAACTATTGCTTTTGCAGTTTTTTGCATTTTAATATAAGTCCTATTCCTTTTTGACTCTGGGAATTCATCTTACTACACAGTAATGTCAATGGAAAATTAAATTGCCTTATTGAGCAGATAGTTCAGATAAACCTATGAGTAGTTTGAATCCTCATATTTTGAATTTGGTTTCTCCCTCTGTAAAATAAATGAATAGAAATGTCTTTGAATACAGAAGCATAGCGGATAATTTTATAAATACACAACTTTCCTCGTATAGGGGGTGGGTGATGTAATTGCTACGCTCTGGCACAGAAATCAGGGGCTGAAGATTGATCTTTCCTGGCCCTGAGTGTCTGTGACTTGCTTGACAGGCCTGAGCTGGCTCCCAGATGTTTAAATTGTCCTCAGCCTGTGATAATTTATTTATCTGTTTATGTGTGTAACCAGAAAAGTATCTCTCAAGCTCTTGACTCATTTGCAGGAGAATCCAGAGGGAACAGTAGCAGCATATAATGTTACTAGAAAGTTTTCTTTTAAAAGTAGGTCTGCTTCTGCTTTGGTCATACAAAGGGCTGGAAACGTGACATTCAGTAATTTTCTTTTCTTCTCCTGACATCCTTGAGACTTTACATTTAAACATGTGGCAAAACCCCCTCTGTCACAGACTTGTCTGAATGTATAGAGCAAACCTAAAAAAAAATTCAGAAAACTTTGATCTCTGTACACTTTCAGCCATAAAAAATTATAGTAACACTCAAAGTGTCAGACATTTTCTACTTGTTAAAAGTGAACTATTATGGTACAGTGATTTATGACCTTGCATAAATCTATTGGAGCAAGCAGAAAAATAGTCCCTGTGTGCTGCTGTATTAAGGTAGCAGAAGAATACTCATGACATTCTGACTTTGAAAAAAGTATTTCTGTTAAGTTACATGATAAAATCACAGGCATGACTTGGGACACTGGAGAAAAATCTGTTAGAACTAGTCAACGTTTTTCCCACTTACCAATCTTTGTTGTTCAGAGGGCGTATCAGAGAGATCCAAGAAACGGAGCAAGTATTTAGACTATCATAATCTTAAAAAAATTAAAGTGGAACCGTTGGCCACCTCTGAAGTGGTTGGTGTTTTGAGTGTGAGACTGAAAGTAAGCATTATAATGTTCCCACCTCTCTGTCTCAGCTGTCCTTGAGGCAGATGACTTAGCATTTCTATCATCCTGAGAAGTGGGGATAACAGGTTCCAAGTATGAAGTTCATGAAGATTTCTTATTGCATACTTACGCAGCACTTTGTCCTTTCAAAGATAAAGTATTTTTATTACAGCAATAATAGAAATAATCTAAATGGGGATTACTGCTCTGAGTCCATGTTTTTTGTTCGTAAAATGTATTGTTTGGTGCATTGCTAAGTTTGCATTTTTTTCTGTTGAAAACTTTTGGCCTTCTGTTAGTAGATGATCTTATTCTGTCTCAGAACTGTTTTTCAGTACTTCGTGTCTTTGACATTCTTTTAAAAAAAATCTACTCTCTGTTGAATTGCATTTACACTAGGCTGAAATTGTCATAAAATTTGAATGCCTTCTTCAGAAAAGTTCTTTCATGCCCATTTTGATAGTTAAAAGTTTAGTTTTCAGCATTCCTTTGTGAGGAATACTATGACTCTTCTTAGCAAAAGAATTATCCACTACTGGCCACATTCAAAGCTCTTCAAATTGATGATGTTTTACAAATTGTGTGCATGTGAAGCATCGCTTATCTTTTAATGGACTCTGTGTTTACATTTTGCTTTGGTTTTTTCAGTAATAGCACAAGCCATTCCTTTGAGGACTAGGGGAGAATTAAGAGTGGATGGGGCTCTGGGAGACAGAAGGAGTACTGATGGGTTGGGGTTTCTTTTATTTATAGAGGATAGTATGTGTTTCATTCTTAAAATGTTGCCATGGTAGCTTTGGAAATGCTGATTATTTTTCTGTTCATTAAATTGCTGAAGTTGCATGTGACTTAATATAGTCTATTAAATTTAATGCATAAATGTTTAAGAATGTTTTGTAAAAGGAAATACTTCTCTGTCCTTCTGGCTACGTGGAGAATGAGCTGTTCTGATGGCACAGCAAAATAGCACAGAATAGTTGAGGCTGTGAGGCAGAAATAGCTCTGGAGAGTTGAGACTGGAGGGTGTTTTAGCTGTGCTGTTAATGTCGCTTGGGGAACTTGACTTGGAAACAAAATTACTATAATTTTCTCCTGTTTTTTCTTACAAGACTTTAGTGAAACTACTAAGTCAGAACTTCTGTTTGACATTTCATCTGGGAGATGCTTCGTCCAAAAATATTTATCTTCAGGGTTGACTAGCAGAGTATTTGGAATGACTTGTCTGCAAAAAAGCATACCTCCTCTTCACTTGGCAATATGTTTTCCCTTGGATGTGTCCCTTACCAGTATTAAATCAGGCCATCCCTCTTAGTCTGAGAAAGCTAATAAGATTGCTGGCTGAAATGGAATGTATTCCTAACAGACTAATAAATTATAGGCAGCCATCAAACAAGAAAATGGACCAAAGTACAAAATAGAGAGTAGTATAAGAATAATTACCACTGTTTTTATTCTGAAAGCTTTCTTATAAGCAGTAGCTGTATATATTAATTTTGGCACAAAGCATATGTATGGATTTGGGCAATGAGCTGGATGGAGGTACTGGGAGCCTTTCCAGGAATTACCATTGAATGAGCTAGTGAAGCCAAGCTTTTCCACTGACTTTGAAAGCATTTCTTTTAAAAGGAATCTTTGTTTAAAACACCTAAGTTATTTTTTAGATGCATCAAACTGACAATTTTCAGAGGCCAGAACCAGAGTAGGGTTGGGATTTAGAGTGATACAAAGAAATCGGTATGAGTAATGTGCATTATAGTTGACTTTTATCTCATTTGGACTCTTGAAGATGCCATGAAGGACAAAAACTAGAAGGGATACAAATCTAGGGTTCTGTGTTGAAAAGGCACTGAAGCCCCTTGGGAAGCAGTAGCTGATTTCCATCTGTCTTTCAGCTGCAGTTAATATGCATACCTTGTCCTCTACAGGAACTTTTAGCCCAGTACGGTGCAGATCTGTGGTGTTCTGTCAAATCCTTTGTTGAGCCTCAGTAGCTTATGTGGTGGTGCCTTCCAACATCTTAATATTCAGGTTTAAAATTAAATAATTAATTTTTTGAGTTCTGGAAAGTGCGGAATAAAATTTTGAGTGTCATTTGTACAATTGGTTTTGTGTTCTTTATTAATAGTTTTTGCATCATGTCAAAACAGATATCTCAAGCCCTCTCTGGCTTGCCTGCCAAAAGTCTATATTGTTTTTATTAGCTGATGGCACCAAGTTGTTAGTGTCCTATGAATTCTCTTTCTTCAGTTCCAGCTCTGTTTTCAAGAACCCTGTGTTGGACCATTGTCATATCTAAATACTATCCCAGTGCTTGTGCCCTAGAACTGTCTAGAAAGATTGATTTCTGGATAAAATACAAATCAAGGAGTCAGAAGATCTGGTTCCCATTCTTGTTTCCTGTATGATTTCTGGCAGGTTTCCTCATCTGGACATTTGAAATAATAACTGCTCTCATCATGGGATTCTGAAGCTGTATTAACTGACAGCAATAAAATGTGTTGAGATGTATAGATGAAAAGGTATATGGTAATGCAAAATCACAGAAGTGTGGATGCAGAAGCAGTAACTTAAAGCTGATTGTTTTATCATATTTACTTTGACAAAATACTTGCATAGAGTCCATATAGTCCAGGCTCCCAGCTGGAATGCACTGACACATAAAAAGTGCCCAAAGTGAACTGCTGACGAGGTGAGGTTTGCAGGATGGTGGAATTCCAGAAAACACTTTCTTTACTGTGCATTCAAATGTAGAGTTCCCTTGTCTTTTGTACAGAGAAAAGAGGTTGGCTAGTGGGATTATTGAGGTACTTTGTTCTTCTTGTTGATCTTGCTTACACAGTGAAATTTGTGTATCTGTTTGTTTATACATTACCAACCTAAATCAGAAACTCTTGTAACCTAACTGTATGTTGGAGAATCAAGACTCATAGTCTTCCAATAAACCTGGCAGTTATTTGGATTAAGGGACAAATTTTGAATAATAAATCTGCAAATAATGTAGATAAATACGAGCTTCATTATTGATCAGCAAAAATAAAAACTGTATTTATTAAGCAAATAGCATTCGGATCCCTCCAAATAATTATAATCCTTTCTCCCTTTCTTCCTAATGCAGAAATTGCCCACTATTTAATGTGACCAGTTGTGTGGAGAACTGAGGTTGCATTAATGATGTCCTTCTCCTTGTTCTTGTCTACTGTATTTGATCCTGTAGTCAGCTATAAAATAATGTATGGAGTGACAAGGATGGTATCTTGATTGTATCCAGCTGCCTGGAACAAGTCGAGGGCAAAGAGGCCTTCCATGTAGCAGTAGTTGCAGCCAAGCACCCACTAAAGAATACCAGAAATATTAAAATTTAAGCCTTTTTTAAGCCTGTTCCTGTCAAAGGAAGCAGATTGGTTAGATCCAAAGCCAGCTGTGAAAGTAGTTATGTTGTAGCCATATCTGCTGAGGTTAACATCAAAAGTTTCATTTTAATCATGCTTGGGTTTAGTTAGGGTTAAAATCTTTTTGAATAGTCATTTGTATTTCTCTGTAACAATTATTTTAGCATTGCATTAGCGGCCTTTTGCTCTGGGACACGGCTACTTTGAGTTGTAGGGTTCTTCCACAGCAAGCCTGTGCTTTTTTGTACTTCTTCCAGGCAACTTTTTATTTCAAGAATTTGGACTTGGAAGAATTTAAGTGATCTTTGCACCACTGTAACTCTACCCTTCCAAAGCAGACGTGATGCATTCACACGTTTGCATTTGCTTTCTGTGCAGGCCTGATTAGTAGCGTGTCATACCTTTTTCTCTTCAGGTTTGGCGTGAGTTCCCTGACAGGTTGGTTGGATATCCAGGCCGCCTGCATCTTTGGGACCATGAGATGAACAAATGGAAATATGAATCAGAATGGACCAATGAAGTCTCAATGGTGCTCACTGGGGCAGCCTTTTATCACAAGGTACGACACAACTTGTACTACGCGAATGTACAATGTGAACCTTTAAAAAGAGCTGTATGTGTGTCTGCCATTGTTCCAGGAGTTTTATGTGGTGCTGTGATTATGGTTTTTTACAACAATCACTGATTGAACTGATTGAAAACTTGCCCTAAACCTCGTTCAGTTGCTGTGAAAACACCTGATTTGTCCCTGTATAAATAACCATTATTTACCATCATAAACTTACAGAACTCTTGCCAGTTTGCATGATCTGAAAGTACATAGCAAATTTTGCAGTGAATGTAGCTTTGTGGCTAGCAGTTTAAGAAAACTAATTATAAAGAAATTTGTGTGCCAGTCAGGAAAGGAATAATTATGCAATTCAGCACCCAAAATTTATTTTCTATCTGCTGAAGTAGTCCTTGGCTGAAGGCAGTATCACAGCAGTATCACTTAGCCGCCTGCTGTTCCGTGACTGAAATATTTAGTCTTGCAGTTACTGTATCTGTATTTAAAATTACCTCCTTTCTCTCTCCCTCTATCACGCAGTATTTCAACTATCTTTACACCTATAAAATGCCTGGAGACATCAAGAACTGGGTGGATGCTCATATGAATTGTGAAGATATTGCCATGAATTTTCTAGTAGCAAATGTCACTGGCAAATCAGTCATTAAGGTGGGACTTCTCTGCTGTTTAGCTTTACAGAATTTAAAAATGTCATGTACAGTACTTACATAAATTTATTTTGTGGGCTTCAATATATTACCTAATCATCCTTTTTCTCTCATTTTCTCACAGTATGGTGTCTTGTTCTGCTTCCATGATAGAAAAGCCCTTCATATAAAACTTTTATGCTAACTGGGAACAGAGGATTGTTTTTTACCAGTTGTTTCTGGTGGTTATTTTAGCCCTCTAGATGAGGGATGAAAAAGATAATTTAAATGACAGCTGTACATACGTGTGTGTATCTGTACATGCCCACATACGTATATTTTAACTATTTGAGAGTGCTAGAGGAAAGAAATTGCCAACTGTCCACAGCTCTCTCTCATGGCCTGACAACAGCTGATTTATAGGAATGTTAATTGCAAGAACGTTAATTGCAAGATCAGCTTTAAATGAACTTTTTATCCCTGAATTAATTTCCTGACATGTTTCGACACGTTTTCAGGTCTAGACATTCATTCTGTACATTCGTTTCGAAGTGTGTCAACCTGGAATGAGATTTAGAGGCCACCAGGCGTTACTTCAATTAGCAGGGTCCATTTTCCCATCTGTCCATCATCATTTACTGGGACTGGTGGCTGCATTTCTTAGAAAAGTCTTTAGAGATAAAGTGTATGTTTTCACTAGAAAAGTTCTGGAGCTGTATGAGGGCACAGCAGAGTAATTTGGCACCTCTGTGTGATTCGGAGAGTCTTGCAAAGTTTGCCAGTCAGCTATTAAGTGGAGTGAGCGAAAGAGCGTCTGTTGGATTAACGTTACGGTGAAGTATGGGAAGCTATATTTCATCGCTGTTATGGCTGCAAGAACAAATGGTGTTTATACAGGGACCTTGGCAGTGAGAAAACAGTCATTAAACAGGAATTAAGGAGCTTGTCATCGCCACTTCTTTTCAGTTACAGAAGGAAAAAACCCTCCAAGCCGTTTTTATTGGGCCCCTGTGAATTTTGCAGTCAGCTGGGCCAGATGGAGCTGAATGGAGGAATGGAGTGGCTTTTTTTTTTTTAATACACCCCCCCTTTTTGAGACAGCTCAGCTTACACTGGAGGCATGTTCAGAGGTATTGCACTGCTCTCTGTGCAAGGAGATTAATGTCCCTTCTGTTGATATTTGATAATATCTGGCATGCCTTTCTGCAGGTGACCCCACGAAAGAAGTTCAAATGTCCAGAATGCACAGCAATTGATGGGTTATCGCTGGACCAGACACACATGGTGGAAAGGTGAGTGACCACTCTCTTTCTCTGATTGCCCTGTTCTGATCACTAAAATCTTACCCTGTGTCTCATTAAATTAGGATCAAAAGTACTCACTGACTGTGTTTCTGTAAATTACTAATTTTGAAAGAACATTGCATGGATTTTCTTAGCATAAGTCATTCCTACAATCAGTGATGTGTCACTGAAAACTGATTGCTACAAAAAGGGACTTTAGAAGGACACAATTTTTAGCAGCTTTTCTGTAAAGCTTCTAGGATACATAGATGAAATTCAGGGGTTTGGCAGTACTTGCAGTAATACCACATTTCTGTTTACTGTGGAATATCAACTGTCCTAAGTATGATCTTTTTTTTTAACCAGACAATTGCTAGCTTACCAAAGAGCAGCAATATAATTTGAAGTGATATTTGTACATTTTCTTTCCTCCAAAGATTGTGAAGCACATTGCTTCCACTAATGAAGGGCGTTTGCCTGCACAGTTGCCTGTCAGATTTTTTAACAATGGCAACACTATTATATTTTTGTGAGAATTTAGTTTTGAAATGAGATACACATTTGGAAAGGCAGTGACTGTTTAGACTGAAATATTGAAAGTTTGTAAGTATGAGATTTGTAATCCCTGCTTTACAGCAAAAGGGCTTCCCAACCTTGACCAAGACACAAAACTTCTCTCTGCATTGCCTTCTGAATGTGTAAGATAAAGGACAGTTTCTTCACTTTTGCAAAGCCACTGATGTTTGAAATGGGCTATCTGACAATAAATGTACATACCAGTTATTAGGTGGCATTAACCTGAGATCTAGGACTGGCAACAGCATTTCACTTTAGGCTTCTTGGGCTTTTGCATCTCTCCTGCAAACTTTGGGGAAAATATTTGCATCCATAGAATTGATGGGGTAAATAAGGAGGGGCATAATACTAGAAGAGGCCACCAGAAGAAACAGATGGTTGGACTTGATGATCTTAAAGGTCTCTTCCAACCTTGATGATTCTATGATTCTAAGAGGTGACCAAAAAAAAAAAAATCTGACCTGCATTTAAAATAGACCATTTCAGATTTGCAGCAAGAGGCATAAAATGGTTATCAGTGAGCTTTTTTCTGTCCTTCTGTGCAGAACTCCACAAGTGCAAAGTGTTATATGGGTTTTAATAAGGCTGGATTAAAAAAGTCAGAAGTAAAACATCCCCCATTAAGATCGTAAACATTACTCTGCAGAAAAATACTTAAGGAAGGGGCTAGAAGTTTTGTAGATCTTAAACATTAGCTGAAAGGGAAGCACAGGAGCTTCCCCCGTGTCTGGCAATTCTGCACTGGCTTAGAGGATAGAGTACCTGAAGCCAGTTAAGCTTTCCTGTGATCATACGAGTAGCATTGCAATGACACGTAGGAATTTTGGTCATGAACTAGGTTCTTATTAAGATAAACACTATAAAAACAGAAGGCGAAAATGTGCTTTTTGCTCCAAAATGCATTATAATGCAGGGTAAAGGTCATGTTTCCATGTCTATAGCAGTTCTTGTATCCTCAGAGTAAAGTGTCATTGACAGTTTATTGAGAACACGTTTAAACTGTTGCTTTGCTTCTCTGTAGTTTCCAAAAGTGAAGAATACTGTGTTGTGGGAAATGTTAGGTTGACTGCAAATCCACATGCTTTTATTTGACCAGCCAAAGAAGTACATGCTGAGAAAGAGTCTGAGTGTGGGATAATATCTGGAGAGAGACATAGTTTGGGTATATTCAGTCTTCATCTTGAAAATCCTTGATATCATACTGAAACTGCTTATTCTCTACCTTCAATATAAGGGAGTTATTTGAAAATCTGAAAGTGTTTGTTTTGTTTTTTTTTAATCTTCTAAGCTAGATATTCATTTTAAGTGGATAATAATGATGATAACTCCTAGAGCAAATTTTGCTTAGTTAGCAGTGAGTAAGACTCTTGTGTGTGTGTGTATATATATATATATATACACACTAGCTATTTTCAGGGTCAAGAGAGAAGGGAATCCTTGTCATATTCTAAAAGAATAACTTTGTACTGATAACTTTACTGTGTTGGGTATCAAGAACAATATCTGAGGTATCAAGCAAAGGGCCATGATCAGCTTCACTTGCAGCTTCCCAAAGTGCCTGACTCCTTGTGTTGTAGCACTCAGAAACAGCAAGCAAGTAGTCTGAGCTAATTACTTGCCCAGATATCCAGGGATCGACCTAGTGTTTGTGAAACAAACAGTTTATCAGGGTTGTCATCTACATGCAAAACATTTAGTGTGAGGATTGTGGTTCAGAAGTATCAGAGAGATGCCCAGCAACTGCCTGATGGTGTTGTAAGTGGAAAAAGTTTGAGAATTCAAACACAAGGTTTGTGGAGATCTGGCCAGGAGAGACGTAATTAACAAGTTCTGATGGGCCTTTCAACACATTCAGGCAGAGACAAAGGAAAGATGGTACAGTTGAACTCTTTTTTCATATAAGAGATTTATTTTTTTTTAGCAATACAGTGAATCATGGGAAAGCCAACACTACTATTCTTCCTGCTGTGTAATTTATCTCAGATAAATAAAAGACTTCAGTCCTCAAGGTTATCGAACTCCATCATCAAAATACATTAAAGTGAAGAAAGCTTTGAACCAAGAATCCCCTTCTTGGCCTAAGTTAGCTTTTACATCAGGTCACAGAAGAAGCTGTAGGAAGATCTCATAATCCCTGTATTTACAGGTGTTATTTAAGTTTAAAGCAATAAGCTTTCTGCCTTTAGCATCTTTGCATCTGGCTCTCAAAAATGGAGAACTCTGTAAAATGCAGTCTGGAGGGCAACTACCTGTGCAGTAAATACAGCAAAAGGCTGAGCTGCTTCTGCAGCAACATTAACAGCAATGTTTTATTTAGGACATGTGTTTGTTAAGAGTCAAAACAGGAAGCCATTTCTTTAAGAGGCAAACTAACCAGGTAACAGTTGGCTGAAGGTTGCAGGTACAGAGTTATCCTGCCAAAAAGTTATTTGGATTATAACAGTGAGGAAACTGATTATGAGAGACTTTAACAAACACCAAGCTCATCCAGTTGTCCAGGGGCAGTAGGGCTATCAATTTCTGAGTTCACATAATCTTATTTTTTTGTTGAGTTAAGCACGACTGCATGGTGTCAGCAGAGAAAGGAAAAACAAAAAGAATAATTCTTGGAAGCGAACATGCCTCTGTTAGTATGAATTTGCAAAACTGTTGAGGGAGCCAAGAAAAACACCTTCCCTCTGTATTAAGATGACACGCTACATTCTCTTTGCTACCTAGCTTTCAGTGTTTCAGTGTTTCAATGTTGTAGACATCTTTTATGGTTTATATTTTCCAAAAGTGGCAAAGGCTTCAGAATTAAAGTGATTTAGTTCAGTGCAGGAGATGAAATTTTTGGAGAGAGATGTCTTTCTTTCAAACACATTTTGTGACTTGTGTATGATATTTCTTTCCTTGAAAATATCCTGTTTCTGATCTTTGAATTTGATGTTGATTTCCTGAGGACTAACTTTTCTGTTTCAGCCAGAGTGTTTAGAACATACTAATTTTTCCATTTTTCATTTTTTACATTTCTTTAACAATGAAATGGTTTCTTGTTTGTTAAAGATACTGTACTGGTGTCTGACTTGAATGGATTTGCCCTGAGAACAAGTTTGGCTGTAGAAGGATTCCATCTTAGTATTTTCTAAGACCTCATCTTTGATTTGGGAGAATAACCTCTGAAGGGAGGAGGTCAATTTTGTCTCTGCTATCCATTTAGTTTTGTCTTTTGCTCTGAGGGTGCTGCTTGGTTCCGGTTGTGACAATGGCTGGTCTGATGTGGACACCTGCCTACCAGGCAACAGGCTGAGATAACTAATTCATTTCACACCGGCCACCAAGCAGCTGTTACATTACAATGTCTTTCAGTCATTACTGGCAAAGGCAGGATTTGAACCAGTAGACTAGAAGTATTCTTGTATTCCAGAAACCAGTGAGGGCCAGCAGCTGTGCAAACTTCTCACATGCACATCTCCCAGTGCATCTACCTCCTTGCCTGTGAAGTCTGTGTTTTTTCTGCCATGAGACTTCTCCAGTACACACATCATTGATTAGTTAGCCACATATCTCAGAGGTACCAGATGATTTGAAAGTCTAACCTTACCTAAAAATCAGATTTGTTTAAGGTATCTCATGTTGGGCATCTCCTGGAGGCAACAGAAACTGCCTAATGTTCCTGGAGAAAACACCCAGTTCCTGCTCTCCATGTTACTGTAACCTCTCAGTGCCCAGAGCCCAAATCTCTCTCTCAAGTGTTCTCCTTGTTATTGCAGACATTGAACAGCTACCTGGGTCTTCACTTCAGTCCTCACGGACGGCTCCTTTGCTCTTTCAGGTCTGTGCTAACCTGGAGCAAATAGTGCTTACGGGAGGTGTAGAGGTTGCTTCCTACTGTACAGAGTTTCCTCTTACACTCTGAATTCCTTTTCTTTTATTTCTGGTCCCAACGATTTGAACCTGAAGGTAGGAAGGTGTGAGGTAGGAAGAAGTATGAGAGGATGGGAAGGTAGCAGAAAGTGAAGCATCTACATTTACCTGTACATTCAAGTATCATCCCATGTGAAGTAGTTTTTGGACACTTTTCTCAAGCCAGAAAATGGCCTCAAGTATAACTGTTATAGCTTGAAACAGCTATGTAGACTGAGAAATTAATTTTGAAAACCAGTTTTGCTGTCCCATCTACTTCAAAAGCGTGTTTGGGGCAGTCTTGAGCAGTCCCCATCACAAAACTGTCACACTCAGTTGCTGTGATTGACCAGGTCTGATGAGGAAAATTATCCTGGAGCCACAGTGACCCCCTAACCCTCAAAGGGGTCGGGAGAGGGTGCAATGGTTGGACAGCAAGAGACCTGCTCTGGGAGCGCCTGCAGCACATCAGTCTCTGTAGCTGAGCCAAAGCACTCATTTCTTTTTTGTTTTCAGTTTTGAGTGCCAAAAGAAATGTGACCTGTTTTCTTGTAGCTATCTTGGTTATGTGTTGTCATGATTCTTGGTATCTGTTGTCATGATTCTTGGTATCTGAAGTTCTTAAAAGCTGTTTTATATAGTAGGCAGCTAATGTTAGAGGAGCACTAGCTGGGGTGAGATGAGCCGAGTTTTCTCTGCCTTGCTTCCACAGGTACTGTGCCTTACAGTGAAAGAGTTAAAGGAGCAATGTAAGGTTAAACATCTGTTTGATTGTTTTTTGAAGCACATGGCTGTTCCCTCCCACATTACTGACACCTGAGATTATTAAGACTGAGCTTCACCTTTAAGTTACAGTACAATCAACTCTGCCTATTCTCTGAGGCGTGTTTATTTTTGTGGGAAAAGATAGAGCTTCTGAAGTAGCCTGAAAAAAAACAGACTTTTTTTTTTTTTTTTTTTTTTGAAGACCTCAGTTTTCACAAAGCCTTGGTTTTTGCAAAACCTTTGTTATAAACCAAATAGACCCAACAGTGGCCCTTTAAGAGACATGTTGGCAGTTAATCTGTTCTGGTTTACAGCATGTACATTGCTTTAAGAATGACTGGAATTCTAGGGGGAGGGAGAAGGGAAGCTTTGACCTCCAAGTGCACATGTGCTGCTGCCAGCATCCCCTTGCTCGTCTCTGTGATTAAATGGATAAATCAAAGAACACCAGCTTCTTTTCAGTTCTCTCTGCAGTGAGGCTCTCTTTTTTTATTTATTAGTAGCCAGCATGGAGGAAATACTTCCAAGCACAGGAGGGAAGGTTCCTACAAGTTATTTTGGTGTGGGATCTGGTAGCCAGCCCGGTTGTTGGGGTTCTTAATTATACTGCTTTCCCTTTCACCAGATCTGAATGCATCAATAAGTTTGCCTCTGTCTTTGGGACCATGCCTCTAAAAGTGGTGGAGCACCGTGCTGACCCCGTCCTGTACAAAGATGACTTTCCTGAGAAGCTGAAGAGCTTTCCCAATATCGGCAGCTTGTAAAGGCAGCTGTGAGACAAACCACAGTGATGAAAATGACAGCTGAAAAGGTGCTATAAGGAATATAAGGCCCTGAAGAAAAGAATCGCTAGAAAGTGGGTTGCATCTGAAGGAAATGGGAATTAAAATTGTATTCTGGTATGTTGTTTTTCCTTTACATTGCACAAAGGTATATGGAAAGCTGAACAGCTGCTCTCTGTTGCTCACAGAGGATTGAGTCTATTCATGGGTTCTCCCAAAAATGTCAAACACATACTTTTGTCCAAAGGAGGCTGTGCACCTGGAAGAATAAAACAGAATCTCGCTCTCTGTGGTCTGACTGGCATGACTCACCTCTTCTATCATCAGTGTTGCAGCTCTCTGATTAGTAAGCATCCATCCATTCAAAGCAACTGCCTACAATATAGAGCTGCTCTCTTTTGGGAGGAGCTTATTGCCTGTGGGCTGTTGGGCCTCTGCCTTTTTAGCTTTAACTCTTGGCTTGAGTAACTGCACAACAAACATTTTCTTTTGCATTTTGTGACCAATGTTTATTTTTTACATCACCAACAAAAATTTGTCTGTGGTCATATGGTTTAAAGGGCAAAACATTCTTTGTTACTTATTTCTATGGACATTCAGACACACAGTGGGTGGGAGGACAGGCTCCTTCAGAGCAGAGACCTGCAGGACATAGCTACAATTGCTGTGTCTCCTGCGTGAATCTCAGGTTTTCTGCTGCATCCATGCAAGAACTCTGACTCTTTGTCAAAACTAGTTGTATTATAAAAAAAAAAAGGTGTATCTTTAGTCTTCTTCTAATTTTTTTTTTTATTTTCATTATCAGGTTACAGTTTTAAATTGTAGCCATTTGTAGGGATGAAGTATGAAGTGAGTTTTTCAGATCTGAATCCTCTTCATCAAGCAATGTGTTGTAGTAATTTGTAAAACACCTAATTTAACAGAAATTCCCAGTTACAGCTTCAATGTGCAGGTATAGATGTATGTATGAGACATTATTAATGCACACTTACAAACTCCTGTAAATTACTTTTGTTGGAAAAACTGTTGTGTCTTTACTTGTAATTTAAGGAACCTATTGCCACAGGCTGCCATTGAAACACAGCTTAGGAAGGCTTTTGGAGAAGATTTACATTTCTTAGGAGCATTTGAATTGTTTCTCAATACGAAATTTAACTTGAATGTGAAAACTAAATGCAATTAAATTAGAAAGCTGCCTGGACTGCTACTGTTACCCTTGGATATTGAAGAGGATCCCAAGTTGGGCTGAGAAAGGAATCTCTTTTCTACCTCCACTGATATAATGTTTGTTACTAGATAAGGATGGTTTCACTGTCTTTTGAAACCTCCATTGCTGCCAGTTACAGATACATCCTACTGGATGAGCTGTTTTTCTGTTACACTGCAAGCAACCTTATTCCTCAGATTTGCCAAACCCCAAACAATAGGACAAGTGTTAGACATCACGGTTCACCCCCTCTCTTAAGCTGGATACGCAGCAATGACAGAAACCAAATGAAAGTCAGGCTAGAAACAGGAAACATCTGCTCCTATTTGTCTCACCCCCACTAAGACTTATCTTATTGCCCAATGCAGTGGATGTGCTGTGAATGAAAATCATATTGGAACAATAGCTCTGAGGGGATGCTTCACTTCATAACCTCCCTGGGATGTGCCTGTAAACTGTATTGTCCGACTCTCTGGGAACGTTTAATTACTAGTAAATGTTTTTCACTGCAGTCTTTGTTTCATTCCTGAGTTGCTATGGGAAGAGGGTATTGGGGAGCTAAGAGGGATAGCTGTTGCAGTGACAACTGCTATCTGCTCAGTGGGTATTACAAGATAGAGGAAGGTTTGTTGCTCATTATTTCTCCTTTGCAGCCTCTCAGGTTCATTCACATGAACTTTCTTACAGAATCTACCTGTTGATTTATGTCCTAGTGCTTGAGCATCAGGAGATATCAGCATATTTCCCTTGAGGAGTTTGTTTTAAAAGAGTAGCTGTGACAGTGCAGTAGTCAGTTTTGGCTGTCCTTTTGGGGCTGATCTCAGCTTGGCAGGCTTTAGCAGTTTAACTGAGTTATAACATCTTCCTTACAGAATTGTGAAGCTGCTGTGATTTCTTGAGTCTTTCTCAGTAAGCCAGTAAAAAGTTTATGTTTTGTACAGTCTTAAAAGAAACAGAGGATTTGAAATAGACGGTTGAATATTTTTAGATGTGGACAGCCAAACCAGCCCTACTAAACTGATCTGTAGTCTCAGGTCAATAAAAAGGCACCAGGTCCTTGTGTCTGCATCCAAAAGCATCTGAGTGGTTTCCCCTTGCACAGAATGTCCAATGACCCCTAACAATCATGTTTTGTCCTTTGGCCTCTGGTAGGGCTAGATAATTTACATGGCAATTCATCTCTATTTTGTGCCATGGATAAAATTGGGTAATTGACAGTTAACAAAAAAAGTAAAATTACCTACTTCACCTCTGCGTTTATGATTGTGATGTTCTTGATGGAAAATCTGTAAAGGTAAGGTGTACCTATATGTCTGATTTGGAATGGGTTTGTTGTCAATCTTTAAATTAAGATAATTTTTAACTTTTCATTGTATATATGATATCAAAAAAGCTTAATAACTATCTATTAAAAAATAAATCCAAGGAGCATTTGTTTTATTTCACTTCTGGAGTGGCACAAGGAAACATGAATGAATTTCCAAGGGAGAATTGCAGTGACAGGCTGTTTTACTACATAAATCTGTGTTAAACTTGAATATCCACAATGCACTTTGTCAAGATCTGTCAATATTTTATCTTTCCCATAACTGGAGTTTGATAGTTGTCTTTGAAGCAGAAGTTTGCTTTGCATGAATTCATCCCAGTCACCATTTTTGGGAGAGTAGTTGTTACCCTAATTTTCTGCCAAGACCTGACAATACCATTTATCTTGGAGAAACAGGGAACAGATCCTTTCTCTTTTTTTGCAAAGAAATACAGCATATGTTAAAGAATTGTGCTTTTGAGAAGAGAGCTTTGGCTGACTCCTTGAGATTGGGGAATCCAGTGTGGTGGCAGCCCTTTGTTTCCAGAAGCCTGCAGCACTGTCCCTGTGGAGCATGCTGCAAAAGGGCATGGCACGCCTTGCTCCTTGAGCATAGCAAGGGGAGATGTGCTGCAGTACTTCCCTGCCAGTCATGGTGAGTCTGAAGGATACATTTTTAGCATCACCAACCCTCCCTACAATACACTGAATCTTTCCTTCCTCACAGCTTCACTATCGTATTAGAGGATGTGTCAGTTCAGGCCCTAATGTGCTGAATTACCCTCTCCTGCCGTCTCCAGATCCTGCTCTTGAACCTCCCGCTCTCCGTCGTGCTTCCACCAGTGCGGTTCAAATATGGCAACAAGTCCAACCCTGTTAATTATGAATTCAAGGGCCTTTTAAACTTAAGGGCCTTGGAGACATAGATATCAAAATAATTGTGAAGAGGGATTTTAGAGATTCCTAATACTTCTGACTCATTTTACTTTTAGGCTGTATTGTTGAGTGTTGAGCACCAGAAAAATGCTATACTGAGACACATGAAAATGGATTTAGGTGGGCAATTTTAATGTTAAAGATACCTCCAAGATTTGGCATGAATTCCCTCCATAATGATCGTCTGATACCTTGGGTACTTCTCACAGGTAGAGCTTCTTTTGATCAGGTAAGATCTCGGAATGGTTAGCAGGTACTGCATAACTCTTGTGTCCAGCCCTTTTACGTGGAAGCTGCTGTCATAACAGTGTCAAAGCATGATACAGGGGAGAAAAAATAAAATTGACAGTGCTGAGGAGAAAATGGATTTTAAATGCCCTGGACAGAGACCAGACAGTGAGTATGAATTTTTTCTTTTCTTTTTTTTTTTTTAAGACTTGCATACTTAAATTTTACTAGGACTGCTGCAAAACAAGTTCTTTTGTAAACTGAAATATAAACTACGGGTAGTTCTTGTAGTCATGGATAGTCTTGTCCGTGTACTTGAACCAGGCAAAAAACATTCTGCAAACTTGTGTTAGATTAATGTTATGCTAGAAAATGAGCATCCAGTTGGTCCAATTGCTAACCTCAGTCTGATCCTGAAGAGTTGGGAAAAGCACAGCAAATCCTAGGCAAGTACTCTATCTATACTGTCTTTTCATTTTAAGTCCTAGGCTGGAAAAAAAATAATTTCTGTCAAAAACTGCCAGAAAACTCTGAACACAATACTCTGTAGGATCTGAAAGTTATCCCATGAGTAGGAGGTCATTTCAAACCTCTTGGTAACATTGATATGTGACAGAGATAGCATTTGCTTAGCAGAAAAATCAGCTGGAGTCTGTGTTGGTTACCATTGAGTCATGGGTCCTTAAGTTTTATCTCATACTGTTGGGAGTGCACGTAGGATGGTGTAAGTTCTTTTTATGAGGCCTGCCACTGCTCAAGAAATTGAGCTTCACAGTCCTCCTGTGTGCATAAGATCTGCCTCGTACTTGCAACTGCAGATAAGGGAATGGAGAGAAGTTGTCGTATACCCAAGGCCTGAACACCAGTATCCCAAACCTGGGATTTAGCAGAACAGCCACACTTTTGTTTATTTGGACTCCTGGGTAGCTCACTACCAAGGCAGAGGACCATTAGCCTTGACTTTAAGTATCAGCATGTTTCAGCAGGCCCTGGCTTGAAGCCATTTAGTGACATTCCTGGTGCACTCTGTGTAATTTCAGCCTGATGGAAATGTCTGTAATGCAGTCCCACCTCTGCTGATCTTCTGGATTCCCCTGTCTGCAGCTTCTTGTGGTTGCTTTGAAAGTGAGTTATGTTTCTCATTAAAGGATAACAGGGACAATTGAGGCAATTAAGTGGACTGGCTTGGAGTTAGCAGCATGCAGGGAGTTTTCCGACTGAAAACAGTGCTGCTCAAAGGTTCTTCCTGCACGGTTGCCTGTTTGCTGTCTTCATTTGTCTGGAAAAGGATCCAGTAATTCTCTTTCAAATTTCCTTTAGTCATGCTAAATGACTGTTTACTTGCATAAACAGGAAGTGTTGCTGCTCCAGACAAGGATGGCAACTCTGCAGTGACTGTGGACAGAGATCAGTGCAATTTGGCCATGATTTCATTAGTTCTATGAACTTTCATCAGTGGTCAGAACCAGACTCTATGCAAGGGGGATTTTGTGACTAAAAAAATACCAGCCTAATTATTAAGTCACATCTACTGGATTTTTAACCTGACTTTTAGTTGTCAGGGGACTGGACAAAGGTGAAAGATGGACCATTTGACCAATGAAGGTGTGAAGAACTTGAGATATGCAGACCTACATGAGGTTTTCCATGTGTCATACACAGGCAAATCACTGTTTCTCCCTGCTTTGCTGTCTGTTTGCAAACTTACAGGTTCTTCTTTTGAGAAACATCTTTTTGATAGGGAGGGCCAGGTCTCAGCTGGGTGTTAAGCACAGTTAGTTCTGGGTGCCTTCAGCTGAGGACTGATGGGAACAATAACCACTTTGCCACACTTCATACATATAGGCAGGGCAAAAGGTTTGAAGCAGAAAGGACTGTAAAATGAGATCCAGGAATTCAGCAAGACTACAGCTAACTCAGAGCATCTGTCTTTGCCCTGTGACTAAGTTACGAACTGAAAAGCAAGAGAAAGTGGAAGATCCTTTCACAAATAATAAACACTTGTTTGTCTCAGATTAAATGCAACACCTTTACATGTGGGCTCCAGCTGGCCATAAGTAGATGCACCTTGCATGGCTGTTACCTTCTTTGCCAATGAGAAGATTTTTGTACATGCATCTGTTTAAAGGTTAATAACCTGCTTTTACAAAGAGGAAGAGAAAAAGGCAAATCTGTTTAGTTTACAGGAATAAAAAATTGTTTTTCATTTAAAGTGCCCGAACTTTGCCCTGCCTCTAAGTCATATTCTCCAGCAAAGAAGGAACACATTAACCTAGGTGCTATAGCCACATCTCCCAGAGAGAAATTTTTCCATGTGTTTTAAACAACTTCTGTGATGCCAGTAAGAAAGTGCAGCTTCAAAAAAAGAATGCACATTTCTAATCTGGGTCCTGCCACTAGCTAGAGTTTATAGAGAGACTTTTTAGCTCTTTGGCAATGTTCAGTCAGGAGCAATTTCTGATGTAAACCCATACAAGCAGGATGTTACTGAAACTGGCTTTAGGCTCTCAACAATCTGAACTCTGCCAACATCTGGAGAATCTGGCTTTGAGTGCTTGGGGAAGGAAGGAATTTTTCTCCTGCAAGTGAGAGGAATGGATAAGCCTGCAACAGCACCTGCATTATCCATTTCTTAGCAAGATAGAAAACAGCCATGCACCATCTAAGGCAAGCTGATGCTCCCAGCCAGCTGATGGAAAGACCAGAGCGGCTCTTTGGGTCTTGGTGGATTGCTGGCAGCTGCTGGGCACCTTCTCAGCTCTGTCTGAACAAGAAGGGCACTTTCCAGTCCACCCAGCGTCTGGGTCCAGGGACTTGAGCTCTTACTGGTCCCAGTGCTGGTGGGTCTGTGCAGTCTGAAGGAAACAGGTTTGCAGCTGAATTTATTCATGGAGTGAAAGCAGCAGAAATGGCCCATATGGAACCTAATTTTCTCCACAGTGGGACAAGAGATGTGCACTGGGAACCGGTGGGGCCGAGACAAGCCCTCTCCTTGGTGTGGGGAGAAGTGAAACTCAGAGGGCTCAGTCTGTCCTGCAGCCCAGTGAGCAGTATCTGTCTGAAGGCAGGCACCTCTGGGGAACCCATCAGAACCATGGTGGAGGAGAGGGTATGTAAGGCTTGGATGCCTCTGGATGCCTCTACTAAAGTGGAGCTGGGAGGGGAGGAAGTGTGACAGCCTGCAGGAATGTAGGAAAAAGGAGCACTTTTGGAGGGAAAGTCCCCCTGCTGCCAGCCCCCAGTGTCATCTCTCTGGACTTCAGGCTGCCCTGTGCTGTGGTGCCCCAAGCATGACTGTGCTGTGTAAAAGGGGTGGTGCCATAGGATGGGGAGCTGCATGGCTGAGGGTCCCCAGTTCTGTGGCATCTTGTTGCCAAGTCAGCTTCTCCCCATGTCAGCTGTGATTTGCTGCTGCCTCACTAAGGACTGCTTGAGAAGGGCTGCGAGACCTGCAGGAACCCTGTGAGGCTTAAGTTCTGCCAGAAGCAGCAGCTCCTGAGCAGTAAGCACAGGAGACCATCCTCCTCTCCCCTGTGGCCAGGGTGCCCTCTGTGCTGTCTAGCGAGGATGCTGAGAGATGCCAAATGCACTCCTGGAGACAGAGAGGCCCTCGCTAGCTGGGAGCTGGCTGGCAGGACGCTCCTGTGCCTGGTTGCTGGCTGTTAACCATCTCTTTGTACGGGGAGAGGCAGCAGCCCGTGAGCTGCCACCTGTTGTTAATCTACCCCCGGCTAATCCATTCTGCTCTGCGTCAGCAGTTCAAAAGGGCACTGTTAGTATTTTTTGCCAACTTCAATTAACGTGAGATTTTGGAGGCCCCTCTGATCACATTTCATCTGTCATGAGTCAGGAACAAACCAGCCAGATTGCAGTTGAGAGGAGAGAAGAGAAGGAGTTTATTGCAAACCAAAACAACAACAACAGTGTTTGTGCCCCCTTGGCCAGGGTGGCTGGGAAGCAGGATCCTTCCCAATCATGTCACTGCTTTCAAAACCTAGAAAAATAAAAATTGGTGACTGAAAATTCCAGCCCTCCACGTCCCCCCAAAGAAAAAAAACTGCTGCAAGTGCAATAACTTATTTCAAAGAAGTTAAAAATAATCAAGCTGCAAGACTGTTTGTTCTTTTTTAATATTCCACTGTAATGAACAGGTAATACATGGTTGCATAGGCAATAACATTGCATGGCACAAACCTCACGTGGCAACATTTTTAATTCTTTTTTTTTAATTCTTTTTTTCCTGAACTTTTTAAAAACTTTTTTGGTTTTTTTAATATGTTCTACCCCAGGCTGGTAAGCTAAAGAGAAAAAAAAAAAAAAAAAAGGCTGCGTTTATACAAGGTTACAATATTTTACAACAAAAAAACAATAATATTGATTGAGGTTTGTTTTCTTTCTCCCAGTCTCTCTTTCAAACACAGCACACCTAAACTGATATATTATTATACATTGAAAACTGTCCTTCAAAATCAGTAGTATAAAAGTCCTAGTTCTACCTTCCTACCTAGCTATGTGGGGGGAGTGCGGAACTGTGTTACCAGCAAAGAGTTAAGGGGGTGCAAGGCCGCTCCCTCCCTCTGCCCAGCTCCCTTCGGGAAGCTGCAAAGGACTGAATGACTTTCCATCTGATTTCACTCCCTTCCCATTTGGGTTTAATTTCTCCCTCGGTCTGTTTGCTTTTTGCTGTGTCAGTCAGAGTAGCAAAATAAACACGGGGCTCTGCCTCTGCTTGATTATTTTTTCAATCCTTTTCCAGGAAACTACCTTTTTGCCTTTGTTTGTTTGGAGAGTGTTTTACAACGT
This sequence comes from Lophotriccus pileatus, assembly GCA_035583135.1. NCBI lineage: Eukaryota > Metazoa > Chordata > Aves > Passeriformes > Tyrannidae > Lophotriccus > Lophotriccus pileatus. Next base: position 21,802,659 of record JAWWES010000168.1, read on the forward strand.
GCTGCCCGGTCTGAGTGTGCTCTGGGAATCAGGGAAATGCACCTCCCCACCCCAAAACACCTCCATTACTGGAGAAAACCAGTGGGCAGCACTGCTCTGCAGCACACCGGGTACACCTGGCCCGGGTTGTGCTGTGTGCCAGTGGCTGATGGGGCAGGTGGAGCCATGTGTGCTGCAGCTCTGCAACCTCATGTGTGAGGCCTTTCCCTAACACCCTGCCCACGCTCACGGCTCAGGCCAGATGTGTTCCATTTGGGATGCGTGTTGTGGCAGGGATGCAAACTCACTCACACTCTCTCATGGGCTCTAGAGGAGAACAAGGTTGGTTCTCTTTTCATCTTGCTGTCTTGGTACTCTTCCCCATAAGCTCTACCCTGGTAGGTGCTGGGGCAGTGAGACCTGAACCGAGTAGCATATTCAAGAGGAGGCAGCTGGAGTCTGGCTGCTGGCTGGAGAGCCCTCTAGGAGCACAGGTGGGCGGCAGTGCTGGCAACAGGCAACGTGCCGGAGGGCTGACCTGGCCCCTGTCTCGCTCCTCTCCATGAGCTTGTTCAGGCACAGCAGCCCTTAGAGTCTGGACCCTGCAGGGCCCAGCAAGCCCAAGCATGGTTCACCACTGGTTTGCAATTGCTACCAAAGCATTAACTACTGCTTGTAGGCAAGAAGTGCCTCTGAGTACTTGGCAGCGAGTGGTACCGATCCACTTTTAAACAAGTGCCAGGAACCCGTGCTGCTTTCACTATTTACATCCATCCTCCTGGTCTCAAAAGCTCTGGGACATCTCTGGGAGTTTCTAACCATGGGCAACATAAGCCAGCCCCCATGTAGGGTACCTGCTGCATAGGCAGGGCCAGGACTGCTTGGGAGAAGTATTTTGCCACCTTCATGAGGCTGGAGAGAGTAGATGGGTGAGTCCTAGATGGGCTGCATCCACAGAATGCCACTACAGGCATGGCAGGTGTCAGAGTGGCTGGGGCTTGTGAGACATTTTGGTGGTGGCTGGGGACAAAGCTTGCAGCTTTGAAGGCAAGTCCAAACCAGGGAATCACGACTCAATATATAGACAGGAGTAAAATACTAAATAAGAAATAAATAGAGAAGAAAGTCATAAATAGAACTGAAAGGTATTAAAATAACAATAATAATAATTAAAATGATATCATTATGGTAACTTAAGATTGCAAGAACAGCACTGACCCTGTGACCCTTAAAAAACGCAGTAGCTGCAGACTGGCTAGGTTAAGATACACACACACATATATATATATGTATGTATGTAGGTATATATTTATACAGTTTTTCATGTTAATTTAACAGCTAGTTTTAAAAAAACTTTGAAATAAATTTTTAAAATGTGTGTAAATACAGATGTATGTAGCTTAAAAACTGCCAGCATAAACTGCTTTTGGAGGTCTGTGAGGGGTGTGCCTTCCAGCACAACCCACAAGGGAGCTCACCAGAATAGCAGCAGCACCTGGAGAGGTGGGGCAGAGCCTGGTGAGCAGCAGGGCTGCCCATGGCAGGGGCAGGAAGGGAGCCCTGCGTAGGGGGGTCCAAGGAACAACATCCCCCCTCACCTCATGATGTTTTCAGGCAGGCTAAAGGCTGGGCATCTGCACTGGCATTTAAATTAGATCGAGTGAGTCCAACATGTGCTTTCCACATGAATTTTAAGATGAGAGAAAGTGGGGGTCAAGCTTCTCTAAATGCCAAGTCTGCTGCCAGGAGTCTCTAACAAGACAGGGATACAGCACTTAATCCTCTGGGCTATTAAACATCTTGGATAAAATCCCAGCCTGGTGGAAGTCTGTGAGGAAAAGCTACCCTTTAACTTCAGTAGGGAATGCAGCTATGTTTTGGAATAACTACAGCCCTCCACTGGAGCTGCCTTTGGTACCTGTAGGCCATACAGACCCATTCCCATGTGCCTGCCTGTCTCACCACCCTCTCCTTAGCTCTCCCAGTTGCTAATTTGCCTTGTCAGTAATGGTACTGGGCTGTTTGGGCAGTGGCCCTTCACAGATTGCCTACTGACTGTGGGAAACATCATGCTCTTTGGTGTACCTGGGAAAATGCTCTCGACACCATGCTCAGCTGCCTGCACAAAATCTGATGGAGAAATCACCTCCTGCCACTGGTCCCTGGGTGGTAGGGAACCTCAGTGGCTTCTGGGGCACCCTGTCGGGGCAGTGTACACTCCCAACTGGCCAGCATGATCCTTCCCTGTTCAGTGGTCAGCATCACTTCTAGCATTCAACCCACTATGCCCAATGTCTCAGCTGAATGTTTAGGTTAGGATGTAAATCCTGACTGCTTGGGATGGGAGAGACCCTGGTCATACAGATGGTGTTGTTAAATGCATGCTGGCTCCCTGTGCGTACCAGGGAAGGCATCTCTTAGTGTTTCTGAGGAGAGAAAAGAGACAGTGCTACTGATCAGTACTACTGATCTTTTCATATTCTAATAAATATATTACTTTTGACCTAGCAATGCTGTATCATTTAGGTAGTGTATGACAGTCTAGACACTATGGAAATACTTGTATAGTTTGTTAACCTGAAACCTGACATTTTGTTGTAGCTTATTTGAAGTCTTTTCCAAGACCACTAGATATTCTTGGACCTTGAACTACAAGATCCCCTAACACTATGCATGAGGAGAGAGGGCAGGGTGACAAACCAATTTTTATGTCAGTAATATCCTGTAGTTCCCTTGCAAATCTTGAGGACAGCTGCCCCAGTTCAAGACCAGCCTGTGTAGCCACAGTGTGGCCATGATAGTGCTCAGCTGACTTTCAGCTTCTCCTTGGTAGTATTTCAGTGGGGTAAAAAGATGTTCCCAAATTATTCCTAGCACTATGAGATCATTGAAAAACTTGTAAAATATTTAGCCTTGCAAAGGAGATCTTACTTAACAGTGCTGTGCAGGTAAGAGCACTGGGAAGGGAAAATGGGGAGGCACATTGGCCCAGACAAACCAGGCAAGTTCTGGTGTCTCCTCCTTCCTCTGCAAGGTGAAGAGGATTCAAGGTGGCTGGAGATTGGACAGCATCACCTCATCACCTTTGGACCCCTTCCCAGCTCGTTCCCTGTGCCATCCCTTGTGCAGAGATGCCTGCAGCTGTTGTGTGCAGCAAGGCAGTGGAGTGGAGGGCTGAGGGAAGGCTTCTCATTGCACGTATCTGACCCCAGGATAAGGTATATGAGGAATTTGATGGTCTCATGCCACTGTGGCTGTGTGCTAGCACTTGAGCGGTTTCTCAGAGCAGTCTTTTGGGGGACCTGTAGACTTACACAGCAACTCTGCTTCCTGCTTTAGCTACTGTCTCTAAACTGAGGTTAGTGATTGCAGACCCAGTGAAAGCTGGAGGAAACATTTTGCTGTCCCACCATGGACATGAGCCCCATCATCAACCACAGCCAGGCAAAGCAAAGCCCAGGCTCTCCCTGGGACAGTGAGCCATGCTTGGGAAGATATTGTCTGCTGGGATGCATCTCTGTCTGGGTCACCAGAGGGCTGGCACAGACTCTCAGCATGACAGCACTGCGCCATGTTGGGTAGAAGGGTATCCCCTTCGTCGGCTTCTACAACTCTGCGCTTCATCTCAGACTACAAGATGGAGAGAAAGCTGGGTAGAAGGAGATGGGCTCGTGTTGCCTTCTTTCTATCTTTGGTTATCTTCCCAGCCCTGTTACCGCTCAGCTGTGGGAAGTCATAGCTCCCACTTAAATGATGTAAGCAGCACTAGACGTGTCTCTTTGCTGGTGCCAGAGTTCCCATCCAGTCCCCTGCCCAGGGCAGAACATGTGTGTGTGAGAGAGAGTATGTGTGTGGGTGTGGGTGTGGGTGTGTGGGTGGTGGGATGGGAGAAGCTGCTGAAAAGCCAGTGGGCTCTTGCTCTTTGGAAAGGCAGATCTGGTGTCAGGAAAAATAGCAGAGAGAAAAAATGCCCAGGTTACTGGGGAGGTGGTGGTGAGGAGAGATGCATCTCATCCCAGATCTGGATGGAAGAGGTGCTGCTCCACAGCCTCCCTCTCCCTGCCTGATCCCAGGAAGCCAGGAGCTGCCACGTTCATGCTGGAAACACTCCACTTACATTAACATATGTACTTTATATGCCTAGGGTAGCTAAAAGTGCTGCATTCAGATCCCCGAGGAGGCAACTGCTGTCTGGAGTCCAAGCGGATGGATTTGTTCAGCTGTCCCCATGTGCTGTCTCCGTGTCGCGGGCGCTGGGCTGCAGCCCTGTCATGTCGCCCAGGAGATAGCGGCGCTGTGCTCCTTTGCTTTCATCCTCAGGGCAGCGATGCTGGAGGTCTTGCGGTCCGGCTCGCTGTTCAGCTCGTAGCCATTGAGGCTGGGGCTCATCCCGGCTGTGCCAAAGAGGCCACCCATGTGAGTCTGTCCCACGTGGCTGCCAGGGCCGGAGACGCCGAGGAACTCGGAGACACCGCCGGCCGTGTGGGGGTGGGCATGGGGGGACATGCAGGAGGGCACCGTCTCGCAGGGGACGACACAGGCAGGCACGGGGGAGGCAGCTCCATTGTTGCCAATCCAGGAGGGGTTCTGGATCTGGGGGTGGGAAAAAAAAGCATCAGGGCTTCCCTGAGCAGGATGCATCCAGCAGCTGGCCTGGAGGGATGGACTGTGTCCAGCCCCAGCCCTGCAGGACAGCCCTGTGCACGAGGGGCAGCCAGTGTGAGCCAACAGATCCACCCCAAAACCTGTATGCCAGCCCAGACAAGGGCAGAGACCGCAGGAGGCTAACTTGCAGGGAGCAGGACTGTGCCATAGCCTCTGCCATAGCATCTCTCTGTTTACGTGTTCCCCTCCCAGGTATTTATCTTATTTTATTTGCACTATAAGCACTTCTCTCAGCACAGAAAACCTTATGTCATCCATGGTGTTTCTGTGGTCATACCCGTTACACAGGGAACAGGCAGAAAGGGGTGCTGCGAGGCTGCTGATCTAGCCCTTCTGCCCCAGCCCAGGCAGATTTCCCCAGGCAAGAGCTATTTTGTACCACATAGACACGCCTGTGGGAGCTGAGCTGCCTACAGCCTGCAGCACAGGCAGTTCCCTGGCCCCTCTTCCCAGCCCATCAAGGCAGCATTGTCCACCCTCCTGCAGAGCAGAGTCCTGCAGGGCCACCCTGAGCTCCTGCAGTATCACTCATGAAGTGATATTGCAGAAGAAGAAAGGGGAGCTCAGTATTTGGCAGTGGGAATAGGTATGCTGTGGCAGGGAGGGACATGGGCGTGCAGGATGAAAGTGGGGAGATGAGCAAGAGGGCAAAGGGCCCTTCATCCCACTGCACCTCTTCACTTTGGGCCCTTGGACCCTCTCTGATCTCTTACCTCTAGCAAATTGCTTTTCAAATTTTTGATCTCTAGTGCTGGGAGAAGAGAGCAGTGTGGAGGGAGCGTAAGTTACAAAGACAAGAGAAGGGCATGCTGAATATGCTGCTGAGAGTGTCCCCTGCTTGAAAAGCTGCTTTGGCATCTCTCAGCTGTTTCATAAGGGCTTCTCGTTCAGTGTGGGGGAGACGCCAAGCAGGAGAGAGGTCAAACGCTCCTGGCTTGGCTGCGGGGTAGCACTGGGAGAGCAATGGCTGGGGAAGTACCTGACAGCCAGGGAGTCAGGGAGGGAGGACTCCCAGCACACCTGAGGACTGTCAGGTTCAGAGCATCACACCTGCAGAACTCTGCCCTTGAGCAAATTCTGGGTGGTGGGAAGAGGAGTGCAGGATGGAGGGAGTGCTTTGCAGGGGAACAGCCAGCCCTTGATCTAGCAAACACTTGTCCATCTGGCCTTGTCTGAAGGCAGTGTTGTGAAATGGGGGCTGGCCCAATGTGAGGTTACTTTGGTGACAGGTTTTCCAGGACAGGAAGCTAAGGAGATGAGGCAGCTGTGTGATCTGCTGCCAGGGTCAGGGCAGGAAGATTCTGAAGCAGAAGGACCCAGAAGGAGCCTCAGGTACCCCAACAAGGATGCTCTCCCCACTTCCTTTGGAGCATAAACCTACAAGTCCTTTGGGAAGCATCTTCAGATGTCATCAAGTGTGCTGTAGGTGCCACAGCCCATCACTGGGAGATGGCTGTAAAGAAAAATTTGCCAGGGGGAAAATGTTTTTGTCCAGCCACCATGTCCAAGGGACACGGAAACCGAGGCATGGCAACAGGAAACCTTCCTGGGAACTGCTGTTCTTTAGGTATGAATTAGCCTTTTGGATCTTTTTCAGACTGGAGGGAAGTTAGTGGGCAGCAGCACATGTGATGGGATGTGCTGAGCAGGGTGACCTGTGCCCAAAGGGTGCTGCACTATGTCACGCAGGGCTGGGCTTGGTACCTGCTTTAAAGATGGCTGTTCTGGGCCAGGGCATAAGGGAGCTAGGCAGGGTACCTGACTAAAAAACTCCTAGCCCTTCAGTGCTTGACAACATATATAGCCCTGGCACCAGCATTCTTGGAACCTTGCCTGAGGGCAGGTGGATGAACCCGCGAAGGGAAACATGACTCGGAGAGGACTGGGACCAGAGGCAGTGTGTCCAGCAGGCACGGGACAGATGGGCCCAGGCAGGGGAATGCACTCACCTGGGCGTAGTTCTCAGCACGGGTCAGCAGAGGCAGCTCATAGGCAGTGGAGAAGTGGGTCCGGACCTGCTGCATCTGACCGAACCGCTCCCTCTTGCGCCATTTTGCTCGTCGGTTCTGAAACCACACCTGGGAGAGAGCAAGAGTGGGGCTGTGAACAAGGGGAGCTGTTGGCAGTGGCTGGGAGCCTGGCAGCCCTGAGGAGCCTGCCAGTAGGCAGGCTCTCCCCAGGTGGGTGGTTTTGCATGGCAGGGAGATGGGGATGCCCATCCTTTGGGGTACTGCCTCTCTGGTAACATGCACAGCTCTTGCCTCCCACAGCCTGATTTGTCCTGGGATAGCCCATCTTCCTCTCACTCTGAAATCTTTGTTTCCCAGGCTCTGCCTACAGCTCTCCTGCTGTCAGCCAGTCTCAGACAAGAAGTGTGAATACACCCATGTGTGCTGTTGCTTGGCTGAAACCAGCAGTGATGGGGCTTTCCCCAGGCCTAATCCTGGCTATGATGATGCTGTTGGCTGAAGCTTGCATTTCTCACCAAACTCTCACTCTTATTTTTCTTAACTGTGATGAAAGATAAAAGGCCTAACACCCCTTCCCTCCTTAGCTGCAGGAAAGGGCAAGTGCCTTTCTACAGTGTTCTTTGCTTTACACTAAGTTTTCTTTGCAAAGTTTGCAGCTCTCTACTTCCCAGTGCTGCTCAGATCCCTTCAAGGCAAAGACCAAAACTCTGTTTCTACTCTTATTTTTACTGGCTTGACATCAGTGTGGATTATTGCACTGTTGTCAGCACCCTTGCTCCTGATTTGCATCAGCCTAAGAGAGATCAGAGCCTGGCCCAGTGTCTTCAAAGCCTCTTGAAGCTCGTGAGTCAGGGAAACACATCAATCAAGAGCCTCTTTGAAGGCACTGAGAGATGAGGGCAATCACCAGGGGCTGGGTTGTGCAGGTCACGCCAGTGCATGAAAGGAGCAGTCCTACAGCCTCTCAGCTCTGCTTCGAGTTTTACACGGTGACTGGCTAGGGGGGGTAGCAGGGGCATCGGTAACAAACAGCTTGGCCCTTCCCACGCCTGGCCAGGGGGCAGCTTTGCTGCTTGGCAAGCAGCTGGGGAAAGCAGACACCAGCTAGGAAACTCAAGTCTTAGGAGACAAGCTAGGCAAAAGGAGGACAAGCCAGGCACTTGACACAGGGTGGGATGGCAGGCCAACTCTCGTTGGGGTAAGAGAGCAGTGGCACCTGTAGCCTCCACCAGTGAAACTGGAAGCTGCTACAGGGAGAGAGAAACACAAGGGACTGGGGTTTCTGGTCTGAGCTGACCTTCTTGCTTGTGCTGGAAGAGTTGTTTCAGGCTCCACTGCTTCAGTTTCCCCCTTCCCACCATAGGCAGCCCCTGTGCTGGTCTCTCACAGCTCCCGTTGTGGCCAGCTGTCGGCCCCATGGTACAAGTGGGCAGCTGAGGGTCTGGCCATGTGCTGTGGTCTGCTTGGTGCAGTGAGCAGATGATGCAGCACCCAGGCATGTCCTCCCCATGCAGGCTGCAGATAGTATAGGGTTTAGTGCCCTGCTCCACGGCCATAGCAATGTCACTGGCATGGGCCATCCACAAGCTAGTCAGAGCAGCCTTACCCAAAACAGTTGCTCTTAACCCCCCCACCCCAAATCCAAAACCCTATGAGTATTTTCAGCAGGTTCAAAAAGCATCAACAGAAAGGTCCTAACATCATCCCAGCTGAGCACATGCTGCGCAAGAAGAGCGTCCTACTGGAGCAGGTTTGATGCCCCAGGCATCTGTCTGCTTTTCTTCTCCCTCTTCTTGGCACAGCCACTCCAGCCCAGCTGCAGGCCAGTCCCAGGGCTGGCCAGGATCACGCTGCTTTGATCTGCAGATTCAAAGTTAGCGGTGGTGACCCGGTTCCTCCTCAGGCGGAGGAGGCCCTGCTGTGCACAGAGGGGTGGGGAACAGGTAGAGAGCAGAGTGCTGACTGTGCGTGAGGCCAGAACGAACATATGCCAGGCATATGCGGCCGTTCCCTTCCCGGCGTAGGCACCGGTGGCCTTGCCCGCACACCTGCGCTGCCATGCAGGGGAGCCTGCCTGAGAATCCCACCTGGGAGCAGGGCGGCCAAGCACAGGCCCCCACGGTGCTGAACAGCTCTGCAGTGTGACCTTTGAAGCCATCAACGCAGGGTCTGTGTGCTCGGCTTCCCAGGACAGCGCAGCAGCTGCCTTGATGGAGCCGCAGGCAGGTTTCCTCGGGCCAGCTGAAGCAGAGTGGGGTCTCAGCCTTTGCTCTGCCACATTCGTGCATTGGATTGAACTGGCTCTGGCAGAGCAGAATGGTTTAAACTGGCAGTTCCCGAGTTGCAATCCCCACATGTCTGGTGGGCTGGGAGGCTGTGGAAAATCATTGCATTAGCCTGAAAAAGAAGAGTGACTTCAGTCCAAGTGTTGGTGCCATGGGCAATGGAGACACTAGAAGGCTGGCAGTAAGACATGGGTCCAAAACACTTGTGGCAAGGTTTGGACTGTTTTTCCAAGTTCTCCTTTCTTCTCTGGTCCAAACATTTATAGGTTGCTTGGTATTTTGCAGTTGGATTTCTCCAGGACTCCACAGTGCTCCAGGGAAAACAAGACAGGCCAGACACTGAAGATGTCAGCAAAAAAACCCAACTGATCCTCAATACTTCCACAATCTTAGAAGATACCTGCTTTTAAAAAGCAAATCTAAACCCTGAGAGAAGTCCATTTTCCTTTCATTGCTTGTCACTTTTTGTCAAGAGAAACTGTTGTGGGATGGGGATGTGACAGCAGAGGTTGCCGTGGCTGGTGCAGCATGTCCTCTGGGGTTGAGATGGGGTACTTCGTGCAGGGACCAGCAGTCACTGTGGGCTGAATCTCAGTGTTAACAGAGTGGGAGTGTAAGGTAATGTCATGTATCTGACTCCTGCAGACAATGCTTTGATGAGCCATGATGTACCAAATAAGCCCTATAAAAATCTACAGAACAAAAAATGTTTCATGTCTCCATAAACATTCAGCCATATGCTAGTACCTTAATCCATATGCATACACAGCTGATGTGCTGCTGGGGGAGGAGAGGCCAGGAATGGCAAAAAAAAGCAAGCAGGAGACTCCTTGCTGTCTTGCTGCCTCTACCCTGGCAGCCAGCAGGCACTGCCAGTCAGTCCCTGCCACCAAGCCCCACATGCCCTGCACAGGGCACAGGTGGATGGGCTGAGTTGGGATCTCACCCAGACCACTCTGTCCACATCTGCACAATTGGAGGCTGCATCACCACACTTGCCCTTCCTCAAAGTAAAAGAAAAAGGTGCTTTCCCATCTCCTACACCCACCAGTGCAGCAGTGGAAGGTGAGGCTGGCCTCTGCACACGTGTGGTGGTGGGCTGCTGGCAGCCACGAGGTTGTGCTCACGCCCTATGCTCAACAACCCTCACTGCATCACTGCCCTGGTGCAGACAACAGCTGCCCACCATGTTCAAGTCTTGTGCTCCTGCTCTCCCCTGGCAGCCTCACAGCATCCATTCTTCCCATTCCTGTCCTCCAGCCCTACTGTCCTCCTCCCTCTCCTCAGCCTCCATCTGTCTGTGCCCAGGACCCCATCCCTCTGTGAAAGGCCAAGCCATCTCCCCTTTTCCCAGAGATAGCCACCAGCCCTTTGCTTTTCAGACTGCAAGAACAGAGCCAGAATTCATCCTTGAGTGCTGAAACTGGACACCATTTTATCAGTGGCCTGGAATGGGAAATTGGAGCCTGGGATGAGAGAATTGAATAACTTGAGCTTGTTTTCATTTCATGTTTAATTTCCTGCAGGCTTAGCTCAGTCTTTCCGCTCCTTCCACGAGCCTCCCAGGGTTTTATGGGGGAAAAGGGATCAAGATATATTACTTGCTTTGCTTTGCTTTTTTTCTTTTCTCTTTTTTCCAAGGCGGTGATTTTGCTACAGCAGAGTTTGACATTTCCCTCTCACTTTCAAGCCCCCACCGCATCACAGGGTCACCGCCAAAAACATTTCATTAATGGTCCCAGCAATCTTAGAGCTGGCTCTGAGGGGGGCTAGCTGAGGGGTTATATTCCCTGGCTGCAAAGACTTCCTCCAGTCCCATCCCTTTCTCCTCTGCCGCAGAGCAGTCCAGGAGGCAGAGATGGTCATAGCCCAAGAGGGATGAGCAGCCGGGGCCAGGCTGGCAGAGCCTGGGATGTGCACGTGAGTGTAGGCAAGGGCAAGGAGCCATGTGTGAATATACGTGCCTACCATGCTTTTCTCGTGCCACTGCAGACATGTGCTGCGGACCTGGATGATCTGGAAGAAGCTCAGACAGTCGCTAATACCAAGCAGAAGGTCTTTCTGGAGCTCTGCAGCCCCAGACATGGAAGAGAATAAAGGAATGGAACATACACATTGTGTATGACCATCATGAACACAGCACCCACTGTGCACCCGTGCAGGTTTGTGACTGAGCCCCAGCAGTCTGTCCCTGGCTGTGTGGCTCTGCCTCTGCACAGGGCTTACACATGGCTCCCACTTTGGAAAACAAGGATGTGCAGTATCTTAACAGTACATGGAAACAAGGGGCCAGGTTGTGAGAGGGGCATTGCATTGCATCACAAGGGGAATTAGCTTTGACATTGTCTGACACCACTACAGATGGCTGGAAACAGAGGTGGGCAGGGAAATGGAGCAGGAGAGGGGCCAGGCTGTGGAATACCACCACTTCACAGACAGTGCAGCCCACCCCATGCATGCTGCTGGCATGGGCTCTTCTCCAGACACCAAGAACTCTGGCAGCTATTTCACTAATGAAGCGTGAGCTTGGGAAAGGGTTGGAAAAATCAGAGCTGCCACTTGCCTCTCTAGGCTTCACATCTGCTCCTGCCTGCAGTGTGGCCAGTTATGCTATCCAGGGAGCATGGCCAGAGGGGATGACCTCCAGCCAAAAGCTGGCTCAGGTGTGGGAGGGAGCATCACACCTCAGATCTGCTGGGTGCCTCACCTTCCTGCATCTCTGTTGCTCAGTTCAGCCTTGCAGGCAGCTGAAGCTGGCCTCCATGAAACTATTCCAGGGCATTTGGCATCCCTTAGATGACCATACCTTCCTTGGGAGAGGGACTGTTGAGCTTCCCTCAAAGCCCATGGGGCTGCCATAGGTGTGTACCCCAATACCCCACAGCAGCTGGAGCCTCTGCCAGCTTGACAAAGGGTATCTGAGTACACAACAGCTATTTGGCTTGCAGGGGTAAAGTAGTAAGGGGCTCATGTCTAATTTGTGATTTCCAACCCTCTAGCCCTTGGTTCTTGGTCCTTGCTGTAGGCATTTACTTTTCCATCAGTCTCCTGAGCTGTTGCCCCATATCTGTACCCACTCTTTGGCTGTGAGCTGATGGGCCTCAGTGCTGCCCGCGCTGGCACTGGAAGGTCCCCAAAGAGCTACCCAGAGGAGTGGGAGACCAAAGTCAAACCTAAACAAGTTATAACACAGCCCAGAGCTGGAGACAGGCACTGGCATGATTCACTAAGGCTCTGACTCAAAAAGCTTCCTTCATGGGAAGTGCAGCCCTGTGCCATCAGCAGAAGAAGAACCCCGTGCCATCTCCGGCTGCACCTCCATGCCTCCTGAGGGGCTGCCACTGCCACGATGAGGCTAAGCAGTTCACTAGCCAGCAGCCCCAGCCCCCTGAGAACACATGTGAGATACCTGGCATGTGGGGTGCCCTGAGCCTGCCCAGACAAGCATCCACAGACCTGCTGGTTCTTGCTCTCCAGTGACAGGGAGTCTGCATTTCCACCAACAGCATGGCAGCCCTCCGTGATGAGGTGGTGGCTGTGCGCCAGCCCATAGCCCAGGGGACCGTGCCCTTCCCGGCAGAGCAGGGGAATGACTGAAATGCAAGTGCCGACCCCTTTCATCCCAGGGTAAGTGCTCGAGCAGCAGGCCCCTTGGACAAGTCCTTCAGCCGCTTCATTACATGAGCCCTGTCATCACCACCCCAAGTGAGAGGTGTGCGCTGGCAGCCATGGCGACAGGCAGCTGGGGCACTTATCTCAGGACAAGGTGAAATCCCCCTCTGCCAGATATCCTTCTGGCTGCCCAGTGAGATGCTTCTCCTCTCAACTTTAGTGTTATCCAGTGAGGGAAACTCCCAAGATCATGGGTCATATGTAAGGAACTTGTAGACTGCATCTGCCTCACCTGCCCTGGCTCTGTTAGCAGCCCTGCGTGCTGGCTGGGATGACACACTAGCTGCACACCCTGGCTCAGAAGCAAGCAGGAGGAGCTTGCCACCCTCCAGCACCTCATTCTCATTCCTGAGCAAAAGGAATTTCATGCATTGTGCAGCAAGTAACCAGATGCTGTGCCTGGCCTCCCAGGAGACCCCATCGGCACTTGTGATGTGTTCCTGGGAAATCAAGGGCTTCATCCAGTGACAGAAGTAAAGAGCTGATGTTTGTAGCACTGCCTTCCTCTGCCCATCCTGCAGTGCTCAGCATGCTACACTCGGGACCAATGGGAATCTGTGCTGCTTCCTACTGAAATGCAGCCGTGTCCAGCCTGAAGAGAAACAGCTGTGGAGAAGAGCACAGCAGCCTTGCAAACCAATTTAGGAAGCAGACAAGAAAAATCCTGCTTCCAATTGAATCTGGAAGTGAAGGCACAGACTAAAATGGACTTAAGCATTGGATGCTGGCTTGACTGCTTTGACTGTTTGCCACAACTACTTGTAAAGGTTAAAGCAGAGGGCAAACCAGACTGCCTGGGAGCTGGGAATCTTGCTGGTGTAAGAGATACAATCAGGTGTCTCCACAGGCCAACTATTCATGTAAATCACAGAATATTCTGAATTGGAAGGGACCCACAAAGATCAGTGAGTCCAATTCGTAAGTGAATGGCCCATACAGGGTTGGAACCTGTGACCTTGTGATTTTTAGCACCATACCTTAACCAACATTCGTGATGTTAATGCAGGTTCTGGGGATGGTAAACTGACAAATGCCTGCAGATGGAAGTTACAGGATTAGCTAGGCTGGAGAAAGAGCTGGCTGCCAAGACATGAGTTGCGGATGTCTGCTACACGCAATGATGCTCCATGCACTGATGCTTCTTTTTGCACATGCTTCTGAGCCCTGCCAGGCCTTCTATTAAATTTCTTTGATATGGATTTTGGCTCTGCTGGATCCCCAGATTAGTTTGGGAGAGCCAGTTCATGTGAGCTGGCACCTGTATGGGTGGAGGTGGTTGGAAGTCTGTCAACAGTGTAGATTTTTCACTCTCCTGCTCCTCCCAAGGTGGTGGGTGCCCCTTTTGTCTCCAGGTCTCCAGCTTTCACGCATCCTCAGCACCTACTTAACCAAGCAGGCAGTAAGAGCTACCTGTTGTGTATCACCTCATGCTCTCTGCTACTGAGCTCCTGGTCATGTCTGCATCCCCATCTTGCCAGAAAGAGCAAGACTCCACTCAGACTAATGAACCAGTGTCCCCTGTGAGACTCCTGAAAAAAAGTGGGGTTTTTGTAAAAGCTTTGTTGTGGGTGGCCATGAGGTTTACCTGCCTGCTGTCCCATTAGCTCAAGCACAAGAGGTGTCTCTGTGAACACTGGAGCGAAGGACACCAGACTAAATAATGGAGCTGACACTAGTGTCAGATGTGGATGTACCTCCCTGCCCTGCCCCTGCTGGAGAGGCATGCTAGCCTGTGGCACATGCTCTGGGTAGGGCTCAGCTGCCTGCAGTTTATGGTGCAGTTGCATGGGATCCCAGGGGCACGTTTGCAGCTCACCCACCCCTCACCCAGCCCCAAGACATTCCCCCGTACCTGTACACGAGCCTCGGTGAGGTCTGTCCTCATGGCTAGCTGCTCCCTGGCATAGACATCAGGATAGTGGGTTTTCTGGAAGACCTTCTCCAGCTCCTCCAGCTGGTAACTAGTGAAGGTGGTGCGGTTCCTCCGCTTTTTGCCCTTGTTGCTCTCCGAGTCGGCCTTGTCCATGGGGCTGGGGAGGTCTGTGCTGGCCCTGTCCTGGGGCACTTTCACCCCAGCCTCCTTCACGCTGAGGTAGCTGCTGTCCATTCCCGAAGGGTCAGAGCTCGGCTGCAAGTCAGCCTCTCCCAAAGCGCTGTCTTTACCTATTTGGGTGGGAGGGCAGGGAGGGGAGAGATAGGTGGGTTTGAGCAGAGGCAGTGGGTGGGGAGAGAGAGAAGGAAACAGATGTAAATATTTTGACCAATTAGCTGGTTCAACCAGTTAAAGCTAGCACCCTGGCAGGGGGGCAGCAGGTCCCAAAGGTGGGCAGAGAGGTTGGCACCAGCCCTGGATAGAGAGAGAAGGGATGAGAGACAAGGCAGAGGGCAGCCATGGGTGCAGAAAATCTGCCAGCTTTGGCCTCAGAAGGTATTGGAGCTCAGCTTTGGGGTGGCACAGGTTGTAAACCAAGGGAGGAGGTGGCTGTTTCAGCAGGAAGGTTGACCACAGGCCGCAGAGGCCAGCACAGATGGGGAAGAGGAGGTTGGGGCAAGCTCTGCCAGCTACTCCTCCCTCTCCAAGAGCCAGGTGGAAGCATGAGCCCTGTGCACTCATGTGCACACAACCTAGTCAGACCCTTCTCCAACACCCACACTGGGACTGAATCCTGCAGAGCACTACATTCCTTGGTGCTGGCCACAGGAAAGGTCTCTGAGGATAGAGGAACCCATCTGCTCCCCACATCAAGTAGGTCCCTGGTCACCAGCCCGTTGGTGCTCCCCTACTGAATAGCACACAGCAGAAAACCAGTATCCAGCAGCCACGCCTCATGCTTGGTTAGGTCTGCTTGCTTCTCCTGCATCCCCTGGCAGTGGCAGTGTGTCAGCAGAGGTGCTCCTGACTGATACCCCACAGCCTTCTAAGAGAACTTGCACTGCTTTTGACAAGGAGGCTATAAATGCGGCTTAGGGCTCCAGAAAAGGACGTCATGAGACACCTACAGAAACAGTCCAGCCTGTGTGTGGGGCAGAGGGAAATGAGAGGAGTCTGACAGCAACCTGGGAGGATGTTCCTGCCTGATTACCCCCAACAATTAATAATTAATGGGACATGATGTATGACAGCAGTATGGTGACACAGGAGGAGGACATTTCAACCACTCGACCAATAAGCTGGTTCTTCTCTAAGGCTTAGCAGCTACCAGTAAAACCACCTTTGAGCTTCTATAATGGGGCATATGTATCCTCAGGCTCATGTGCTGTGATGGAGCATCCTCTCCTGCCCAACTCCTGCCTCCAGTGGAAGTGCTGACCCCTTCATTAGCAAGAGTGCTGCTAGGTCAGCAGGACCCTGGTAGGTCCTGGCAAGTGACCGTGGCTCTCCCTTGTCTGATGCCACTGTTCTGCATTGTGGACCATCCCCAGACCAGAAAAAGAGGGATCTGTGTGAACAACATCCCACCAACTGTCCACATTTCAGGCTGGGATCTTTAGACAAAAAACATGGTAGCCCTACTGCGGGTTTTAACCTTGAGCCACTATTCCCAGTTCCTAAACACCTGGGAAGTGGTACAGTGGTACTTCCTATTCATGCTCTCTTTACCAAGAGAAGAGTACATCAACTGGATGATCTTTTTTTTTTTTTAATTTCACGTTACCCTATATTTAAATGTTACCAGTCCAGGATCAGTCTTTCTAGGAAACAGCTCCACCATCTAGTGATGTCCCCGCTGGGAGCTTTTCCCCAGCAGTGTCATATCCAGGGTCGTTAATGTCAGCTCACGCATCTTAGCCTGTGTCTTTGGCAATTTCCATTTTTTCCAGCACTTATCTCTTGTTACATCTTTCCACTAATTCACTGTATATTCAGAGTTTAGCCCTTCTGTGAACAGCTGTCATGTCTCCACAGCCAAATGCCCACGAACGAGCTTGTGAGAAGGTGTGCATGTCCTCACCCATTTCTCACTCTTGCAGCTGAAAGACTGCATTGAAGTGATTGGGATAAAACCAGGATGAAATGTCGCTGTCACCCTTGGGAACAAGGGCAAGGAAGGCCCAGATTTAAGTCTGGGAGGCTGAGCTGTGAAAGGGTTTTGAGAAAAAAATTGCCCAGTTGGTACAGAGGGGTTGAAAGCAGACTTTGGATGAAGGTAACAGTTGCAGGAGCTACCTGTGACCACCACCCTAGTGTGATTTCAGATTTATTGCTTTCTCTGATACTGTTCCCTCAGGCTTTTGGGGAGGTCCCTGTAAAGCTTTCCAAAGTCTGATGTTGTCTGTCTCAGCAGTCTTTGCTTTGATCCTTAGGAACATTTTGCCAATATTTATACTCCCTGGGTGCCAGGACCAGTGTCTGGGCCAGGGGCTGACACCCTTCCTCCTCTTTGCACCTCCCCTCTCTGACCAGCTGACCTCTTTCAGTGGTCCTGGGGGATGCAGGTGGGCAAGCCTGTCCAAAAGAGGCCCTGCCCCACAGCCTGGGTAAATCATATAATACAGACATGACATTTGTAAATTTCACAGCTGAAAATAAAACAGTTCCAGAAAGTCTGCAGCAATGGACTACTGCCTACGAGAGTCAGTAGAGACAGAGTAATAAATATATGAAAGTATTCCAGGAATTTTTTTTCTATT
Organism: Lophotriccus pileatus; assembly: GCA_035583135.1. Classification (NCBI taxonomy): domain Eukaryota; kingdom Metazoa; phylum Chordata; class Aves; order Passeriformes; family Tyrannidae; genus Lophotriccus; species Lophotriccus pileatus. The sequence goes on from JAWWES010000168.1 coordinate 21,819,862, forward strand.
TTCTTTCTTTCTTTTATTATTTATGATGCCAGGAAGCCCAGTACATTTTCCCCCACGGCTTTGTGCTGGCTGCCTCCCTAAATCCTAGGTGCCCTGCAACTCCAGCAGCAGCAAACGTAAGACCTGAGGCCTTTTCTTGGGAACTCCTCTGCTGTTTCTTATCTGCTGGAGCAGCTCAGCTAGCTGGGAAAGGGTCTGCAGAAACATAAACCACAGAAAAGCTCTGGTTCTGTTCTAATTTCATTGACTGCATAGCCCAAACTGCAGCTGGGAGCTGGGCCTTGGACTTTCAGCAGCAGTAGTTATCTCCATCACAAACCCTCAGTCCCAAGGAGAAAGCAACTGTCCCTGCTGTGCACAAAATGGGTATGCCCCTGCCTGCGTGCTGTCAGTCCAGAGCCCTCCTTGCCAGCTCAGCCATGCTGCTGTCATGCTCCTGCACTGCAGCAGACGTGGGCTTCTTCACCTCTAGCCCCTGAGGGCCCTGGGAGGGATGAGCTGACTCCATGAGAGGGGCAGCAACTGTGGGGTGGAGGGCAGGATGGCAGTGTGGGGAGGGGATGGCGTGCATCCACCCTTGGCTGAGCATCCCAAGAAGTAATTCTCATTCCCTAGAAACAGGCTCTCTGACCTCAAAACAGTCACGCTAACTGTTGAAGTGAAACAAATTGCATACATCTGCATATGGATATGCCCAGACTTCCTGTAACTGGAGATGGCCTCAAAGTTTCAGTGCAAAGTTTGGGGTGTCTGTTTCTAATCAAATCTAGAGAGACCTTGAGTTACACATTGTGAAGATCCCCATGACAAGGAGTTAATGTGAGCACCATTGCACCCTTACAAGCCCAGTAGAACGGCTTGGTGCCTCCCACTTATGACTCCATCCTTGCCCTTGTAGCAGTAGAAGGATATTTTCTGGCTTTCCACAATTATACCCTGCTTTCTCAGTGCCTTGGTGCCTGCTGGATGATCAACACTGCCAAGACCTTCCCTGAGTTACCCTACGTCAGTTGCCAATGGGCAGGGACAGCCCAGGATATCTGGACAAGTGGGTCCCAAACACCTCGCAGCTCCTTTTGGGCAGGAGGGCTGCCGGCATCCCCAGTTCACCTGGAGGGGTTATGCCTTTCCAATCTCACAATGTTTGTTCTGGGAACCCTACAGAAGAGAAAGGGGGTGCAGGAAACACAAGACCATGTGGCATACATGGCTGTGAGGTAAGAAAGCCCCTGAGGGAGACAAGCATCACGCTGCTCTGCTGACACTGTCCTGAGGGAATTTTGATCATGCTGTCAGAATGTTTGGATTCACAACTTGTATCTGTTTTGTTCCTCAAGTGTTCTATTTTGTGAGGATGGTGAAGTAAAATCTTCAGTATGTAGAATCTTATTCATGAAATTTAATTTAGAGCAAAGTCAGCTTGGTGCATCCACGTGGTAATGTAGGATGGGACATTTCCAATACACAGCTTTGGGCCCAACTTGAAAAGATAAGTCTGCTTTGCACAGCACATCCATGACAAGCCACAGCTCCTTCATGACAGGTTCCTTCACACTGATTCTGTGACTGCAGCCCCACAGCCCATAAGGATGCAAGACAGCTATATGGCCAACAAAACCCAGGGACACAGCCAGCACAGGGCAGTTTCCCATGGGCTCCAGGCAAAAAAGCTTGGATCTTGGCATTGCCAATATACTGCTCTGACAGCATCTTGTCCTAGCTATTACAGTCTCAGTGAGGAGTTTATGCTATTCCAGTCTTGGGACGCTTCAAGCATAGCCGGGGAAACCTACTGGCATGTGGCAGCTCAGAAAGGCTGCCTGTTGGTGGACAACCCATGTCCAAAGCACATGGCACAAGTGACATGGGGCTGCACCAGGCTGCCTCTCTTGTCCCACGCTAAGTGGCGTAGGGGCCTTCTGCCTTTCTGCCCAGGTGTGGGCACAGGGATGTTCCCCCCGCCCATCCCCAGATTCTATGGCCATTTCATCGTGCATCTCCCTGTCTGCATAGCCATGGTCTGACTCTTCCATGCAATGGGGCATTAAAAAAAACCCAAAACCACCACAACCTCGAGTTCAGATGTTTAAGAATACTTTTTAAAGCCGGTTCTAGCTCTTAATGTCATCCTCTCAACTCTTGCATAAATATCAGTGCTAAAATTTTGCCTAGATGGGGTTTGGGCAGGGTACTCTACCCTTCTTACCAAGGCAGATTTGTACCACAGTGCAGCCAGCACACCTCAAGGACTTTGCCAGCCGTAGTAACCTTATCCAGTTCTTGTGACCTTGCCTTAACACATGCTGAAGCCATTATGCTTGTTCTTAAGCTGTCTGCTGCAGCCTTCTGCCTCCTGTCTGTCACTGAAGTCTAGAAGTCAGCAAAAGACTATAATTTAAAAAATATCCACATCCAGGGTTATATGGGATAAAATGGAGTGGCTGGATTTTAGACAAATAAAGACCCAAATATTTAGGTTTATTTCTGTTCAGGGAGTCAGTGATCTTGCAGTCTGCACATGTAAATAAGGGTTTAAGGATGGAGAGAAGATCTACATTTTTTTAGCTGTACTTGGCATCATCGATTTTATTAGTTATGATTGGATACCTCATCATACTTTCACTCTTGGGCCCAGCTGAGATGTAAAACTGGGCAGCATTCATCGCTTCAATGTGAGTTATAGAAGTCTACATAGGACACAAAAGCAGAAACTGGTTGGAGAATCTCCATTTCAACTCTGGATAAGGATGAACACATTGTCTGTCCATCTATCCCAGACAGGGACCTCATTTGGTTGATTCTGCAGAACCTGAAGGAAGGCTGGAACACAGTCTAGGTTGTTCCTGTGTTTATGGTACAGCATTCTCATTGCAGTATACAACTTCCTCATGAGGGGAAGAGGTGAGGGAGCCACTGATCTCTTCTCTGTGGTGACCAGAACCTGAGGGAATGGCCTGAAGTCATGTCAGGGGAAGTTTAGGTTGGATTATAGAAAAAGATTCTTCACCCAGAGGGTGGTTGGGTGCTAGAACAGGTTCCCCAGGGAAGTGGTCTCAGCATCAAGACCGACAGAGTTCAAAAAGTGTTTGGACATGTGCGCTCAGGCACATGGTGTGACTCTTGGGGATGGTCCTGTGCAGGCCTAAGGGTTGGACGTGATGATCCCTGTGGGTCCCTTCCAACTAAGCATATTCTGTGATTCTGTGATTCACTGACTTCCCATTGTGCTCAGGAAACCACTGCATGAATGTTTTCATCTACATGGACACCATCCATCTCTGCTGAGCCAGTCAAAGCTGCTGTCACTGCTGCTCTGCTGCCTGCAACCTCCTGAGGCTCTACAGCAAAGAGGGGGACATAGTGGAACTCACAGGCTAAAAGTAGATATGAAATACCTGACCAGCTTGGGGAGCTCATTACAGACAGAGCAAATTCCTACAGAAAAACCTACTTGTAGGATGAAAGGGGAAGAGTGGCATTTCTTTCTACTGTGCTCCTCCTGACCGCACCTAGGGCTCCTCTCTTCAAGAAGAGACTTATTTTTCTGATCAGAGTATAGTGCAGGAATAATGCTGAGGCCTGGAGAAGAAAGAGCGCAAAACCTCCTTCTGTTCTGAAAAGCAGACTGGGGAGAGTCCCAAGGGTGCCACATCACACCAGTGAGTTCATAAGCTTTCTTTTGGTGGCCCTGAAGCCGGTGTATAACTCAAGTCACTGGCTCTATCTCCACTGTGTGCCTGGGAGATGCTTCCATGGGAGTCAAATCCACCTCAGCCCTGGCTGCACTTAAGCTCTCTTGTTCCTGGCTAGTTCTCCTGGATTAAATCACTTTGTGGGTTTGGGACAGACAGCTTGATAAACATTAACTCTAGTGCTGCTGAGAAGTATATATCACAGAAAGCCTGGTGAAAATGTGTACTATTTGTTTGTGAAAGTTGCTGTTTATCTTGCTTTTTTTCCAAACTAGCTTTTTTTTCCCGCAATACAAACATCTGGTGTTGAGGGCACATATTGCTTTGTTGCCTGATTAGCTGGATTCACACACCCTGTGGCTACGTGGGGAGAGCTCAGCATTGTCTGTACAAATGCAAAATGTGCTGCTTGCTCCTCTTTCATGTTATTTAAAGGATGCTAACAAAACTGGCTTTTACATAAATATTTCCTAAAAACTCTGCATAGAAGCTGTGGCTGGAGTAAAAGACACAGTTTATGCTCCAAGTCCTTCTTCATGTAGCACATTCATTTGAACAGCAGGAAAGTGCTGACTAGCAAATTTTGAAGGCAAAAAACTGTTTCTAGCAACCTGCTGTAATTGCAACTGACTTTCTGGCTCACAGAACGTGATACAAGAAAAGAGAAAGAGCAAGAAAACGTACTGCCTTTGCCTTCACTGGGAGAAACACGTGGTATGACTCTTGGGGATGGTCCTGAGCAGGGCTAAGAGTTGGACTTGATAATCCTTGTGGGTCCCTTCCAACTCAGCATATTCTGTGACTCTGTGAAAATGAAACTGTCATGGCTTCCTCACTACTAAATGCAAAAGGAGATTATTTGTTTATGTCAAATATTCTGGAGCTGGGCATGTCAGTTCTCTCTGAAGAGCCCATTAATTTCTTAGTGATCTGGTTCTCTCCTCCCTGACACTTGAATGTTTTCAGTGTCTGCAGGGGGTGACACACTCCCTGCCTTGGGGGTATGCCAGGACCAGCCACAAGATGACTTTTTAAGCGACAACAGAGGGAGGTGACAACCCCTTCAGTGGCATCAAAGCCTTACTATATCGCACACAGACAGTCCCAGCTGCAGGGCTGTGGGTGTTCAGCTACAGGTTTGTAGCACACCAGGCTATGTGCAAAGCCCTACTTGAAAGTATGACAGACAAGATGGGTCAGCTACTGCATTTTAAAATGTCTCTTTTATTTCCCACTGTAGGCATGTTGCAAACAGCTGGGAAATAATCATGGGTTTCTGCTGTGTCCTACTTGTGTCTCTGCCTAAAACAGTGCATGTGAACCAAAAGCCATGTAATACTTCTGAACTGATGCATCTCCAGTGTACGCCAGCCAAGAAAGATGGACAAGACAGGCAAGGATGGGAAGGCGGCTTTAAAGGGCTTTCAGTTTCCTCTTGGCTCTGATTTTGATACCTTTTGGATAAGTAATCTCCTCCTTCCAAAGCAGTCCTTCATTGCCTTGCCACGGCAGTGGTGGCCTGAGGGTTCTGGCTTTTCTCAAGTTCCTCAGAAGCAGATGGAAGCACCTAACTGCTCTGAAGACTTGGCTCAATGCTGAATAGACAAAATACGTGATCTTATTAAGAAAAACATCAGCATCACTAATACTGGACAAAGTATTGAATAATATTTCACTTAGACACAGGCCTATTTGTTGGGATTTCAGTCCAAAAGTGTCCTTGGCCAAGTGAAAGGCAGAACAGAGAGGTCCCCAGTGCTGTTTTCTGGAGACTTTTGTTTTCCACAGGTGGGCACTGTAGGGTTTTGCACATACTGATGCTCAGTCCCAATGTGGAGACTCTGTTCTTCTCCTCTCTGAGCTGAGTTTCGCTGCTGGGAAATCCCTACTGTCAGCAACAGGGATATCTGGATCAACATCTGCCCCATCCACCTGTCTGCCTTCCTTTGAGATCATTCAGTTCTGTCAGTGTTGTGCTTCTTTTAGAAAAATGTAGACACAGCAAGATTGCTCCTCCCCTGCTATCTCCAGCCAAGTTACATGACAATAGTGGTTCAGGTAGCCACGATTCAACCCCCCTCCCTACACTGAGGCCTTGTGAAACCAGGCCCTGTACCTGAAGCAGGAAAAGGTAAGCATTAGGGAGCTCTGAGGCTGACAGCAGGCAGTGCCATTCAGTGCCTGTGGTAGCACTGATGGTTGTTTAGTTGTGAGTGACAGATAAGGGTACGGCAGGGCTTACAGCTAAGCTCTCTCAGAAGGAAAGAGCGTAAGTGTTCTCATCAGATTCAGACTTATGTATTCATCTTAACCTCACCTTGTGCCCTTTTGCCACTGCAAGGATCTGAAAAGATCCTTTGCCTGAGCAGTGCAAGAGAAAAGCGGGCTCTTCAGTGCAAGCTGTCATCTCCTCCAGAGCTTTTTTCCCCCACAATCAGTCAGTGCCTCCCTCTTCCCCCCAAAATGCCCTGGACATTTCCCCTAAAAATTCCACCCAAGGCTGGGCTCTGGCTGAGCAGGACATCTGCTCTATCCAGGTGAGAGGGAGGAGGCACAAGGAACTGGTACAGCCTTCCACATCTCAATGTATGTTCCATGCTAACCACAAGCCAAGCAAGGCACCATCAGTCCTTACATGTGACAGAAGATATAAATCACCCATCCAGTTAAGAGGAGAGTGGGGGGAAGTACTTCCAGCTGGTGAGGAAGGCTGGTGAGACAAAACTGCCTGAAGGGAGTTGAGCCTTGCTCTGATGTCTGTCTATGGCACAGTTTAATTCCTTACTGCCAGCTTGCAGAGTGATTCACCCCATCCTGTGGGTCTGTGCCTGCCTGGACACTGTTTACACTCTTGGTTGGCTGGTCAGTCTGTCTGTCAGTCTGTCTGTCTGCATTTCTCTGTCTGCTTTGCAAAAGCAAACTCTTCTCAGCAGAGGCAGCAATGCATTGCTGAAGTTCAGCTGCCTCCCAGAGGTGACTTCCAGGTGCCTGTTTTGTGCTGCTGGCAGCAGGGCTGGAGCTGCAACCTGAAATCACTGGCAGAGAAGAGAGGCAGGAGGAGGGAGATTAGGGCCATTTTGTAATGAGCTGAGCAAGAGCTCAACTGCCTCTGCATTATGGAATCCTGATTCAAATTAGTTATAGATGAACTTGAGAAGGCTTGAGAGGCCCTGGCCAGAGAGGTGTCCGAGCAGACTGCCCAGCTGAAGGAGCCAGCCTGCAGCCCTATTCCAGCAGGAAACAGCAGCATTTGTGTGTCCCTGGACTGCCCTTATGCTTAAAGTGCAGCGCTATGTACCTCAGATGGGCAGTCAGGTAAGCCCCAACAAATCCTCCCAAAACAGCTCCTGTGCTGCTCCTCGTGCTTCCCAGTTTGGACCCACAGGTGTCCCTGCGGAGAAGACCTGGAGACTCTGACTCTGGATGAGATGATGTGGCAGCCCCAATCATACCCAAGTACAGGACATCGCAGGGGGATTTGGGTGATATCACTTTCTCTCGAAAATTGGAAAGTAGGAGTGATGGGGAAATGAGATGAGTAAAAGCAGAAAACACCCAAAGTTGGCTGAACATCACTGAACCACAGAAAGAGTTGAGTTTAAACACTGGGCCAAAGTTTGGGCCAGATTTTTTAACGAAGTAGTTCTGCTGTTCTTCAGTTTTAAACAGCTGATTAGAAAAGAAAGGCCCAGATGAGGGAAGAAAAATTGTCAGCCTTCCTCAAACCTGACTGTTCTTGGAAGCACAGCTATAACTTATTTCCATTCCAACGGTACATTGCAAAACTCAAGGTCAGCCAGGTCTGGGAAAATTCCTACAAGCTCTAGGCTTTTAGAAGTATTCAAAAAAGAAATTAGGTTTCTGGCTACCAAACCCACTAATTCACAATTACTGAGCCTGGGCAACACACTGGCATCAGCTGTTACTGGCAGAGTAAGAGGCAGCAAAATCACAAACTGAAGCAAGAAGCAGCACTACCAAATTGGGAACTTTCCAACCAAGAAGGAAGACACAATAACTAATAACAAACCTGAGAGTACTAGGTTGTTCCACTGACCTCTACACCCTCATCATGAGGTAGGGCCAGTGCTGCAGCCCCATGGGGTTTCCTGCAGAGGAGATGTTGGTGTCTATGGAGATGGGGAAACCTGGCCTCCTGACAAGGTCTGAGGGCAGCAGCAACCCCTGCTAGCCAGGGACTGTCATCCTTGGTCTCCATGAGCCCACAGGAGTGCAGGGGGGGCACAGTGACTGCAAGGTCTCACTGATCTTGAGAGCTGTTTTGAGGTATTGAGGGGACATAGCTGCACTGCATGGCCTGACCATGTACTACAGCATGTCTACACTGTGGAGAAAGAGCAAAGAAAGAAAAATCCGTCTAAGACTGGCTTGCTTGGAAACTCCAATTGACTCAGACATAGTCTAAACAAATATTTTTTAAATTATTCAGAATGCCCCAGCCTTCCTATATGTATCCCCAAAGAGTGTCATAAAATGTCTGCAGAAAGGACTCTGTTAACCTCTGCTGCCCTGCATTAGAGGCACATATTTCAGCTTCAGTTAAACTGAGGTTTAATGAACTCTTGGCCTCTGTAGGATCCCTCCAGCCTCTGCGGCACACAGGCCTCCCCACCTCAGTCTGGGTCTGCGTCCACCACTGGCATTTGCCAGGAGCAGCCAATGCCACTGCAGTCTCCAATGGGAGCCCACCAGGAGTCAGGAGTGCTACTCTCTCACGCCTTGGATTTGTTTCTGCTGAGTCTACGAGGAGTAGGGAAAGAATGTTTGAAAATTTACCTCATTTCTCCTCAGTTCTTAGGGCACCTCTGGAGCATTGTTAGCTCCACTTCCTTCATATCACAGAAGAAAGAAGGTATACATTGCCTGTGGGAGCCAGGCTAATCTAAGTCTTTTGAATGACACCAATAGCTGACACAAGCCAGCTTGGTAAAATACTGGCAAAACTCTGCTTGCTTCATGGTTTAAGTGCAATGTTTTCTTCATCCAAAAAAATACTTATGTGTTGTTCAATAATCCCTCCTTAATGAAGTTTTGCCTGCTTATCAAGGAGTAAAAATGATGCTACATGACTTGGCCTATTACTCTCATTAGACATTTGTGCAAGAGCCCAAACACATGGGTTTCAAAGGAAAGGGATGAAAATGATTTACAGAAGCAGTAAAGTGAGGCAAAGGTTTGTTGATAATGAGGCACTAAGAGGAAATGGAATGAATGTGCCTAAGATTCCTCTAGTAAATGAATAACAAATAGTATTCACAGTCAGCAACTTATATTTTTAATTTTGAGCTGAGAATAGCAAGATGCAGACAAAACGACAGCTATTAAGAAAAAAAAATCCACTAGGTAATACTAAGCAAGGAAAACATCCTCAAAAGTGTACTCTTACTTGTGAAAATGGAGCTGTGAATTGCTGAAAGGGTAAACTGTGCTTGTCACAGAGTAATTCAGAGAGTTATGCACTCCGAGCTTAGCAAAAGGGATTTATTTTGCTTGAGAACTACTTCACCTTGCAACACATGTAATTGTCACCAGGGAAAAAAACCCAAACAAACTAACAAACAAATTAATAAAACCTCCAAACAAACAAACAAACAAAAGTAGGTTTACATGAGCCAAGAGTATTTGACCTTTACTTTCCTCTCCCCCTCTGTGGATCACTTCTTTGCCCAGACTGTCTGTGCCCGCTGGACGGCACTCCCACAGTGTCTGCCCATCCTGCGCATGCCCTCCAGCCACTTGACCCTTGACCCTGCCAAAGTTACTGGGGTCTGGTCACTCACTGTACTTGGTAGTGACCAGGCAGGCCAAGATGTGGATCTCTGATCATCAACTGCATCACTAAATTCCTTTATAAAGCCACTCTGGGACCAAATTTCTCTAGGGAGAAGATGGTGGTGTAGTTTCTGCAGATGGTGCCCAGAGCAGTGTGGCTCCATTGGCAGTGCTGGACTGCCTCTGTTGGCTGGGAATGGTCCCTGGTTGCATGGCATCATACTTTTCCTGGATCCAAGAAAGGCTGGACCAACTACTGGGGGCCACTGCAAGAAGAGTAAGTTCAGACTTAGTTGGAAATGCTCCCAGAACATGAGAAATCTGCAGTATGTTTAGGTGTGAAAATTAAAACTGCCGCTACTGGGAGAGTTCAAACCACAGCTCCTTATAGCTTGTTGTTAGATAGTCTTTCAAAGGAAAGGCACAGAGCACATTTCCTACCCAAAGCCCAGCTCCACTGCAAGTCTGATAATTTTGCTCCACAGCATGGAACTTATGAAAAGAGTCATCACCAGATTTTTTCCTGACACGAAAAAAATAAAAATGTGATTAGTTTTAGTTACATCCTTAGAAACAGCTTAATTGATTTAGATGAACTTCAAAAAAAAATAGTATTATAAAAACAGCTGGAGGCTAACAACTGCTTTTAGGCAAGATTGTTAAGTTTTGATTAGGTTAGAAGCAATTGGATGCAGGATTGTGGTAGGAAGTGTCAGGCAATAGACACAAACAACAGGGACTCTGGTAACATATTTCCCTAAGAGAGAACAAAAAAATCATGACTCTTGGAAGGAGAAGAACTCCTGGAGCACCACTCATTCTCAGCTGAACTGGATGACTACGTGAAAGATGATGATCATGAAAATCAACCTAAATTAAAACTGTTTCCGCATCAGCTGAGTTCATGCCCACTTTTGTGTTTGATTCCAGTTAACATTACAGGGCAGAATCATATTGACATGAGTGACAACAAATGTCAAGTAAATATTAGCAAACATTTGCAGAGGTCATCTTTAGGAACTTGTGAAAAAGAAGATTTTTCCCAGAAACCTATTTCTGCCAGAGGTGCACACACAATTGGGGAACAAATAATCCTCTTTTGTATCCACCCTTTATCTACCTTCTACTCACCACCACAGTTTCCCTTTCAGCTGCCTACTCCTTGCACCAGTTGACACACACACACAATCTGCTGACCAAACATTACTCACAAACATCATCCCAACAACAATCCTGGCTCCCAGACAGACCTCAAAAAATCATACCTTGCTTATAATAATAATAATGGCCCATCTTCGCGAACGAAGAGCCGGGGAAGGTCCTTACCCGCATATGCAGATAAGGCCTTCGAGC
>JAWWES010000168.1:21830799-21846882 GCA_035583135.1 Lophotriccus pileatus
CCGGGGAGCTCCCTGACCGGGAATCGAACCCGCGGTCTCAAGGGTACCAGCCCTGCGTCTTAACCACTAGACCACCATATACCTTGCTAACAATTATATATAACACATATTCATTCCTCCTGCTCTGTCTCCCAAAATGCTCCCTTAGGGTAGCCCTTGTTTCAGGAGATAGTTTATCTGCATGTGGGTGTCTGTGTGTTGACATGGCTCCCAACTCAGAAAGTTCCTGCCTAAAGACATTGTGATGCCAGTGCCACAGGCAGAGCTTCGGTGCTCAAAAGTTACCCTTCCTAACTGGGTGGGAAGCAACAGGAGGCTTTAAAAGCAGGTGGTAAGGGTGGCTACAGGCAGGATGGCCTAGAGAGGAGAATAAAATACACAATCAGAAAAAAGGGGCTGGAATCAATACACATTGAAAGCACCAGTCTGCAAGGTACGTACTGTTCAGAGTTTCCTAGACAGGAGTAAGCAAGCCCCCTTTTCAGCAGCTGTCTCCCTGTGTTCTTTAGAAATGATGCTATCTACAGGGGTCTGGAAAAAATGACATTTGGGGAGAACAGATAAACACTTCCATTTCCAGTGTCTGAGGGCTCCTGGCATTAGTGGGGCCGCTAGGCACCGGCTGGCCTGTTTTTCCCAAAGCATTTCCAGCTCCTGGGCTCAGAGCGCTTTCAAGGAAAGCTGCTGGGAGCTGCAGTGGCTTACTTTCTCCTTCCTTCTCATCTCAGACATGCTGTCTCCTGAGATTTACTATTTCACAGTACATTTGGGTCATGGTGTTTCATACTTCATGAGAGCCAAACATGCTTGCATGGGAATGTGTGATTTCTTCTGCAATTCGTCTTGTTCACGGTGCTTCCAGGAGAAGATATACAGTCAGATGTAAATAATGCAACTCCAAAGTCCAAAACTCCTCCAGTGAACACACTTACGAGGCTGTAGCTTTCAAGAAGCCAGGGGTTTAGAGCCAAGGTTTTAGCACTAGAGGAAACTGTGGAAGCTCTCCATCCCAGGGATGGGGTCTGAGAGCCCTTCCGAGAGCAGGCTGTGCCTGGTAGTAACAACAGACTTGCCTGGAATTAGTGACCCTCTGAGTATTTGCTGCTCATATCCTATGTTTTCCAAGGCAAAGATTAGCTTCCTGAATTGGCTTAAACCACACTGTTCTTTCCCACTGACACCTCCTAGAGCTGATGAAGCTGAGGCTTATAAACAGGCATAGCACAACTGCTATTAAGTCCAATTTACTTCAAACTGTAGTACATAATGGACTAAATAATCTGTGTGGGTGTAACTTTGTCAAGAACATGATCTGACATAAACAGAAAATAAAACATTGGTGCTTCATCTCCTGTCAGACTGTGATGTTTGGACACTACAGTAGGAAGCTCTGTAGATTATTACCAGCCAGGGACAATCTGGAAGCCAGTGTGCCGTTTCTTTATTTAATGGTTCTTGCTCCAGGAGAGAGCTCTGCCAGGAGAGCTGGGGGCTTTGGAGCAGAGCTGCTCACCTGGGGAAGAGGTGGTCTGGCATAACATCACTTTGTGCAGGACACAACAGGGTGAGGAGCAGATCACCTCAACCATGGTGCTACACTGCTGTCACTGCCATACTGCCAGGTCCCCTGCTTACCCCTGCCACCTGGTCCGGGCATGCTCTGGCATGTGCCTGGAGCAGTCCTCAGTGTCCATGCTCACACCACTGTGTTAATACTTCTGGCACAGGCCTGAGCAAAAGCAAACTGCTTTGCTCATCACCACCAGGCATCCCTGCAAAACGACACCTTGCTCAGCCTCCTTCCAGAAGAACCCAGACCCATGGACCTACTTCATCTCAGCTACACAGGGAGGAAGTATCAGAGCAACCAATTCAGGCTTTTACACACTGATATAACATTTTCCCCTTAGGACATTTTCAAGAGCCAGCTTGGACTGATTTTGCTCCCACTAGGATGCTACTGCAGGCTTTCAGCTGCTGCTCCTTTTTCTTCTGAAGAAAGGAGAAGGAGTTCCTTCTGAGAAGGAGTTCTCGGCAAAGTTTTTGGTTTTAATGAAATTTGTGGACTAAATGAGGCCATTCCCTATTTTTCCCCAGTAGGGAACTAATTTCTACCAGACTCAACATCCTTAGCTGTATTCTTTGCTTTCAGACCCACTCAGTTACCCTTGTAACTCTTCCTTGGCCATAACTCTTACAAGTTAATGCATTTATGTGATCACTGCCACACAACTTGGTTTATCTGCTTTGGGCTCCTACTATCTCATCTCCATGGGGTGTGAAATCACCCAAATTTCCACACATAAGCCTACATCAGAGAATGTTCATGTTGCCTGAGGCAATACTTGTATTAGATTCTCTTTAGAAAAACCTGGGTCATTCCACTTGATTTTTGCAGAGTCCAGGAAGGTCAGATCAATATAGGCCAGATTTACAAACTTCTTGCAAGGACTGTGCTATGCAATCTGAAAAGGAAAACTGGGGTCAGACAATACTTTCCCTTTACACTGAAAGTCATTAAAATCAACAAAATAGACAAAGGGCTGGATCAGTCCTGGTCCTTTTATCACTCTTGTAAAGTGTCTGGGGTTTAAGTGATTCAGTTGCCCACTCATGGTTTCTGGTGCTGTGCAAGGCACACTAAGGTCTCTCAGAGACTGACATGGGGCAGGCAGATACAAAGGCCTTGAGGAGCAGCACAGGGAGACCAGGCGGTGTAAATGGAGGCATCTTAGGCCAGGTGGCATGCAGTCGGCTCAATGCCTCCTCCTAGCATCAGCCAAACTTCCTCTCTCCACCATCTTTAGGATGCTGGATGCCTCCTGTTGCATTTACTAGCATCTGACAAACCTGTCTAAATACTTTGGCCTAAAAGCCTCTGCCTTGTTGCATGTTCTTCATGTCTAGGTCCCCAAATATGGTGAAAAATTCATCCCCTAGAAGCTTGGTTGCTTTCACAGCCTCTTAGTTCCTTTTTGGGTAAACTTTAGGTCATTTTCTAAAGAAATCCATAGCTACCAGCAAATATTGTCTGGCAGATTCCACCTCAGGCAAAAGCTCAGCAACATCACCAGCAATGAGTTGCAGTAAGGTCCCCAGGAGACACTGCTCAGCAGAGTTTCTCCCCATCTTTGGGACCCACTTTTGGAATACAGTGCATGCAAGAAAAGCATCACACTTCCTGTAGTAATTTTCCATCATCTGTCTGCATTTTCCTCAAAACCAGTTATCTCATGGCTTGGCTAAGGGGTTTACAACCTCAAGATGTCCAATGGTTTTGACATCATAACAAAACATCAGAACCTTCTTTTTGAGTGTTTTGGTCATAACAAGCTCTCACAAGTGCTTGTCACACATTGTTTTATTCCCCATCTCCTATACAACATTTCGTCTTTAAATTACGAGCTTTCCCACCATGACCAGAGAGCTTTTGCCTTGCTAGTCTGAAGAGAGTTTACAATTAAAAGCAGAAAAGCTTGCCAAATGAGAGGGTTTTTTTTCAATCTCACCTTGTTTGACACCATAAGCCTTTTTGAGGGACACTTTTAGTTCCTTGAACTCTGCTCTTGCAAACTTAGATCTACTGGATGAAACAGGAATGTTTTCATTCCTGCAGACTGTGGGAGAAAGGAGATAAAAAAGAATGTATCCTCAGTTTTTTCTTCCTGTTCTGCTGAGGAAAGTGTCTGCCCAAAAAAGGGCCTTTGAATTAGAAATTGGGCAGAACTAGTCTTTCATGACTATGGTCTTGTGTCAGTGCCGTTCCAACCCCACAGGCACCTCCACCTGTGTTCAATGGAAACTGCTTCAGCTCTGAAGTTGCCCAGCTGCTCTTCTTTTGCCACCACGGTAGCTTTCTCTTCTCACAAGGAGCATGTGGAGATTTTGCCATCCTGGCAAGTCTGCAGCTCAGCCTCTAGGGGCAGGATCAGTGCCCTGCAAAACCAGGCAGGCTGACAGGGACGCGTTCCTTTCCCTGGCATTGGGGAACCACTGCCCCTTCTGCTTCTGGCTGATTGTTTGCCCAGTGTGCATGTTATGCCTCTCTTCAGAAGCTGACCTTGCTCTGGGTTCAGTGTAGATTGGCAGCCTGGAGCTCATGACAGCCTGTTCATAAAACATCATCTCTTCCTATTAAAGGGCCGACCATACGCCAAGATATCCTCAGCGGTACCACAGGGACGGGTGTCTGACCATGCAGTACCTGCTGCGTTGGTCTCTCGAGTGAAGGCTGCTGTACACGGGTGGTGGGAGTTCCACAGTACAATATTTCATGGACTTGTGTTCACATGAAAGCCATTTTCACCTCCAGATATTCACTATGGAAACCAAAATGAACTGAATAAGGCACATCCCACATCTCACCTAGTAATGGTAAGGCACAAGAACCCTCTGATTAATGTATTATACAGCAAAGTTCTTGCTGGCTTTCTGTTCTAGCAAGGACAACAGATGAAGTCCAAAAACTGGCTACAAGCTCAAAGAAACAACTCAGGACTTGCCTACAGAGGCAGGCACCACAAACAGATTGCCCAAACCTCTTTCTTTCATATGAGCCATGTCTTTGAAGGAAAACACCACAGGCTGAAAACCCTGCTGTGACTGACCAGGTCCCAGCCACAAGTGATGAATGTGCTGAGTGTTAGTTCATCTCCCACCTTGGTTATGTTGAGCAATTTCCTGGATCCCAGCAGTCCAGTCTACTGTATGCATTTTTCCCCAGGAAGGATACTTTCTCAATCCCTGCCCTCCCTCAAATCCACAGGGGGGCTACATTTTGGACTATCCCATCATCTCCCTCTTCTGTCTAGTTTCAAGGACCAGTACCTGAATAAGCAACTGCGATGTCTGTAGATATCACACAAGTGATAAACCCCTCTCTTGCTATTTGATTATTCCTGTAGCCCTCCCTCTGAAGTGGGCTGCTGACAAATGGACAAAAATAGGTTGTTCAACAAAGAACCCAAATTTTTACCACCATGGCCAAGGAAAATGGGATTTCCAGCACAACCAGCCACAAAACCAAACTAGTTAAAGGCTACAAGGAAAGAGCAGAGTTCTCTGGAAACCAGCTTAATATCCAACCCTGGCCACAAATAAGCCTTACTAAAGCTTCAACTTTAACTTACAACTGGCATCACCCAGCTTTGCATGTGCATCTTCAGATCTTCCTGATTTGTTTCCTGATTTGAGTTTGGGCCTTTCAGTAGATTTTTATAGGGCTCTGTCCTGACCAGCCATATATTTATAACAACCTTCTCTGTGGATATTTCCCCTCCCCAACAGAGCCGCAGTTACATGAGCCACTGCACTCATCTTTGTTCTATCCTGCAATGGAATATTATTTTAATAGCTTGAAGTGGTATGAACTGGATGGAAATACTCTTTTCTCCAGCACAGGACCTCATACCTATACAAAGCAACTGGCGTCCCTCTCTTCCAATAGCAGTTTTCCGACTTCTCTTCAAGAGCTGAAATGAAATATTTAAGCTCTGCCATAAATCCCACAGCTTCATGGAGTGTTTCTGGCCTTCTGCACAATCTGCCTGACTGTCTAGCAGTTGGTCCATCGGCTATTTATCTTGGAAGTCCTCACTGGAGACATGAGGAACACAAAATGTCTGCAGATCTTCTGCCAGTTTAGGTAGGTCTCTTCTTCCTCTTGCCTTCTAGCATTTGGCTATGTCCTGTCTAGCTCAGACTGATATCTGGCTCCAATCTGCTTATGAAGTTTCAGACCAAATCTTGATAAGGCAGGTTATGTCTATAACTCAGTGTTTCTCAGCTCTCAGCTATGGGCCCTTGCCACAGCTCTGCTCCCGACTCCACTCCAGGACGAGGTTTGGGCATGCACCATCCCAGGGAAGGCTGGAAAAGAACCATATGGTGCTCCAGAAGGTCTCACAGCCTCCTGAACTGGAGACCAGCACCATGGTCCAGGCTATAGATCATACATCTGCCCTAGCATTTGGCCTCAGGCTCTCTTCCATCCAGTTCCTCTTCCCAGCCAGTTACTCCGCGAGAATGGACATGGATCAGCCTCCCATGCAGTTTTTCTTGAGTGGCATCACTGGGGCTAGAAAAACCTGATGTTGTGGGTCTCATTATGCTTGTGTTACAGAGCACACACATTGGAAATGGGCAGTCTCACAGGTGACCCATCCCCACCTGGCAGACCCAACAGCCTGAGACCAGCTCCATGCCCAGCAGACTGGTACCCTGACCAGCCTTTGATGTAATTTTTCAGATGTTTTTCTTTTCTTTCAGAAACCTTCTTGTGGCACAGGTTTCCTATCAAATTTCAGGCTGAGCAATGTTTTCCTGTTTCTCCTGTTTTGTAAAACAACTTATGGCCTGTGTCACACATGTTCCTCAGCACCTCACAGAGTCATAGTCTTGCAGCTGGGCCTTCAGATCTCTCTGGGCACTCTCCCAGCATAGTCATTTTCTGATTGCTTTTGACCCTTTCTGGGAAAATTCCTGATATTGCCTCCTCTCCATGTGCACACTGTACAGCTTTGATTTGTTTTGATTTGATTCTAGTGTGAATTCCTTTCACTTTCCACTGATCCTGAATAGATTAAATATCTGCAAGCACCTTTGTTATCTGATCCCTCCTGCATCAAAAGAGTGAATACAGTTCCCCGTTTCCCTCTTTGGAAATGGCATCCTACCCCGAAAACAGTGTTATAGCTCCTAAGTGAAGCAATCAGTCAATATCCAAAGTCCCAAGGGGCCTGCTTCCACTGCAGCGAGGAACTGATGAGACATGAGATATTTTTTTTAAGCAGCAGCGCTTGCACACAAAGCCCAGATAGGGAACAAGAGCAATCAGATAGGAGTTATACTGAGACCGTACAAGTTTATTTTATTTCCCCCAGACAGAATTCTGCCCAAAACATTTATTCTCTCTCTTCCTCCATTTCCTCAGTATCTATTGATAGCACTTCTCTGATGGGCCTTGATGCTGTTGACTCCCTGCCCTTTGGTTTTGTAGGGTTTTCAGACTTCCACTGAGGAAAGATGGTTGTTATCTTCATAAGCCCCACACAGTTTTCACACAGCCTCAGCATACATCACGTCTGTCAGTGAATAAACCAGCTTACCTTTTGGGCTCCATCACCAGCTTACACGCTTGCCTTACAGCTAATGAACACAGTTCTTGCTAATAAGGAATATATTTAGAAATAAAACTGATTCAACCACCTATTTCCAGCAAGCAGGTTAACAGTAACAAGATAAACACTTAAACTATGTCTTCACTAAAAAAAAAAAAAAAAAAAAAAAAAAAAAAAAATCACATGCAAATGGACTCTTTTTAAGTGCTGAGTTAGGCAATAAAATGGTCTTCAATCAGTGCAGATGAGAATACATAGCTCATGACATAACGGCTTGTCATGACTAAATCCTGCTGGGACTTGAAGACAGCAGCTACTAAATGTTGAATCACAGCTATTCTCAATGGCAGTGTAAAGAATTTGATACTGGTGGGTTCATACTTATACACTACATAAAATCAGTTGCAGACCACCTTCCATAACAGTGCTGAGTCTATCACTGCTTATCACCCATCCAAGATATCTTCTCTTCTTCTTCCCTTGCCTCTTCTCATTAATTTCTGTTCCTCCCTCGCTCCATCCTTCTCCTCTACTCCTCACTGATCCCTCTCTTTGTCCAAAAAACAGCCCTAGAAGTACTGTGCTGATATCAATTTCTCTTTCACATTATGTCTACCTTTGTGACAGCCAAAATATGAGGATGATTTGCAAGCACGAATGAGAAACATGGCCAAGCAGATTCTCCAGCATGTATAATAACATTGATTCAGCTGAACTTACACAGAAAATAAAGCGGAGGTCACTTATTTAACATATCTAAGTAGCTTTCCTCCTTTACTTACGAACTTTCGTTTACATGTTGAGTCAGCTGAGAGACATGTAACTATGATAAATTACTCTAACACTTGAAATGTTCCCATCCATCTCTTAGTAAATGTTTCTCAAGTCACAGGGGTCCTATATTAGCTGCATTACCACTCAGGGTTCTACTAATCCAGAACTATATCTCTTTTCATTTTGAAAACATATCTACATGAAGATATTAGACCTATGGTTTCCAAGCTGATTAACAATTGAGATGGGATTTTTTTTTTTTTTTTTAAATGTGTGGGAGGAATATCTCAGAAACATATGACTTTTGGGGCAGGGACTTTTCAGCATTTTCTGAAATGCAAAACTCATATCTTGTGTTGGCCAATATAGGCTGCCCACACTAATGAGTTGCTTTTAAAAGATTAGACCATTAAAGTGGATTGGCAGGTTGAGCCTATTTTACATACCGAGTTGCTACAGCTTCTTGCACAGAATACGGACATAGCCGTCAAGAAACCT
Source organism: Lophotriccus pileatus (assembly GCA_035583135.1). NCBI lineage: Eukaryota > Metazoa > Chordata > Aves > Passeriformes > Tyrannidae > Lophotriccus > Lophotriccus pileatus. The sequence goes on from JAWWES010000168.1 coordinate 21,839,190, forward strand.
AAGTTAAATCCCTTCAAAAATCAAGCACAGGACCTCTACTCCTTGAGTTTCTGACTCCAACAGTGGCTGCTTCTACAGCCGGCTAAGTGCCTCCTTCTGCTGGGGCCACTGCCCTGGGAAGGTCACACTGATGCCACTGAGTGGCCACAGCTTCACCTTGCATTAGATACTCGGATGTTATGAGTTTCAGTTTTTCCGACTGCAAAATGAAAAGAAAATTCTCTCACTGCTCCAGGACACATCACGCTTTTCACCTGAGAATTGCTGCAGCTGCAGAAATGCCCTGAACAAATAATAAAGCAGCTTAAGGACTCCAGGGAGCGAAACTGGCTAAAGAGCAGGGAACTAGGGCGACCGAGTGGACAAGTCTGGAGATGTCCTTTAGCAGCGGACCTTGGCTCCGAGCCTCCCAGACACCACCTTCTGCTTACAAGGGAAACTCATCATGTCTTTGAACGCAGGGCTTGGAAAATTAATAAATTTTCAAGATCTGAGGGATTGAAGTCTGCACATTAGCTCCCCTTAAACCCTGAGTGCATTTAACTTGGGAGGTTAGCAACCACAGCCAAAGAAATCTCTTTTGATTCAGAACGTGTTTTGAGCAGTCACCCATAAAGCAGCCAGTGAATCACTCTAGCCAGTTAGTCATGCAGCCACACTGAACGTACACTCAAAAGGCTGCACAAAATAAACAGCCTGCAGCTCCAGATAACACATACACAGCTCATTTGCCTTATCTACCATCAGCATATACTGTTAATAGGACTCCTACACCAAACCCTTAGGAAAAGACGCACTCAATAAGCATCTCCAAATCTCTCTCCCCATCAGTATTTTTCTCATCTGCTCCTCTCTGTGTTGCTTTCAAAACAATTAAGACCGGCAAAGTTTTAAGACTCTTTCTCTCTCTCCGCGCCCTTCTTGTTACTGGTAACGTCCTGCTGAGGTCAGAGACGTGCGCTACAGAAGTGTAGGGCCAAAGCAGAGTTAATTCCAATCAGCAGAGGACGAAAATAAACAACTCTAGTACGAAAAGAAATCTTCTTGCAAAGAGGGAGCGGCGGGGATACAGGCGGAGGGAGGCTCCCGGTCTTTTGACACATGAATGTTATAAACAGCTCAGGTCAGGAATCCTATAAAAACCTCCAGCCAGATCTACTGTCCAAATCAAGAGGAGCGCAAAACACCTTTTGGAAAGAGCCGCCAATAAACCTTCCTTCGCGGCCCTAGGGGTAAGGAGCGTGAGCCCTACCTTCGCGTCTGGCTCCCTGAGGAAATCCCGCAGGTTTCCGCGGAGGAGATCCCGCACCTCCAAGTGTCTGTTCAAACAGAGGCTTAGCCAAACTCCTGGCGAGAGCTCCCTCCCCTCCCTGGGAGGGTGCCGGAACCCTTGAATGGCAGATCTGGTGGCCCTATTGTGGAAAAGAGAGGGCTATTGCCAGGGCGGCGTCAGCAGCACGCCGGGAGCCGGCGGCCGAGCCCCGCCGGGCAGCACCGGGAGGGAAGGGTCGACTCTGCCGTCCCGCTCCCCGAAGCTCTCTTTGCCTCCCTGCCCTCCTGGCTTCTCTTGCTGGCTTCTGTTCCCTGATGCCAGCTTAGGTCCCGTCCCTCCTTCCCCTCTACCCCCGCTTCCCAACTCGCGCCTCCCTCACTCGCTGCTCCCCTTTATACTCCCTTGTTGCCCCCCGCGGGGATCAGGGCAGCAGCATCTCCCCACCCCAGCGGAGAGAAGTTACAGGGGGAGCCCGCGCACACCCCGCCCGCGCCCTTATCCACGGGGAAGGAGCCGAGAGCCGAGACCAAAGCTGTGGGGAGAGGGAAGGGGAGGCAGGACCTAATGGCCACCGCAGCGCCGGACGCCCTTCTCAAAGTTCTCTGCACCCCTGGCCCGCGAGGGGCAGCGACCACAGTCCCCTCCCGGCAGAGCTGTTCCTGCGGAGATGCTCAGCCGGGCGGCCCGCATCCCGGTGCGGGGGCACGGTATCGCCCCCTGCGGAGAGCCCCGCAAGAGTCCCAAGGGGAGCACACGGACTCCGTAACCCCGTCCCGCTCAGGGCGAGGCGCTGCTGCGGGAGCCGGGGCAGGGGGCAGATGCCGCAGAGCCCTTGATCATGGGCGGGGGCTCCGCGCCGCGCCGCGGGGAGCCCCGAGCGCCTGGCAGCGAGCGGGCCCGCACGGGAGGCGCACAGGGACCGCCAGCGAGCTCGTTCCTGCCGTGCCTGCAGCTTACATTACATCAGGGGAGGAGGAGGAGAAATGCGTTAAAAGTGTCGATTTAAAAGAGCATGCAGCGAGCCTCCGATTCCTACAACAGTGGCTTTCTGCACTTTTAATAATAAAAGTGCACTTATGGCTGCACTTTTTATTTGCTCGCTAAATAAAAGAAGTAGTTGTCATTTGCATAACGCAGCGCTTAAAGAATTTCCTCTATTAGAGAAAGCCCGTTTCCTTTCCCCTGTTTCCCTTGAGCAAATATCCCCATCACATTCGCCTTCACTTCACAAAGGATTTTATTCCAGTCCGTATTTCTAGACAGCAATATACGTATACATTTCTGTGTGTATATGGGTATGTGCATACATATGTTTCAAGACAAATAACTTACTTCAGCTCCACGCAATAGAAATAGCAAGTCAGATTACTACAGCACATAAATCATTCGAAAGCTTTTTTCCCTCCTAAGCCAAAACATATAACCTGTTCTGAGGACTAGATGATTTTGAAGGTCTCTTCCAACCTTGGTAATTCTATGATTCTACGGCTTTTATTTAAGAATTCGGCTTTAATTACCCGTGCCGATTTGCGGAATAACCCGTACCCCCTATTCGCGGCAGGGAACGCGAGGGAAGCCGTGCGAGACCGCAGGCCCGCCGCAGCGCACAGGCAGGGGGACTTCGGGCAGGGGCATGAGGAGCCCTGCTGGGTGCCCCACAGGGCCCGGCCGGCAGCCGCCGCTGCGAGAGGGACGCGGGGAGCCCGGCCGAGAGCCAGGACCGCCCGGTGCCACCGTCCCTGCCAGCAGCCGGGCTGGAAGCGCTCCGACGATTGCCGTCCGTGTCCTTCGCGTATTTATGGTCGCAGCTCGCCCTTTGCCTATATTTATCCGTACAATGCAGTGGAAGGGCTTAGATCTAAAAATAGAAGCCGAGAGCTATAGATAGCAGACTCGGGCTTTTTATAATTCAAAAAGACTTGTTTATTAAAGAAATAAAATTAAACAACAACAAAAAGGACTGGACACCCTGTCTGGCCGGCTCGCAGGGTGCGTGTCATGCCCGCCGGCCCCCGCCTCAATGTCCGGCCGCTCCACTCCGGGCTCGCCCGGGGCCTCTACCAGCGCCGAGGGGAAAGGCGGAGGCGGGAGTTGCGGGGCCGCGCTGCGGGGTGCAGCGCCCCCCGGGAATGGGGAGACCGGCCCCGGCCACGGGCCGCCGCAGCGCCGGGAGTGGGGGATGCCGGCCGTCTGAGCATCGTCCGGCGGGAGAGCCTACCTGTTGGTCGGCCTCGGTTTGTATTTTGTTTGTTTAGGGTTTTTCTTTCCTCTTCTTTGGGGATTTTGTTGTTTTTCAAATTGAGGGATTTAAGGTCACGGCATCCCACCACTCCAGCATCCTGCTCTGGCCCGGACAACAGGGAACGCGGGCAGGCAGTAGTCCCCGCCGCCGTCGCCGTATTCCTTTCCCTCTGCACAACGCGCACGGCAGTACCAGCACCGAAGCTGCCGCGGGGTCTCGGCGGAAGGCAGCGGGGCAGTTGTCTGCTCCCCGGCTTCCCGAGCAAACCCCTCTGGTAGCTCTCCTCACCCGCCGTGTCCCGCCTACGCCCCGGCTGGCCACGCTTGTGCCCGCTGCAGGCAACGAGGCCGACCTTCTCTTCTCGCACGCTCACGCACGCCGAGATTATTTACCCGCACTCGGAGGTTTCCCGGTCCCTTTAGCCCGTCGCGGGATTGCTGGGGCACAGCCCCTGTGCCCGGCGCCGTGTGTCTTGCCGTCTGGGAAAAGGCAGAGGGGTGCCTAGGGGTGCTGCAGCCGCTCTGCGAAACCCAGGTCTGGCTGTTATTAGCAAGTCTCTCTCTTCAACCATTAAGCACTATTATTATCACTATTGCTATTAATTATCCTCGCCGAACCATGTGTCTCTCATTACAGCCCACCGTCCCTAGCCACATCACAAGGGGCTCGCAAAGAGCGCGGTCTGGGCCAGTCCGGGCCACTTGCCGCCGCTGTGGGGCTCCCACTGAAGGAGAGAGCGGAGGCCCGCTTGAAAATAAATCAGGGGAACCCCGGCGGTGTTAAGGAGGGTAATAAACTCGTGTGATTCTACCGGGAATTGTAATGTGGCATCACAGGCTATGCCGGCGCCCTGGGCTTTGCCAACCTACAAAAACAAGAGAGCCGGTTAGCAGAGAGAGGATGGCAGGACTGTAGGGAAGGCACTGGGGCTCCCCTACGCTCCCACTCCCAGAGCAAGTGAGGACTGGGAACTCCCCCGGGCCGCAACTGTGCGGGGCTCCCCGGTCCCATTGTGTCCTTCCCCGTGAAGCCCCACTTGGCCCAAGAAGGCCTCCACGGATGAGGCCTTGACGCCAGTGGGAATTGTCCACCGACGGGGAAAGGCCAAGGGAAGAGAAGAAGGAGAGTGAAAGAAGGAAAAAGCTCCAGTCATGGCCAGAACAAACGTGAAAGCAGACCTCAAACAGAGCCCTCGTGCCGCTGCGCGGCCCAGTGGGGAGATACCCGCGGGAGGAGGGTTGTGGGCAAGGACCTGTGCGGGCCAGGGCAAGGAGCAGAGCGCGGCCGGAGGAGGGGGGACGGGATCGACCTCTGCCCATCCGGCACCGTAGCCAGCTGTGCCTGCGGCTCCCGAGCACGGCTGTACGGCGAGGACTCCCGTGAAGGGAAGTCACCTGTGCGGGGAGGAACGGGCGCTGGACCTGGATCCGGGGACACCTCAGATGCAAGCAGGGCGCGATGGACGGCGCCCGAACGCAAGCCGGCACTCAGCGGAGATGGGGAAAGGCATGGCGCCTCTGCCCCTTTTTAAATCTAGAGATGGTGGGGAAAAAAGGTAAGTAAAGAGGGAAAAGAATGCTCAAATGACGGCGAGAGTATAGAAGTGGGATTGCCGGCCTGATCCGTACCTCTTCTGGATACCCTGCGCCCTCCGTAGATACCGTGCGTCTTAGGGTCTCCCTGGAGACACGGTCCTATCGCTGTCCCTGCCCGCTGGGGACACGGTGGACTGACTCATACAGGATGGGGACCACCTCAGAGGCGACGCGCTCAGTCTAGGCCGGGGCAGCCCCTCTTCGCCCACACAGAGATCACGGTGAGGAAGAGGGATTTCATTTCCACTTTCTCTTCCTGGGAAAACTGATTAGGGGGATTTGTTTTGTTGTTGAAATTTTGTTTGGTTTTAGGGAGTGTTGTTTGTCTGTTTTCCTTTTTTCCTAACCTCCCAGATACAGCGGAGACCTCCCGAAGAGCCTTTTAAAGCCACGCTCGGAAACGACACGAGAAGCGCCTCCGTTCCCGGCTGTCCTGCGAGCGCAGCGCGAGGGAGTGTCTTAATTGCCGCTAATGACCCGCAGAGAGGATGCGAGGGAGTTATCTGCAGCCGGGCAGAAATCAATTAGAGGAGTGGCAATGAGGGGAGAAAGTGAGAGACAGGAGAGACCGTTACAGCGAAAAGTGAGGATTTCGGTGAAGTTTTCCAGAAATTCTTTCTATGGAAAAGGATTCCCGTGGAGAATACACTGCGCAGCCCGGCACTTCGCTCTTTCTTTCCCTCCCAGTTTCTGCGGAGTTCCCCGCACTACTCACGAACTAACGCTTTGCGGGAGCGCATCGGCCCCGTTACGAAATTATGGTTAAGATCATCGCAAAGCGGGACACGCGGGAAAGGCGGCTTCCCGCGGGCGTCGCGATCTCCAGATCGGTCTGGGAATGAGGATACTCAAGGGGCATGGCGGCCCCCGCTGCAGCGGGAGAGGGTTGCGCGCCGGAGCCGGGCAAGGTCTCCTTGACCCCAGTAGGGTTTGTTTTGCCGGGCAGCCACCCCCCACATCCCCGGGAGGCCCTTTCCAGGCCCGGGAGTATCTCTCCAGTTTCGCCTCTAGTGTTTCCCCCGCCGCACGCCAAGGACTCACCGTAACAGGAGACCTGCAGAGTCCCGTTGTGGCCGCTGCTCTCTGGCAGCTTGATGTTGCTGTCCGGGGGGGTTTTGCAGGGGCCTCGCTGCATGTAGAGGTGCGGCGGCTGTTGCTGCGGAGGGTATTTGTTAAAGGAGGCCGGAGCTCCGGCGGAGCCGGCAGCCTGCACACTGCCATCCAGGGACTGACATTCCTGCTGGCTGTAGCGGCTTCGGCACTTAGTACTGCTGTCACCAAAGCCTTGTCCTTTGCTGGCCAGGAAAGTAGGGCTGAACTTGTCACTTGCTTGAAATGCCCTAAAAGGCGAGGAGCCTTCTGTGTCCTGGGAGGCTGCGTTGTAGTAGGAATCCATGGCAGCCGGATCACAATAAGAAACACAAGTATCAGCATTCATTCCTAAAATTAAAAGGCCCGAGTGTCCTTAATGCGCTTGGAGGGGCACCAGGAACCACTCTTTCTCTTTCCCTCTCGCATAGACACACACTCACAGCTGGGCCGGGGAGCTCTAAGAGAATTCAGATGTTCGTGAAAGCTGACCAGAACTCCAAACCCCCTTAAGTTCTCGCACAGTAAAAAGGGGTCTTTTTCTTTCCCTCCCTCCCTCTCTCTCTCTCTCTCACACACGCTTGCCCTCCGTCTCTCCCTCTAAACTACACTTTAAAGAGGCTCTTCTCCGCACTTCCCCCCCACAATAGGAAAGAAAAAAAAAAAAAAAAGAGAAAAAGAGACCTCTCCCCCAATTAATATGTAGATGATGACAGTGGAGGGGAGGGGGCCCAGGAAGGGGTGTGTGTGAGTATGTGTGTTTATGGGGGTATGTGGAAGCAGAGGGGGAGTGGAGGTCATATCTTTTGCTTAAAAAAAAAAAAAAATTAAAAAATAAACCAACCAGCCAAGCAAAAAAACCAAACCAGCCCCAAAAGTTTTTATGATTAAAAAACAGAAAATCAAGCAGATGACATGAACGCCACGAAGGGATGGGTGCGGGATCCGCGCCGGCGGAAGCGCCGGGGACGATTTAATGGTCGTCACACGCTCTGTTCGCTCCAGCCCTCTCCCCTTCTCAATTCCCCAGCTGCGGGGACCCTCGCCGCTGCAACCCCCTCCTCTGTATTAAAGGCAATACGGATTTCCCCCGCAGCTATATGCCTTTAAGCCTCCCCCCCACCCCTCATCGCATTAACCCCTTCAGGGACGACAGCTCTCCCAGCCCTGCCGTGAGGCGGTGCCGCAGTCGCCCCGCACATCGCCGGGCGAGCTCTCCATCGCTTCTCGGCGCACGTTTATGATGGTCATGATTTATTTACCTCTAAAACCGTGCTCTCTCCAGGTGTAAAACAACTGGATCCAAACGGGAGGGCAGCAGGGAGAGATTTTAACAGGGTCACCAAGCACACAAAATTGCACTAGGCTTCTGGGATTGCCAGAGGTGACTTGCAAAAGGACAGAGGCTGACAGGAACCCTTTTTGGTTTGAGGGGTCAATTGCAAACCAAAAAGAGCTTAAAATAAATCAATACTCACCTTTCGTCGTCCATCT
>JAWWES010000168.1:21847461-21868440 GCA_035583135.1 Lophotriccus pileatus
CCCCCCCCCCCCCCGCGGGGCGTGCATCGGAGTGGAGGTAGCTGTGGGAGCGGGGGGGACCGTGCTGCGGGGCGGCAGAATGGGGATGCGACCCCCAAGACGACTGCTCGGGAGGGGCCCGAGGACGCCGCCACCCTCCAGGCCTTTGCTCCACGAGCAAGGCCAGCACCACCGTTTTCATTAGCTCAGATGTGACAACAGGCGCCCACCCCTCGCACCAAGATGCAGAAGGGATTTCTAGCGACGTCGTCGTTAAAAACAGCCAGAGACGGTTTCATTTACGAGATTTCAAACCATTTTGCAAATCTCCCTCAGAGCAGCCCTGGGCTCGCTCAGTTTTCTCGTCCAAGAAAGCTTTCAGCGGATTTGCCTTCCTTATTCTCTTTATTACCTTAATTCTTTTCTCGTCTTTTCTCTCTCCCTTCCCAAACTTCCCCAACCCACCGCAGCCCCCTCTTTTTCCCTTGTTCGCCACATAATGAAAACCAAACCAACTCAATGCATAAGAGTCTTTCTAAAAACCACTTCGGGGCGGCCAAAGGGGCCGAGGCATTGTCGGTACCGGCAGCCTTCGAGCGGCTCCGCCGAAAGGCTCCGGGTACCGGCAGCACTCCAGTTTCCTCATCCCCGGCTCCGCCACATCGGACTTGCAGCCGCACTCACGGAGGAGGGGCGCATTAAATACTTATTTTCCAGTTCTTTCCCCCACGATTGTTTCGGGGAACGAAAGAAATTCTGTGAGGGCAATCCTCGATGCTACGGCGTTGTATTCGGCCTCGGGATTTCTCTTCGGCAAAGTTAAATAACAGCAAGAGAAAAATCTAAAGGCAGAGATTTGGGGATCGGGCAGGAGATTTTATATATATATATACACACAAAAAATATATGTGTGCATATATATATATATAAATATATATAAAATTTTTATTTGGAAGCGTTGCGATGCAGTGGCTCGCAGAGGCAGTGCGGCATGGCCGAGCCGAAGGAAGGCTGCCCAGGATCCCTTCGGTCAGAGCTCTCCATCAGCCCCTCCTTGCATTAAACTTTAACGAAAAGTCCATTAATTCGGTATCAGGGCTAATCCCCAGCCTTTGGAAAGGACTGCAATAAACCCCTCTCTCTAATGGCAAATTTTCCGTCCCTGGAAGCGGGAGGTTAATTCGGGAATCGTTACCGGGGGAAAGGGTGCGCGCAAATACCTGGCGATCTAGCGGGGATGGGAGGGAATAACGGGGTAATCACTTCTCTTGATGGTTTTCGTTTAGCTGGATTGGGTTTTGAGTGCAGTTCTCTCAGCAAGTGTGACGGGGGATTCCCGCAGCCCCCGTTAGCCGGGAGCGGAGCCTTGCGAATACAGAGCAAAGGGGGAGCCTGTAGCCCCCTCCCGTTAAACGAGGCGATGGGGCTCCTTGTCGCGGCGCTGCAGGGACAGCCGTGTCCCTCCGGCCTCGGGGCTCTGCCAGCCCGGTCTCGCCGCACTTCCTCCTGCGGGACCGAGGATCCGCACAGCAGGGACACAAAGGGACGAGCAACACTTGAAGCACGATATCACTACTTTTTTTTCCCTAGTGGCCTCAAATCTGCCCTGTCCGTGCATCAAATGCGTCCAAAAGGGAAGGGCGAAAGGGCGGCCGAAACGTCTGCGCTCCGCAGAAACCCGCTGCCGGTTCCATGTGTATATATGCTTTATATTGAGACCGTTTTCAGGTACGGTCGCTGTTAGTTTTGGAAGGGGTCACTTCCGTGGGTACCTTCTCACATAGAGCTGCGGAAGCCTATGTGAGAACCAACCGGTCCCGCCTGTACGGACGGCAGCTCACACCGAGCGAGTAATAAATAGCTGGGGGAATTGTTGGAAATCGCTAGCGCCGGGCTATCCAGGTGTCGCCTGCCGGCGACACCCCAGGGAAAAAGGACAGCTCAGGACAGCCCTGCCTGGCTTGTTTTCGAGGAGCCGTTTCCTTTCTGCAGAGGCAAGGGTGGGCGTCGCTCCCGGGTGAGGACCCGGTGAGAGGCGCTGGAGATAACAGGCAGATCCTACATCTCGATCTCTGAAAGAAAAACAAATCTTTATTCCCGTGCGATTTAAACACTCAAGTTTGTGTCAAGACCAGGGGAAAGGTAGAGGATTCCGCACACCGGGCACGGCAGCGCAGGACTGCGGGGAGCGGGAACCGGGAGGGCTGCTGGGACAAGCCCCGCAGGAGGCTCTCACAGGAGGCCGGGGGGAGGAGGCAGGAATGCATTTCCCCGCTTTCCCAGCCACCGCCGAGGGAAACACGCCGTGTCCCCTCAAGCCTTCACAGTCCTCCCGACACTGCCGGTGGCTGCAGCCGGAGCAGAGACAGGATGGCTGAGGAGAGTCCCGGCAGGACTCCGGGGTGCCGGCTCCAGAACCCCAGGTCCTGCTCCCTTCCCTCAGAGAAGTGGGAGAGTAAATACCTCGGTTCAGGGAGCGGGGTCACTGGAGAGGGGAATAGAGAGAGGGGGTATCTTTCACACCGTTCCCTCCCGGCACTTTGGCAGAGCCCTGCTCTTGGAAACTGCCTCGAGTTTGTTTCCCCAAAGGGTTGGTTTGTGTGGTCACTTCAGAGCTGCGGGCTCCTTTTGTACTGGACTGAGATCTGAAGGCGACCTATTTATAACACCGCTGCAAGGGGGGAGACAGGGAAAAAAGTAATCGCGCTAATCTCCCCTAACTTTTTTTTCCAGCAACGAAGGTTGCATCTTTATTTCGGGCATGGAGCTCGCCTAGCGACCGTCCCGACAGTACCTGCCGCCTTGCGCTCTTAGCCCCTGCCTGCCCCCGGGCACCGTCTGGGGCCTGAGCAGCGCTTGGCAGGGACTTTGCTGTCCTGTCTTTTGCGCCTTTCTTAGGGGATAAATGTCGATAAATGTTTGTTGTTATTAAAATACGGTCCTCGTGTCAAGAAGGTGCTTGCAGAGAACTGGAGCTGACCAGCTTTTCTCTTCCCGGGGAAAGCGAAGGAGCAGGCTCTGACACTGGACAGGCTGGCCCCTACCTCCCCGGGCTTCTGCGGGCAAAGCTTTTTCTATCCACCTCCTCCGAACTGGTGCCTCCTATCACCACCTCAGTAAGGCGGCAGTGCCTTCTCCGCTTCCCGCAGGCTCTCACGCCTCAGTCCTTGTACCCTTCTGCTGTGGCTCCGCAGCCGCGCTGCCCGCAGGTCCCCATGGCCTCGCTGCGCAGCCCGTCCCGCCTTGCTGCTCCGGGGACCGTGTGTTCCGTGCGGCTCCACATGTGTGCAAGGCCACCTGTCTGTGTACTTGGATGGTGTCACCAAAGCGGTCACCGAGGAACGGTGGGTGCGGGACCCGAGGGACCCAGGCTGCGCTCCGTTGCCGGTCAGCGAATTGAGCGGCTCATGGTGGGGCCCCGGTGCCTGCTCTTGGTGGAGGCGGCCAGACGGAGGTCCCCAGCCCATTCCATGCGGGGCACAAGGGACGGAGGCAGGAGGAGGCCAGAGTGACCAAGGCCTGCTCCTCTCCCACAGTCCCAGGGTTAGCAAGGTGGCGCAGGGCACTGCTCTGGGCGTCAAGGGCTTTCCACCCGGGCTTTTTTGTTCTCTTATTTCTGTGGTTGTTTTTTTTTTTTTGTTTTTGTTTTTGTTTTTGTGGTTTTTTTTTGTTTGTTTGTTTGTTTGGGTTTTTTTTGGGTTTTTTTTGTGTTTGTCTGATTGTTTTTATTTAAATTTGTTTGCTTTTTCAGACAATGCCGTGCTCGCTTCAAGCTGCGGCAATGAAGGGCATTTATGCACCCGGTCCTGCACACACGGCTGCCGCGGCCGGAGAAGGGCTGCTGAGTCCTCTGCAGTGGCCGAGGTCTGTGCCCTGAGCTGAGTCCGGGTGGGCAGTGGAGCCCGGGGTCTCCGGGGCAGCACAAACCCCTCGGTCCTCTACCACCGTCTCAGAAAAATACGGAAAATCACTGCTTTTGGCACCGCGCTCGCGGGGCCCCGGGTGACGCCACTGTGTGAGAACCAATGGGAAGACGGAGCAGGGGCGGCCCCCACGACCCCCGCGCCTCACTCCGCGCCCCGTTCCACTTCGGAGCGCACCCCGCCGGCACAGTGCCCCGCGCCAGGCTGAGCCAGGTAAGGGAGGCTCGGCTCGGCGGCCTCCCTCGGACCCCAGCCCGGGCTTAGGCAGTAGTGCCGGGCTGAGTTAAAGCTGTTCTGCGCGCTTCACCCCGCTTCCAAGCACCCCTGAAGGCGATCTGGGATGCGGGAGTGTCTGTATTTAATATGCCATCCCAGGCCTGAAATTTTTAGTGGCTATCTGTAATTTCGTTCGTGAGGGAAAAAATACACTTGCTATTAATTTGCTCAATACTTTCCCGTTGCGTGTGACCTTGCCAGCACTGGCTCTGAAGTCAGGCGCTATTTTCGCTTGAGTCAGAAGCCCGGGGGCAGAGCAGCTTCAGGGAAGGCGGGAGGTGACGGTACGGCGGGCTGGCGGCCCTCCTGTCGAGGGCTCCCCGGGACGGTGCACGGCACAGCCCGTGGGAGCAGAGGGAAGCGTCGGGCCGGGCGGCTCGGAGAAGCAGCGCAGCCCTGGGGATGCGTCGCGGGGGTTTGGGTACCACCCGGCTGTCCTGGAACTGTGCTGCGGCACCGGGACGAGCCATCGCCCCAAGCACCCAGAGCCCGGCTCTGATGACCTTTCGGGGCCAGGGCCGCGATGCGCCGCGGGATAGGCATTTCCCCGTGGGGTGCGTCGACCTGGGCATGTCCTCCTTGCCCTGCGCTAGAAACAAAGAGGCTGAGGAGAAGGGGGCTCCGAGCCGCAGGCATGCGGTGGCAGTTGGTGCACCTGTCAGCGCGGCGAGAGCGGCTCCGCCTGACCTTTATGAGCAGGGCAGAGCTGGGCCAGCCCGCGGCAGCGGGGACGAGGGAGACGGGACGGAGACACTCTGGGGCAGACAGGGAGACCGAGAGAAAGTAAGCTCGCCCCCGGACTGTCACGCCTGGTGCTGAGACACGTCCCCGCCGCCCGGGCCCCGGGGACGCCTCTGCCTCAGCCTGGCCACCCACCTCCACCATCCCTCGGAGAAGAACAGCTGGTGCCTGCTGCCGAGAGAAGATGAAAAGCTCTCCCAGGGAAGCGTGGGTACTTTTAATTACAAATATGAAGCACTCAGGGCCAGGCGACCCCAATTCTAGGAGAGGGGAGGCAGACCCGCGTCCGTTCCCGCGCTCCGCCATGCTCTGCTCGGCACCCCGGAGCTCTCAGGCTGCCTCGATGGGGAGACCGGCTTAGCCCCGTATTCGGTAACGCCCGACTCTTGAATTTCGTTTATTCCTCTACTTATCTTACACTCTGAAAGATGCTTCCACCCCAGGTGGTTTGTAAAAAAAAAAAACACCAAACCACCCTTCTCGTTGCAATTTCCAGGCAGCTCCCTCAACCCACGTCTAAACCAAACAAGAACAGATCTCCCCAAATAAAGCAACTCCAGACTCACTGCTAAGAATTGTAACCGTGATGGGTTTTCTTTTCTGTTTATAATTGCGCCCGAATTACAGGTATCACAGCGAAATGTTAGGCGGTCAGTGCACCACACACAAACTTTTTTTCCGTGTGTTTTGCGCCAAAATCTGCTGCACCAGCAATATTCAGGCGTTCAGGGCTATGGCTGCAGTGCGCCACGGAGTTCCTGGCCCGGGCGGGGAGCGTCCTCGCTGCAGTCCCATCGCGTGCTCCGAGGCCACGGCAGAGGCTTTCCCCCATCCCGCTGCTCGGAGAGCCGGTGTCTAAGGCACTGGAGCCAGAGGAAAGCCCCCCTTTCTTCAGCAAGTTCATTCGGGGGGAGGTACAGGAAAGGGAAGGTATTCTTTTTGGGGAGCTCAGGCAAACTGTGGAAAAGTCCCCTCCAGACCTGTCCCGAAAAGGGAGGGGAGCAGGACAAAAGAGATTTGCAAATAACGCGATCGGCTTCTTCGTACGGCGTGTTCTCTCGGGACACTCCGCTGCCCTCCTACTGACCTGCCGCTCTCAGGGGCCGCGGGCACACACCATCCGGCCCGCGGGCTGCCCGGCTCCACCGCGGCTCCCCCTGAGCTCAACTTTCCACTGCGGCCGGGTCTTGCAGCCGCACAGCGACGGGATCTCCGAGCAGATGTGATTCCTAGCAGGGGCTTAGTGCTGCTCTTCGAGTCTCCTGGACCATAGCTGTGACCTTTCCTTTGCTGTTATTCGTTTGCTTGTTTATTTTTTTAAGCCTTCCAGGAACGCTGCTATTTTTTTTTTTTTCAAACTCTCACAAAAAAATCCTATCAAGGCTTATTGTGTCAGAGCCATGCCTAATTGGGGGGGAATCAGTTCACAGTGTTCACAGATTCCCTCCACAGGATGGCCCAGGGTTGATCTTATAAAGAGCATCCAAGAAATTTTGCAAGCAGTGGAATGGGCTGAAGGGATGCCTAGATGTACATCCCATGAAGATGCCACATACTAATTGTAAAGTCTCATACTGAGGGAAGCAGCCTTGTTTTGAGGCAGGGAAATGAGTCTCAAACAAAGTGATTACCCGAACTCACACTAAACCACAGTATGTGCTCTCTACTAGCAGCTGGGAAAGAGCCCAGGAGTCCTGCAGGTCTCTGCCCTTCCCTCCAGTGAGCAGCTCAGCAGTCTCAGCCACCTGCCCAGGTGAGCGACTCAGCCAGTTTCAGGAGAAGGTACCTTATCTACTGACAGACACAGGGGCACCAGTGACTGGAATTCTCTAGGTCCTGAGCTTCCTCAGCTTTCCCTGGAGTCTGAGAAACCTGCAACAGCTCACACAGAAATCAGCCCACTGTGATTTAGACTGCTGAGAAACCTTGGTGAAGTGCACCCAAGTGTCCAAATTGCACGGCCAACAGTCTTGCCCAGACACAGTAACAGACCTCTGCCCAGTAACCACCCTCAGCTTTTAGGGATCATCCACTCTTGAAACCTCATCAGGACACACTACAGCCAGGGCACAAGGGAAAGTCACCAAGAAAGTCCAAAAAGGAGAAGTGTCTGAATGACATCATTAAGAAGTTCACTATCAAAGTAGGAGCAGTGTGACTTTGTCATCACTGGTGGCTTAAAGGTCAGAAGGACAAAAAGAGGCAGTAAACTGAACAGCAACAACAATAACAGCAGTGAATCACAGAATCACAGAATGGTTTGAGTTGGAAAAGACCTTAAAAATCACCCAGTTTCAACCCTTCTGTCATGGGCAGGGACAACTTCCACTAGAGGAGGTTGCTCAAAGCCCCATCCAGCCTGATCTTGAACACTTCCAGGGATTGGGCACTCACAGCTTCTCTGGGCAACCTGTTCCAATGCCTCGCCAGGCTCACAGTGAAGAATTTCTTCCTAATGTTTAATCTAAACCTGCCTTCTTTCAGTTTAAAGCCAGTCTCCCTTGTTCTATCACTGCATATTCTTGTAAAAAAGTCCCCCTCCATCTTTCCTGTAAGTCCCCTTTAGGTGCTGGAGCTCCTATAATGAAACAAATGCAGAACCTCCACAGCCATTGCAGTCTGTGAGACACACAGCCTGTGGCTATGCTGATGCTGGGATGAGGTGGGAGGACAGTCAGACAAACCTTCCCCAAGTTTAAAATGACAGTCCAGTCAGCTGAGCCCCAGGGCCACCTGTGTCCTCCCTGCTGCTCAGATTTATAGAGTGTAACATTTTAATAAAAAACACACACACCTCTCCACTTTGGTGCATTAAGAGATTTCTAGCAAAACACAGTAATGTTGCTATAAATTTCCCTCCCAGCACCCTCACAAGTAATAACTCAAGCCCCAGCATTTTGCATTTAATGTTTATTTTGATGGCTGCATTCCAGAAAGAAAAGGGAAAAAAGAGGCAAAAACTACTCAGCCATTCTCCCCATTACTATTAGCCTGATGTTTTCAATAAAACTTAGTGCAAACTGGGATACAAACACTTGGAAAAAGAAAGGAGGAAAATAAGCACACTTGGGCAAAGTTCTCCTAGACAACTGTCAAGGCCTGGGTTCAAATCCTGGCTTAAATTACAGACACCCTGCCATGGGTTCTCATTATGTCCTCCTCCGCTGGCATGCTTGAACAGCACCCCAGGAAGCTGTACCTTATGTTAAGCAAGACTCAGTGGTAGGATGCTCTGAAGGACTGAGACATATGGAGGCTCAAGGTTGAAATGGCCAAGTCTGGAAGCTAAAGACTGAGGCTTCTTGGCCAAATAATGCAGGGCAGAATACTCGGAGCACTGCCAGTCATGTCTGAAGTATGTGGCAGAGCTATTTAAAGCTTTCAAAACACCTGCTTCTCTGTGAAGCCACCAGTCCTTCACGTGCACCAGCATTAAGCCCACATTTGCCACTGAAGAAGGACAAAACCTTGCAGACAGATGGCAGGACACCCAGACAAGCCATGGGCATTGCCTTGATGATCCCTGACTCTGTTGAGCTTAAATCCTCATTCAGCAGTGAATATTTACCCAGATGCAGTTTAAACTTCTGATTACTTGCACAGAAGTAGTAACCCTTCAATTCGACCTGACTCTGATGTGGTTTACAAAAATGTGCTGAGAGCAGCAGCACTACGTAACCAGGTGACTTACTAATGAGGGATGTTGCTCAGGCCCACAGTGAACACGTGTGTGTGAAGCATGCATGTGGAGAACTGCGCATACAGAGCATGTGAAACCCATCTTTATGCATCAGACCAGGAAAAGCCAATTGATTTAAGGAATTACTAGATTTAAACCTTGCAGAAGCTTTTGAGTTTCCCATCCTCCAAGGCACAGTTCACCTTGCATTCCCTGTCCAGAAGCCCAGGCACATGCTGGTGTGGCTGCGTCTCTGCCTTGGTGTGCATTCATCCAGTTGTGTCCAGACCTGAATTTTCCAGATTTCCTTCTATCCTCAGATCACTCTAGACCCAAATAGATTCAGAGACTGACCATATTGCTACCATGATGTTTCACTGAATCATCAGTGCCTACCCACACTCTTTTAGGACAAATTCCATTGGTTCATGAAGGCTCAAGCAGCTCAGCCAGAGTTCCCTTTTTCATGGGGTTTCTCTGGTCTCTGAATATTTTTGTATGGTATTCACTTCTCCCCACTTTTCCGTAGTGAAATCAGAAATATTCACTGCCCTGGGTCAAGGGCACTGAATCCATTGAACAGTTCTGCTATGGTGGCACAGGAACAATTTCAATCCCTTCTTGCAGTCAGGCCAACCTCACTCTTGAGTTCTCATGCAACACTGAGGTTTCTGTGGACAAAATAACTCTCTATTGTTTGGCTTAAGACATTAAGTTTATTGGGCAAGCAGTATCTAATAAATTAGATATTATGGTCATGACTTACATATGACGAGGGATCTATCATCTCACACTGATTGATATATTTTGACATAAATGATAGATTTTTAAGTGTTCACAATACCCAGCTTCTCCTAAGAGGAATTCTGTGCTGTCTGTGACTCTGAAATGTCCATACCATTTGAGTGAACCTCTGCCTTGAATTCTGTCATATCAAGCCATAAAAGCAAAAAAAATCCCAAATCACAGAGGGCCAAAATGTATTACTCAGGCCCATGGTGTCTTCCAGTGGGCCTCTGTTTTTTTTCAGTGGTATGAAATGAGCATCAGGACTTGGTCCTGAGCACACTGACCAGAGTGAAGGTGTCACTGCCAGTAAAGTCAATAAGGCTTTCTGATCTCCCTTTTCCAGCTAATGTGATTATTTCTATTTGAATTATTCGTAGTTACATGCCACATGTGTGCAAGGCACGTGTGAACTCTAGTCTACTTTACTGAAAACAATACATTCATGGCAATGGTGAGTTGCCCATCAGCAAACTCTCTGCTGACAGGAATGGGAACAGCTTTAAGCTGCTTGCCAGTGATTGTCAAAACCACATTTTCAGGCAGAACATGACTAGAAAATGTCAGATTTTTCCTTATTTAAAGTTGTTTGTTCTGTTGGCTTCAGTGCTGACGA
Organism: Lophotriccus pileatus; assembly: GCA_035583135.1. Classification (NCBI taxonomy): domain Eukaryota; kingdom Metazoa; phylum Chordata; class Aves; order Passeriformes; family Tyrannidae; genus Lophotriccus; species Lophotriccus pileatus. The sequence goes on from JAWWES010000168.1 coordinate 21,857,462, forward strand.
GTGGTTTCAATGAGGATAGCACTAGTTTTACACCTAGAAGCTGGTCCTTTGCTTCCTTTTCACTGTCCTTTTGAACAGAAATTGAATTGAGCAGACTACAACTCTGTAGGACAAGACTGTTAAATATGTTGGCAAAACAGCATCAGTCAAACATGTCCTTCTGTTACCTGGAGAACATCTGCTTAGTGAACAGTATTTGTGACTCTTTGACTCTTTTTAAGAAACACATCAGGCTGTGATCCTACAAGTCTGAAATATGAACCTGCTGTTACTAGAGGGCTTGAGACACATCTTTTTACCTGTTATATTTTCCCATCTTCCTTCCCAGCAGAATTCTCTAAAGCAGGTTTAGTGTATTGAATACTCAGGCTGGTTTTATACCTCACAGAAACTGGCATGGTTCTGGTGACATCATGGTGATTCACACAAGGCATTTGATGCCCCAATATTAAAAAAAAAAAAAAAAGGAGAAATATAATGATGCTTAAAAAGAATAATGCTGTTCAGAAGCAGGGGACTGCTTGGGTTTGGGTTGGTTGTGTTCCAACAGTCAGAATCAGCAAAACTTTCAGCCAGCCTGGACAAGAGGAGAGAGTCCAGGGATGTGTCCATCTGATATCTTTTTTTTTTTTTTAATACAACACATGACACTGAAAAACATTGGAAGAAGTATAGTAGTTCCTCTTCAAGGCCTCAAGCAGCATGAAGGAAATATACGCAATATATGCACTAAAAAAACCTTAAATTGACCCAGTGGACTGATAGCTAGTTCCAAGAAACTCAGCATTTTTTTTTTTACTAGGTTAATATTCTTTTTATAAGGAAAATGGGAATAACAGTTCACTCTGGATGACCGGCATAATTTACTTCAACTGCATCAGCACTCTTACAGGTCAAATTTGAGGCAGTTCTTCAGTGATATTTCTGGGAGGGCAATGGAGTTGTGTGATGCCATTCAAACAAAACAGAAAGCTGAAATATGATTTTTTTTTTTAGGTTCCTTGGGGGACAAGAAGAGATTTGTTTTAAAAACCTTCAGTCACCTTAAATCCATAAATTTATTTTGCCTTGGGACAAGCAGCAAGGATGAGATCACTGAACTGTGCAGACAAAGAGAGACCTCACAGATACCACAGAAACAAGAGTCTGGTTACTTCCATGGCTGAGGATGAAATGGAGCTCCACCCATTGCCTTGTGTCCAGTTCTTCCTCTCCAGGGGCATAATTTCTGTGTTACCCTGGGTGCAAGCCTGGCAGGCTGAGCCAGTGCCCTGGCTTTGGCAACTGCCCAGAAAACCTGTTCAGAGAGACAGTGGGGAGGTGGTGTCCTCTTGGATGCTTGACCCTGACCTCTGTTTCATACCTGCATGTGCCAAGCTGCCAAGCACTGTCTTGGTTTGCTATTAGAAGCTAGTTTAAGTTTGCCAAGATGATCCTTCTGGACTGCCCTCCTTTGAAATCCCTAAATAACTATAGCAGGAAAAGAAAAGTGGTGTGGTTATGACTGGGTCTGCAAGATTATGTCCTTGTCCTTTTTGCTGCAAATATGGTCATGGGGAACTGAATTTATTTGGAAACTAAATTAATCCACTGGAGGAACAAACCTCCAGTCAGGCTCGGTGCAGTGATGTTGCTATTCAGGTCTGCTGATGACACACCTCTTGCACGGTATCCTTACAGAAGCAGAGGCCAATTCATGGTCATTGTACTGATATTCCAATCTCTTTAGAGATTCCTCTGGTAAGAATATGAAGAACCACAGAGAGTAGAGTGGCCTCCCTGAAGCTGTGGCTGCTCAAAGTATTAAACTGGTGACCCATAAAGAGATGTCTGAGCTTGAAGGGTGAAAGAATATGCAACAGTTGTCAAAAATACTAATTTCTTCAGCCCACCGTTCCAGAAAAAGTTCACATACATATGTGTTCAATTAGTACAGGCACGTAGGCTTTAAACTTTGTTTTCCTACCTGCTAAAAAGAGAAATATATATATTTTTTGGAGCTGTCCTGGAAGAATACATCCAGGTCTGTGAGGGAAGTTGAGTTTTGGGAACTGTCTCCTTCTCTTAGTCATATGAAACTCCAGCATTTCAAGCATTTGGGTGAAGGAGTTTTCAAAGGGAAATCTCCCTAACCTCTTGAGACTGCATTATGTTGGCTCATACAATCTAGATAGCAACTTGTCCCAATTTCTGTGTGCCTGGGCCCAATCTGGCCTGTGCTAACGTCAATAAAGTTTTTGCTGTTCAACTTGTTGGCAGCAGGATTAGGCTTTCTGTTTGTATTACTTCTTTATCTGTGATTTAGATTTTCTGCCAAGGCTTTTAAATATTGATGTCAACTGATGATAAGGAAAGCAAGAGGAGACGGAGAGATGATATTTTTTTACTTGAAATACCATATATTGCGCATTTAAGCATCTTACCAGTTGTGTTTGGTTCTTTATGCAAATGCCTACCTTTCCAGATTACAATAACTCACCAAAGTTATTCTGTACTTCACCTTCACATAACAACTCTTAAACGTACTTGCACATCTTAAGCACTTTGAGTATGTTGCAAATCATTTAAGAGCCAAGAGCAGGAAAACCCATGAGTGGTTCTTCAAAAACTGGGTAAAGAAGAGTCTAAAGTTAAAGTTAACTTTTTTCTCTCTCTCTCTGCCTCATATGGGCCGTAAACCAATATCCTCTGTTTTCCAGAAGCAGCAGGAACAGTGACTAGTGGCATAAACATGCAAATATTAAAATTTGAGCTCATTCAACCATAACTGACTGAAAAGAAAACGAAGTGAGAACAAAAAGCTTAGTTACACAGATAAGAAACAAATGATATCTTTCCTGAACACATAAGGGTACATTTCTGTCTTGCTGATTAGAAATCCTCAGGAGATTCAGGTTTCAAGTGGAGTTAAAAGCTTTATGATTTGTTTAGCCAATACATGTAAACTCAAATGCTATTTTTGACCAGGAGCGTATCCTTGGTGCAGGGAGCATTTGCAAACAGACAGTGACACTGCCCCCTCTATGCTGCTGCCCAGCTTGTACATGAACATTTTTTCTGTGCCATGCTGGGAGGTAGTTGCTGGAAAAGCAGCTTGGGAGGGGTGATTGTGGGGCTGGGATTTCTGCACATTATGGTCAAAGACCGGGATGGCCAAGAGCTCTGGCAGGCACTGAAGGACACTGTGTCCCGGCTGGGGCAGCTGAGTAACACCCTGCCCTATGCAGCAGAAAAAGGAAGACTGAGTGCCTGAGGATTGCCCCTGGCTCCCAGTCCTTCCTTCCTCCTGAGCAGGAAAACTTCATGGCCAGTTTTAGACTGGAGCCTTAACACAGCCCAGCTCCCCAAATCTTGGAAAGACAGATGCTCTTATATAAAAAAAAAAAATCAAAGGAAAAATGCAATTTTCTCTAACAAAGTAACAAACTTATAGGCACAGGAATTTCTTGTAGGTTTGAATCATTGCTGCAAAATATTACTGTGAAAGTATCCTCACTATGTCCCTTCTCTAGCATGGATGGTTGGGCAGAACTGCTCCCAGTTGCTCAGACTGGGCTCTCATTTACACACAGGTAAATAAATCTAGGGCAAATCTGTAAGACTTCGAGAATAAACAGTGCAAAGTCTGGGACTGAAAGATGATTCAGAAAGGTATAGACAGAGTAGTCTGATACTGGTCGTGGACTAAAAGTGCAATAGTTAAGGCAAACATGAAGGACAAAAGTATTTTGCCAATACAGTTTCACAGGAATGGGTCTTGTGAGAGAAACTGCTTGTCCTTTTCAAACAGGAATACAGTCTGCTTGGTAAAGTCAACTTACATTAAATCTGCCTACTCATATTTCTTCAGGATGCCTGTCTTAATACTACCAGATTAAAATGGAGCTTTACAAAGTGAAAGCAAATTTCTTCATGGATTGTAATGAAAATACTACCTGTGTGACACCAGCAGTAACACTGCATATTTCTGGGAGCAGAGATTGTAAGACACTTTGTAAGGCTGCTACTCAAATGTTGCACACAGTTCTGCTCTCCTCTGGATGGACAAGTGGTGGAGGAAGTTGAAAAGATTTTTGGCAAGGTAATCAAATAAATTATATGGCAGGAGGCTGTATAGAGCATGATTCAGTCATGTTATAGGGGAGAAATGGTTGGGAAATCACTGACTGTGCACACGTGCAAATAGAAATATCCACGTACATGGGACCTCTCCACCCTGCAAACAAAAATGTTTTGTGAGATGCAATGGCTAGATGATGGAGTCAAACAAATTCACCCTTGGAGCAAAGTATAATTCCATTGTCACTAAAGGCACTTCTGCTTGTCGTGGGGGCAGAGTAGTTTCTTGGCGCTTTGCAGTTTTAAGCTTGGGCAGCTTTCAGAAAGACACGCTTTAACCCAGCTTCTGGGAAAAACCTGTGTAATACAGGGAGTGAACAAGATGATCACAGCAACTCCCTCTGGTCTGGGAGCCTGGGAATAGAAGGGTGGAGGTGCTTTGCTTTTGCAGTGGCATGTGGTGATATGAAAGCTCTTGGTCATTTAGGTATTTTGGGGTCTTTATTTTATAGGCAGGGATAATGTCTAAATACACATTATTTTTTTAACACCGCCACCCCCTCTCGTGCTTTGTAGAGTCCCAAGCTACAGTTGCAGAGCTGTGGTCAGGATAAAAGCCGACAGCCCAATCATAAATCAGCCAGAACCGAGTTCCTTAACCTCTCATATTAACCTCTTGCATTGACTTGAGTTAGGTGCTACGCTCTGCTGCTATAAATCATCCTCCAGTGAATTTATGAGCCTCAGCACAATAAAGGAGTTTTTCTTTGTCCCCCCCACCCTCCCCCCCCACGCTTTTCCCTTAGTGCATTTTAGAAATTACGCAGGAAAGGCCTAATGACTGGGATCTGTGAATATTGCTAACTCCCCTTCCCCACCAAAGGGATCTGGCAGGAAAATGTGGGGGTTGGGAGTGGGGGGAGAGAGACTCTTAATTTCATTTATTGGTGACATGATCAGGAAAGCCTGTTCTAAAAAAACTAAGAAACTGTTAGCTGCCCCTTGGAATAGGAAAAAACCCCAAACCCTAGTAATGAAACCCATTTGGGTGTTAAAATAACAATCTATTCACTCAGACGCAGTCATCACCCTGCTTCCTCCTCTCCTCAAAGCACTCAGTGCATAATGCTTTGCCCAGTGGACTCAGAGTGCTCTGCTCAGGTCACCCTGCACACTCTCCAGGGGCAAAAACACTTTGCTGGGCTCAGCCCCCTCTGTCTTCCTAGACAACCTGTGGCAGCATGAGGAGAAACCTTGGAAGACTCCTTTCCTCTCTGCATCTGTCCAGTAAGGCTGTGGCACTGAAATGAGAGCCAGCAAAAATCCGTGGCCTGCCAGAGTGCAGGTGTGCCTTTCTGCTCCCAGGCACTTGGGGAGAGGACCCCAGGCTGGGGTGGGCATGCAGGTGAGACGGCTCTTCAGTTTTTTGGTGCTGTTGGGAGGGAGGAGATAGTTTTGCATAGACATCAAACATCATGGATGCCTTTTGGTGTGAGTCGGAGTCTGCCAAATCCTTCCTTCCTGCCATTACTCTGTAATGCTCTAGTTTGCAATTTGCTGCTCTCCATCTCAGAGCTGGCTGCATTTCTTTGTTATTCAGAGGTTTACAAGTATTCTGACATGTTTTTGCAGTGATAAAGTATGTGACTCTCATCTGAATCCTGGTACCTTTCAGCCTGTCTGTCTGCATGCTGCTGGTGACTGCTGCATCTGACCCAAGACCTAAGGAGTTTGATGTCATCACCGCTGAGGTTGCTCCTACCTCTAGCTCTGACACTGTAAGGCAATTAATGCCAGTGAACTTCACATTGCAGGGATGACCTAGACCTGCTTGGCCTTGCGAACCTAAGCTCTCTGACCCCCTGGCTAAAGGCAGCACACTGTGCCCACTAAAACTTTTGGGGGCTTCTGCACCCCGATATTTTGATGCCTGATGTGAGAGCTGCTCTCCTATGCAGGAATACTGTTGGGGTTGTGAGGGCTAGAGGCATAGCCTCGCTGCTTCCAAGCCAGCACCTCTGGGCCCCGCACCATGAATCTGAGGTACTTCAGCTAACTCTGACAGAGCTATCTTGGAAGCAAAGCACAGACATCAGCATGTCCTGCTACCTTCCTGAATTATCCACTTTTCTGTGGAAAATCAGAAAATTAATAAAAAATGAGCATCCTTCTCTCCTACTTGCGGTACACTCAATTTCAGCGGCTCTTTCAAAGATAAAATGGGCATTTCAATTTAACATAACTGGATTTTCAGAAATCTTTATCTTTTTCCCAAGGAGGTGATTTTATTCCATTATTTACATTTATAAGTATATCTGATGCTCCCTAAAATCACAGTGACTTTGCTGAGGTGCAGGGACATGTCTGGGCTCTCCTGTCCATGGGATGGCAGGGAGCAGTGGCTGCTCCCTGGAGCTTGGAATGGTTTGGGGGATCGGTGTGGCACTCCTTATGGAGAGGCACGATCCTGAGGGCTCTGTTTCCTCACTGGGAGAGCAGCGCAGCTGTTCCACGGCAAACCAGGCAAGGGAGAGAAGCAAACATTCAGCAAGGAAAAAGTTAAAAAGAACAGGTTTCCTGGTTACATGCAAGGTGGGGGCAAGGACCTGCATATTTTTGTGCTGGGTTTTATTTTCACAGTGAGAGAAGAAAACTGAATAGGGTTTAGCTGAAAGTTTTTCTCATGCTTTGTGTTTCACCTTCCGTGGTCCCTGCTCCCGTTTCTGCGTCTGCCTGTGAACTTGTTGCTTCTCACGTACCCCGCACTTCCCCAGAGCACCCCCAGCATGCACCCTCTCATCTTGCACTGGGACATGCAGAACAACCAAGCTGTGCCCCAGCCCCTCAGCCCGACTAGCTCCCATGCCTGTGCGGAGCTTTTCAGGCTATGGTGGGCCCTGCTGAAGCCAGCAGTAGGGCTGCAGCTTGTGAGGGTGAAGAAATGCTCCCATTCTCCTATTATATGGTAGTCTCAGTTTATTTTATCCTCCTCGACTGCTGTGGAGCATCTTGCATCTCAAAAGCTGGGGTGAGCCCAGGGCCATCTATGTGTTGTCCAGCCCTGGGCTCCTCCCTGTGGGTGCCATCAGTCAGCCTTTCCCGGCCACCCTCTTGAGCCCCACATGGCCGGGCTGCCTCCCCAGCCCCTGCTCAGGTCCCCACAGAGCCCACTGTGGCAGGGGCACCCCTGCTCTCTCTGCCCTGGCAGTGGGGGAAATTGCATTGAAAAAAAAGGGAAAACAACAAAAGGCCAGACCCCACCAGTTGGATCATTCGTGGGGATATTTCTAGTTCCCCGTTTGTTTACCTTATAGAAAAGTTAATTGGCTCCTTTTGATCTTACAGTGAAAACCACAAAGGAAATTTTGTTAGAGTAGGAGCAAACTGAAGCCTGTGAGTTCCTCCGATATTCATTAAAGCAATTCTGCTTGAGTCTTAATTTAAGAAAACATTAAATTCCCCCCCCTCGCTTATTATTAAAAGCCCACTACGTCCCTAGGCTAAAGCACTCGTTCCACAAATAACGTTCCTGACAGCTGCCAACTTGGTGCAGTTTATAACCTGCCTTTGGAATATATATATATGCATGTACACGGTAATATAGAAAGAGCTGTGTCTATAGTGGTGTCGTCTTTAAAAATTTCCAAATAGCCTGTTCAAGATCATTAGAAAGCTTAAAAGGCTAAAGGAAAATCACTATAAGTTTAGAAAATGCTACTTTATTTTTTTAAATATGAGTTTTCCCAGTGTCCTGAAATTAAAACAATTTTTAATTCTAAGTTTGAGGCAATTAAGCTGAAGCTGTGATGAGAAAATATTTCTTTTTTGAGGTTGATTTAATTAGCAGAGCTATATTAGGAAAGCAAGTAATACAATCTATTTATGGACAGATGTATCTCTTCATAATAATAGACAATAAAAATAAATTAAAGAGAATCACAAGGCAAAAATAGCTGATGCTTTTTCTCAAGTCTCTTCTAGTAATTTCTTGGGGGCAGTAGGCAGCAGATCTCTGCTTCTTGCATTATTTTTGTTTCAAACAAAATGATTCCCTCATCCTTTTTATGAAATCTTTGTCTATTTTTATGAAGATAGTTGAGGGCAAATCCAAGTCATCCATCAGTCATCCTCCTACCCCCCTTGCATTGATAGCTATTGTACAGCAACAAAATGGTTTTAGTGAAAATATGGTTTGTGACAATTGCTGATACAGAGCAAACAAACAAATAAGATCTGATCCCACGCTCTGAGGAAAAAAACCCCATGTTTTAAGCAGATAAAAATCTAAAGGAACAAACACAGAGGAAACTTGTGTGCCATGCACACAAGCCCCGATGGTAAAACAGCATGACTCGGAGGCAGGGAAATAATGGAGAGGGTTCCTGAAGGATTTTCTTCTTCTCATTGTAAAATTTAATTATACCTGCTGCCCATCAATCTTTGTATATGCATACATGGGGACACAGAGACATGTATTTGTAACTCATTGTCTGGACATATGTTGCTGTATAAATGTAAACTATTCTTGGAGCAGAAATAGGTTGAAGACAAAAAATAAATCACCATGTAGGAAAGCCATTGCTGTGTGATTATCAGAGCAGAATAAAGCAGGGAGTCATTCTGGAAAGAGAGCGAATGCGCTGTGCATAATTGCAACATCATGGTCAAGATATTTTATTTTAATTTTAAAAGGCTACATAGTTATTAGCCAAAATGTGACAAGTAATCACTGCTTAAATATGTAACATAATAAATAGAGTTTTATTGCTTTCTTGCTATGTTTTTCAGTGGTAAATGTTAAATCAACAAATGGAACATATCAGCCATTCAAAAATAAATTGCAATATTTGTCCCCCTTTTTTTAACATGCAGTATGATGCTGTCAAAATATAGTTTTAAATAATTTAAACAATAAAAGTGGAGCTAAGTTTTTTTTGTTGTTTTGCTTTGGTTTTTGTTTGTTTGTTTGGTTTTTTTTTTTGGTAGCAGAAACAGACCTTAGAAAACATCCTGTATGATGTTACAATTCTTACAAAAATTTTTATGCTGTGTTTGGCATCTTTAGTTACCTTTTCTAAACTGTGACTATTTCTCTTCTTTAGACAATATAAAGATACTGGTGAACTATTATGTCAAGACAAGGAAATATTTTTGACTGGCAAAGTGAGAAGACATTTTCCGCCCTTTTTTTTTTTTTTTTATGAAGAAATCATAATAAGAACACATAAATTCTGTCTAATAAGAGTTAAACCCCTCTTGAAAACTGTTTGGAGGTCTTCAGATTTATCCTCTCTGAAATATTACTCTAAACAACATATTTTTTCCCTTTTTCCCCAGCAAAGACAAGTTTGTAGAATTATTGAGAAATAATAAAAAAAAATTTTTGGTAATATAAGAAGAAACAAGGAAAATAAAAATTTCTACAGGTTGTTGACTAAAACAAGATAATCCTTGGGAGAGAAGGAGAGAGGGAATGCGAGTGTTGAAAAGCACAATCAGGCAGCAAAATGCAAGTCTCTCTCTTGCCAAATCTAGCTCAGCATTAAAGCAAATAAGTTACTCAGCAAAGAAAGAAAACTTTGGACCCTACCTTTGTCAGCTGAAAAGTAATGGGGAACGTCTTCCAATAGTAGGAATGACCTGCACTGGCTATACGGTACGCCTTACCTTAAAATCTATGCATTTCTAACCAAAACAGCTTGGAGCAATTCACATAAAACAGACCCAAATGTTGCCCATTCCATGTAAAAGATCAGGTTTCTGTCTCAGCTCAGCCTGTGATATCAGACTTGGGCTTTTCTTTTTTTCTTTTTCTTTTTTTTTTTTTTTTTAAATATGTATTCTTATGTTTCCAATCCTCTGACACACTTTTTTCATCTTGGTAAAGTTCACTTTTTTTGGAAAGGGTGTGTGGGAAGGATTTCCAACTTGTCAGGACTCTCTCTTTTCAGTACAATCAAGTTTTCACTTGATCATTTTGAAGGCCAGAATGATTTGCTGTGGTCACTGGCTCCTTATTATTAATATTGTTTCAGATACATAAAGTTTACTGCAAGCTGTAAATATGTCAGGTTTTGCCATGGGGTTTACTAATAAAGAACTCTTAGACGGGGATTATTGATGGGAAAGATAATCTTTTCAATAAGGGTTTCTGCTTTTTTTTGTTTCCCCGGGTGAGCGCAGTGCGGGGGCACTCCCCGCGGGGAATGCCCCGATCTCCTCATGCTCTGCCGCAGGCAGTGCGCCGAGACCGCGCACGGCACTCCCGCTCCTGCCCTCCTCCCAGCCCGATGCGGTTCTGTCTTTCATCGGGACTTTAAATGCTCTATTAATTTTATTAATACCTTTGGTGCTACGGTTTTTCACACGGGTTTGTGACCATAAGGAATTGATTGTCAAGTGACACTTCCAAATTATTTCTGTAGGTGTCACCTTGGGTTAGGAGAGCAGTATTAAACACAGAAAATACTTCTGCTTCTTTCGAAGTATGGCCACACAATTCAGCTAATTAGCTCTTTTTCTAAACAAACAAACAAGAAAGAGGCACATATATTTGAATTTCTTTTCTGCCAGGATTTATCTTCTTTTGAAACATCCTATTATTAAATATGTATATATTTGGTCAAGTCACAATAAGTGTCCAATCAATCATTCTTAATTCACTTTGGTATTTACTGTAATAACAATAAAAAATTTTGGGCTCATCTGGTGTTAATGTGGCTGTCATATGGCTGCCCAGAAAACTTCTATGCACATTTAATTAAGTGCATTATTATGAATTGTGAAAAGAGAAGGGAGAAAGGAAGGGAAGGGAAAGGAAGAGAAGAGAAAGGAAGTAAAGAGAAGTGAGAAGAGAAGAGAAGAGAAGAGAAGAGAAGAGAAGAGAAGAGAAGAGAAGAGAAGAGAAGAGAAGAGAAGAG
>JAWWES010000168.1:21868540-21905511 GCA_035583135.1 Lophotriccus pileatus
GAGAAAGAGAGAGAGAGAAAGAGAAGAGAAGAGAAGAGAAGAGAAGAGAAGAGAAGAGAAGAGAAGAGAAGAGAAGAGAAGAGGACACATGGAATGATGTTTGGTCAGAAGCCTAGAGGTCTTACACAATATGGGGAAGGAGGAGAAATTAATAAGGTTGTATTGTTTCAGCTGTCACTTCAAATCCAAAGCTTAAATTTTCCTGTCATCTATATAAAATCTACCGAGCACAAGAGTCTATAGGTTCTGCAAGTCTATGCTTGGAGAATTTCTTTATACTCATATAAAATACTGACAGAGACTACAAGACAAGGACAGGACTGGTTTTACTCGACATCTTTCCTCTGGTTCCGTGCTGTGGATTATCTGAGAGGTGAGGAAATTTCTAAGCTGAAAGGGCAGGTGGAATCCAATTGTCTCTGTCAGACGAGGAACAGGCTAGAAAATAGGCTGCTTTAGGGTAGGAAGGATTTTAGGGTGCTGGATGGTTGCCCTATGCATATTGAGTGGGAAGGGCTGGGGAGGCCATGGAAGCCCTTGTTGTCTGCTGGTGGGACAGGAGGGGAGTGGAGGGGAGGGGGTGATTCAGGGGACCTTGGTGCACCTGTGTCCTTCAGTGCTTTTTGCTGCCTCTCTCCTCCAACAGTCTGTGCCTTCTCCTTTGTGGGAGACTTATGGTGTTGGTGTGGTGACGGTGTAATGAGGAGAGGCTGCAGCTGATCGCCATGTAGGTGGTGCAGATGAAGTATTCTTTTAGGGGAGAGGCAAGGGTGCCGTGGCAGGCTGGGGCCAGGCAGGGAGCATGGGACAGCAAGTGACTGTGGAAGCCTTAGCACCCCAATATGGACCTGGGCACCAAACATGAGAGCCCTGGGGCATTTCTGCTTAACTAAACAATTCTGTATGTCTTCATTATGCCTCAGTCATGGCCAAACATGAGGAGAGCCCTTGCTCCTTGGTCTGATGCTGCCTGTGGCCTGGAGATACACAGAAGGGGATGCAGCTCCAGCTGGATGCTCAGGGGGTTTTAGATGCAGCTGAGTGGCCGTTTGACACCCCCCACCATCTCCACCAGAGTGGAGGCAGATGAGCAGCAGACGCTGAAAGAGGAGTGGGGTTAGCTGCAGGAGTGGGAGACATGCTGGAGCTTGCTGAGTGGGATAAATTGGCAGGGGCAGGCATGCAGGGGGGACAGCATGGCTGAGCTTGCCTTAATGTAGAGGAGAGTGGGGGGATTGAGCTCTGCAGGCAAAAAATCCCAAACCTCAGCTGTCATCGGGATAAAATAATGAATGTTTGAGACTCAGACTCGGTAAAGCAAGCATGTTCAGGAAAGCCCGTAACCTCATGCTTGCTTTTAAGCCCCACTGGTGTAAAATCAGTGCTATCCTGAGGAATGGTAGATTTAAGCATGTACTTAAGAGTTTCCTGGATTTGTGGCTCAGGATGGAGGCGGCTGGTCAGAGCGGTTGCAAATTGCGGGCGTGGATTTTCTTCGCTTGGTTGTGGCTGCAGAGGAGCAGAGCCGAGCCTTCTCAGAGCCAGCTCTGAGTTTTGATACATAATTGCAAGCAATTCTCATCTAGGCTCAGGAAAGCTGAACAGAGGCCTTGTTTACTTTACCCTTCTTATTTTTCCCCCGAAGGCAAGCAGCCAGGGTTAGGTTTCAGCCTGGTGGTTGCTTGGTCCAATGACGCAAAGGAACAAGGTCTCATTTTCGCTGTGACAGTCTCTGGGTACTACAGCCTGACTCGTAATCTTAATGAAGTCCCTTAACATAAACACTGCTTTTCTAACACACTCCTTAGGGATGTGGAAAAATCCCTCAGCTTCAGCTCAGGAAAAGACTGGGGCAAACAGAGACACACAGTGGGCATAACACATTGGAGAAAAAAGAGCTGACTATTTCCAGCAAGTCTAGGTAGTTGTTTAAATATGATATTTGTCTTGCCCACTCTCTTCCCAGTTGCTTTGTACCATCCTTGCAGGCATCAATGAATTAAACTCATTCACCAGTTTGGCTTCTTTGCGTTGCCCACTTGCTCCTGGTGGTGTTGCCAGTTGCTTTGGTGCTCTGCTGGCACAGTGATCTCACAGAGGTATCAAGTCAGATATGCCTTACACCAAAAGGGCTGTTTTCAGTGAAGTGAAACTGGACTGTCTCTACAAATGGTAAATCACAGAGCAAAGGGATTTCTGTAGGGACCAAAATTCACCCAGCTGAAAAAGTTGGTCAGAATAAACCATAACAAAATATCAAAATAGGACTTTTTAACAGGACTTCTTTTTTTGGTTTGTTTGTGATGGTAGGAAAATTTTAGAAGTGTAAAACTAATGCAGCTTAACAAAAAAAACACAAGTTAAAAACTGAAAGTGTGAGAAAAATAAATTAAATGGCTTCCAATTGCTGTGAGTCGGAGAAAACATTTGGAGCTGGAACAAAACAAAAGACAGGCAATTTTTCTATTGTTCCCTCAAAACTTAGAATTTTAGCTTGAAGTCATCAATTATAATTTAGGCCAAATTTCAGTTTGGCATCTGAATTAAAAAAAAAACAACAAACAAAACCAAAACAACTGTCATTAGTGCAGTGCTAGTACTGAGCTAAATGGTCTGCCCAGACCTACTCAGACCTAGGACTCACCTCTCTGAACAAAATTCATCCTGAAGTTTTAGCATATCAGACTTATTCCTCATGCTAGTGAATAATAATTCTCCCCATGTCAGGTACTGGCATCTGTCAGAACTGCTTTGACTTCTTCTTCTGCACACTGGCTACAGCGAAGCAAGGCTGAATGTCCTTGTTCCACATGTGGAAGTGGAGTATGGGAGTGTAACTGGAGTGCCCTGGCACGATGGAAAGCACTAAAAGTCACATTATTTTCTTGGTCTTGCACATGGCCTTTGTAGAGAATTGGGAGAAGTAGATAGGCTAGAGTGTTCAGTGCAATGTGAGTATCTTTTACAGCCTTCCTGACTGCTCCAGCTTAGTCCATCTGGCAAAATTAGGAATAGTCTAGGTTAAAATAAGCTTTGTTCTTTGGGGATGAAAAGCAAAATAAAAAATGGTGGGGACTACTACCAGTACAAGCCCTCAAGTCTAAGAATTATAAATTCCTTGCTTAACTGCATCCCTCTGTCCACCTCACCTGCCTCTAACAATAGTCGCTATGGAGCCAGGATCCTGATGACAGTGCAGGGACCAGCACCCCCAGCAGCAAGCCACTCCCTCCTGAGCCATGGCTCACAGGCTTTGGGCCACATACTTCAGGTGGGGTGAGTCCCTGCCAATGTGACTGAAAGGAAGGGATGTAAAGACAACTGAGCAAATAAGAGGAGGGTGAAATCTTGAATCTGAAAGGACTGATCAGCAAAGAATATATTTGTCTGCCCAGCAGGTAATGTGACCGGTAAAGGCTGCAGTTTGTGTTCGTAAGTTCATGTGTTGTTTCCAACCTGAACAAACTGTCTCTTCAGAGGACATCTCCAGTGTTGCAGTGATGGAGCTCCATTTTTCATGACTGATGCATTTCACTCCTCCAGGGACAGACTTGTGAAATTCATCTTTTGGCCAGAATCCACATGAAATTGGTGTGTTTTCCCCTTGAGAAGGCCCCTGAAACTGATAGCCATCACCCAAAAAGGCCATGAAATCCTTGAGCTTTCTGTAGCACTTCAGCCTTTCCCCTCTGAGTGATCAGAGGGAGCCTGCTGCATGTCCTCGTGTGCTTTGCAGCCTGCCTTAGCAGAACTGGCAGGCAGGATCTGAGGGGGAGGCCATCCTGAAATGGGCCATCCCAAGCTGTGCACAGTGCTGTCAGAGAGGAGCAGTGCTGCCTTATGGAAACAGGCACTGCCTCTTCTCTGTGCAGAGCACCTGCTCTCCACACTCTGCTCCCTGGGGAAAAATGAAGATTGTCATTGGCAGAGCACCTCTTCTGCAGCAGCGTTAGATCAATTCAAGACAGCTAAGGATATGAAATCTACTTAATAATCTTGTTTGGAAAAGTTCTCATTAGATTTTATTTGATTTTCTTTTTTTTTAATTTCAAAGTAAGTATTTTGAAAATAACATGATCAAGTACCTAAAGTACCCAGCTGAAATTAAAACCCAAAGCTAAGGGAAAATAACCATTATCAAGGTCTTGCTTTAACTTCTGATGCTCTAACAGATGTTTCAGGTGGTTCCTTTTGCTGCCATACATTAAAGGGACACTAAAGAAATGCATTATCATGATAATTAATAACGATTCTTTTGTGGCTGAGACATTAGACTCTTTGCTTTGGGGCCTGAGACAATTTCCTTATCTGAAAATCTGAGCCTTATATCTGAAATGTCACCTACCACACCTCCTGAAGTCATTTTTGGAGGCAGGACAAGAGGGTGCCAGGATTCAGACTGCTCTGAGATAGCAATTCCTACATTCCTATGAAAACATTAAAATATAAAATTGAGACATATTATAGTGAAAATAGGAATGTTGTCTTGCCACAGACAACTTCCCTCATTAAAACCAAATAAAATAAACACATTCTGACCAGCTCGAACTTTGTGCTTCTAGTACATTTGGCAAAATAATTATTAATTACCTATTATTGAAATAATAAGATCAGATAATTGTTGAAGCAAATTAATGGACAAGGATGCAGTGTACTACTGCAAAGCTCAATGAATCTGCAGTCTATCATCCTGCTGTTCAAATGCCCTCAACTGAAGCAGGAATTAAATGTGTCATGGAAAGCAGATGGCTGAGGGAACACCGTGCAGGGCTGCCTCTGCTTCTCCATGGCTCTCAGCAGAGAGGGCTCTGACGTGCTGCCAGGCTTCAGAAGCCACGTCAGCATCTTCTGTGTGTGGTGCAGATCCGGGGCAAAACTGTCACCTGCAGAGATGAAGGCTCTAAGCTCTCTGTGCTCAGCATGGGGCCTAAGAACACAGGCACAGGGACGGCAACCAAGGAAGAGCCTGGGACCAAGGGGGATGGGAAGAGCAGCCAGCAGACCATCCCTAGAGGGGATACGTTGGTGGAAAGCAAAGCTCATAAGTGCAATAAGGAATGTGAATGGGAGCAGGAAGGAAGGCTGGGGAATGAGGTACAGAGCAGAAGGGGAAAAATTTAATTGCAATTCAGGTGCAGTTTTGATTTCTGTGCCTTTTGTCCTTATGAACGTTTCTTAATAAATTCAGGGGACATTAATTATCTGTCTTGCAAAATTCCAAAGATCTGATCTTGAATTTCTCCTGCAGTGAAAGTCCTCGAGCTGACACTCAGTGCCTCCCAGAGGCAACGATAAACATCAGAGTGAAGTGGGGTGCCAGTCTTTGGCTTTTCCCAGGGTTGTGAGCTGCTTCTACTTGTTTTCCTGGTTTCTGACTGTAGAAATCCTTGTGCTAGATCTGATGAACTAGCTGGATGAGCAAACTGGGTGGTGGCTGGTGCCTACTGCTTCATAAGAAACTGGGAAAAAATTATTTATGGACAATTTTTTGGCTAATTTTCTAAAGAG
Organism: Lophotriccus pileatus; assembly: GCA_035583135.1. Taxonomy (NCBI): domain Eukaryota; kingdom Metazoa; phylum Chordata; class Aves; order Passeriformes; family Tyrannidae; genus Lophotriccus; species Lophotriccus pileatus. Next base: position 21,874,049 of record JAWWES010000168.1, read on the forward strand.
ATTTCTTTTTTCTCCAGACCTCAGGCAGCTGGAATTTGGCCTCTCTTGAAGCACACTGTTCCTTATTGTTAATTACCTTAGTGCCATCTGGATATTCTTATTATGATATTAAATCTCTGCTTTTGAAGGGTAGATAATACCCAGGCATTGGAATGGGTGTGAAGGATCTCACCGACATGTCCACCAAATCATACTTAGCTGCAGAGAAGACCTATGAAGGGCTGAAAATAGGAGCCATAATAATTTTCAAAAAGAGCTGATTAATATATCTACAGAGTACTTGAAGTTCAAGCCTTGTACTGTTCCAAATGGAGGGCATTGCTTAATGTTGGCATTTCATAAAATCCCTCCCTTTGAGCTGGAGAGGCCACATCTTTACTCAGTGGTGGGAGAACACAGATGCATTTATAACAGCCTTGATTGACTAAAGAAAGCCACAGAGTCAGATTGTGGCACAAAGGATCACAAGCCAAACACATTGGAACATTTTGTTCTCAAAACACCGCATCGATTTCCATGGTCGTGTTTTCTGCTCTGCAGTGGTCACTGTGACATACTCCTGCACATGGACAAAAGCCAGCACTTGAAAGTGAGTAACCTTGACTATTCCTCTCCACAGATGACCATGGACAGCTGACTTGCAGCAAAACGTCTCGGTTCAGTTGTGGGTTCTGTACCCTCAGCACTGCCAGCCCTCACCAGTCTGGCTCCACAGCTCCTTGTCTAATGGAGCTTCTTTCCTGAATGTACCTAGGAAATAAACAGATGTGCTACTATACCAAGATATGCAGTGCATACATCAAGGTGGGAACAGATAGCCTTGAACAGCAGAGCACAAGCCAGTTGAGGATGAGTAAAGCTGTGCCTAAACCGCCCAATTTGGTGAATGGAAGACCTTTGCATTGAGTCAGGATGACCTGACTCTGTGTAGGTCTTTGGAGAGAAAGCCAGGGAAAAAGGCAGAAGCTGAGGATATTCAAGGCAGTAATTCTCATTTTCCACACTTTGTGTTTCACTCCCATGCTGGTGTCTCCGCAGACCTTAGCCCAGCATCTTTGAGCAGACCTTCTATCATCTGCTGGATTTTCAGCTGTATGAGCTTCCTTAAGATGTGGGTGATTGTTTTTCAGATAAGACACATAATGTAGGATGGGTATATTATTACTGTGTTATTTTACCTCTGATCATTTAATTAAAAAAGTTTATACAGCTCACTCACAAGCTTTTAGGTCATGGGTTAAAACAGGAGGAAAATATGCCCTGGCTTGTGGAAGATAATTTGTTTACAGGGCAAGAGGAAACGCAGGTGCACAATGGGGAGGCAGCAGCCAGATGAAGGGGTACCTCTGGAAGCGGTGCAACTTCATCTTGTAGACTGCATACAGAAATAACTTTGTTGGTCTTGTAAGAGCTTTTACATGTTTAGAGGTGCTTTGTTTCCACTTTGTTTTTAGAAGAAAGATTATTGCTCTCTGTCTGGGGGTGGGGGCAGTAACATTATTTTCAATCCCAATAGCCTTCACTGATCAATTTCTGTCTTAGATAGTGAAAGGTTTTACACATTTTGAATTGCACACTCATTTTCCCACGGGACGAGATGAGACTGAAGTACCTGCACTGGTCTCATGTTGTCTTTCGCCCCGTTCATGTGACATTGGCCATGTTGCTTAAGGTACTCAAATGTAGGTGAACAAGACAGTTTTGCAACCCACTTTAAGATTATTTGTGACTCTTGAGATGGCAGGGGAAAAGGCATTGTAGGAAGGAAAGAAGTGGAAGACAAAACAGGTACTGGAGTACATTTTCTACATTGTCTGCTGTGGAATTTTGACTCCAGTATTGATCAAAACCTATCACTTCATTCTTTAATGCTTCATTTTTTTTCCTTAAAAATTTAAAACTTAACAATCCTTTCAACATCATCTTTTAAAATCTTGGATGCAGATGAATCACTTGCCTCTTTATTTGGGCTGTGACATAAATGTTCTATTTCATAGTCGGCAATTGGCTACAAAAGATGAACTGTTACAAGACAGCTGTGAGCTGTGTTTCAGGCAGTCCTCAAGCTACTTTGAGCTGCTTAACACACCGTAGCATGAACTGTGAATCGACATGTTTGTTCTGCCACTTAACCAGCAGCTTCCGCAAAATGCTTTCAGCCTCTCCTAACCCCAAGGTTTAGAAAACAAGATGATGGTCAATGCTCCTGCGTTCAGCAGAAATAAACACAGGGGGTTATATTCTCTTTTTACAAGATACCCATCTCCTTCTTGCTGCTCACCACTATTCTCCACCTACAGAATCTGAAAGTGGTAATGTTTTCTCCCATATGTCCTAGAAAGTCACACAGTCTCTGTGTGACTGCCCTCCCCTACCTTCTACAAAGGGCCCTTGGTGTTCTGAAAATGCCTGTGAATGATAGCAGTTTATGCCAGAGAGAATAGTTTAATGACAGTGCTCACTTTGCATCTAAGTAGTTTTTGTGTTTTGTCTTTTATTCCAGTGAATTTGAGATTTCATGAAGAAATTTCACAGGCAGATTCCTTCCCACTAATCCACCATTACGTCTCTGGCCTGCCTGCCTTCCTTCCCTTTTTACCTCCTTCCTTCCATCCTTCACTCCTTGTGCATCCATAGGAAAAGCAGACCTACAGCCTCACAATCAGCCCCACCAGTCTTTCCTCTTCCACCTCTTGCCTTCCTGGGGCAGAACCTTTGTTCTCCCTCTGCAGTGAAGAAGAGGGTAGAAAAGAAGCTTACGGCATAGTTTAGCTATGCTGAATTTTTCTGTTAACTAATACAACATGTTCAAGGCTTTGACTTTGTATAAGCAGATTCATCCAGAGGAAAAGCAATGTTAGGAAAAAACAATTGTGAAAGATAAAGGAGTCACTTGAAAGTGATCTAGCCAGGCTATGCTGTGGCTGTCTCCAAGCAAAGGAGAGTCTTTCCGGATCTGGAGAAAGTTAGCAAAGTGTAGCACTGCATTGCGGGAGATAGATGCAGAACCACATATGTTAATATCTGCTCTTGACAGAGTGTTGACCTGAATGGCAAAATTCACATGTGGATAAGAATCATCACTAAGATAATGTGCTTTAAGAGACCCCAGTTTGATTTAAGAATGCTCCTGATAAAAGAACTCACATTTAAACTTTAGCTGCAAACGCAGAAGCTATGTTAAATTTATCCCGGCTTATGTTTGAGTGACCATCTGCAAATTTGCCAAAGGTTCATCCAAAGGCTCCCAGAGGTTCACAAGCCTTTTTGTTGAAGACGACTGAGTGAAATCTGGACAACTACAAGAATTTACACAACTTCATCTTTGAACATCGTGGTTCAGCCAAATCCTTTCACCAGGAGAAATGGTGAAGTCTGAAAAGTTGCACAGCTTGGTTACATACGCAGCAGAGATGCCATCTCTGCCCCAGGGAGCTTATGGGCTAGGTTGATATTTGAGGCCCCTCAGTTGTCTGCATTTCAGAGTACTTACTCATGGATAAATACGAATGACAACATTAATTTACCACCCAGGGGTTGGGAAGACAGATCTGATAGTGCTTGTGGGGGGTGGCCCTCTCTATTACAGAAAGCATAATGTCAAATAAGGGAAACAAACTAATCACATCAACACCTACCACAGAGTCTCTATTTACTATAACTCTGGAGAGATGGAGGGCTCATTAGGGAAAATTAATACTAGTGGGGCTATGATGTAGTATTGATCAGCCTGTCGAATTATGGTGGTGTCTGTAGAAATGCTAAGGGAATTTAAATAGCCACAAAAGAAGAAAGCACAAGAGAGAATTTTGTGCATCCCCACGTTGATGGGACAAATGCTTTAAGAGAGTGTCATGGGGACATTACACTGTCAGGTCCTATAAATGACTACTTCTTGGTGCAGCAGGACCGACGTGTTTAGTTGTGGGCAGCTCTCATGCCAGACACAGCTCTTATTCTGTATAAAGTGGAGACACTTGCTCAAGTGGGAGTGTCAGAAGAAGAGAAGTCAGAAGTGAGAAGGATGAGGCAGAGGAGCTGGCATTCACCCTGCAGTCTGAGATGAACCGAAATGGAGGTGCTGATCTAAGGGATATTGCAACACTTAGCTAAATGCCTGAATGTGGCAAATGCCACTTCATCCCTTAGGACAGGTTAGAGATAAATTTCAGAAAGTTCCATAAAAATCAATGGAAACAAATATGCAAAGAATAAAACTAATATAATGAGCCACATATTTTTGTAGAGGGAATGCAAGTCTCAAATTTAACAGATCTCTTTAAAGAGTCAGTAAGCACATTGAGGAAGGTATTCTAGCAGATCAACTTTCTCAAATTTCCAAAGAGCATTTACAAAGGTTGTCTAATGAAAATAAATTCTCTTGGGGCTGTAGGGAAGCTCCTCACTTAGAATATTAGCAAGTTAAAGGAAACAGGGAAATAGAATAGGCTCAAATAGTCATCTTTCACAATAGAGGGAGGTTACCCACAGCGTCCTTCAAGAATCCTTCTGGGATCATGATTCAGGGTATTCAGAAATGATCCTCCAGAAAAAGGCATTAATAGTGAGGTGGTAAAACACAGATGGTACAGGACAAATCTGGGTAGTCAAACCAAAAACTAAATGGAAAGAGTTGCAACATAATTACAAATGACCAGCTATAAAATAGGAAATTAAATGTTGCAAAAGTAATATATGGAAAAAGGCAGTCCTGACCATACAGACCCAATGGCAAGCTTTAACTGGCTTATGATCACACCAGACAGTCAGATGTGAGAGCTACCTGAAAACAACTGTGACAGTCAGGAAAAAGAAGTGACTATTGTATGGATTGCCCTATAGGGGATGTGCAGCCTGCTGCTTCAAGGGGAACAGGTAGACAGCTTGGCTGGAGAGAGGGGATGGAGTGGGAGGAGATGTTGTGCAAGACAAAAATATGTTGCCTTTTTAGAAGGCAACAATCTTATTTACAGGATTTTGGTCCCCCAGCTACTGCTGGATTTGATTTGTTTGAGCACATGTTGCAGGGCTGTAGAAATAGTCACTATTGACCACCTATTTCCCCTTCTGGAGTGAGCATTACTGACCTTTTACCAGGAGAACCACAGAAAATGAAGTGATTTGACCAAAATCTTGCAGGAGATACAGTGCAGTGGGAATGCTGCAGTCCATGTCTCCAAGTTTTGGGCTCAGAGCACTGGCTTGCTTTACATCCATTGCTCTTCCTTCCTCTTCATGGCCAGAGACTGTGGGAATTGATTGGCAGGAGAATTAACTCAGCTGCAAGATGCCAACTGGGAAGGAACCTTTGTTTCCAGTCCTGCATTAGTGGTCTGCAGTTCTACAAATGTCTGTGTAGTTCTGGGAATCTGGAGCTATGTGTTTTCTGCTCTGTGTGCACAAGTCCTGTGAGCTGTGCCTTGGTTGTGTGGCTGCAGACATGAGAGTGGAGAAATTAGCATTTAACATATATAAGTAAACGCCACTGATATCCACTGCTGTGACATCTGCTTTCATCAGGTCAGAACTGTCATTTCTGGAAATTTCTTTCACCTGAGCTAGAGTTCTATCCACATCTAGTGCTAGGAATGTGTGGGAGGTTGTGCATAGGGCAGATTCTGGGCTTAGACAAAGCTGGCAGCTGCCGGCAACTTACTGTGGCTGCCACAAATCCCCATGCTTGTGCTACAAGTTTGGAGAGCCAAAGATACTGTTGCTTTCTCTTACAGAAGGAGCTGCACTGTGTGGTTATTGTAGGAGTGCTGTTGATCCCAGCACCAGCTGTTTGTGCCTAACTCCTCACTTCTCTCTTCCCATGGCAGCAGAATCAGCCAGCCCTGCACTCCAAAGCATATCCACCCCAGCTCCAATCTTCATCATTCAGAAATGCCAGGTTTAGCTTCAGCCCACATCCATGGGGCAGGAACTTACATCTATGAAGCCCTGAGCAAGAGGCTCAATTTGCCATGCTGGGAGGACGAGCGTGGCAAATTGAATGAGCTGCAGCATTGTGGAGCCAAGTGTAGATTACCCAATGCCACTTATCCTCCTTCTTATGCTTCCTTCTCATCCCAGACAAGCCTCAGACTGTTGCAGCTGTGCAGCCATTGGTATTTGAGCCATGTAGTTTAACTCCACGTTGGAGAGATATACATGAGCTGCAGTCTCATTAGCAGTGCAGCCTAGATGAGAGGTAATACCTAGTTCCAGTGCAGGGATCCCTGGAGGAACTGTATGGCCAGGAGCTCACGAGCCACCCTAGACAGTGGCAGTAGCTCCTGCGTACTGAGTCACTGCCTAGCCACAGGTCGGATCAAAAAAACTTCTCAGCATCCAAGACCTCCCACTTACATCATCAGGTTTGTAAATATGCATGCATTGTAGTGGAATGCTGTGAGCTGTCTGAGATGTCTGCAAATGAGGCCACTTCTTGAAGGTCCTTGAAGGTGCAATTGCACCTCTGGACAGCTGAGCTGCTGCTGTTGTTTTCTGAAAAATTAAGCCTACTATGTCTAACTTCCCTACTTGAAGCAAAGCAGAGCAGTAGAAAGAGGCACACCTCTCCCAAAACTTGTCTAGGCAACAGGATACAGGCATTTTTCTCATGATGTCATTGTCCTGGAAACTTTTGAAAGCACATTGCAAAGGAGGAAGCCTTGTGGGTCTGAACTCCCCATGAGCCTCCTCAAATGGGCCAAGCTTTGATGAAACCAACTCATTATCAAAAGCAGGGAAAAACATGTTGGACGTTGTTTACCACTGAGATCACCCTGGTAGTTCTTCCAGCTGCCCGAGGATATTGGTGAAGACAGAAGGAGGGAGAGATGGAAAGAGAGAAAATTACTGTTTTGAAGTTTCCATTCTCAAGGTGACATGTTTTCTTTCAACTTATTTGTTCTAAAAAACCTCCTGAAAACACATCTAGAAATGGCCTCTGCATCTTGGGTTCTGGGTGAGGTCCATAGTCTGAATTTTTTTCTGGTGAACTTTGTGTATTTTGAGTCTGTTTTATGACTTTGCTTTCCCTGTTTGTCTTGGCATTTGAGAGGATAACTCTGACTATAAGAAAATGGATATAGTGATTCCCATACAATTAGGGGAAACTCCAACTTTCAGCTTTCTTGACATTATGGTCCAGGCCCAGGAGCCTGAGCTCTGTACTGCTAGTGGTTGCCACATTCTCATGTTGAAACTCTGGAGGATTTCACCATCTATGGAGCCCATGACAACCAGGAATGTGAGGTTATTGCCTGTTGTATACACTAGACACTATGAGAAATGCAAGCAAAATCCTGCTAGAGTTCTGCAGTCATCCTGGAGTTAACATCTTTTGTTTTCTCCAAGCTGGTTTGAAAACAACAACATGATGGGGCTTTTTCCAATTTATTTGTCAATTGTTATCTGAACCAAAAGAGACTCAGAGAGGGCCAGGCCATGGTCCTGTACTCTAAGCAAATACACTGACAGCAATGGATTTACTGAGCACATTCTGTGTCTGAAATAATTATCTGTATCTAAACCTCCTTTAGGGTGGGGGCTTTCATAGTGACCTGTACTCCACCAATGTTTGGACTTTCTCCAACAGGGAACTAAGGGGTGAGAACTTAAAGGAAAATGGAAGATCTGGTGAGGGCTCAAAATGTGATCCTTGACAAATTATGGAAAAATCAAAAGATTACTTAGGGAGTGGTCATACAAAAGCATACCTAGTAGAGAGGTAAGGAAAGCCACGTGTTGATTCGAGTTTTGGTTCTGATTTCTCTCCCTTGGTCAGGATCAAAACCAGACAATCTTGGTTCTAGCTATTCCTTGATAAGCTGAAAAGGCTTGAGCACCAAACTTCCAGTTCCCAGAATATGTTCCCACTACTTTAACAGGAGACCGAGTAACAAGACTCAGGAATGAAAATTTTGAACTTCTGGGGACATGGAAAGGTGAGTACACTTGCTTGCATTAAGGAAGGTGCTTGCCCATGTGATTCAGTGGCTGTCAATCCCAGCTTCAGTTGATGGGTTGACATCTGGCCAACTGGGCTACTGAAATGGGTAGCACCAAACTATTACCCCATTTCTGGGCTCATGGGGATATCCCAACAGCTCTGATAAAAAGAATCTGGTGACAAGTGGACCTTGCTGCTTTGTTCATTTGACACATGTCCTGTGACTCAAGAACATCACTGAAGAACATTTATTTAAAAAAAAAGCCAAGAAATGTTACAATCAAGGAATTATAGGATATATCAAACTGGAAGAGACCCATAAAGATCATCAAGTCCAACTGCCTGCTCTTTTCAAGACTACCTAACACCAAACCATATACCTAAGAGCATGATCCAGATGCTGCTTGAACTCTGACAGGCAAAGGCTTAGCTATATATCTTTCTTTTTGATGGATGTGCTCCTTAAAATTTGGAAATCAACAATAATGCCATGCAAACAACCTTTCTTCTGGTATATAAGCAGCATATCCTCTTTCCATGAGGGGCTGGCTAGGGATTCTACAGTCTTTTTCTGTGCTTTCTGTATAATTATTTTTCACCTCTAGATTTTGGAACCCCTGAACTACTTCCCTTTAGAACTGTAAGTGGTTATTTTACTTCAGTTTACATTAGGATAATCAGTAGCATAGCAAGATTTGGAGTTCTTTTGTGTTCAGCTCTGTATAGATACACTGCAAAAAGTCATGGTCTAAGTTGGTAACATTCAGAAAAAATCCTGGTTAAGAAACCTTATCATTATGAAGAGAGAAGGCTTTTCAATGTGCCGATCCATGAATGAACAAAATAATACAAAAAGAGATAGGAAAAAGTGACATTATCCACCGAAAAAAAGGAGAAAAAAGCTATCAGAATCATTTTACTTTGGTTTCTTAAGGCCAAAATAGTCAAGTAGAAAATCTTTTTAGCTTTTCTGCTCTGCAATAACTACAAATGTGTTTGTTTATGTGACAGAATAAGGCTTGATTACTGATACGGTCCTTAGCATGCATCAATACAAACTGAAAGGGAATTTTCTTTAATTTTCCGTTTTTCTTTTCTTTCCCTTTTCTTTTTTCTTTCTTCTCAACAACCCTCCCTCTCCCTCCACCCCCTTCCTGCTCCCATTCTCCCGCTTCTGCATTTTTGCAAAAGCAGTTAATTTAATTTCAGGAGCTTGTGTGGTTTTCATTAGGATTGCAGTCTTTTGAAATATCACAGGAACACCCAGCAGAAACTGAAATTGATATAAAAGGGACTGTCTCAGATCACTCTCTGCATCCTGCTATCTTGCTTCAGCTTGATTGCTTTTGGGTTGGAAAATGAAAATGAAGGACTGACAATTTTGGGGGAAGAACAGCAGAAAGAAGAGAAGGGAAGGAGAATGAAAGGGAGATGCTAACCAGTTTTCTCCAGCCTTTTTCTCTTTCTGACCTAGCACTTAGTGCTGTGAAGAGCATATTACCACTTTTTTGACCTTTGAGGAAGGATATACTGGATGAGAACCCTCCAGGTAGTAGGGGTACAGCATGCAGGGATAGAAATGGGGTTATGCATCTTAAGGCATGCAGCAAGAACATAATCTGACAGTATGAATCTTGCTGGAATGAGACATCCCTGCTCAAAGCATTTCACTAAGTCATCTAAGCTACCTAGAATTTGCTTCAGGAATTAAGTATGTAGTGTGATGAGTGTGACTCGTCTGGTGAGGGTGTTCATCTGAGCATATGCATGTGCATACACATCTCCTCTGCAACTGTTGTCTGAGCTGTCACAGAGCTGTTTCTTTTGGAAAAGAAGGGGACATGCAGTTTTTCCTTGTTTCCCCAGTCACCCAATGATAGGCACGTTCCCACTCTGGTCAGGGAAAAATAGGTCCCTGTGCACCAGGCATGGGAACAAGGGTAGATGGGTTTCAAGCTTATTTCTTTCTTCTTTTCACTCTAGAAAATACAGTGATCCTTCTAAAAAACTAGAAACTGAGGTGCCATTCTACTAATTCTCTTCAAAAACACTTCTTTTCTTGCCTGAGTCTGTAACCCAGAGACCACTCAGAAATCCATGCTTGTCTGCAAAAGCTACTGAGAATTTGTTTCCAAAGAGTGTCCTTTAAAAAAAAAAAAAAATCCATCAGGAGGTTCAACAGCCTCCCTAATAGTGCTTAGAGAAATATTTCTGAGCCTGAAGACAGAATCAATTTGTTAATGCCCATGTTCACTCTTAGGGCTTCATCTGTAGCTTTTTCTATACCCCTGATCTGTATTGCATACCACTAGGCAGTGCTCAATCATCAGATCAGACAGTGGCACTAGACATAGAGCACTATCATCTCATGCAGTATGAGCCTTGTATTGCTGTCTGGGCAATGCTTCCACTTGGAAATGAAGGATGCTCAGCTCCTTCAAAACTGGGCACGAACTGAATTCAATCCACCAGTGTTGAAAGATATTCCTTTGCCTTCAGCCTATCCCCATACACATAAACATGTAAATTTGGCCTGGTGGCAGCTGGGAAATCTCTTTGCTCAAGAGTGGAGGAAAACAAGACAGATCATTGATGCTCCAAATTATGGAAGACACTCCCTGCTTCTCCCTATTCACTACACTTGTGAAATATCTTGGAAGTCAACATGTACGAAAAATCCTCATCTGGGTAAATATTATCAGTACTGCCCATGACCATCTTATATACCTCAGTCTTATGGGTCTCCCCAGCAGCAGAGCAGCCAGAGCTAACATAGGAGTAAAAAAGCCCAGAAAGGTCTACCAGCAAAGAAGCTTAGTGCTACTGCAATACAAGGATGTTTTGGAAAGTGTGTCCTTCTGCTTCTTTGTTTTTTTAATTTGTTTAGCTTCATGGTTTTGTTTCGCCTTTGCAATTTCAAATCTGAAATTTTGATCTTGCAGAATTTGGGCAGATTGTTGGAGTACTCATTCTTTATTAAGTGTCGGCCAAAAATTCCTCTCTTATGTCCTCAGAAGCTAAAATCCCATTCACAAAGGAAAACCAACAGGGAAAGATCACACCCACCTTAATATTGCGCCCTCACCTCAGGGTCCATTCTCCAAGCTCTCCTCATCAGGGCTCGAGATTGTTGGTTAGGATGACAATCTGTGTGAAATTGAGACCAAGTGCCCAGGTATTAAGACAGATCCAAAATCAGAAGACAGTGTCATGCTACTTCCATTTGTGCATTGGGATCCAGTTTTGATAAATCATTTCTATTTTTATCTACAGAGCTGTCTCATCCCAATTACAAGGAGCAGTAGAGAGACAGTGTCCTCTCATAAGCAGGAGAAATTAGAAAGACAGACCTCCAGAATGCACTCCCAAGAAGAGATAACAACTGAGAGGCAACTCTTGCTTCCACTAAGGTGACCATGGTTGGTTGATTTGCTTTTATTGCCAAACCTAATAGTCGCTAGCATTTTATCGCATCATTCTTGTGCATGGTGTCTGGGTAACAGGACCAAGAGCATTTTTTTGCACATGGAGAGGCAGAAGCTGGGTTTGCACAAATGAGTGCTGAATGTGGGAGTAGCGTGGCTATGCTGGCCAGGAGCAACACTGCAATGATACTGCTTTGCTTCCCTGTCTTGGCCCCATGATGCATTGTGTATCTGTGCCCAAAGCCAGGGACTGGGGCACATTGGAGGTCTCTGTGCCATGCTTCATTGCATATGAAAGCCACAGCCTTGGATGCTTCTTCTCTCAACTGGCTGAATTTCAGAGAGAAATTTGCACCCTTAATAAAAACTTGCTTTACTGAACGCTGGGTCTGGCCTCCGAAGGATATTTAAGCTGCCTGTTTTTAAGTTATGGGGTTACAGATCCAGTCATTTCCACAGTGGAAAAAGTCATTTGAGATGGTGTGTTGTTCCTTCCAAAGTGTGTTAGTCATGGGGAGCAGGCAGTATGCTACCCAGAGATCCCAGGGCCTGTTAAGGCAGAGGAAGAACAAAGTAGTCCTTCTCTGCAGAACAAACAAAGAAACATTTACTAAACATTTGCCTCTAATGCAGAAAAGGCACTTAAAAAGAGAGAGGTGAAGGGAGGACATAAAATACAGGTAACAGACCAAATGAGAAGACAACAGAGGGCAAATGAGATTTCTAAAACCGACGTACATCTTCTTCCAAAGATTTTAGGCTTAAGGACTCTCTGACAGAACATTGTCTTCTTGGTTTTTCATGGTCCCTCAGCAATTCACGCCTCCAAATAATAACTCAGATGGCCTTTCCAGCTACAGATTGTTGTAATTATAACTCAACCCATGATTAGTTGTCATACACCTTTTCTTTGCAGTCTCCTAATGGCTTCATGCTTTGTAAATCCTTGGTTGAGTGACAATGAGCACTGTAGGAAAGAGGATTTAGGAGTCTGAAATAGAAAGCAAGAAACAGTTAACTGAAGGAGAGTGTTTCATTTAGAAGAGACTGGAAAAGTTCATGCTGAAAATGAGATGCTCTGATACAGAGACCTACAGCCCTACAGTAGTCATATGGGTCTGTGTGAGAGAGATGCAGGAGAGGGGCTTTGAAAAGCCAGTTGCCTTGCATCTACTCAGCAGAGAAGGATGGATGGGCATTACAGTGCTAAGGAGACTGCCATCTGGTATGATACTTAGGGCTTAAACAGGAGGGTCACATGGCATTTATCGTTCATTTGTCCTTAACTCATTCCTGCAAAGCACAGCAGAGCTAATAACCTCTGCACCAGCTGCAGGCACCTCCAGGCCACCGCAGAGGGGACCCTGGTCAGTGCCCTGACACCAGGCAGCTTCTTGCCTGTGAGGCCAGCAGCAACCCCATTCAGCCAACAGCTGTGGCCTAGGGAGTTTGGGATGCATCAGTGGTTTCGATTATGTTTGAACTTCCTCTACTACAATTGACAATTGCCATAGTCTGGAAATGTTTCTTCCTAGCAGTGCAAAAAAAAGATAAATAAACTATTTTTGTGGTTTGTTTTAGTTGCTGCTGGCATCTTAGGGGACCCAAAGCAGGGGGCACAGGACACAATAGGGAAGAGAACAGACTAGCTTTCAGGGACCAACTGACCTTTCAGACCTCTTGAGCCTTCACAAAAACCTTGCCAGTTACAAACCAGCTGTGGAATCAGGAACTCCTTGTGATGTCACTGCTGAAAAGTCCTAATTAGATAATTTCCCAAACCATGCAGGTCTCAAGTGCCTCAGCTTCACCTTTAGCCCTGACTAAATCTTCCAATTTAGTGGTTAGAGGTTCAGTTCTGTGTCAGGTCAAAGGCATTCCTGAGAAGACACCTATTGTTCCAAAATGGATTTTTTCATCTGATATATTTCAAGATACCACTTTGCCTGTGTGCTTCCAGTGCCTCAGCATTCAGTCCAGCTGCTTTAAGGAGAATGGCAGCAGCCTTGAACTGTCTTTCACCTTAACCATCCAAGCAGCCTTCATCTCCCAAATAGCCATGAATACAATCCAGCTCCCCAAAAGGCATTTGGAAATGCTACAGCATATTTATATGTGTAAGCCATTGCAAGGAAGCTGATAATAGCAAATAATAAAAGTAATAAGCCTGTCTCTTGGCACAGAGTCCAGTGCTGTGCTTTAGGAACGGTACCTGTTTAACTATAAACTTCCGGATGCACTTAACACATCCCTAGCAGCAGAGTGAGCCTCTCACATGCCTCTGAAATGGATGGGAAATACAGCTTGGAAAATGCCTCTTCAGACACACAAGTTTATGGCACAAAAGAAGAGAGGATGCCAATATTAATGAAAGAACAAAGATTGTGCTGCTTGTCAAACAAATATGCAATAGCAAAAGAAAGATTTTCCCTTTCTTCGACACTATTTTTAATATTTCCATTTTTATAATCCAGTTGATTAAGTCCAACCTTATCAATATAATTTTAATTCACTACTTCACTCTAATTTAATATTAATTCAATGAAATATCTGGTTTACTTCTCCCAAAAAAGAACAGAGAATAAGGCCCCTTTTTTTTTAATCCGTGGCCTTGGTTACAGTAGTGGTTACAGTGAGATGTGTACTGTATGCCTGCTGTTATACTAAATTAATTTAAAATCACCCCCAGAAAGCAACAAGACAAGAGGAAAGGTAAAACCACTGGGATTACAAAGAGAGCCCTGGGCCTTCTGGAGCACAGGAGTAAAAAGGGAGATGTGTGGTGGCACCATTACCATGTTTGTCTAGGGATTTTCTTTTTAGTGAAAATGAGAAGGGCTTGCCAGATCTTTGCGCTCCAGGTTAAACGTTTTTCATTTGTTTATTCTTGTCTGCATTCCGCTCATTTTTTCTGTATTCCCTAAAATATCATTTGAAGTTTATTACAATGACTCTAAGAAAGGTCACATGGTAGGTTGGCTTGGTGTCTGATTTTTAGGTTGGCCTGGTGTCTGATTTTTCCTGTTCCCCCAAACTATGGCATTTTGTGATTGTCCTACCTCCTGTGAACCTTTGCTTTTTGTTGCCTGGCTGATTTCTTGGAGATAAGCAATTTACTTTTCTTTAAATACGACACTCCTTCCCCTTGTCCAGGAGTGGATAAGGGCACATGGCATTGTTATATTGCTCTAAAACAATAGCTCTCTGCTTAATGATTTTCTTCTGGATACTAATAATTTAAAATCTGAGTCAGCATGTATGTTTTAGCAGATTTTGAAATGTTAGCTATGGAATCAGAATTGTTACTTTTAAAGCAAAGCCTCTCCAGGGATCCCTGGATCATGCAGGCAGATACTCTAATTTTAAAGAGAATAATAAGGAAGTCTCAAAATCACTGGGTGGAGAGACACCTGAATTTGTTTCCCATGGTGAAATCCTTCAGAACAGACTTATTCTGCCGCCTGGGGCCTCTGCTGCAGAGAAGGAAAGTCCCAGAGTGGGCTCACTGGTTTGACATTGGATCCCCAGAGTCACCTCAACATGAGCAAACCTGAGTTTTGCTGTCCAGGGGTCATGGGCTGAGTCTACTTCACCACAGGAAAGGGAAGAGGACTTACAGCCCTTGTCTGATGGTTCAGTTTATAACTCAAAAGCTCTTAAAGCACAGATTTCTTTTTTTTAAAAGAGGGGTAGTGGAGAGGATTGAACATGACCTGAATCCTAAATGAGTGAGCTGGTGGAAAGGACCAGAGAGGAGGTATGAGCCACAGCGGTGCAGAAGAGTACACTCTGTGAGAAGAGTGCAACACTGCTGCTGCATTGTCTGGGGTGTGTCTGCTTATTCAGACAGAGGAGGCTGTGCTGGAGCTCTTCCCCAGGAGCCCTCAAGGCAAGCAATTTTTACGAAAGTCTGAGTAAGCACGTGGATTTTTGAAGCACTTAGAAACAGTTTCTGCATAACTGTAAATCTTGATCTTTAATTACAGTGATGCTATTCTCCCATTATAGCTAGCAGGGTGTGCGTGGGAGGAAAACTCTTCAATTACTTCTGTCTACCTGAAACTTAAAATAGAGAAATACAGAAATAAATGGACACAGACATAACTATACATAAATGAAAAAAAAAAAAAGTGTTTGTATGTGGGTGTATATATATACACACATGTACACATATTCTGATTTGCATTACTATCACGTTTTCGTTTTTCTCTCAGGCAGAGACAACCTTCTCTTCCAGGCTCCAACTGTAAATTTCCTAAGGCATTGACTTAATCTTCCCTCAATCTCTCCTCATTGCTGGGATCACTGGGATGAAGGCCTGGAAGCAAAGCATCCAAGATCTCACAGCCAAAGCAAAACAATGTCTCCTTTCCCCAGCCTCCTAATAAGTTCAAGAAGTTATGTGAATCCAAACAAAGTGGTGACCTGGTCACATAGCTGAGCGCTCCAGCTCCCGCGCTGTGCCATGCCGTCGCATGCCATGCCTCTCTGCCGCAGCTGGCAGGCCCTTGACAACCCGTGGGACGTGATGGCAACAGCAGTGCACATGGGGTTTGACAGTGAAACCTGTGCTCCTGTGGGTGGGCACATTGCCTGGTGGGCTTACTGTGAGAGACCCCCAGAACATCAGTCCCTACATTTTCCCCACTCAGCACTCCTGGAGTCCAGGCTGGGGGCAGCAGCACTGCCCACCCGCATGACAGCACACATGATGTGAAGGAACAGTGCCACGGCCTGTGTGCCCTCCACTGCTGGGCCATCGAGGTCTCCAGAGGTGCAGGAACACACCTTTGAGAAGGTCTGGTGCTGTCTGGTGACAGAAAAAGCTTTCCAGAACAATTCTCTGCTTTATTTCCCCCCAAAATTCACTGATTCACAGTGTGCTGATGTTATTTTAGTCAGAAGGACTCATTTGAGTCACTTGTACATGGCAAACCAGAAGAGCAGTATTACTGCACTGGATAGTTTTTGGAGCAGGTATTTTCTTACAATTGTGTAAGCCATCACAATACAGTTAAGAGTTACTTCAGCTGGTGTTCCCATCACTGTTACAAGCCTTGGTTTCCTCTGTGGGTGGTTTGAAGGAAAACTTGTATCTGTGTAAAAGAGAATCCTTTCACGCAGACTTCGCTCCTGAGTTTCCAGCTACACAGTGTACTTTATAGTTTTTCCCAACTACTGCCATGAGGATTTCCAGATAAACTCTTAGAGTGAACACTGCCTCCAAAAGAGCCTGAGAGATTAATTAATCTTTCCAGTAACCTCAGTAGGTGGGTTGGTAATGGTCAACACTACTTTTCCTGTTGTGCAGAAGACAAGATCAAATAGCTGGGGGGTTTCAGCAGCTTGCCCAAAGCTGTGGCAGAAGTCTTAAAGCTTGGTTACCAGGCCTGAGGTCTCACTTTCTCATTTGGTCTCAAAGATATGGTATTCTGTGACCTGGTTTTCCTTCAGAGTCTCTTCTGAAGTGACTCCAGACTGGCCCGAAGGGTGTCTGAAAAAATGTCCCGGGGAGGGACATTTTCCTGGAGGTCTTTGTACTCAGGCCTTATTTCTTCTTGATACTTGCCTGTCATGCAGCTTCAGCTTGCTGAGGACAATGATGTTTTTGTTATTCATTACAGAACTTAAATTAACTGGAAAAAAAAAGAATAATTCAGACTTTTCCTTAAGAAGCTTTTAATTTAATACGTGAAATGTCAGGGAAAATCAGTGTGAGCCTGTTTCCTCCCTGCTTCATTATGCACTCCATTAAACAGCTTTTATGTTCTGTTTATAGGTTGGTTATATGTTTTGCCTTTTTCTTTTTTTTTTTTTTTTATGAAAGAAACATTTTTACATCTATGATACAAAGCAAGCTGGGCTAAAAACCAGCACTACAAGAAATGCATTTGGCTTGAGCAAGGAATCTGTGAGACCACAAACATCAAGATGTCCCTAGCAAGAGCCTCTGTGGTGGGACATTGTGGAGGAGAGGTGGGTGGGAAGATCAAACACATTCCAGACAATTTGCTGATTGCAAATCTTCAGAGGTATAAAATGTCCCTAAATTGTTATGTCCCCTCTTGCAGTGTTAAGAGAGGCCTGAATGCCCAACCTGGAAAGAGAAAACCACAAGCGACTTGTTAACGTTCCTGTCTCACCCCTATGGTGAGGAGCGGGAGAACGCCTTTTCCAGTTTGTAAACACTGCCTGATTGACTGGAGGGATGTTCTCGCCCGGATGTGGCAAATTTTATAGCCGTGTGAATAAGAAACAGAGCACGCAAAGGAAAGTATTACAGTTTAGGGGGTGATAAAACTTAATGCCACACTGCTCCATTCCCCTCCTGCACTGTTTTCTCAAAATGTCCATTGAGAGTCTTTGGTTTTGGTGAGGCTTAGGGGGCAAAGTGGACAGTAAAACAAAATCTGGAAAGCGGTAGAGGTATTATCCAGGATAATGTATTTATTTTCCTTGAGTATGGAAGATAATATCTCATGACTGGATCATGAGGTGGAGACAAAGTTGGGTTTTTTTTTCCTTTAATTTACCACAGGATTGCTCAGCAGTTATTTTGTTGCTGGATGTCTCAGTTTTTCCAAATGTACTGTGGAGACAAATCTTGTCCAGCTTGGGCCTAGGCTATGAAAGTTAATTTACTTAATTTACCATTATTTGTAAAGTGCTTTGCATCACCAAGGGCCAAAGTGTCCAAGGGGAGAATGGACATTGATAACGGTGTCGTGGTTACACTGCTAAGCCACCTCCCACACTGCAAGGCCAGCCTCTGCATTTTCACTGCTCTTCCCTTCACTCTCACACATTGCCAAAGTATTTTAAAGTATTGGTAAAGCCTCCAAAGCTTTCTACCATAGCAAGACATGTAAAGTGAAAACACTGTTCAGGCACCTCTAGTTGGGGAACTGGATTGTCACTACTCCCCAGTAAACAGATAAATAAACTCCCCAGTAAGCAGAAGAAAAGACAGTGAAAATTACTCAGTGTCACAGCAATTCTTGCATGGAAAGTACCTCAGTTGGATAAGTTGTTGACCTGCAGGAGCAAAGGTCTCTGCTCAGGATTTGCAGGAACAGGTCTCATGTCAAAGGACAGGGGATTTCTTCTGTGAATGACATCACAGAAGGAAGGTGCTAGAGGTTTGTGAGAGAGAGTGAAAACTAGAGATCGTATTGCTGGAGTAACCAAGCAGAGAGGCAAGTTAGTGAGAGAGACAAGGGCAAAAAAATGGTGATTGTTGGTGATGATGGTGACTTTATGAGAAAAGCTTCAATAGTGATTAGTAGGATCATTATTGTGTGACATGCCTTAAGGAATGAGTCAGAAAGGTACCAGGAAAGGAGTCATCAGAGGCATTAGTAGGGAAAGAGGACGAAAAAGAAAGGAAGCTACAGAGAGGCCTGGGAAAACCTCTGCTAAAGTATATGGCATCGCTGTTCCAATTGTTGCCATATCACACCATCAGGTTGGTTTGTGCTATGACAAGAAGCGCTACTGAGTGATGCACTGTCTATAGCCTTCCTCCCGAAAATCCATGCTTGATAGCTGTCAGCTACTGGAAGGTAGAATTGTTTGGGACTAACTTGCAAATTACACCTAAAATCTATCTTAGCTCAGAGAGCTCCAGATGGGTCTTTAGCTAAGAAGTCTCCAGACATGGAGAGAAAGGCAATCTTTTTTTTTCTCATGAGCATTTACAGCCTGAAAAGAAAAAGAAAGAATGGGAAAAAAATTATTCACAGATTTCAAGTCCAGAAGTAGAAATACACAAAACAAGTCTCTTTTGCATGACTAAAATGAATAAATTTTTTTTTTGTGTGAATATTTATTAGCTTTACTGAACTGGTAGCTCATACAGAAAATCTAGGAAAAAAAAATTAAGAAAGAAAATGTTGTTTGAGAAAAATCTCATTTTGCCACCCACTGACACTGAAGTTCTGGAAGGTACACCTGGTCTCCTCGTCACTAGCAAGTGGTTAGGAGAGCAAGATTTATGGTTTTGAAATTGTCATCAGTCAAACACTTGCGCCTTTTTTTAAGGATTGAAGTTTGGATCATTAGGAAGCACTGAATGTCTTTCTGAAAGATAGAAAGCTAGAAAAATGTACAAATCCCCACCTATTAGACTTCATTATACAAAGTATATAGTAATGGGGAGTTACATAGGTTTTTCTAGGGATGGCCACCAAAATATTGATGTGTGTTGCAATATTGTGGTTTATATGTTTGGCTTTCATCACATTTTTATTTTTGATTTTTTTTTGTTAGGGAAAACATTTGGACATGTTGATGAATGGGAAACACAGCAGAAACTGCTTAGGATTGATTAAGCAAATTCAGTGGAATAGGTCTTTCTCTGACTCCTGTCTCCTGGACCATACCCAGAGAACTTCGTCTCTGCCAAGGAAAAGATGGTTAAATTGGTGGTCATATAACATTAGAAACTCATGCCTTTGGTTGGTAAAGTAATTGGATGCAAATTAGTGCTCTCCTTCACGAACAGTTAAAAAAAAATTAGTTCACTTTTTTGTTCCTTTAAAAAAAAAAGAAAAGACTACAAAAGGAATAACTTTTAATTTGTTGCAAATTGTAACTAGAACTTTGATTCAAATCAGAATATAATAGCTAAATTACTTTATTTGATTTTACTCTAGTTTTTTTAAACTAAAAGACATTACAAATTAATAAAAAACTATCTATTTTTATTTTAAGGCATTGTTACGGACTCTTCCTATGCCTTCCCATTGAATAGGGAGGTTAAAAGTAGCTATGCTTTCTGGTATTAAAAAGCAACAACAAAAAATACCCCAAAAAATCCTTGCTCTGGAGATCAAGGGAGAAAAGCTCATTTTCTGTAAGATCCATAGTTCTTTTCTATTTTTAAATAGGCTTAGTCCACACCTCCTAGATTCTTTTTTTTCCTAAATACCTACTAGCAATCCCAGGCTGTAACACCTTCTCATGCGTGTTAGCCCTGGCAATGCTACAAAACTGTCCCTGCAGTCAGGGGCTCCTACGGGCTTTGCTCTGGATGGGTGGAGTGCAGAAACCATCCTTCCTACTGGATAAGGTCCAACAATCCAAAAGCTGGGTTACATGATCTCTCAGGCAAGGTACAGTCCAAATATAAACAACTTCTCTAATGCCTGAAACGGCTTTGTTCATACACCCGAGAAATATGGAAACACTGTAAGCGATGTTAATTGAATTTTCCCTACTCCTTCCTTCATCCTCAAACCCCACTGCATTTAAAAAAATTCCTTTTTAAAAATAACTATCAGAGCTGGAAATTAGGTTCACATGAAGTGAGTTAGGGATGAGAGTAAACTCCTGATTAAATTTACTTGGGAAAAAAAAGAAAGTACTGCTGAAGATGGGAGGCCAGACTTGTGTAAGGCAGTCTGGGGAGAGCGTGGGCTCAGCAGCCAGTGGATATCAAGCACTGGGGCAGCTGAGCATCATGCCAGCAGCACCCATACCTCTTCCTGAGTATCAGGATGAGTTCTTATCTCCACCTACAGTATGTGAGCCTAAACAGAGGCGTGGATTTCTGTGGGAAGTGCGTTTCCCACTGCCATAGGCTGTCTGCTTTCACGAGAGTGAGAAGCTGCTTCCTGCCTTTTGATAACCAACACTAGCTAAGGTAAAATTTCTGCCTCATCTGGATTTCTCAGTGCTTTGTCAGTATGATTGAAGCAATATTATTTCCATTGCTTCTCCTGAGAGACTTTCCAGTGCTTGATACATCTGACTGTTGAAGTGTTGCCTTCAGCATCCTCTAATTATAGTTTGAAATTATGTTGGGGTTTTTTTTTCCGCCATGGCTTCTTCTGGTCTGCCACTGGGATGATGTTTTATGGAGTAATTCACAACAAATGAGTTTCAGAAGGGCAATGACTAGAGGAGAAGGGTGGTGGACCCAGCTTTTGCTCTAAACAGACACTTTACAGTTAGTTTGGGATTTTTCTCTGTTCCCTTCAAAACGTAAACAGTGCCTCTGCTACAAAGTCTCATGGATATTGTGCTCTTCTGGGTCATGAACAATTATGAGGATGGGAGCTGTGTGTCTACACTTGTCTTGGACCTCAACCATATCTTTCTGACACTCTGAAGTGCCCAAGTTTCCTGATTGCCCTTATTCTTCCTCCTGTACACATGCTGTCTCTACAGAGATCTGTCTCAACTTCCTGAAATCACGAAATCGATTTTCCTCACAATGGTTGAGAAAGGACCAAGACCAGTCAATGGGTATTTCTTAAAGACTGAAGACAAGCACCCATGTGTGGGATGTATATCCCATAATGGGACCTCACAACTGCAGTCTCCATTTTCCCTAGGGCAACTGGTGCACGCAGTTTTCACAGGGATAGCCGAAGATGGAATACCTGCCATGGACAATCTCCCTAAAGTGCTGTTGGTGAGAACTAGGCAGGAATTGAAAATTTTAAATTGAGAGCATATTCTTAAAACAAATTTCAAGCCTTAAAAATGTGCTTTGCTGTTGCACAGACAAATGGAAAGCAGGCCACACAATCATTTTTTTCCAAAAGCCTTGTGCACCTCTTCCCTTTTTCTCTCCCCTTTAGAAACAGAGAAAAACAGACAAACATTTTTAATAAGCCTGATAATAAGCACTTTCCTGGTAGCAAAGTGCTCATATACTGTGGATTTAAATCCTTGTTTAACTGTAGGGCTGTGGCTCCATCTCTCACTTTTCCAGCGAATATTTTTTTGACATCCAACACCTTTGGCAGGAGAGACTGCAGGTGGGTTGGCAGCGGGGCAGTAGTCACATGCCCCACATGTATGGAAAGGGGCAGCATCCCACTCTTTCCAAAGGAGGGTAAAGAGGATCTGAAGATTTGCCATGGTTGGGGTTATGGGGCTGTCTTCCCTTGAACTTCTTCCTGTCTCTACCCAGCTGTCACCAGAAATGCCACCCCACAAGTGAGAGATGTTCTTTTTAAATCAGCCACTTCTGATGAAAACCTATTTTGCACCCCAAACTACTAGCCAACCCTCCCATAGTCATGCATGATAACACATCACCAACCCTGGTGTCGGCTTCTCATTCTCTCTGCAGCCAGACAAAAAGATTTTATTTAAGTAACAATCTGAATGGTTTGAGAAAAGAACAAAAAACTAATTTTAAAGGGATTATGGTGAAGGTCTGTTAAATTGTGTTCAATAAGAAGAGGACTTAGAACAGGGCCTATAATGGGTCTGAGTGACTGTGCTGGGAAACAGGTCATTTCCTGGTGGTTAACAGCTAATTTTTCTAACAATTGAAATTCAGGGATCATCTGTATAGGTTTCTAATGGACACTTCTGAAATGTTAAGAGGATTGATGAATACCAGGTGGCCAAACTCCACTTTCCTATTGATGAAGACTCAGCAGGCAGCAGGATCTCTGACCACCTGAATCTGTACAGTAGTGTATGGGCAGTTCACAGCCATATACAGTTCATACCTTCTCTCCTGAGAGATAAAGAACATTAATAAATGGCACTGCAGTATCTCCATTAGAAACAGCACCATCAACACTATTCAGTCCTGGAACTGGACCACCTGAGCATCCTGGAGTGACCACAGATACCACTGCCAGTTAACTCTGTAATTGCTGACTCACTACATTGCTTTGCTCCTGGAAGCAACAGCCAAGAATGCTGACCCCATGCAATCACCAGTGCTTCAAAGGGTGACCTGCAAAACTGACCACTCTAAGACAAATAAGGGAAATAAATACACTAGTATGACTTTTTTCCAAACTCTTTTAGCATTCTATATGCTGTTGACAGTCCTGTTTTACAGGAGAAATGTTGTTTATGAGTTCTATGCAATGTTCTCTGTTATGGTGTAGTTTACTATAATTAGTATCACTTGTAATGGGATTAAGTTGGGCTTTTTTTCTGGCAAAATATGGTTGTTCTTTGTAAATGGAGACTTTTCTCCCTATGACTTTGAAAAGTCTTACTTGTGTAAATTTTCCTCATGCTTTATATCAGAATTTTGTTTGGAAAAAAATGTTCGTAGACATTTCACTCATAATATGAAATAGAGAGCCATTCTGAGCCTTCTGCTTATTTGCCCTGGCAGTAATGTCTATCTCAGAAAAGATTTTGATTCTGAAGTTCAGAGTTCATTCAGGGCTGCAGAGGTCTGGTCATTCAGATTTACAGTTTGCAACAATTTTTCACTTTTACTGGTCATTTCTCTAGCTTTCAGATTTCACTTGCTTAGTGGCAGCCTGGCTTTGCATCCTGGAAATTTATCTAGGAGACTTCTCTTGAAAAGCCTGTAAAATGCGTCCTTCTCCTGGTGCCAAATTGTACAGGTTTCTCCCCTTTGCCATATGGCTCCCCATGAATTTGCAGAAGCTTGCAAATACACAATGATGTGTAGCTTCTGAAAATCCTCCTTCTGTACAGTAGCAAAACTGATGAGACAGGCTAAATTTCTTTGGACTAGGAATCTTAAGAGAAATTAATTTCTGATGAAAATTCTCTGTACAAAACAGCTGATAGGTACAAGATACAGTGCAGGTTTATTACACATGATACATTCTATGGGGCCTTGTGCTTGGATTTAAATCCGTAGTGGTTGAAAGCTTTGCTTCCTGGAGACTGTGGCATTTCCAAATGAGCTGTATTGCCCTAAGCCCTTGAAGAGCCACAGGTGTTTTAGAGCTCTTCCCAGTGAATGCCAAGAGAAAGTAACTGGGTAAAAGACAAGAGTCCCTTTTTAAAGATGTCAAAAGACCAACATCTGTGACTTTGTGAGAAGACAACGGGAGACAGGAAAACTGGAAAAGAGAGAGAAGATCAATGAGATTCAGGGCAGATGTAGGAACGGGAGACAGGCTCTGCTGCCAACGAACAATAAGGCAGCAATCACCGCAAAACCTGTGTTAAGACTTTGCTCCTCTGCCTCTCCCATACCTGTCCAGAGGAATTAATTCCTCATGTTATGTAGCAGCCTCTTGGTCCTTCCTTCTCTTTCTGGTATTGTGCAAATTGTAGTCTAGTGGTTAACACCAAAGATTGGGAGCTGGGCTTCTTGGGCTCTGTTTGCAGCTTTGTGACTGATATATTGTGCAGACGTGGGCAAGTTACTTCATCTTTCTGCACCTTGGGTCTGTCATCTTCAGAGGATAACAGTACCAACTGCTCTGCCAGAGAGACTATGGGGCTTAAGTAACGCATCTTTGAAAAGCTGTGTCTGACGTCTTGGAGGAAGAGCAAATTGGTGCTAATGCATGTTGTTCCTCATGATGCAATGCAGTTATTAGGAAAAGATGTTTGCAAGCTCTCAGAAGGCTTGTGGAAATCCTAAGGAAAATTATCTAAAGAAGGGTTACTCACAGGTGTATCAAAGGCTGAGTTACGCTTTCTTTGAGTTTGCCAGATCTTATGAAGGAAAAAACACATGGACAATGGATTCCAAACAGAGCCATGATATTTCCTATCTTACGGAAAGGGCGCTCAACCAGAGGTCACACTTGGAGCTTGGTCAGAAGGTTTCTCACCCTTCCCTAATGCAAGTCAATCCATGAGCACACACAAACCCCAGTTTTTGTGCTTTTATGCAGGAAAACATAAATTCCATCCAAGAATAGCTCTCAAGACCCTCATGTGCTTGAGCTGAGGATGCATGTCCTAGGCCTCATATGCCACCAGTGTTGGAAGTCTCTGTTTCTCAAAGATGGAATTTGGGGTTCAGGAAAATAGATTTTGACTTTTAGAGAGTCTAATAACAGCATTTTCTCCATATGCAAGTGATGAAATGACCCACATGCAACTGCCTGCCCCTAGCCCTGCAATAACAACCTCAGTTCCTCTAAACTGTCAGCTTTGAGCAACACCTTGGAGAAGAAAATGAAATGATTTTTTAGGGAAATAAAACCTCTTTTGCAATATGTATTTATTGTACACACTATCTTCTACTAAGCAGTGTGGAGTAATACTAGTATCAGAAAGCTTTGCATTCTTACAGTGTCTTCCACTGGAGGACCCCTGAATGACTTGCTGAGCTTACCTCCATAACCCCACTGCCCCTACTTCTGCCATCATTGGCTGAGGGGAGATCACACTCATGGCTCAGCCAGAGGGTTTTTCACCCTTCTCCAATGCAAGCCAATCCCTGAGCACATACAAGACATACAGATCACCTGTGATGTCTGCTGACTGAGCACTTAAAGGCTAGGAAGGAAGCATTTTTTCCCCTCTTGCAGGGATGTGCCCAAACCTCCAGCCTCTCAGTGGACCCAGACCCTCAGATGGCTGCCTCCATGGGTAGCAATTGCAAGTCTGGCCACATTTGTACCATTTTCCTTTTTCTGAAGGTGCATAACCTTAACATGAGGGAGATGATAATGCAAAGAGCACCTCTTGTGGGACCAGCACCTTCCTCAGCACCTCATTATGGGGGTACAGAAAAGGTGGAAAACAAGCTGGTAAATGGCCACATTTACATTAGTGCTGTACCTGCCTCCCTTTCCCTTTGTTCTGTGCATAAACACAGTGAGCTTTGCTGATATGGGAACTTGAAAAACTCCTGTACTGTGTGATGGATTCACAAAACCTAACAGGGCTCAGAAACATTTTTTTTTTTCTTTAAGAGGAAGCTGCAGGGTCATTTGTTCATGTGCATGCCTGTACAGACAGGAGACTCTGAACATCACAGAGGGCACAAAGGATCCCCTGGGTATACAATGTTGCTTATGTGCTTTGCAAGTGTTAGCAAGATAAGTGTGGTTTTAAAGTACAATCAGAATTGAAAAAAGGACATGTCGATAGATCTTGGCAGGGAAAAGATTTAAGGTTCTAGCACAGCAAGCAAGCTTGGATTTAATAAGGTATATTTGTTTTGCTAAGCAGAGATACCTGCCCTGTTCACCTAGGAGTCTGGATAAACTGGAAGATAAAGTAGTACATCTCATTACTAGTTGGATGTTTCTGGCACAACAGGTGTACTTTGTGAGCTGTGGAAGCAACGTCAGGTACCCAGATCCCCTTATGGACATATTTCTGACAATTAGGGGCCCTTGCTCCATGATATATTGGTTTGAGAAACATATTAAGTCCTAATTTTGTGTAAGATTTTAGGTTTTTGTACAAGATTTCCAAGGTTGCAGATAAGAAAACTAAAATAGAATTCTCTCTTGAATGTAGTAACTGGTCTGGCAGGTGCAGACAAAACGTGTGTCCATTGTATACCTTAGCATCAAGAAAGCTCTCAGGTATCGTCCCATGCAAACAGAAAAATATGACCAGCTTTTAGGAAGCACAAAACTGGTTAAAAAAACCCCAAGATCATGAGTCAACAATGTGATGCAGTTGCACAACAAAAAAACTCCCACCAAACAGATTTTGCAATGTGGCAAAATGAATGTTTTATGCAAGGCAATTACCCTGTTGTACTCTGATTTTGTGGCCAGAGTACTAGGCAAGTTTTTGTAAGGCTTATAGACATAAGCCTTAAACCTTACACCTTATTCTGGGTCTTCCTAAATGCTGGGCTATATTAACTTAGCTATAAAATCAGGATCCTGACTCCTCAATAGAAGTCATGAAGTTTCTTTGTGCAGCATTGGCCGAGAAACACTCGTGCTATAAGCAGATGGGCTGCTTAGATTAGGCTTCAGCTTTACACCCATTTGGAAGACTCTCTACTGTTAGGTATTGCACTTCAGGAAAGATGCAGTGAAGAGAAATCAGAATAATAACAGTTAGAATACACAGCTACTGGGAAAGAGCAAAGAAATTCCATGTGTGTCCAGAAAAGGGAGAATAGTGGGGGTGATGTGAAAGTCCTCTCATATGTAAAGCTTCTTGTGAAAAGGACAGTGATCTTTCGTACTCCCTGTTGCAGTGGGCAGAAGTAGAAATAATGTGTTCAGTTTGCAGTGAATAAGCTGTTTGAAATTGAGTGAAGGTATCTAAGCACTTTCAGTTCAGCGCTGCGAGAAGCTGGGGGTAGTGGGGATCCCCTTCTTGAAGTGCTGTAAGAAAAAATTAGATGGCAAATGGTCAAGAACAGGTTGGTTTAATCTCAGGTTAGATATGAGGGCTTGGCTAGATGAATTCCTTGCTTTCAGCCCTATATTTCTGTGTTCTGCTTGACCCCTTAGTCTAAGGATCTGGAGAGCCCTGGAGGCTGGGTTGGCAGAAGAAGAGAGCCTCTCTGGACTCTATAGACTGCACTGATTGATTTCTTGCCATTACAGTGTATTTTGCCTCCTCTCTCTGTCCATTTTCCAATATTCTTTTCTAAATGGCGCAGTAAGCAGCCAGCGTGGGTCCTTTTCCCAGGGCAGTACTCCCAGAACAGCTCTAAAAGTCAGCCTGATGTATCAGCCTATACTGAGTATGTGCAAATGCACACGTATAACAACATATAGAGCTGGGAAAATACTTACTAGTAATTTTGACCAGCATTTTTGATTATAGGGTCCTTCTTTCACTTGTTTATAACTTTGACAGCTTCAACTATTTGCTCTTAAATTTTATGTACAGGGTTTTTGCCTCAAGCTGAATTATTTATGGAAATTTCAGCCAAAATGACATAGAGTTTCTGAGAAGAAGCCTGGAAAAATACATTGTTTGCCTTGTTGCTCTTTTTTTTTTTTTTTTTTTTTTTTAACAACCTTTTATTTGGAAAGCCCTAGAACCCCTGTGCTTTGGAAGTGCAATCAGACACTTGGCAGAAGAGGTGGCTTTTGTGTTGGGGATGGGCTTTGTCTGTCCTTGTGAAAAACTACTCCCATTTGGCCAAGTTATAAGACTTAGAAAAACCACGTGGAGAGGATCTGTTACTTCTGTTGGCTTAAATCCTGGCACAGTGCCATGCACTAGAGATAGCAAATCCTGTAGATGTCCATGGCATGGCCACGTTGGCATGCCTATGCTACTAGCTAGCTTACTTTAAAACATAGGGAATCAGGTATCCCTGTCTTAAGGGAACATTACCAAGGTTTTCTCTTGGATCACTCAGAAGTCAGGAAATGCATGGACCAGGTTTTCATGCGCAGTATTAATTCCACCCTTTTGGGCAGATCATATGTTACAGCCTCGAAGCCTGTTTCCCACCAGTCTCCTGCTGTGGTCCACCAAACGGGGGAGGCTTCCAGGCCCTCGACTCCTGCTGCAATCATCACAGGTGACAGCAAGTGGGAAACGAGCAGAGCAGGGTGAGCAATGTGAGTGCTGGGGCTGTACCCAGTGGAGCTGTGAGGAGCAGGGATTTTGCTGTTTGCAGGTACTAAGCCATGCTGCCTACAGTGAATTTTCACAGAGGGTTCCTAACTGTAGGTTTTCATTTTCTGGGGACCCAACCTTAGATCCCAGGGTCTCAGCTGGGACTGAGGTTGTCAGAAGCTCTGCTGTGAACATCTGCAGCGCTGGCTAATGAGAGGCAAGAGGAAAAATCAAGACCTAGGCATCTCAATGACAGGATTCAAAATTAATGCGTACCGCGGATCTTGTAGACGCACTGTTGACCATATGGCTATGTCTATACTGTCAAAGGCCCTGAGGCTGCTTTTAAGACTAGATTCAATTTTGTAAGTTTGCAAGCATGGCCAGGGGGTCAGGCAGTGCACACGCTGAAGCCAGATGTAGCCTGACCGACCATCCATGCACTGTTTGAAGCAGTCGTGGGGCCTCAGAGGACACCATGGCTTTAGCTGCTTCGTAAACTGCACCCATGGTTGTAGAGACAGGGCTTATGCTTTCAGTTCAACATTCAGAGAATGAATAAAATACCAACTTGCCTCCCGGGGCTGTAGCAAAAATAGATGAATTAATCGTTACGAGACACTTTGATACTATTGTCATGACCGCTATAGAAAAGCCCATGAGAAAACAAAATGATGTTGTTTTCAGAGCACGATTTGAATAGCGCACAGTCAGTAAGGCTTGAGGTCACAAGCCGAACAATGAAGCAAAACCAAAATCCTCAATAGCTGTTCCTATAATGAACAGTATCCCTCCTGAGCACAGAGTGAGGCAGTCATCCCATGGAAGAAAGCCTTGTCCTCGTGCCACAGACAGCTGTGTCATGAATAACGCAAACACATGAGGGAGCCCTCCTAAAGGTGCACAGGTAACTGAATTGGAGTACATAGCTTCCACCTACATGATTTTGCAACCTTGATTTCACAGGTTTTCACACACACGCAGCTATCCCAGACATGTGCCTGTATACATTCCTCACGCATCAAAGGTCAACGGCAATGTGGTTACTAGGCAAATTTTCCCCATTAAAATGTTACCAAAGGCAGATGTTAAGGGGCCTACAGGATTTACAGATTTGCTCGCCAAAGAGCATATTAGGGAAGACGACTGTTCTCCTGTTGGGTCGCAGGCTGTGTTTTTGAAAGCCTCAGTGCCCACCCCAGATTAAAGCAGCATGTTTCTGGAAGACTGGGCCTCCAATGAAGATGCCTTTCAACAACGCAAAACCACTAATGAGAAAACATAGACAGAAGGAGAGCTGGCCCCTTATGGCAGCGTTTCTCAGCTTTGAGTAGCTTCCAGGGCCATCGATGGCACTGGCCTGATGGGAGAACAGGTCAGAGGAAGATTAGGCCTTTGCTCTCTATGGCTCTGATGTTTGTCTGCAGTTGAGACACAAAAGGAAAGAAGGAAAGAGAGCAAGTGAAAGAGAGAAAGAGAGGGAGAGATCCTGCTTGGCCACATACCATACTTGCAGATAGTGTACTGCAGTTTTCCAGACTAGGGAGACCTCCTCTTTCAAGTGTTCCAGTAATTAACCTCACTTTTTTGGCTGGTGTTAATTTGTTCCAAGTATTTGGGCTTTAGATCTAACCATGGGAATCTCATTCCCTGCAGAAGTCTTGCCAACTGTTACTAGACATTTTACCACACACATGCAGGCCAAAAAAAGCAAGGCTAATTACACTGCTGTTTTTGCAAAGTGAAGTGTATTTGTTATAAATTCAGCGTCTCCTAATAAAGGAGAGGAGGGGGAGACAGCAAGGCAGCATCTTTTAGTGTCTGCCCATGGGAGGAGGAGGCAGAGAGGAATGTGAACCTGCCTTTTGCTGTGTGGTACCTGCAACACAAATCCCCTGTGAGACTTTAGGAGCCTAGGTGTGACAAACCGCCATGTGAAACCAGAGGGGAATGGTGCTACCAAGATTTTTAGCTGTAAATAACTGAGTTCAATTATTCAATACCAATGGGAGTTCTCTAAGTAAAAATTTAAATAGGGGAATTATTCGAACCAGATGTTGATTTCCCAGTACTTTCTTGTTTTCTCCCCCTTTTGTGCTGTATGTGCTACCTGTCAAGGATAGAGTGTGTATGGGAGGAAAAATGTGTGAGAGCGCATATAGGGGCTCTCTGACAGCGTGACAAGCAACAAAGTCGTACATGACAACACCTATAGCTAAGGAAATAGGTTATGAAAAACCCTATGAATTCTCAAGTCCAAGTGTCTGCAGTTCTTGGACCCATTCCACACTGAAGAGGTTTAAAAAGGGACAGCAAGGTAAGAAGGGCTGGAGAGGCAGTCATAATGCCAGTGTTGACATTTGGGATCTCTTATCTGGTTAAGTCCTTAATTTCACTGAAAGATTTTTTTTTCCGGCTTGTTATTAATTTTCTAGCTTTAGAAATTAACAATAAAATGTAATAATACCTAGTACTAACATAAATCCTTTTATCCCTAGACCTCAAAGCAGTTCATAATGGTGAGTCAGTATTATTATCCACAGTTTAAGCCCATCTACAAATAACTTTCTTCAGGGTCTATCTCTAAATCTGCCTTTGTAATCCTTTGCTTAGTGCATTTGAATTTATTAATTTTTTAAGTGGGTAAGTGTAAGTTGCTCAAACAAGCTTCTTTGTTACTTCTCTGGGACTGAGGTCATCAAGTCTCAAACAAAAACTAAAGCAGACATCTTAAGTGTTTGGGAAGGCTAGAAAGCAGTTAGGAAGTAGCAGAAAGCATTCACCCTTTTCCTACAATAAACCCAGGCTTTCTGACTAATAGTTCAGTGGAGGGGATGAAATGCTTGCTTTGTGAAATAGTGCAAGATTTGGGAATTTGGTTCTGCTCCAAATCTCTGCCCCCT
>JAWWES010000168.1:21905521-22002400 GCA_035583135.1 Lophotriccus pileatus
AAAACCCCCCCCCCCCCCCCCCCCAAAACTCTCTATGACAGAAAAATAGACAGAAAAATATATTTGGGATTCATTGAAATACTATTGATTTTGGATTTCTAATTTTTTAACTGTTTTCTAACCATAAATAGAGCATGAATTAGAAAAAGTATTGGTGAAACTTTGTTTCAAAAAGGAAAGTGGTATTTGTCTGTTCCAAAATGTTAAAATATCTTGTGTTTTTTACTGGCATTGTTGAAATTCCTTCCCTTCCCCCAGGTTTCTTCTTCACATAACAACAGCAGTATCAGTTTTATCTTGATGGAATGGCACATATTCTCACAGAGTGCAATTCTATCAGCTTCCTCTGTCCAGTGTCAGTTGCCAACTTTGGTCCTCTGTGATTTATATTAAAAGAAAGGCTGAGGTTACTCCCTTATAATCCTCATTCTCTTCACATTGAATTGTTCCCCAGAAGGTCAGACACAAGACTGCTGTAAATTAGCACAGCTCCACTGAAAACAGTGTCTCACCAGCTGAGGGTTTGGCTCAATAGCTGCAGTTAGAGCAGCGTCTTTTTGCCTCCATAAAAGCTGAGACTGGCCCAGTCAATCTGATGAAGCAAGGCATAGGGAGGGGTCAGAAACAGTTGTTTTTCTTCTTGGCAATCTTTTAAAATCAAATGTGTTCTAATCTTTCCTGATAATTTGGAGCCCATGGTGAATCAGTGATGAGCCAGCGGTGGTGGACATGGTGGGCATGTGTCCCACCATCCTGCATGTGAGAGTCTGGCACATGCACCAGGCCTCAGCAGCAGGTCACCCACAGGCGCAGCCGTCTTAGCTCTCACACACAGCCTCAGTGTGCCCTGACCATCCCTCTGTGTGGCTGAGGAGACATCTGCGAGAAGGCTTGGAGTATCCTCTGCCTTCTCTCTGTGCTATCCCACTTGTTGGTAGTAAATGGTGTGTTTAAGCCCCAAAGTCTGTTGATAAGTGTCTGCTGCTTCCACGTATCCAACCGTGTCCTCACCCACATGTGCTTTGCCTCAGGAGTTTCCAAGCAATCAGCTGAGATCTGGCCACAGAAACAGTTGATTCACTGTTGTCCTGCTGGAAAGGGCAAAAGATAATTTTATTAAAAGGCTAGGAGGAAACCTTTTGGATTATATATGCTGGCTGGAGAATTTCTTCAACAGTACGTCCACAGCATGATGTTCCCCAGTTCTTCCTCTTTGCCTCTTTCCTCATTCCAAAATTTTCATCCCTTCACTAGTGCCAGATAACTTCAGCTGGATGAATTTCAACAAAGAGGTAGAAATGTTAAATATTTTTCCTCAGATCAAAAGCTGGTTGTGAATGCCAGGCTAAACAAGTCCTCTCCCAAAGCAGGGACCTGGACAACCTTGCTGGAATGCATTCACATCAGACAGTATATTTTGAGTAATTCTGCTGTATCTGAAAATATTCAGCCTCTGTTGAATCTTGTCAAATCTGGAGGCCCAACAGGGGCACATGTTAGTGGCAGAGATGCCTCCTTTTGCACGAAGCACTGCATGTCCCCCATAAAGCATGTGTTTCCAGATGTCTGGGAAAGGCAAAACCCCAGAGACTGGTGGGATGATCAGGTGAGCAGCTGATCACCACTGCAGCGTCCCACTCTGGCAGAAGAAGGCCAGGAGATTATACTGGGGAGAAAACAGAAATCCTGTGCACAGAAAGCAGAGAAGTGGTTATAATGAGACAGCCCTGGGATGACTGCAGAAGTTTTTGGCTTTCCCCGGGGCCATCAAATTCTGAGCGCGAGCCTCTGGAGCCTTGTACAGCTGAGCTGAGATGAGAGGAATTTTTCAACACCCAAAGCTGGATCAAAACCTCCTTCCTGCCTCTAGTTCATAAAGCTTTTTAACTTCTGAAGGGGAGAAAAAGTGATCCCAGATGTACAGCCCTAATTACATACTTAGATGAAATTGGATTAAGGTGGCTGCTGCCTGTCCTTTTCCTCTGAATATGTCTAGGACTGGTGAGGGACTGTGGGTCGCTGATGCTGGGGCATAGACAAGGGGGATAAGATCCAGCACTGCTCTCAATGAAAACTCCTGCAAATGATCCCCTCTGACTCAGGATGGGCTTCTAATTATTACAGCCATTATATTGGCCCTGGAGTAGATTTGTACTATTTTTCTATTATCTGCCCTTCTCCCCCATGAACCTATGTGTGGGCACGGAGGGAAGGTTTGCAAGAAAGTGGTCTTCTAGTGGCACAGATATCTTCCTTAAAAAAAAAAAAAAAAGGATAATTACCCAATAACAGTTAGCAGGGCATAATATGCATCAGTACTTTTAAAGTGCTTAATATATGTTATTTTCATTTCCACTAAATCAGACCAGCATTATATATCTCTATCGGGCCTTCCTCACACCCATGTGAAACACATTTCAGTCAGCACACGTGAAATGCATGGGAACTGTGTTTTCTTGCTGTAAGCTGAATGGCAAGTCGCTGTTGAGCTGCTCAGTGGAATCCCACAGCTCCCTGGGGAACTGTGAGATTGCCAATAGCAGGAGGCCATCAAGCCAGGCACATGGATCTGATATGGGTCTGATGAACACGCAGTATTGGGGTCCCCCTGCCCACTCGCAGCCAGATGGTATTAGCAGGACACAAATCAGTCTGCTCTACGCTCCCTGTCTGAGCAGGATTTTCTCAAAATGAATATTTATGGTGTTTTCATATTTCAGATAAACCCCTCGAGTCTCATAATATTGTTTTAATCCAAATGAGACTGATGGCTGCGGCACAGTGCCTTACCACAAAAACCCACTCTTGCAAATCTCACCCACTGCATAGAGGTTTAAAGCTAAACCAGTGCAAGAGGCTAGAATGATCCTGTGGTCACTGCCAGATCAGAGTGTTGATGGGCCCCCTATGGAAACACGGGCTGAGGTCCATGGGCCTCAGGTGGGTGACCTCAAGGCTGCAGTTGTCAGTTCCTTGAACATAGAAATAACTTCTCCCCTCACCTCCTAGTCACTTGTTCAAATTGTTAGAAATAAAGACCGGGGGGTGAATAGCTTTATTGAAACAGAATCTAAAGTTCATAGAAATAGGGTTTGAAGTGGGTTTTTTTTTGAGTGGGGAGAGATCTAGTCTTGCAACCTGCACAGATTCCTGCAATTTTTAACCTGGAAACTCCTTCAAGTGAGAAAATTCTAAGTGTCCTTGAAGACTGCAGTGCCATCAAACTCTTCCCTCTGGCAGCTGCAACTTCCAATAACCTTTTGCGGCAGGAACAATAACTCTCTTCTGGACAAATATTCTGTTTTATTGCAACTATTCGGCTAGCATAATAGAGGAAAAAAATAGTCCTGAGAGCCCGAAGACACATAGCTGGTGGCAGTAGAATTAGTGATAGAAATGCGAGAGGTTCTGACTTTCCAGAATCAAACAAAATAGTGCTGGAAGGGCCTTAGGAGATCATTTAAGACAGCATTTCTTAGCTTAGTGTCAGGGGAATAACTGCTGATCTGAAAGGCATTACAAGACATTTCACAAAACCATTGGGGGAAATAAACCTTTCTACTTCCTGATATTCTCTGGCATCTCAGAAAGCAAGAAAATGTACTGGGTAGCATTACAAATTGCTAAGCAAACTCTTAAAGGTCAGTCTAATTTGTATTTGGTTGGAAATGGGAACCACTGTGGCTCATGAACTTTTTTTCTGGAAGCTTCATTGAGCTAAAAGCCACCAATCTAGCCCAGTTTCCTGCCAGACTGTAACCCCAGCCCAGCCAGTCATTTCCTTTTGACCTTCCCAAGTAACTGCTGTAGCTGCCCTCTGTAAACCCCCTTCAGGTTGAGCTGCCTGTGAACCAAGGAGCAAAGCCCTGCTCTGATATGACACAGCTGCATAACCTTGATTCAGGCTGCTGAGGAAGAGCTGTGAGAAAGTCTAGAGAGAGATAGGAAAAGTAAAATTACTGACAGAGAAAGCACTGTTGAGGTGAGTTAATTCATAGCTCAAGGATTCCACGGGGAAAGCAGTATCATGAAACATAAAAAACTCTAAAGCAAAAAAACCCAAACCAACAAAAACCCCGAAACCCCATGAAGGCTTGTGAGAAACTGCAGTGTCCCTTCATGGAGAAGTCAGAATTGTTGGTGCCAATGGAGCCAGGGGAAGAGGACAACTGAGCAATCACAGGAGGTAGCTCCCAAGAGCTGCAGAGGTCAATCCAGCCACTCCTGACTGGTGCCTGCCTAGTTAGACGGGACTTGAGTGCCCTATCAGGGTGTTGGGCACACCAATGCTTAGCCTAATAGCTCATCAAACCCCAGCTATCTAGTCTGTAAGCCAATAAGTCATTGTGTCACACTCCTAAGCTGTGTATATTCTGCTGTGCCCAAAAAGCTGACCTCAAGGAAGGGCTGTCATGAGGTGTCTCCATTTGGCAAGGGGAGAAGAGGAAGTGACAGTTCTGGTGGGCTGAGCTCCCAGCGGGCATCGAGGTTCAGTGTCAGCCCCAGCACCCGCAGTGTGAGCTTTGGGAACTGGGAAGTGTGGTGCCAGCGCTCTGCTCTCCATATGGCTCCCAGCCTCTGTGAGCAGAGCACAGGATAACTGTGAACACCCAGTGGATTTGTCAGAACTTCCCCACCTCAGAGGGGTGCATTGTGAAAATTAATCAGTTTGTGTTTGACTTTTTGACTTGGCACTCCCTCAATAACTTCTTCACACACAAACCCACAATAAACTAATTAGGCCTATTTCTTTGACAGGCTGTTAAAGAAGAAAGAGAATAAGGATGTGTCTAAGCTGCTTGAAAGACAATATTGGATATATATGCCAAGTAACAAAAGGCATCAGTAGCTCTTTAAATTCCTTCACTCTGAAGCTCTGATGAACAGAAATAGCAAATGAATGGCTTCCAGAAATGATAGTTGTTGCTGTTTGGCTTGTGTTTGTCTTTGAGGGGTAGGGAGAGCTAGAAGGGGAGGGAGAGCTATGAAAGAATTAGTTTCAAAGAAATTAAGTATGTTAAACATATTTTGAAACAACTTACTCGATTTGAAAAATAGGGTAATACAGGCTATGCTCACAGCTCAATTTATGTATATAAATATACATACATGTATATTGTGCAGAACACAAAATATTTCCATCTGGAGAGTTGGGTATTGTCTTGCACAAAAGGCTTCTACTTGAGTCATTAATAGTATATTTTATTAAAGGAAAATTGGCTTCAAAAGTGGTTGGGAATTGTGGGAATAAAACTGGGATGAAAGTAATTATTCCCCTACCCTGTCTCTTCCCTTGTGTTCATTTTTCTATTCCAGACACAGACGACAACAGCAGCTCCTCTGTCTTCTGTTCCTTCCATGTTTGATCTCCTGCCTGCGCTTTCTTCTGCTGGGTCCTGGAGCCTTTAGGAATGAGGGTATTGTGTCCATATTGCATGTGATGACATGTGTTTGAACCAGCACCAGGGCAGTCTGGCAAGAAGAGCTTGAAATCCAGCAGGACTGAACAGCAGGCCAGGTCCCTGCTGAGGAACAGCTCAGTCACATCTTTAAAACCCTTTGGGGATAAAAGACATAGGAAGAAAAACTTGAACCTGCTGTGGCACCTGTTTTCTTCTTCTTTCTAGAAGCTTAAGGTGATCAGGGGCAAAATAGTGTTGAGCATGTCAGCCTGGTCAGGGGCTGCAGCATGTTCATAAAAAGTAGCATACAGAGTCATTTGCCAATATGGGGAAGCAACCCGGGAAATCCCACATCAAGATGGATGTGCTGAGTACCGGAGAATGGTGGATCACTCCAAATGTCTTTGCAAAGAAACAGGAAAAACAGTTGGTAATGAGGGTCCTCTGGGGCAAGGCGTTTTGTGTTGAGCTTTTGTAGTTCATCTTGGCCAGCCTGGCCCAGGAGATGGCAAATGAAAAGGACTGAAAACCAATTCCTTTAGAATTCAAGAAGAAAGTGAGTGCAGTTCCTGGGTGGTAAAATGGCTCTGTGGCTGAATAATTAACTTGGAAAAGCTACATAATGTTTTGTTTTTAACACAGCTAACCCTATTTTGCTTTTAGTCAATACAATGACTTATGGAGTGAAGTATCTTCCCAGAATGTCTACCCAGTAGGTTACTGGTCCTTGCTGAGCGGGCTGGTCATGAATTCTTGATGATGGTGGCTTTCGTTTCACCCAAAAAAACATTGTGTGTCATAACTGAGGCAATAATTAATGCTTACTGGGAATTTTGGATACTGGTTTTAAAAAAACTATAAACCAATGAAGTATAATGTCATGTGGAAAAGACTATTTGGCTCAGCAAAAAGCTGGGAGGAGAAAAAGGGGGAGACAGAAAGTGGAAAAGTTCAACAGAGACAGTGACTCTTACACAAGGCTTAAACTGAGAAAGAATTGGAGAAACTCACATTTCCTCTTGCTAAAATAATCCATTCAGTTAATATTAGGTCAGGACAAAAGGTCAGAAATCTTCCAATTGTTAATCACTGCAGTTGGAGCACAGCATCATAGCTAGGGGGAATATAAAGTGAATATTCCAAGAAAAAAATAATCCACTCACAAAATTAAGTAACAAACAAATAAATAGAGTGTGTGTTAGTTTAAGTGTCAGTGGTCATGTCACTGTTTCTGCATTGTTATTTTTATTCACAGCACACTAATACTCAAAAGATCATAACTGAGATCAAGACCCAGTTTCTTTTACAGATGTACAGTCAGAAGTATCCTTTGCTTGAAACAAATGCTCTAGCCAGTGTATGAAGAGACCCTCAATTATTTCCATTTTACAGGTGGATAAAATGAAGAAGAAAGGCACCATAGCCCTGATTACAGAAGAAATCAATAAACATTTAGGAACCAAATACCTCAATACCTCACAGATCTGTCCTTGCATGACTGGCCTAGGGTTAAACAGGAAGCCTACAGCAAAGCTGAGAATTGAATCCAGATCCCCAGGATACTCAGCCAGAGCCTTTTCCAAAACCCAGCTTTATATGTATATATGTAAGCCACTGGAAACTCTAAGTGAACTCTCATTATGTCAATTAATTTTTGCTTAATTAAACAAATCTTCCAAAAACATATGTGAGATGTTAGCTCCTTTTCTGTACAGAAAAGCAGACAGACAGCAACATGCACAGAAGGATGGGCTGGTGATTGACTTTAGTAGCATAATCACTGATCTAAAATACAGCAGCCCAGTTCACAAGGGCAGTCTGTTGCACCTAAACTGTGTTCCATTTTGACTCTATTCATGGAAGTGCCTGAAAATCCAGTGCATCCAGGGTGGCTGCATGAGGTTCTGACTACTGAGCAATATGAACTTGTTTCTCTACAACATAAAGTAGAAGCTGATAAAACACAGCAGGCAATCATTTGCAACCATATGCCACCTGCAGCCAATGTAGTCTTCATGTGCTATCTTCAAAGGAATTTTGCAATTGTCACCACACCTGCCAGAATCAGCTGGTTGTTCCATAGCCAGATCTGTCAGACAAGCATGAAGTTGGGGACTAGAAAAAATCTGGAATACCCCATGATTGTAATCCTACTCCAGACCATCCCTTGAATTGGGAAGCCATTCCATGTGTCTGTTCCAGGACTTTCTTGTTGTGGAAGTGAATGAGTGTTTTAGAAGGTGTTGGGAGAGACTAAGAACTTGAGTTTGCTCTCTAGCCTCCACTTGATGGCTCACTCCTTTAGCTGCTCTCCCTGAATGAAACTTTGATACCACCTGTTACAAAGGATGAGAGTTACGGAGATGCAGGTTGAGCTAAAGATCTACTTATATTATTTATGGGTACAACTAATAAAAAAATGGATAACAACTGTGATATCTGGTCTGAGCATCTACACTTTTGGATTAAGCTGAAGACCTAATTTCAGATTTTATTAGCTGGATCATATCCATTCTCCTCTGAACTCATTAGTAGAGAGCAAAGCAGCCCATGGGAAGCGTGAAGCCCTATGCCATGTATGCAAGACTGTTCCTGGTACCTAAAGAGGAAAAAGTCCACATTTCAGAACTGCTCACTTTGCTGCAGTGAAGGGTTGTTTTCACTGTGATTACACTCAACAAATGTATCTGAATTTAACACCATCATATGAGGACTTGAAACACAAACAAAACCACATCAGCATCTCATGATCTATGTAGCTTTGCACATAAACTTTGCTACAGGGGAAAAAAAAATTAAAAGCCTGCATGGCTCTGTGCTCAGTTCATGTGTGGCCATAGAGTAACAAGCACACAAAAAACTCCAGAAAAGAATTTTCCTAAGAAAAGAGTAGGAATGGGTTTCATGCCAAGACACACAGTTAGAGTATTTGTAGGTGCCAAATTGGTGTTGTTTATAAATGCAAAGGCTAGATCCCTTCACATGTGGCAGTAACCACACTCATGAGCTGGTGAAGGTAAAGCTACAGGTTGGTGATTTGAGAGAGGGGAGAAAAAAATTTTCAAGCTTCACAAACATTTCATATTGGATCCTGGAATATTTGTTTAACTTAAAATAGATATTAGAGACACTAATATCTTCATCAACAAATAACTACAAATGCAAGACATTGGGAGGAGGTTTTTCCAAAATCTTCATCTGGCTGATTCCATTCTTCTCCTTTCCTTTCTGACCTTTCCCATACTATGTTAAATGAACCTTCCCATTTCTTGGTTTGGAAACATCTTCCCACAACTGTCGCTTTTTTTAAACTCCAAAATAAAAATGAAGGCTATTGCGCTCACTAAAACTTCAGTGTATCTCCTCTTCTCAACTGATTTCAAAGGAAAATATTCTGCACAGATCTCCTTAAATGAACTGTCAACAGAGTATGCTCCAGGCAGCCAGAATTCAGAAAAGTCACCCAGTGTGCTGACTGGGGACTAAAAAAACAAACCAGGGAGCTGTTCCCCCAAAACAAGAGGAGATGAACCTTGTCCCACTGGAGTAGCTCTGAATGCTGAAGGTCTCCCTTCGTGCCTGGCTGAGGAATCCAACCCCTCACCTCGCTAACTTCGCCCTTGGAAAGGTTATCTTGCAATCAGAAATGTTGCATTGCGTGACTTGGATCCATTGTTTATAGAATCGTCTAACCGACTTCATATGTATCTGGTCCAGGGAAACTGAAGTTATTAAAACACAACACTGAGACACTGAGCTCTGATAGCAGTTCAACATGAATAAATAAAGCAAGAGTTTTCCCCAAAGTAAAGCAAAGCAAGGATCCCGGCCTTCGTGTGAACTGCAGGGATGAAAGGAGGATGTGATACCATCATCTGAACGTTGACCTTTTCATTGTTGTTTCTTTTTCCAGCTCCAAGCCCTGGTCCTGGGTCTCTCCCACTCTCTTTTATCCCCTCAATCCAACTCCTAGCAAACCCCTGGAGCAGGTAAGCTGTGAACTGAAAAGGTTTTTCTCATGTTTTGACTCTATTGCTTTTGCAGCCTGGTCGGAGAAGTGCCTGGATTGTTAGCTCTGGCCTTTGACCCCCAGCACCAACTTTGCTTGCAGAAAGTTTTACAGCTATGGTTGAAATGAGAGCATAAACTGAAAGGTAAAAACACACACTGATTGACTGTATTTGTGAAGCATTGCTGTCTCATCAGAAACATCTGAATATGTTTTTTTCCATACACTTTGCTCAATATTAATATCAGAATTTCTGGATCTCTGGTATGCCTGATTACTACAGAATAACCTCGCTGAAGTCTCTGATAGAGCTGTCATTGGTTAGAGAGGCCTCTGATATTAGGCACTGCAAATATCAAAGAAAACTCACAGTAAATCCTTAAAATGTTGTGCACTTTATTTTGGAGAAATACTGCATCTGCAGCTGTGCTAAAAAGTGGAGAAAGTTTGATGTTCCACAGAGAGGTGCCACAATTGCTGAGTGAGAACTTTTGTATGACTGAAGAATTTGGTTTGATAAGAATAATTAATTCACATTTATCTAGGAGCTTTCATCCAGAGATCACAGAGCTCTTAGAAACAGAGGGCAAAGGAAGTGCTTTGGCTACTTCAGATACCGGTGGAAAGAAGCCAGTTTTGGGATGTAAGATTTTTTCTAACAATGCACAACGGGAGTAAATAATAGCCTATGCCTCACCTGCACTGTACAAGAAATTTCTACAGCAGCAATATGCATCAGCCAAGCTAATACTTTTGTTCCCATGAAAAAAAAGCCCACGATACTTGTAACAAGCACAGGTTTTGCCTGTAAGTCAATATACTGTCACTAAACTGTCTGTAGAGGAGGTTGGCAAGAACTTTGGGCTACCAAAGGGAATGTCAGCACTGTGCTTCCTTTGCAGCAACTGCATTTTGGTACGCAGGACTGCTCTTTATCCCCACACCACTCTAAAACAGACCAAGCATAAACTCAGTCAAGACTAAAGATAAAATGGAAACTTCCCATGTTAAAGTCCTCTGGACTGAAGAATTAAGGGAATAAGGGCCATCCTTATGTATTTCCAAGTCCATGAAACAGTACAGGTGAGATGGAAGGATAGAAGGATAGAAGGTGAGAGCAAGGATAGCCCCTGCTATTTAGTGAAATTTTGTGCCCGAGAGAGAAGCAGGGTAGGATAGGTGAGGACACTAATTTTCCCTTAGGAACAGAAGCTACTCTGAAAACTCAGCTTGCTTCTGTGCTCAAACCCAGATGGATTGTAGTGGTAATAAATGAATTAAATCTTTATCATCTGGAAGCAAAGCCAAGAAGAGAAGAAAAACTAAGCTCAAAGAGTTTAAAAAAGACTCCACATTCCCCATAGAGGAAACAGATGTAAATCTGGCAAGAGGTCATTTGGAGATCCAAGATCTGCGGGTTGAAATGAGGTCTGGGTAATTCAGCCAAGTTTATTGTCAAGCTCAATGGTAATCATCATTTTAGTGTTCAAAAGATTGCAGTCCTGAAATGTCTGGAAGTCCTTCTGCACCATCAAGGGGTTATCAGAGCTCATAGAGTCACTGCTTTGCAAACTTGTATGTGTTGTGTTATGACAGCTTTTCAAAGTCTCATGTTGCTGGCTGAGGCACTTGTGAAAAACGGATGTCAAGATTTGATATTGGTGAAGCTAAAAATGCCTTGATATTATTCCACCATTATTTAGGAAGTGTCACTATCCTATTGAGAGAAAAAAAGAAACCCCCATGATTTTAGTAAATTAAAAGGTATGGTGAGAAATGTGTAGGATGTGGAAAACCATTCAGTCAAATTAGTATTTTTCTTAAACTCACTACACCACATCTAGCAACACCTTTATTATGCAAACCTTCTTACCTTCTTAAAATGTACTGCCATAATTATTTGTGCTCACAGAAATACGTATCCTGGTCTCCAGCCTTCCCTCAACTATTTTACCTTAATTTTGTTGCACCTTTGTACTACACCAAAAATGTAGTTAGAAGGATAATTCTTTCCTCCCTTGTAGGAGAGAATTAGGAACTCCAAATTATGCTGATTTTGTTGACCAGGTTAGGAGAATTGAGATACAGATTTCTTCATGTGCTTACAAAATGTCTGTCCCTCACCATACCATTAATGTTTATAACCACTGCTGTGGATTTCTGTGGTTTTGCACTGCTGTCTATACAAAGACAGGATGCTGGGCTGGCAAGCCTTCGGGCTGGCCATGCCTGGCTACCCCGTTATTTTTACTGTAAGTGGTTGGAAATTGCTGCATGAGAAGTGCTGGTTATCCAATACTGCAAGATGTCTTAATAGATTTCTGTGGGACTGTGCCAATTTAGAAACCAAAACCAGCTAATCCAGCTCCCATTCACTCCCTGCCCCTGACTGAGA
Organism: Lophotriccus pileatus; assembly: GCA_035583135.1. Taxonomy (NCBI): domain Eukaryota; kingdom Metazoa; phylum Chordata; class Aves; order Passeriformes; family Tyrannidae; genus Lophotriccus; species Lophotriccus pileatus. The sequence goes on from JAWWES010000168.1 coordinate 21,917,328, forward strand.
AGTCTCCCAGGAAGAGTATTGTGTACATCTATCTATCTATCTATCTATATATATGTGTACATATATACAATAAATACACACATGTAGCCAAGTACCCATGCTCTATTCCAGCCATGAGCATCTTGCCTGTACAGTAAACCTTAGGACAAACAAAAACATCATTAAGTCCTATTTCAACCTTCTGAACAAACCAACAGGCTGGCCTCCTACTGCTTGAAAGTAGTATCACCCTTCTTTCCTTGACATGTGATTCTGCAGCAGGTCCTTGTATATGCATGCAGAAAGTCAAAGGAAAACTGATGATGAGCTCACAGCAAAGGCTAAAGTATTCTTGAAGGTAAAATAATACAAGGCCCTCCAGTCTGGCAATAGCTTTGGCTTCACGTGGTGTAAGGGAAACATGGTGTAAGGGAAACAATGGTTCTGTAAACGGACTTGAAAAGTCAGCACCAGGAATGCTCCAGAGGTAAGGGTTGCCTCTGCCAAGGTTTCCTGGGCCTCTGTGGAGGGATGGCTGGGCACAAGCCATGGAGAGGCTCTGTCCTTCTGTCCTGAGGTGTGGAAGCTCTCTGATAACTCTGCATGCCTACAATCCACAGGAAAACCAAACACATATTTGGTCAATCAAAATATTTCTCCTGGATTTTCACTTTAATTTTATATCAATTAACTGTGGGAGAACCCCTACTTTTTCCACTGGGATGTGCCAGAATAGGATAGTATGAGCATTGTTTCTACACAAAGTTCTGGTCTTCAAATTAGACTTTTGAAATCAGTCCTTTCCTTCAACTGCAATTGTTCTGACAAAACTGTAACTTTCTAAGAGGTGTGTGTGTATATGTGTGTCTGCGAGTTTCTTCAGAAAATGCCCCCTGAACTTTTCCTCAGCAAGGCAGCTGTTAGATAGAAGAAGGCTGAAGAAGATACAGAAGGAAGAGCTGTTGCTGCCCTTCCTTTGGCTCCTAGGGCAAAACAGTCCTCTAATGGCACCAGCTCCTCTGGCTTGTGTGCTGGGTGGCAATGGGGACTCAGCAGTAGACAGAGGTCTGTTCCCATCAGCATTAGGCCCAGACCCCTCCAATGACTGTAAGTATTAAATACCCTCCTCAGGCTATTTCATCTTGGCCACCACCAGTGGGTGGTGAAGCAAAACCAACATTTACAATGTTTAAGTTTTACAACAAGTCTTTCAGTGTAAACCAGTGCTCTCCTCCTCACTTTCCCTGCCCCTGCACATCTCTTCAAAATTGCCTTTGTCAGTCAAACATTGATTTTTTTTTTAGTATGCATGCTTTTCCATCTTGGACCTGATTATCTTGGCATTCAAGGTGCAATTGCTTGCCAAGGTAACTCAGTTTAATCCATGGATCAATGCACCATTCCCATGGGTCAAGCTTCAGAGAAAAAAAAATAGATGTGAAATTTATTGAATATGCATTTTAAAATATATATCTTTGAAAATCCTATTTTGTTAAACAAAGTGATCTCTAGAAAGAGTTTCTGAGAGGAAAGGCAGTTTTTTTACACATAGGTGAAGATGCTACCAAAGTATTTTGGGATCTTCAGGTATAGCAATCTGGTGTTTAATCCAGTTTAATCCATGGATCAATGCACCATTCCCATGGGTCAAGCTTCAGAGAAAAAAAAAATAGATGTGAAATTTATTGAATATGCATTTTAAAATATATATGTTTGAAAATCCTATTTTGTTAAACAAAGTGATCTCTAGAAAGAGTTTCTGAGAGGAAAGGCAGTTTTTTTACACATAGGTGAAGATGCTACCAAAGTATTTTGGGATCTTCAGGTATAGCAATCTGGTGATCAGAATTCTCAGTAAGGAAAGCCTCAAGAATGTGTTGGCACACTGTTGGCCTAACAAATAATCCTACATCAGTGCTGCCACCCATTCCATCATGCACTGCGCCTTCATCTGACTGACATCCCAGAAGGTGAGGCTGCAGAGGAGACTAAAAACGAGCAGAGTCATAACACGATATCATTGCATAATGGTGCCATTTAGCAGGACAAAGTAATCACCAAATTACCTGGCATTCCAGCTGTGGTTCCAAGGCATCATGTTGTAAATATCTAGCATAATGCAAGCTTCAGTGTTGTTATTTTGCTCCACTGAGTGCAGACAAATGAAGGGAGGCTGAGATGAATAATACACCCTTGGACTAGCATCAGTCAGTCCTAAGCAGCTGTCTTGTCCCCAGCCTGCACCTCCTGTTTTGTTAGTCACTAGGGGCACCAAGGCAGGAGGTCACTTACTCCAGTGGGGAAGTACAGAGGACATCAGCATTTGAGGCTTCCATAGTTTTCTAAAAGACTTTTTTTTGTAAACCAGATCAATATGCTGGATAAAGCACATGTTTCTACTTAGATCAGGAGTGAGTAAATACTATCCATGTTTGAGGAAATGCAAAGACCAGGCTGGAGAGAAACTCAGAGGAGGACAAGATAATAAGTGAGCTTGACTGAGCTTCTTCACAATTTGCATTACTCATTCAAAGGGCAGTCATGGGTTACCTACCTTGTGCAAGGTGTGGGGTGCATCAGCCCAGGGGATACTTATTCCTGTTGAAAGGGCCCCAGGTTACACCTGGCAAGATAAACAGCATCAGATTCCTTCATGCATCCTGAAAGGAAATGCTTCCCAACGTATTGTTACTCTAAAACCTCCTGAGGCTTCAGGCAGCCAGGGTTGCTTCTGACAGCATTTACTGCTTGTCTGACCATGTCTAAGGAAGTAGAAGCTGTTCTTATGATGCACCCTTCAATTCAGTTAATACCAAACAAGTTTACTTATAAAAAATCCAACTTCTGGCAAAGTGAGGGTTTAATTTGTTGGTTATAAACTGGGAAACAAAGTTACAAAAAAAAAAAAAAAGGCAATAGAAAAAAATGAGTGAAAGCAATGAAATGCTGAATAGTAACCTGCCTTCTACCCATCTTTTTCTAGCTCTCAAGTAGGGTATGCCAGCTGTAGAAGAGCAGGAGTCATTTGGAAAACATTTATGACCTTTCTAAATCTAAACTCCTTGAAGCTCTACTTACCTACACAGGTAGATAAGCATGTCAATATTCCGTCTTCCTTTAGTGATGACTTTTAAAGCTAATTTTGGGGGAGCTGTTGACCTCGTCAACACTTGATATATCCCCGCTGCAGGAAAAGCTTGCCCTGGGCAGACTTCCTCAGGGCTACCTCCTCTCATGCCCTTCAGCCAAGATGAAACTTTCTAATTTCTCAATTCCCTCCTGTCTCCAAATGCTCTTCCCAGTTCTTCTGTTCCTATCCAACAGGAACTTAAATACCACAGAGCAAGACTGTGGTGATGATTTTGAGATTGAATGGATTAAACCTTTCCAGTAGTGAGGGTAGCAAAGTGTAGCCATGGATTGCCTGGGGAAGTGGCAAAACTTCTAATTTTGCAGCTTTTATGGAAACAGTTGGACAATTGTTTGTAGGGATGACCCAGAAATAGCCTGCCTTTCCTTGGAATAGGCAGTTGGACTTCAAAGCCTACTCCAGGTTACCTTTTTTTGTATGGTTTACACTTCTTTTTCTCTTCCAGTCTTATGTGATTGCAGTGAATCCAGTAGTGTTTTGCCTTAATATTGAGAGAATGCACCTGAAAAAAAATTCTAGTGTTTTTCCAGCAGGAGTACTTTACAGCAGTTTCCTGATGGCTGCAATGCCAATAAACCTGACACTGTAAGATGCAGTCTTTATGTATCCACCTTATCAGACCCACAAACTCCAGATCACCATATAGCGATCTTCATAAAGACCCACATATGACATGATAATTATGTGAATGACAAAGTCAGCCTTCAGCATGTTTTTCAGGGCCACCTCCATCCCTACCTTTTCCTGAGTTTCAGGTCTAATCCCATCACATAAACAGGGCCTTCTTGCTTGGCACTACCAAAGGACTACAGTTCAGTGCATTCTAAATTTATTCTCGGGAGGCTGAATGTTGCTCCCAAGCAATCTGTTGTATTTTGAACACCAGGATAAGTAAGGCAAATATACATTTACCATGTAGCCCAATATAGATTTCCTGTCTTATTCATTCATCTGCAAAACCACAAATAGAACAGTCCAAAAGTCTTAACCTTAAGTATTTTGTAGAAATTATCCTGGGTTTCAAGGCATGGACAATGGAAAGAGTCCAGCATGGCTTGAAAACTACAAGTTCTTCAAATGCACTTGTATATATGAGCGTATGTATAGGAGTGCATATAAAACAAAGGAGTACTGGGAGGAGGCATATATATATATATATGTGTGTAAATAAAAGAAAAAGGAAGGGAAGAGGGAGACAGAGTGCGTGTTCCATGTGCGTGCATTTGAACATATGTGCATTTGAGCATATTCATTCCAGAGAGATCAAGCTAAGAAGAAAATACAAAAGTCAAATTTATAGAGAAAAAAATATCGCACCTTTGGGAAAATGAACATGTTTATATGAGTGAAACATTAAATGCCATGCAGTCAGGCCATCTATTGAGAAGGAAGTGGTCATCAAGCAAATGTTTCAGAAAAGAAACCCAGCAGAAGAGTGATGTGTAAATGGAAAATAAATAAATTTAACATAAGGCATTCCTGCTTCCAGACTTGTGTTAATAAAGCAGCTATTAGGTGGAGACACTGTGGTGATGCCTGAGTTGACGTTGGGTTTTTTTCATTTCTTGCAAGACCTTAATCAGTGTTACTTGAAATGATTATGTTGGTTTTAAAATAGCAAGAAGCAGTAAATTTTAATGGCACGTCTGAATGCTGTTCCATTTAATTTCTATGTGAAGCAATATTAAACCCCTAATAAATAACCTGTGTCTGAAATGGTCTCCCTCTCTGCCTTTGACACAAATACACACATACACACAAGCCAGCTCCAAGAAACATCTTTGATGTTTTTGCCACGGACTAGGGAGAGATGGCACAATGAAGGACTAAGGTGGGGTATGGATCAGATGAGAACAGCATTCTATTGGGAAGAAGTACGTTTCCTCATTTTCCCATTATATATCTTGTGGGTTTTTTCTATAGAAAAATACATTTTAGGGACACCTCTGTCATGGGCCAGCACAAATCTCATTTTATGCTAAATCCTGTTTACGTTTTAGCAACTAAAAGCCAAAAGTGGTGCTTGAGTTATTGTTGACTTGGATTGTCAATCCAGACAGCAAATTCTGAGACATAAATAATTGAGAGCTTTCACTTAGGCAGATATGCAAGCTGAGAATTTTGCATTCCTTTGGGTCCAGGCATACCTAGATGGCTTTAATAAATGGCGCAGAAGCAAAGTCCACAAGGGCAAAAAAGGAATCATCATGATACAGTTCTTGTGACATCATTCATATCTCTGTCCCAGATTCCACCTCTGACTAACTTCTCAAGGATAGTCCTCCCTTGAAGTTCCTTTCTTGTGATATTTTCTTTTTCAAATGCTGACAACTCGTCTTTCTCCCTGTGTGCCACAACCAGTCCCTGGTTAGGAGGGGACTGATCCTTCCTGACACAGGCTGTAGAAGGAGCAACACACCAGTGTCTACCTCAGTCCCAGCCATTCCTCCTCCTGCTTCACTTCGCTCCTTGTTTTGGCCTCCACTATCCCAGTCAGTCTTGTATCCAGTGTTTTCTGATGGGAAGCTTCTTGGAGGAGGAAGCACAGCAGTTTAGCTCTGTGCTAGGCACTGTGCCATGCAATGTGCTGTTTTGCAGCCCTGCAAATGATTATTCTTTATGAACAGTGGCAGTCTGTCCGCAAAAGATCAGGATGTGGATTAAAATCATCTACTTCTTTAAACACGGCAAAAAGAGTTTGCAGAGAGATTCGCCCCTCTAAATATTGTAATCAATCAACAGAGTCTGAAAAACACAGGAAGCAAGAGGGAAAAAGGAATTGGAGGAGAAATTTGGAGGACAGAAGCAAGGATGCTGCCTGCTTATCTTGCTCCAGGGGGTGGCTATTTGAAAGCTGAAATCTGTAAGTGGGAAATCCTAGATAAACATGAGGGTGTATTTATACCTTCCTCCAAGCTGGCTGACACAGGTGCTCACCAGACACGGGTTACCTGGGTGGCCTGAGTGTGGGGCCACGCTGCTGAGAGGGAGGCAGACCACTGCAGGGAGTATCACTGGGGCCATACGCCTCACATGCCGTCTGCAAGGTGCATATTTGAAACACGCTGCCAGTCCATCGTGTACAAACTGCAAGAGCTCATTTGAACCTCAATAGCTCACTTGGGGAAATAATATACCTTCTTTTTTTTTATTTTTCCTAACAGTGGTACTATTTCTCCATGCCCATAGCTTGATTCCTCACCTGGCCCTTCCACATCTGCAAGGTTTTTGTTATTAATGTCATAAATCATGATTAGTAACAAACAGCAGAGAAGCTCTGAGAAGTGGGAGGCCAATTTCTCCACCAAGGTGGAAGCCGCAAAGTTTTTGGTCCTTCTGCTGCCCTGGTGGTAGTTCCCTCCATCTCCAGCTGCACAGAGGCTTTGTGTGTGTGGCAGTATCCCCCAGCTCCCGCATTTCCCTGCCAGGCCTGACTGTCACTTGGGAATAAAGCTGTCACTGCAGGAAAAGCCTTTGACTGCTCTTGTTGGCACCCTGGGGGTGCTCTATGCTTACCAGCCTCCCATCACACTACAGCGGGACAAGCCTTTTTTGAGCTCTGCGTGTGTTCAGCACAGAGAAAAATGTTTCCACTTACTTTTCCCCCTCCTCTCTTTGGAATATGAGGCACACACTTGTCATGCTTAAAGGAGTGGATTTATGGTTGACTCTGTCTCTTATCTCCCCACAGAGCTCACTGGAGCTGCTCTCCAGATGGGACAGTATTACAAGTTTCATCATATAAAGCCCAGTTCAGCCTACAGCCCAGATGTTCTTTGTTCCCAGAAATATTCCTTCCCTACAGTAAGTAAAAGGGAACTGGTGCTGGTATGCAGTCTCTGCTCCTTCTGTTTGCATCACTTGTTTATGGGTTACACACTCCAGTCTCAGACAGCACAGTTACCTCTCCAAAAGCCACTGATCAAACCTGATGTTGGGACTGTGAGCCCTGGGTGGTGCAATGCTGGGGTGTGTGTGGGAGGTGGTGTAAAGGATCCAGCAAATCCCCCACAGACTCAGCTACTGTTGCAGACTACTCCCAATATGAAGTGTGCCTTTCCCTTTCAGGCACAGATATGGGTTTCATTTGACCCAAGGCCAAACTGAAGGTGCAAAACAAAGCTCACTTCACTTAGAGGGGAAGATGTAGGATCTTGCCAGTGGGAGATTCTGGTTAAGAAAACCACAGCTCAAACAAGTCCAGCGATGGCAGAAGTGTAAAGGCAATCCTTATGGCAGAACAGCAGTAACCACCCATGCATTTACAACAGCATCTCCCAGACATGCTCTGCCCAAAGCTGGGGGACATACTGATAAGAAACATCAGTGCCCTCTCTGAATGAAGCCACTGCTAACCTTCTGGAGGGACCTGGGGACCTTTCTGCAGCAGATGTGGAACGGTGATGTTGCTGCCTGGGTGAGCAGGCGGGCTCTCGGGATCTTTCAGGATGGCCTGGCTCGGCTGCCGGCACATGTGCTGAGGCACATCCCTCCAGCTGCCCCGGCACGCTGCATAGCAGTGGTCCAGCCTGACCCGAGCCGTGCCTGCTGCCGGTGGCTATGGGGAGCTGGCCTTGCCTCGTCACGCTGTGTCCAGAGAGGGCAGGCACGTCCTGCGGCAGCGGGATCATCCCCCTTATAAAGACTTCATATTTATGCAGCTTTCCCTGTGCCCTGAACTTTGCCTGTGTCTCTGGCAAAAGGGCAGTTACCTCAGGTCAGAGCACTGCCTCGAGCCAGCGCAGGGAATCGGCTTTCAATTTCAGCAGCGACTTTCCTTCCCTTTTTTCTCTTATCCCTCCAGCCATCACAGAATAATTCCCATCCCTATTAGCTTACCCCCCTCCCCCTTCCTTTCCCTTCCCCTTTGAAATCCTCCCGCCTGTCCCCGGGACGGGGCAGGGGGAGGCAGGGGGCGGCGGGAGAATTCCTCCAGATATTACACAAAAGCCTCATGTATCCCCAGTGTCAACCCCAGAGGGCGGCTGAGTAATTTAATTAAGGCAAAGGGGCTTTTGTTTTACTTGCTTTCTTTTTTGATTTTCTCAAGTTTAAGACAAGAAAGAAAAGAAAGAGGGAGAGAAATGTTAGACCTCAGAGGAGGCGCAGCAATGCAAGCTTTCCCATCTCTGCTCAGTCTCTTGTTGAGGAAAGACCACGGGCCTGTCACCCAGAGTGCGTGGGGGCTCCCCAGCCTTGTATGGCTCCCCTCCTGCTGCGGTGATTTAAGGGACTGGCATATTCCAAGAATTAGCGTGTATTCTTCCCCAGACAAACGCATTCATGCTGTTCCCTCCATCTACCCCACACTGCTCTTTGTCCTCCCTGGTATCCGTTCCTTCATGGCCGTGTCTCACCCTCTCCCACTGTCCCTTCCCACCTCTTCTTTCTGTTCATACTGCCTCTCCCCTCTCTCCCTCCTTTCCTGCTCTCCCTTCTCATGTGCTCTCACATACTTCCTTCCCTCTCCCCCCTCAGCCTTCCTCTCTCCCCTGTTCTTGATGGGAGAGATTATTCTCTTTTTGTTTTTGCCAATAAATAACATCTTCATTCCTCTGTCTGATATTTATTGATTGCAGATTTATCACATGTTTGATGAAGGACATCCATGACAGGGTAGACTCCAATGTGGGAGGAAGCAGTGCCTGCTTTCAAGGCTCGCAATGGGCAAATCATCAGTACACCCATGTGTCAGTGGCAGCAGATCTCTCCTCTTTGTTTCCTGTCTGAGGAAAAAGAAATGGTGGAACCGAGAGGCTGGAGGCCGTGCCAGATTCACCTTCTTCTCTTCTATTGTGGCACCAGGACACAGGGACATTGCATCCGTCCCATCCATGGTTGAAGCCCACTGGCAAGCCCAGTCCAGGGCTCTGTGCCCTGAGGCCACTTCCAGTGCTGGTCCCCCAGCTTTGGTCCAAGTCCACAGGGTGCTGGAGGGTATGGACAGATGCTCACAGTAGAATAAAGACACAGAGAAGCCAAGAATACCCCCTGCGTCAATTATTACATGTGACCCATGGTGCTCCAGGAGACAAAACCTGGACCCAGGGGCCCACCAGGAAACCCTCCTGCAGCCAGAGTACACATCCTACCTTTCTCATCAGCATAGCCTGAGGGAAGGCTGAAGCCCTCACAGGGCTGGGGGAGAAGGGCTGACCTCTCTGGAGCTGAGATGGCCACAGGGTCTTCCACAAGAATCTCTTTTCTAGCACAGAATCCTGTTTGAGTTAAGAGCTGAACAGGCCAGCTCATTCATGGGATCCCCCTGTGCTGCCCTCTATGCCTAACGCTCTTACGCATGTACCTCAGCCCAGGCCCTGGGATCAGCCCAGAGGCAGGCTTTGGGGGACACATCCTGTGCCACCGGGGCCAGCTTCATCCTCCTTGCTGTTGCCCCATCTCCACCTATTGAGGGGACGTTATCTCCCACTGAGGTGGCAAAGACATTTTCAGCACTATGCTCACGTGAGCAGAGGCCCCTTTTGCTCACTCAGAGCCGCGGCCGTTCCGTTTGCGGGAGTGACAGCAAAGTGTTGGGTTTGGCTGGCTGCACGCCCCTCTCCTGGCAGTCCTCCTGGCTCCTCACCTCCCTGCTGCCAGACTGCGGCTACCAGGCTGATTCCAGCCCTGCCTGCCCCTACTCGGAACCCTCAGTCCCGCTTTCCGTCTTCTGCCATCCCAATGTGCACAGCTAAACCTTTACTGTCCTCAGAGCTTGGGGCTGGGGGTGGTGTTTATTTGTCTTTTGGTTCATAATCTCTCTGAACTGTTCACCCTCCTGCCTCCCCTCACCCCACTCCCCGAGGAGCCGCGAGCACCCCTGGGGGGGCTCCTGCAGGCCCCCGCCCGCAGAGGTTAACACAACATGGAGGGGCTGTGCTTAATCCCCCTCGTGTTCCAGCTCCCCCCTGAGCCAGGCGTCTCTTTTTAATGGACTCCACGAGCCCCGTGTCTGTGGCAGCCTTCCCTTATTGAAGGGGACATATAGACCAATTAGTTGTTATACAATAGCTCTGGATGGCCAGGCAATGGGGACCAAGGGCATTTGCTCAAATTAATAGAGTCTGGAATTGATTTAACTCCGGGTAAAAAAAAAGCTAATTCAAGCTGTAGTATCTCTCTGGTATCTCCTCAGACAAAACAGGGCAGGTTTTTTTTTAGTGCCCATATTGAATGAAGATGTATACATCAATACACACTGGTAAAAACCCTTGTTCCTAAATAGAAAAGTTTGACTCTGAACTGACAAAAAAATATGTATTTTCCCTTGTGTTTAGCCCATCTGTACAAAAAAAAGCCCTCACTTCCAGAAAAAAAAGTGCTCAGCATAGGAAGCCCTTTTCCCTGAATAAGGCGTTTATTCATATAAGCGGAAGGCTCAGGAGTGAGGAGTGACACAGAAGTTCACTCCTTAGGAAGTGTGTAAGCTTCCATCTTGTAAGTACATCTGCAGCCACTGAAATGCACAGCCCAAAAATTTGTGTGGGGAGGGGTGTTTTACATGCCCTAGGAAGGATTGAGTCAGACAAGTCTCAGCTGCAGAGGAAGAGAGAGCTACCTGCCTATAACCAGAGCGAAGGGCCTTGGGGAGACACCGGTTGGGCCCAGAGCATGCCAGCCCAGTGTTCCCCATTCGGAAAAGGCTCCCACAGCTCCGCTGGAGCGACATTAGCTCAGGTCTCTGTGAAGCCATCTGCCTCCACTCCTGAATATGTGCTGCAGACGTTGTGCTTCTTTAGTCTGCTCTGTTAGTCAAGACTTCTTCATATGGGTCTTGACACAATTAGGAAATATGGACCAGGGAGAAGATGGAATTTTCTCTAGTGGCTAACTTCTTACAAAAGAAACCGGGGCTGGAAGATGCCAGAGACACGTTTCCTACAGTACATGATGTTCATATAAAATGTGTTCTTGGCTCCTCTCACACACTGTTTATCCTGTCTATGAAGCAGGAGGCAGAGAAATGGCACATAAAACTGTCCACACAAGCTGGCAGTGCTGGAGAACTTACATCCTGCTAGCTTGGCTCTCACAGCTACCAGACTGCACGTCTGTAACCCTTGCTGTTCACTGTTTGTGCACTACCCTCAGCCTTACAGAGATGATCTATCCAGTGGTTCAAGTTGAGATCCAGGAATCAGAGCACCCCCAAAGTGCCATTGATGTCCTGTATGAAAAAAACCCAAATTATTTTTGTATTGACTAGAAATAGGATTCATATACATACTTAAACTGATGGCTGGTCACAAATATTAGAACTGGATTGCAAGTGATTTTGCAGATTAAGGCACTGATGTCATGTTGTATTGCTTCCTCGCTGGGAAAGTTCAGATTAGGATGAGATACACAAAGAAACATGCAAGTCTCCAGCATTTCATAGATTTTAACAGCATACACCAAAACCCTGGAAAATTAGTACCAGAAGTCACATCATTTTTGGGATAGTGATTACCTTCTTGCTGCAAAACAAAGCTCTCCATCCAGGGAACAACAGCTCTGCACCCAGTCTTGATCCATCTGTCATTCTAGAGGATGATGGTACACATTATCATTCTTATAGATAGAAAACTATTCCTCACTATTTGGAGAGCTGTGCAACTCTGAGCAATTCTTACTGTATCAATCAATAAACATGACATCATCCAAGAAGGGGCAAAATGCTAATTATTGCAATTTCAGATATTGCAAACGCTTAAAGAAATTCTGGTGGGAAGTGTGAGGAGATCTGGAGGCTCTTGACAGGTTCATTGTTATGGAAAGCTTTGGCAGGGTTGTAAATTGACAGCATTAAAAAAGAAAAGCTTTTTCAAAGAAGGAAATAAATCAAACCAAGAATTACTCAAGTGTGTGAATTGAGTAAGAGAATGGACAGGAGGTTTGTCTTCAGTAAACCATGATTCCCTTAGACAAGACTGGAAAAGTAGTTCATTAGAAGAGGAAAAATAACCCACCTTCTGCTGATTGCTCCCTTCACTGTACCTCTCTTATCCCAAACCCACTTTGCCTTTCTAAATGGGAGAAGTAATATTGAGCTTTAGCTGTCTCTGAGCCCTCGTCAAGCCCTAGAAAAGAGCAGGAGGGTGTAGTTCTCATGTGGCCCCCTTTCATCTTGGCAGCTTGGTACTTCTGACACAATGCAGAAGAGAAAGCTCATCCTTTCTGGATTCCCTCTCCATCTTGGCACTGCAGTCAGTAGGCACATGCCCAAAAGCATGCTTACAGCCTTCTATGAAGAGAAGCCATACAAAATACATCAAGCCAAATAAAGTTACACTATTTGATTTGCTGCCTCTATTCAAATAATTCCATGATCTGTTCCTCCAGTGCTAAAGTCAGTCAGTCCTTTATCTCTGACTACTTCCATTAATCACAAAGGCATGTTTGGTGGGCTGTGGGGCAGATGAGGGGGACAGGAGGGAAGCAGATCAACTTGTTGGAAAGTAGGATGGAAATACTCAGCTTGCCAGTCTCATCACTGCTGCTACCAGGGCTACACCACAGCCCTCAGAGTGTGCTGGAGGATTAGGAGATTGGGAGAGTGCTGTCTGTGGGAAAGCAGTCCAAGCTGGCAGCTGAAGCTGTCACATGCACTGCAAAATGTCATCCTAGCTCTTCTACTTCTCTCCTTCTACATACCAACTTCCCAGAGCTCTTCACCAGGGTTTGGGACAAGGACAAATGAGCCAAATCAGAAGGAAAACAAGGCATCTGGCCCCCACTTCCTGTGCTAAGGGGTCCCTTGCCCAATGTCTCTGAAGAAGTGCTGTCACACCTGCAGGAGCCAAGGATGACACTGAACTGCATTCAAAAGTCTGAAGTATCTGACTTTACAAGCTCTCGTTTTTGTTCTGCATGCAGTATAATGTGCAGCATTTTCAGAGTGGTCACTCCACAAGATGGGCTACAGGATGCCTTGATACTGCCAGGCAAGAGGCACAGGCCAGAACCAGGCATTCCTTTTGCTGCCTCCAGAACCTCTTGTTCCCTCCTGCAAATCCCCCACCGGCTGCCCTGCTCCAATTCTTCACTCTGCAGAGAACCAGTTCTCCTGAGGACAGCGAGTTTTGGAGGTTTCCTGTACTCTGGATGTCAAAGATCTTCCAAAATGTCAGAAGGTGAGCAAAGTCCCTTTATAGAGCCAGTTTTTCAAACATCTGTAAGCGCACTTATAAATTCCTATATATAGTTCCTGAAATTAGGTACCTTGAGCAAACAGCTTCTCAAGGCAGTGGATAACAATAAAAAAAGAAATAAGCTAAAAAAAGAAAGAAGAGTAGTGGAAATTGATTTAAAAAAAATCTCTTTAAACCTGTGAAATGGAAAGGAAATGGTAACTTTTCCAAAGGTTCTTGACTACAGTGGTATTTTCATGCTGGTTTACATACAAACCTACTATTGATATACCAGGTCAGAAGTCATATATTTCTCTCACTTTGTAGTCCTGAACTCTCTGAATGAATTTGATATTGGAATTAAGCTTTTTTCTTTTTTTTTTCTTTTTCTTTTATTTTTTAAATTAGTAAATTTGCTTAGACAACATTGGAGAATGAAAGGACTGACATATGAATCAAGATTTGAGTATATACTCCAGCTTAAGAGCTGAAAACTAAAATATGGAGTTTTCATAAAAGAGAATCTGAATTTTCTCTTTGAAATATATTTTTTTTCTTTTAAAAGTAAATCATTGAAGTTATTTAAAAAAAGAAGGAAGGCAAAAAGAGACAACTGCATTTCAGTTATCCAAAACAGAGACAGACATCATTCAACTGCAGGTGCCCACACCTGGAGATGACTTTTCTAAGAGTCCTTCCCCGAACGTCAGAAGAAAGAGAGAAATTCTTCTGGGATGGAGTTGGTAGCTGAGCAGGATGTGCAGCAAAGGTACAAGGGGCAGTTCCTTTATTTTCCCTCTCTTAAGGGCCACGGGCTGCCATCAGCCATGTCCAGCCCCTCTCTCTTCCTGGAGCTGCAGGACCCTCCTCGTCAAAGACCTTGAGCTTCTATGAGAAGTTCTGCCTCTGATTGCTCGTCATTTTTCTAGGAAGAAAAATGGGCCATCTCCCAGGACATTCATCCTCTAAGCAATCACTCCCAGTAGAGCAAAGCCCACTGCTGTGGCCCATGAAAGTACTGCCAGCACAAGCTAAGTTTCGGGGTCCCTGAGAAGGGCTCACTCCAGCTGTGGCACCAGCCTTATTGCAATTGTGCTTTCCCATGTTGTATTTACCCTCTCAGGTTTCCTGTGTTTTCCTTGGGCTCCCTTTGGTAAACCTTTGGCTTTAGCATATTATTAGGGAAACAAGAGCTTGGTATTAAGTGATGATTATGCAATTTATTCTGACAGCGAAAAACCTGAAAAGAGGAAATTGACATTTGTGATTTTAGTTATGCGCTGACAACTATAATTAATCTTAATTCCAGCAACTAGCAGATAAGGGAATGTGATGGGAAAACTTGCATTTTCATTGCTGCTGCATAGGGACAGCTACTTAATCATGGCAATAAAATGGCACAAGTTAAGGAATTAAAGAGGGCAGAAACTTTAAACTAGTTTAAACACAAATAGAAAAGAAAGACATGAACATGCGATGAAAGTGTGATACATAAAAGGCAAAAATTACTATATAGAAAAATACCACTGAACAAGGGTAAGATAGCAAAAGATGATTTTATAAAAGAAAAGGAAAAATCTGTCCCAAAACCCAGCTAGGGGCAATTGTAAACATAACCAGGAAAGGACTGAGCTCAGATCTAATATACAGAAAAAGGCAGAGCATTTATTTTTCACTTTATAGGTTTAAAACTTTTGATGAATGTGAATGAAGATTGGTTTTTTAAATTTGTCTTTTGAGGATAAAAAATTGTTTTTTGTTATGCTGTTATTTTAAAATGAAAATGACTTGTGATTTTGATCAACAAAATACATTAACCATTTGAAGTGAAGAAGCCTAGATCGGTTTTAAACCACACGAAGTGAAAACTACATTTTTTTTGTTAAGTCCTGGTGGGAAAAAAAATCCTTTAGTCCATTTCACTTCTGTTCATTATGTATCAAATTAAGAGATGGTACCCACTGCCTTCAGGCAGGAGGACAGACTAGAAGACTTCTTAGGGTCTTCTTTCCCTCTGCTTTCTCCTGGCTGTAATTGAATGGAATAGGATACATAGTGTTCCCTTTCCCTTTTCCCACAGTTTTTTTCAGGCTTATTTAAAGAATTTGCTTAGTGCAGGGAGAACGCCTTCTTCACAAAAAAGGAGTTGATTGGGGTCTCTAGCCCTGTTGTAATGGAGATAAGAAGAGAAGGAAACCAGTTTCTGAAGAACATTTGAGCGGTGTCAGTATCACCCTGCAATTATGCCTGAGGCCATGGGCTCTTCCACCAATGCAGATGTGCCTATAGTTTTGGGCAGTCCCTAGCTTCTAGGAGGTAGTTAGCTACTTCCTCTCCTAGGAGGTAGGTTCTCCCACCAATCAAATATAGCTTAATTTTGCAAAATTTAGTTTGTTACAAATTAGAATGAGATTGTATCGTTCTCAGCAGGTCCTGTGTGGGTATATCCATGTACTAGACCTGTTGTTCCTGCACCCAGTGGAGAGGAACCCACGGGGCCACTACTTTCAGACATGTGTGTCATGGAATGTGCACCACTGTATGGAGCACTGCTGGCTCAAAGGAGACCCCAATACTTTCTACAGAATTTGCAACATTTCTCTCTGTGTCATTTTGAAACACACATCCAGGCACAGACTCTATAACCTATTGGGCTTCTAAATATCTAATATTAACTCCTTCTGACAACTGAGACACACATAAATGTCAAGTTTTTTTGAAGTCAGCTTGAAATTACAGACCAGCATTTGAAACCTTGCCATGCCTATCACACTCTGTGAATGCGTTACATATCTTGTCTGTTTTTCTTATCAGCTCTCTCCTTTCTGACGAACTGAAGTCAGACAGCAAAAAAGCTTGCCCTCCATGAAAATGGTGAGGTGACCTTCATGATCACCTCACCTGTCTGGCACTTGCCCTGTGCCAGTTACTGGCCTGTTTGATTCCTCTCCTAAAAAGTCTGACCATCCATGGTGCTGTGAAGAGAATGAGGGTGAGCTCCACCTGAGATGGAGCTGAACAAGTTCAGTGTGCCCAGGTGGCCAAGAAGGCCAATGGCATCTTGGCCTATACACAAACAGTGTGGCCAGCAGGACTAGGGAGGTGACTGTCCCCCTGTGCTCGGCTCTGGTGAGGCCGCACCTCATGTGCTGTGCTCAGTTTTAGGCCCTACACTTCAAAAAGGACATTGAGGTACAGAGGCATGTCCAGAGAAGGACAATGAAAGTGGTGAAGGGTCTGGAGCCTAAATCATATGAAGAGTGGCTGAGGGAGCTGGGGTTTTTTGTTCCAGAAAAGAGGAGGTTCAGGGAGGGACCTGATTGCCCCCCATAACTACCTGAAAGGAGGTTGCAGTGAGGTGGGGGTCAGTCTCTTCTGCCATGTCTCAAATGAAAGGATGAGAGGACACAGCCTTAAGCTGTGCCATGGAGGGTTCAGATTAGATATTAGAAAAATATCTTTAGCTGAAATGAAAGAGTGGCTAGACACTGGAATAAGTTGTGCAATGAAGTGGTGGATTTACCGTCTCTGGAACTGTTCAAGAGACATCTGGACGTGGTACTTGGGGATATGATTTAGCGGTGATTAAATTGGTGCTGGGTTGATGGTTGGACTAGGTGATCTTAAAGTCTCTTCCTGCCTTGATGATTGTGAAGTTATTCAAGATAAAATCACCCCGTTGGTGTTTTTCAACTGCTTTTTTGCTTGAGTAGGGGCAAATTTACTCAGTGGGAGGGAGGAGGTGAGAAAGGGAAGGCAAGCAGGGAAGTTTCAGCCCCCACCCACCTGATCCACCTCCCCTTTCCAGAGTTCTGTCAAGTGTTCCCAGCACAGCAGCATCATGGTTTCTTTGCGGGCTGAAAAGCCATGTGTCACCCACGGCTGGTCAGCCTGATGAGTGGCTACAGGCACATGGCTCCTGCTGCCACACAATACCGTGTGACCCTTGCAGCTGGCCAGGTCACAAGCTTCTTTAGTCCACCATGTGCAGTTGGGCAGAATTCTTCAGCAATTATGGCCCAGATTAATGACATTACAATTCTTTCTGTGTTTTTTATTTTTTAGAGAAAAATGGTAATTTTGGGCCAAAATGAAACTTGGTTCTTTAAGCCAACTCACTTAAAGAAATGTTCAAATAAGTATTCATATGAATTATCATGAGAGTTTCTCTTACACTCAATATTTTTCTTTACATTCCACCATCAAACATGATTCCTCATCCAAAATCACCTTCAGTTGATAAATTCTATATCCAAACTGAGGTTTACAGAAACCTTCATTTACAGTCAGACTGTGGAAATTGCAACGACAGAAAGTTCCAAGTCCAATGTGGTAAATTAAAAAAAAAAAAAAAAGGAACCTAAATAAATATATAACTAGCATTTGCTTATATTTAGGATAAGCAAATCTGATGCTCCATGGCATAAAGCCAATCATGTGAGGGTCAGGAAGGAATTTACACCACAGCTGATTTCTGTACATTACTGTACAATTAGACAGGTGCTTTGTGCGATGTTTAAGTTTCCTTTAAAAAGAAAAGGTAGTGGTTGTCACTGAACCTGTTAATGAATACCAGCAGTCTAATCTGGCATTTCGTTCACTCCTCTCCTGTAACTGTCTGCTAAGAAAGGCCAGTGAAAGAACTGCTGTTTTTGACTTGGGAGTTTCTTTCTGTAAAGTGAAAGACACAAAAGGGACATGTATAAGAAACAGAATCCCTCCTGCCTTGAACCCATTCACTGTGCCACGTGTGTCACCATTAGCGAAAATGAAGGCCATATGTTAGTCCATGGGAATGGTCATCTAGAACAGCCAAGTACACTTTACAACTGTTCTTCTTAAGGAAGATTCATTTAAAAAAGTTTAACTATTTCATCCAGCAAGCCAACTTGATGGATACATCAGAATACAAGAAGACATTGAAGTTTTTTGATCAAAAAACTCTGTTCTCCATGTCATGGCTGGAAATGAGCCTACCAGTGCTACCAAGCACCTCCTTATATAGATCAATAGGTTACTTTTGCAGGGTTGGAGCTGACAGCCTAGAGATCACAGTATTCCATCTAAACCGTGACACAAAAAGCCTCTTGTATTCTTAGCGTCTACATCCAGTACAAGAAAAATTTTCAATAGAGTGAATTTTAAAATTGCAGCAGAGATAACTGTCTAGCAATGCTGACATTCAAACAGTGAGATGCTTTAATAACAGGTGTCAGAATAACCATGTGATTGAGAAATCTGATGTTTTGGGACAGATTTAGTGGGACATACTGTGATTATTAAGTCATAGATAACCAGGTTTATTAGTTAATTTAAGACTGCTAAGTCTGCACTTTCTAGCCAATTGTATGCCCACAAGAAGACATGTTAACTTCCAGTAACTTGACCATTATGGTGTTTCAACAACTGCATTGAAGGAGATGGTATGGTGAGGGAAGGAAAGTCCTTGCTGCATCTCAGCAAATAGCTACAAGTGGATCATGCTGCACAGCCCCTTAGGACTGCTGGGCCATCAGAAAATTTGTCTTTTTTTGCAATGGGAACCACTGTGTAGACAAAGAGGAATCGCGTCACCGATTTTGCAAATAGGTGTGAATTCAGTGACATTAATTGATTTCAGCAGTCTTATACTGTGGCTGAACTTGACTTATGCCTCAAAAGTAAGAGTTGTAGCAGTTACAAAGAAAAGTTATTAACAAGAACATTTTTCATGTGAATCAGAGACTGCTTTGTTTTTAGATATGCCAAGACTGGCAGTTTCCATTTCATCTGCAACAACCTTGCTTAAGGATGGCATTAGAAGGCAGCAAAGGCTACTGCAGTAGGTTATGATTCCACCAATAGATCCAGGAGAAAAATTAAAAACTATAAAGCTTGTGTTAGAGCTTGACAGGTAGGTGAAAACAGAATCATTTCTCATTGCAGCACAATCTTAAATAACTATTCATATTGCCAAGAACAAAATAGAAAAATCCACCCAGCCACATGACTTCGGAGCAATTTCTAGGTTGTACAAAGGGTGTAGTAGTGGGTACACTAACTGTAAGGCCATTTCTAAGTTTGTAAGTCACAAGCAGGTCTGAAAATGAGACCTTCACTGTTTTGTTCTGAGCTTCACCATGTACTAACCTTGTCATGAGACCTTGGGATGATCTGACAAGGTGTTGGTAAAACAGAGGTAATGATGCTCATCTACCTGGTAGGGGACAGCTGAATAATGAAATTCAGAACAGTGATATTAAGGAATTGTGTGCAGAGTCTTCATAAGACTGGCTTAAAAATAGTGTCTTCAAGTCAAGGCAACCATGCTTACCTACCCTCACCAAAAAAAAAAGGAAGGTTATAAGAAATGTAAATATCACAAGTGTAAAGAACTTGTGATATTTAACAATACTACCTTGCAAAGGTTTCAGTGATCTTTGACAATTGAAGACCTTATCAAGTCCAAAACATTTCTTTCTTAGAACAAGTTTTATTTCAGAAGTAGCTTCTTTAGGGAAAGGCTAGCTGTCAGCCCTGGGCATGGTGTATCCTCACTGATGAACACACACTTGGATCTACAATTTCAGCAGGCCTTGGAGAAACCACTCCAAGCTAAATGGGTTAAATATTTCCAACACAGAGGACACAGACAGATACAGTTAAAAGACAGTTTGAGCTAATTCAGAGGCAGTGTATATGTCAAAATAAATTCAATTTGCTAAGACTGACTCATAAATGGAACCTAGTGTCAGTAAGCCCTCTAATAGAAAACTTGCAGTCTTTGTACTTTCTGAGCTGAGTAAGTACCAAACCAGATGGAATTGCCTCTGGGATGCAACAACCAAGTCTCCTTTCCCTGCAGGGACAAATGTGCTGACACTACATAATGCTTACAGGTGTTATTCAATATTACAAACACTAATAACAGACTTTCATCTACAGGAGTCTCCTGTCCAAAGGCCTCCAAGGTCCTGAACACAAATAAACTCCAAACATAATTTACATTAAACAGGCAATATGCCCGACTGAATCACATAACAGGAACAAAGTTAGGGAGAAAGCTTGGCATACTGGGATCACCCATCTGCAATGCTCAGCAGCAACATGAAGAGAAAGGAAGATGCAGCAGGCTTGTCTCTTGTTCCTTCTGCTTGAGACAGGAAGGAATTCTCCCAGCAGGGAGAACTCTGGCAACAAGAATCGTGGTGCAAGCAAGCTCTTTGCTCTGTGGAAAATCCCTTAGAGAAGGTCTTGGGTTGTTACTCATTGCCTCTCAGATATCTGCTAGCCCCAGGAACTTTTCAGGGTTGGGTGTGATCGCAGTCTCATAAAATATCTGGGAAGGAGGCTCTGCAAAGAAGACCTGGCAATCTCTGAGCCTTGGTCTTTGGATTTCTTTGTGGAGGTGAGAGGTCGTTGGCACATTTCAAGCAGAATTGACCCTAGTTTCAGCGCAAGCAGTTTTCTCTCTCCATGCAAAAGTCTGCGGTGAGCCTGTAACTATGGGTGTTGATGCTGCCCACTGCAGCTGAGATTTGTTACTGTAGGGTTATGCTGAAACTATTCTTATTCATGGATTCAACTGTAGCTCCTTAGTGGTGGCAGACACATCAGGACACAGTCTGAGAAAGACAAGGTCTTAATGATAAGGAAAGGTAAAGGCTGTTGTGTTAAGCAATTAAATCACCTCTTAAAGCAGCAGCAGATTAGCTCTCAGTACTAATACAGGAGTAATGCCCATCTTGGAGAGGACACAAAGAGCTGGATCAGAACTACTAATGACCCCTGTCTATTCCAGATGGGTGAGTTTGCAAGTAGTTTGCTGGCATAAACCCAGAGACACATAAAGCATCAAGTCTTCAGTCTTTACTGGAGGAAATGAATTACAAAGAAGATATTAAAGCAATGTGTCTGCACTCATTTTGCATCAGAAAGATGGAAGGAGTTCATTTCAATCCTCCCTCCCCTCTGTCATCAAGTGTCCTAACACCAGTGAAATCCCTTTCACATCAGGTCAGGCAGATCGCTTTTCAGCAGCTGCTTCCCGCAGCCAAAAGGGAGAACAGGGCTGGCCAGGCAGCAGCTGGGGGCTGGGGTAGGCAGCAGGTGCCGAACACTTGCGGAGCCCTGGAGTTCCCCAGCACTGGGACTGGATAACCAGCAGTGGGGAGAGGGCTTTTCTCAGCTCTTGCTCTGGATGGGGCTGGAGGAACGCTGCCGTGCATCATCATGCATGCTCCGTGGCAAGTTGGATGTGAGGGGTTGCTGGGGCACCAGAGGCAGAAGGTACTGCCAGTGCCAAGCCATGTAGGCCTACAGGAGAATGAGTAACTCTTGGTTGTATGAACAAGATTGGGGCTACAGGAGTGAAAGTTGCAGAGTCATATTGGGTCTGGCTCTTGCCTGCCCTCTGCAGCACAGGGTGTATGGGGCAGACGGGATACATGCAGCAGAGGTTGTGGCAGATGGGAAAGGGAGGAATAGCACCGTGCTGAGTGTGGCTGACGAGGGGTGGTGAACTCACAAGTGGGCAAAATGCCCATCATGTGTTAACTGCACATTACCTGTGGTGGCTATTCAGAGGTGTTTCTTTGCTGTGCACCTACCTAAACACACATTCACAAACTTGCCTGCTTTCAGCCTTTTTAAACCAGACGTCATGTAGACCAAAAGGCTTTCTTTCATGTGGAGGGAACCACTGGCATGGAGAAAAATGAGGTGTAAGAAACTGTGAAAAACAGACCTGGGGAGCAGCGCCCCATTGCATCTGTGTCAGTGAGAGGAGCCATGGCATCGCAGTCCACAGGCTCTGGAAACCTGCGTGATAAGGTGCCCAATACCCTTGTCACAGAAAAGGTTGCAACAAGATGAAGTTCAAAAGGAAGGTGAAACAAGTTTAAGTTACTACCAGATAATATAAATCCCAAGCACATTTTGCCACGTATGACAAAGATTAAAGCTTTGTTTAATATAGCAGACCGAATATTTGGGAATGATAAATTTGTGTCCCTGACATGAAACATTCAGCAGAGATTTAGGAAGGTGACATTCTTCTGCGCACTTGGGATGGGAATGGCAGGTGGGCAAGAGAGGAGATGCAGCCAGTCTCAGGAACCTGGTGCTCACAGACACTCTTGTGTGATCACCCCTTTATTACTGAAATGTCCAGATGCCTCACAGTATAAGGCAACCCAGCCTGCAGCAAGTCAAAAAAAAAAGAAAAAAAAAAGAAAAAGAAAATTGTCCCTGAGCATATTAAAAAGGCAGCTCCTCTGTCTTGGGCAGTCCCTGCTAAGAGTGCTCTCCTGCAGCACTGCTGTGGATTTGTCCTTGCTCTACAAGTAGTTTGGGGCACTGTCAGGTATCAGATATTGGTTAGACCCTCAAGGACTGTTTTAAAGCTCACTGAAACTGAGTGAAGTAAATTTCTGATATGGACCATCTGCCCATAACAGGGCTGAAGAAACCATGCCATTGAGCAGGTTTTCACTGAATAATAGCTAACATTTATTTTTTAGTGAATGGAGTAATTTTTAAATTTTTAGTGCAAGTCTCAATTCTTATCAACACTGAGAACTTGGGTTAAAGAAATGCAATTGAAACTCCAAAGGTGGATACATATTACTGTCTCACTTGTTACTTACTAAGTCTGGGGTAGTGCGGGTCCTAAGTTGGTCCAGAAGGAGCTATGCTTGCCTTCCATAACTTGCTTGTCTAACAGCAGACATAGGACTTTTAATTTTAATCCTCAGTAGACCTAGGACCTAATGTTTTTCCCCTTCTTTTTCTCCACCCTAAATTCACAATGAACTATGCAACTATTTGCTCTGCTGCACCTTCAAGTTCTCCTTGGCCTGACTGATCCTAAGGGTGTGGGTCTCACGCAGGAGCAGAGGCAATGAAGTCAGGCCAGCAGAGCAGCAGTGAGGAACTATGGATTTTCAGATGGACTCTACCATATGCAAAACTCAAAACTTCTGGCAGAGATTGAGGATAATAACAACATTAAATAGCAGAGTCCTATTAAATGTAACAGTGAAAATGAGACAATGTTTAAAAACAGCAGTGCTATGCATGGAGAAAAAAACAAGAATCATTAGGCTCCAAGTTTTCCTTTACTGTAATAATTCAATTAGAATAACATGAATTGTTTGTTCACTCTGGAAAAAAAATTAAGTTTCTCTTTAGTTCCTCTTGTTCTTATACCAAAGGTATCACTCATGCATCCAAACAGTCTCTTTGTTACCTGAAAGGAATACTCTTAATTTCATGCTAATCCTTTGGCCTTCCCTGGGATATAAAGCAGAGGGAAGAGAATATGCTTGGCATATTACAAAGCCTAGCAACCAGTATTTCTCATCTTATTAAACACAGGCAAAAGATGAAACTTTCAACCTCATATTTTCCAGGTTCTGAGGAAGGATTTCCAAATGCTCTGCAGTGGATCACTTCCAAGAACTCAACAAGAACTTCTCTGGTTTGCAGGCTACAAGGAAATATCCCTCAATACCACATACCAAACTATATTCCCATACCAGAGGAGTGGAGCTGTCACTGGCCTCTTCTCTTTTTAATTTTTTTATGGTGATACAAACCAGACGCAAGAATTCCCTCATTACCTAATTTTCCCATTGCAGGGGACAAAAGTTCCTACCAGTCATTTTCCATAGGGGTTTACTTTCACTGTACAGCAACTTCTCAATTACACATGAAGAGGCATGAAAGGTGTTGCTGGAAAAAGCAAGAGGCTTAGACTTCCAGTCTTGCATTTTCTCATTTGTGCTGGGATCTCTTGTTCCTTGAAAGCCTTGTTTAGATTGATCAGTTTGAAAGCAAGGAAAAGAGAGAAAATGCTAACATCTACCAGATACACTCACTCCCAGATGCTTCCATTGGTATGTGTAGAAGCATCAACAGTACTCACTAGTGTGGAGAATTGCTCTGCTTCTCTGAGGTTACTACAAGGACACCTTGCCACCACAAAGAGAAGTTTACCTGTGAAGGTTGTAACCTTGCTCTTTTGGCAGAACGAGGCAGACACTTCATAGCTGACACCTCTCATCAAGCCACTTTGCTCGAAAAGCCATGGCAATTTTATTCCTTCACACTCTTTCAGAAAGGATGAAAGGTCTTCAGGGTTCCTCTGCAGAGATGTAACACAGTACTGACTGTGACACAGTCCCAGCTGGACTGACATTGTTTAGAGAAGGAGAGGAAAACATAAGCTAGGTGATGAAGCCTTGGTGCCAGCAACTTGCACGTGGTCACCGCAAGGGTGATTGATGGGTTGTTTTGCAGCCTGTGAAGTATGAATGCAAGTGAACCTCAACTGCCCACATGGAAACACGTCTGCCTGCCAAGTCATCAGTGGAGCAGGTGGGCTGTGCTGTTGCTAAAGCTGTGCCTGCAGGCAGGGTCTGCTGGCCTCAGTGGTGCAGGCTTAAGTTAAGCGTTGCTTGGCTGTTGCTCAAGCATGTTGAGCTAGCTTGTCCTTGCAACTCAGTGGAGCACACTAGAGGTCCCACACTGAGGTTTCCCAGGAACAGATGGGGTCTCAGAGTGCTGATGGTGTGCTCTGCTTGAGACCAGAAGGGTTACAAATGCAAGCACATCCCCTTCTAAACAAGGCTGGACTATTTTCAATGTTGGTGCTGTAAACAGTGGCGCGTGGATCTAGGGACATGCCAGCTCTGGACAACAGCAGCTCAGACACCTTTACAGGTTGTCTCCATGCAGGGTAGGAATATGCAAGAGTTTGATAATACTGGTAAAAAAAAGCTCAACTGATATGGGAGAAACAGAAGAAAGAATTATATCTTAAGTTTAACTGAAAAGATGTCTTTGATGAAGACTGGGAAATTGGTAGAAGGGTACAAGATTCTTTCCATCCATGCTTTATTGCTTGGTCTGTTATTTAAAAAATCTAGGTCACTTTAGCTGTAAGATGTCGATGCCCTGATGGAGGGAGACAATTCAGAAACCTCAGAATGAGGGCATCCAAAGTGGATAGTGATTTACAAAACCTTGGATAGAAATCACTCCTTCAAAATAACAACTGTTACTTTAGACAGATGCCTCCTTAAACATTGATGCAGGTATTTTCATTGGTTTTCATTTAAATTTAGTGGTAGAGAAATTTAGCAAATCATGGACTAATTTTTTTTAATCTAGGAATGCAGAGATAATGCTATTTTTCATAGAGATTGGAGGACAATCCTACTAAACTTGCAAATCTACTGGTTCCTCAAGCAAAAAAGACATTTCTTCTGTGCAGGACATTCAGCAATTGCAATGGATTGTGATTTAGGAACTCAAGTTTTTCAGTATGGTGGCACCAGAACGCAGTGTTTTTATACATTAAAAATTTCAATAGACCGTGTTTCCTGTTTCAAGGAAACTTCAAAAGTTTGTGTTTCCTGTGTTAGAAGGAAAAAACCAACCCCAAAATTTAGCCTTTTAGATTTGGTATTTTTTGGTTTTGGCTCTTTAGTTCGAGTAAGTGATGTTGAAGATTTACTCCCAGAGCTTGTAGTGTTGATCTGATCTTCTGACCTCTAAGTTACAGTGCTGAACATATCCTGGAAACTGCAATAAGAGATACCTCATAGTCAGTACAGCTAATAAAGGATCCTTTTATAGAGGAATCTTTTTGTGTAAGCTGTGTGCTCTTCTCCATTTTTCCTGTCCCCTGTGGGTGGTCAGAGCTGGAAGTAAAGCATTTAAAAAAAAAAAAAAATCAAACCATTTCAAATGCAAGGAATTTTAAGTTCACAGACTGTGGCTCATTGTCAGTAACAATTTCCTCTGGAATGGTGAAAAGCGGTTTTTTTCTTTCTTAGTAAAAGCACCTCTTCTCTATGTACATTTTGGGCTGCTATGCTAGAGAGATGCACCCCACTGAACAGTCCAGAAAAGCAAGGTTTTTTTAAAAGCTGGTTAAAATCCGTAGCTTAAGGAAAAATTGCCTTCCTCCTTCTCCATCCTAATACCAATGTTTTTTCCCCAAATAACTTCTTTTTTTTTTTCTGAAAATGAAGCCCAAAAATTGTTCTATTAAAATAGGACATTTTCTAGAATTCAGTTCTAGGATACCTTTTTTTTTTCTTGCAAACAGAGGTTAAGAGACTTCCTGTAAGCAGAACATTTGGAACAACAACACTCTTCAAATTTCTGTTTAGAAAAAATGTAAATTCTAATCAGTCATTATCTACTGTTAATGGACTAAGAGCTGCCACCTGCTTCCCAAACCCAGTACTGTTTCACGATAATTTCTGAGAGGATGACACATGTGGTAGTGGGGTTGATGAAGCAGTCTCCAGTTCCCACATGCTGAAACTCCCAGTGCTGTGCTTGTGTGGTGCAAGCAGGGCACTGGCATCAACTGAGTCAGAAAATGATTCTGAAGCTTTGCTGTGCTGTATGCACAATACTCATGAGTTGTTTAGTGCAGTCCTGTTCATCCTTTTTACTCATACCCATTATGATACTACTGGTAACTCAGAGAAGCTTACTCAGTGGATGTATATTTTTGATTAGCTTCTTCAGATTCCTAACTGACTTGGGTTATATCAAAATAACACTAATTTAAAGCAGGATGAGAACTGCACATTTTGTGATCTGATTAAATCACCCCTTAAACTTTTCTCATGCCCAAGATGCCCATGACAAATGTTGAATCCCCCAATGCTCCCAGTTAGGTTCAAGACTGGCACCCCTTTCTGAACTCCACTTTCTGTTACGTTAAAAAATTTTGTCTTGCCTTTACTACACTGTCTAGCAACAGGACTTGGACAGGTTGTCAAAATGAAAATTATACGGTTTTTATACAGTTTCAGATGTCTGGACATGATTTTAAAGGCAGTGGGAACAGAAAGAGGCATGTAAATGATAAAAAAGTACTGATTAGAGAAAACAACAAGGCCGTTAACTTGGACCAGCAGAGAGAGCTGGTTAATTATGTGTGCCCATTTTAACTAAATGGAACAAGGGAGGATGGGAACTTGTTGTAGTCAGACTTAAGGAAAAGTCTTTCATTCCTAAAATAAATATGTATTGCTCTCTGAAAACCACAGTGGACAAAAGTTTCCAAATGATGTTCCGCATCAGGACTGCATCGGAACAGTATCACTCTGCCCTGCCATGGGACAGGGAAGGGGTTGTTAATGGCACCTGGTTTCAGAAACCTTCCTAGAACAAGCCAGCCCTGTAATGTGAAAGAGCCCATCTTCCAAGCAGAACACACATGAATATCTCGGCTAGCAAAGACAGTTCTCCTCCTGCACAGAAAATTGTGTGGTGCAAGAGACGTCTGGGAATCAGACACAAATCAAAGTCCAGAGAGCCTTGTCCTGAGAAGCAATGTTTAAGGCTAGAGAGCATGATTTTTTCAAGCAGGTCCTCAGGACCATGTCGAGCTGACCTTTCATTAGTTCCTGTTCAAGGAGGTGTACACAAATACTGGGGATGTCATGCTCGGTCTGGCCTTGAGCATCAAGCCCACAGTCCTGCCCATCTGTTGCACAAAGGCAGGCCTTAAAAGAAGCAGCTGCGAAGGAGCTGAAAGAGAAAAAATTCTGAGGAAGTAGAAAACTAAAATTCAATAAATTTAGAAAAGTAAACCCTGGACATTATGTCCTTGTTTCTGTATATTGTTATCTATGACTTGCAATTGACAGAAAAAAGTTGATTTGAAATTCATCTTTTGATTACAATTTATTAAATTATATTGAATTTATTGTGTTCTCTGCAGGAAGCTGGCATGCCTAATTTATATTTTTCTTTCAAGTGTGGTGAATCAATATACACATTCAATTAAACACCCTGAAAATATGCCTATTAAGTATATCTAACTTGTGGGTGGCACATCTACTTGAAAAATACAAACCCATCTCTACTCCACCTCCCTCCCCAAATATGGCCCAGAAATTATTATTACTATTATCTTTCTTTGGTTTTTTTGATCTGAGGAAACATGGCCCAAATTAACCAATGCGGCTGAACATGCAGATATGTTTCCTGTTTCCTTCCTCCTCATTATCTTACTTTAGTGAGCTCAGAAATATGCCCACCAGAAATAAAGAGGTCTCAGCTGCAAGCAGCTGGCTCTCTACTGCTGCAAGAAGTCCCAGGCCAGGGCTGAGAAACTGTGTGTAAGAATGGGCCAACTGCTTCTCCTCTTGCCTTTGTAACACGCTACCATTCTGTGTGTGGGCTTCGATTCATGCACCCTATTGGAGGCAGTCCTAGGAATTTTTCAGCAGCTTCAGATAATTAAAAATGAATAATGCCTCCAGCACAATAACCCTTGTGCTAATTGCTGGGATATTAAGCTACATTCCTTTCACTTTGCCCTTACACTTAGAGATTCTTGCATTAACATTGCAGTGGTACTGTGGAAGCAGTTAGGGTGAAAAATTGAAAAGTTAAGGCATGTGGCTACAAGGAAGAAGAGCATTTGTTATTTGGTTGCATGTGAAAGGCAGTGTGGCACACCAGTTAACAAATTGCTTGGCTTTTTCTGGTAAAATGATGGCCTTGTGTCAACTAACAATGATAACAGGAAGCCTACAGACCATGTGTTAATCCTGCTTTGTCACTGGGACAACAGGGCAAGCTGTATCTCTCAGCTCTGGTCTCTCACCAAGACGTCCTTTCACATCAGTGCTCTGCTTTGTAGCACTCCACCAGGTAGCCAAGTCAAGATCAAAAGCGAGAAAGGCCTTCCACTACGAAGTGAAAACCACAGATTTTAGGTCCCAGTTTCAAAGTCAGGAGGGAATTTTAAAGCCTTTCCATATAGCTTTGGCATGGCAGTAACAGAGCTGGCAAAACATGCTCAGTACTCAGAGTGGTGGGGACCTTGGGAATTGCTTGTGATACACGATCAAGTTTCAATATCAAATTCATACGGATCATAAAAATAATATAAATCTATGCTATTTTATATTATCATCAGTAAAATGTCAAAGAGAGCTCTGAATGGAGCAAGAGAATACTTTTGTTTGCACAAGAAGCAAAGGATGATTTCAACGATCAGGAACATGTGTCAGGAGAAAAGTATGGAGGGCTTGCCTTGTCAGGGGTGGAAAGAAGACAGGCTTCGAAGTACATGGACAGAGAGACACTGAGGGAAGCTGCTCTCAGCAACAAATGAAATTTTGAACCTTATGTGAACAGGGATGGTAAGCAGAAACTAAAAGCATTTGTATTAGCATGCTGCACAAAGATTGAAGAGAAACGGAAAGGTCAAAAAGAAGAATAGATGCAATAAAGGCTTTTGTTCATCAGGGTAGGAAATATTCTGAGTTTTCATAGACTGGGCCCTACCTGAAACATGTATTTCCTCTGAAGGGAAGCTCTACTCCAGCACATCTGGAACTGATTTCTAGGAGAAGCCAGAGGCGGTTTGCTGCACTCCTATATGAGATGCACCTGTGAGAGGCCCACGAATCACCTTAATAAAAGTGAGCATAAAAAGGGTCATGGGCTTATGTAGTGGGGAACCCATGTGGAGGGCTCATGCATACTGGTGTTACTGAGCCCTTCTGGTCCAGCATGTGTCCTCAGCCACCTCTCAACTGAGGCAGTACATGCTCACTCACTCTCCTGACTAAAGCTCAAGCCCTGGGGACCCCCCCCAGGTGTGCTGTGGTTTTGGGGCAGCCAGACAGCTTGGCTGGTGTGTGAGCACTTCAACTCTGCCTGGGAGTATTTTGGTGGCGCTGTGTGGCCAACTGAAGCCACAACTATTTGTCAGCAGCAAAGTTTGTTTCACATTATGGGCCACTGTCTAGTTCTGCACCTACACAGGATGAGGAGAGAGAGGGACCTCACAGGAAGGGGGAGTTTGTATGCCTCCTGTTCATCCTCCATCAGTCTAGGAGAGTGCTGAGTTGGGGATGGCAGCCAGAGCCACTAGAGGTTTCACAGATTATTTTAAACTTTGTGAAGAACAGCTGCTGCCAACATCTATTCTCAGTGTCCTTCATTTACTAGACTTCAAATCAGGCTCTGATTTTCTTCACCCTTACTGTCTTACCCATGCCATCAAAGTCATCTTCCAAGCCACTCATGCTTTTATTTAGCATTTCCCTTCCTGCCTTGTGCCACAGCTGCAGCCTAGCAGATGAGTGCCTGAGGTAGGGAGGATGCTGACTAGCTGTGGAGAAGTGGCTCCGGTCAGCAGCTTGGAGAGGGGGAGTGGGGAACAGCATGTGCTCTGAAGTGTGCACTGCAGAACTGCAAAGGAGAACAAGCAATTAGGAAAACACATTGAGAATGGAATGAGAAGGAGGATAAGATTAAGCCTTTTATATTTTTTTTTCCCCACTGCATTAGCCGGACAATGTTGCCATCACCTGAATAGTAGGTAGATGAAATATTAGATATTTATGCAGAGACATGAGAATGAACTGAAAAAGATTCAGGGAGACTCATTTTCTCACTGGCTTTGACTGCCACTGGACATTCTCACTGGAAGGTATTTCCATCTGGTTCAGTTCTTCTCAGGAGACGCTACATAACTTGAACAGATTCAGCAAGACTTTACTTCCACATTCCATCTGATCTTTACTGTGAAATGCTGCTCATTAACCCTGAGATTAGCCCAGTTGGTTAGAACATGGTGCTAATAACACCCAGGTTGTGGGGTTGATCCTCATATCAGCCCTTCACTTAAATGCTGGACCCTTGTGGGTCCCTTCCAGCTCAGAATGTTCTGTGAAACCTCCCTGTGCTTCCCCTTACTCAATATGCTCTCACTGAATGGGTCCCATTCAGGACTCCTAGGTGGGGAAGGGAGAAGTGCAGCCAGCAGGCCTGGTCCTGACAACTCCCCAGTAAGTGTTTTTGGATGATGTCTCTCTCATTGAGCACGTCCTGGCACTTGCTGGAAGCCATTGTGGCTACAGCTGCATGTTTGCTCCAGTGCTCAGGAGAAGAGGGTCAGCACTTAGGAATGTGGATTCCTGGGAAGATGTGCCTACCTTAAGTGACAGCAAAGACATGGTGCTACATCTTGAAACCAGAGGCCTTTACTGTTCATTCTTAGTCCAGCCACTTAGTCCAGGAAATACGCAGGTAAAGATGAATTCAGAAACCAGGACTGGTCTGGATGTGTTATAAAGGTGTCATATGCAATGGAGAATTTCTTCAGTCAGATTGATTCCTGAGATTATGTATTCAAAAACTGAATCCCTGAAGTAACCAGGGGCTACATGTCTGTCTGTTCATGCTATGCCAGACTGAAAACACACACAGTGAGCAAGAGTTCTGGCCCAAAGATGAGGCGGACAAAAACATCTTAGAGATTTGGTACTGGGGCAGACACATGTGAACGAGGAAATACTGTGATGTTGGATGGCCATCCCTGTGCTGCGTTAGCAGAACACAAGCACAGCATGAAGAGGTGCTAACTGCAATGCTGGTGTCCCCAGAACCCCAGATAAACCCTCCAGGGAGGCAGGGCTGGGGCAGAACCAGGACCAGAGCTCAGGTCATCTTCATCTCAGCCCTCTGCTCTGGCCTGCCATTTGTCAAACTTGTTTTGATTTTCTGAAAAATTTCCTTGTACAGATCACACTGTACCATGTTGCCACACTGTCAAATAAAAATGGTTTATTGCTTTCATTTTTCCTTGTGCTTCATGTGTACATGCACGTGGGTGTTTTGCAGTAATTTCATAGACTAACTCCTGGGGTTTTGTGGGGCACAGGGCTGCCAAGCAGCACTCTAATCTTTGGTTCATGCTGTTTGCAAGGGACTTGTGTGAGAATTTCCAGCCTCCCTCATATAAGTGTTAGCTAGCACATGCTTGTAGCTGTACACACTTCACGTGTGCAGTTTCTTTGCACACACATCTCACAAAAGACAAACTGGCTTTTTGTTGCCCTGTCACACACTCACAGCCCTCCAGGGCTTTCACAACCACAGACAGTTTTCTAGACAAAACCTCATCCAAGACCTTCCAAGAGCCTCTACGCACCTTGATTTTTCTTTGGCTGAAAATAAATCTGCCGTGTTCATAGTGTTTCCTCCCCACTCCATGTGATTCTGATTTCACTAATTAAAGTTAATCTGATAAAGGAAGGAACTGCGGAGCAGAATAAGAGCAGAAAAGCAGGCGAGCAAGGGTCACCCGGCATGCCACAGAGAGAGGGCTTTGTGGCCGGGGAGCTGTGCCGCTGCAGGGCACGGAGGCAAGTGGTGGGTTGAGCCGCTTCATCTGTTTGGCCCATGGGCTGGGGTTGAACTGCCGGCCACCCTGGCTGCCCGTCCTGACCTCCTCGCTGCCCTGCAGCAGAACCAACACTTGCAAGGTGGGATCTAATGAAAGGCATCAGGGAACTGAAGGAGAGCTTCTGCCTCCTGATCATATTTATCCAGAACAAAACAAAATGTAGGCTGGCTTGGGGGATGAGTAATGGATAACAGAGCAGCTTCTCATGTCCAGGCCCCTAGTCTGGCCCATGCCTTGAGGGCGGCACTGAATGAAATTCATTGCCACGTGATGGTTGCTGAAGGGTTTCTGTAGGAAACTCTGAGATTTCAAGATAAAATGTCCTCTCTATGGACAAAATGTTTCCTGGGTTAAGGGAGCACATAGTAGGAGCCCTGTGTGGTGATGAGTATCCCAGAGAGAGCAAAACTGCCATTCACAGCTTTGCCATGCACAAAACTACTTCCCTCCAACACTACCAGTTGGAAAAAGTACATTGGCACATAACAATCTAGCTCAGAGGGAAAGGCATCTGACAAGGTGTCATGTCTCTACCACTTGGAGCAGACAAGGCCATAACATTTAACATTCAACTTCATTGTTCAGTACCTTCTCCAAAGACAAAGATCCTCGTGTCCAGCAGATTTACAGAGAAGGAGATCTTCAGAGAGAAACAGTTACTCAAATCACACACATGAATGTGTGGAATATCAGAGACTGACAACTCGAAAGCTAGGAAATGAGGTGAGCTCCCCTTCTTTTTTTTTTTTAAATTATTTTGATGGTGTTTAGGTGCTGGAATTAATTTATAATGCAGTAAATCAATCCAAAGGCACCAGGGATTAACTTTATCCAGCTTCTGTCTGGGCAGCAAGCAGCCATAGGTGAGGTGGAGCCAGGAGCAGAATGGCCTCTTGCCCTGCACATGCCAACAGAGATGTTTGTCGAACCTCTCTGCTGAGGCATGATATTCACATACAGCTAGAGATTTACCACTTCTCTGCTTTCTTTAAATGGCTGGTACATACATCGATTTCGACAGCACCCCTGCCCCACCTCTGCAAACTCTATTCATTGTTAACTTGTTTAAATTAAACACAAGCACGGACAGGATCAGCAAGCAGACGTCTGTTTTATTAGTGCTTCTACTTCAAATGTCAGTCTTAGTCCTTCCTTGCTGGACTCTGATCTTTCATGACAATTTGATTAACTTTACATTTCCTTTTATTGTTGGAGAAACATTTGGAAAATCTTAACGTATCTTACTGGCTGGTTCTGAGACCAAGATGGTGATTATGTCCATGCTTAGCATCATCCATCAAAATCAGGCATCTGACAGTCAGGCCACCTGAAAAATATGTCATTCCTAAGAAGTTCATGGGCCGTAAAATGGTTTCTACACGTGAATAATCACAGGATGCTCCTCTTTCTCTTAACAGCAATGCTTTCATTAGGAAATGCTTGAACATCTACATTGGAAGGGTTTCTACTTTGTACTCGTTTGTCCAGATAAGAGCACCTTCTCAGCTCCCACAGGCTAGCTGGTATCTAGATATTTCCAAAAGCCACATTCCTGCAAGGGCTCCCTAATGGGAACATACTAATAAGGAACTGCCAGGACATGACAGATCCCAGGGAAAAGGATGCTGCATTTCAATTTAACAGAACAGCTCAGAACTCTTTTCCCATTCCTCATGCTCAAGCCAATCTGAGTTTCAAGCCTCTGGCATATCCTCATAGCTACATTACTGCTGGCCTCTGAGCTTCTGGATCTTGGCTCAGCCCCAGAGTGTCAAGACACCAGTGGAAAAGGCTGGAAGTGAGCCTATTTTTGTCTTTATGCTTCAAGACCAGAATCAGAAATAGAAGCGATAAGAAGCTCATGGAAAAAAGCCTGGTCTCCTGGCATTTTTGACAAAGTTAATTACCTGTAGACATTTAATTTCTTTCCCTGGCATCATTTTCATTAATTTGAAGGTGTAGATACTTGATCATTCTGAAAAGCCACACCAGTTGATAGTATTTGTGAGGGCACTGAGATGAATTCTTCTTCAGCAAATACTCAGATACCAGAGTTCAGCTGATGCCATTAGGCCATGATAAATCTACACCACGCCTGTGTAGCCACCCATTTGCCTGTTCAGTAAGAGCTAAACTCATTGCTAACATATTATAGTCACCCAAGAACATATCTGGAAAACTCGGTCTTGGGTCCCAGTCCTTGACGAGAACTGTCAGGTCTTAAGCAGTACAAAGTACTGAGAAACTCTTGGTAGTTGCTCTAAAAAGTTAAGCCTCATAAAATCTTGGGGTACATGTGTCTCACAGCATACCAATCCCATTGCTTCTTATGTGATTTGCAGCCGCTGCCGAACACTGCAAAGTAATGATCCTCGTACCAGGATCCCCCGATGGATGACTCTAATAATTTTATTCTGTTCTGTCATTTTCAGTTCCTAGTGAAGCCCTGCTTCAATTCTAAGACATTTGTAATATTTCTCTACTGATAAAAGTTTTGGACTTTGGAAACAAGTAGTTCTCTTCCCATTCAGGCTACAGAAGAAAACACTTCGAAAATGGAGGTTTTCCTTAATGAACTCTCATTTGAATCTAGCAAAACCACACAAAACAACAATAAGCAATCTCATCTTCCATTCTCAGGCAAACTAATGCTTACATCTGCTAAGAAATCATAAAATCACAGAGTGGTTTGGGTTAGAAGAGACCTTAAAGATAATCTACTTTCAACCCCCCTACACTCACTGGACTCACTGGATGTCTGCCTGTTTTAGTAGAGAAGAGAAAGTGGAGAAAAAGGAGATAGAAGAAAATTATGTGAAGCTGTAAAATGAGGGTTACTTGAATTTATAATAAAGTCTCAGCCTCTTTCTAACACCTCTGCAGCCAAAATCCCTGCAACAGAGAGGTCTGGACCTTTGAGAAGTACTTAGGCTCTTCATATTTCCAAATATCTGTGCTTCTAATCTGCAACACAGTACTAAACCTCTCCTCCAAGCCTTCAAGAAGCAAGCAAGCCATTTATGCCAGCTTGATACAGCCATGCTAGAGCAAAAAAAGTCAGCATGTAATGAAAGTTGGAATCTGACCCCTTATTATCAGCTCTCCTTGCCTGAGTACCCATAAACCACAAGCATAATTCAGTATCTTGCTTTCAGTGCAATGGGTGCTGGGAAGGGTCCAGCCCCCGCTGTCCCAGGGAAGTGATAAAACCACATGTGCTAGTTAATGCACTGCCTCTTACAGGCCCATGCAGCAGGTGAGCAATTATCACTTGCAGCCCAGCTTAATGCTTTACAGGGCCTGAGAGCTGTTTCTAATTAGCCTCAGTATGCCATGGAAATTAACTCATTTGTGTCACCTTGGCTTGCAAGTAGGCTGTGAGGAACTGGTGAAACAGCTGGAATTGAGTACAGGTGGCATCTCACCTCTCCTCCTGCTCCTTGGCACTCCTTGCACTGGATCCAGGGGGGCTATATTTGGTGGAAGAAAATACAGATGGAAAAAACAGCTTGACCCATAACAAGGACCTGGGGGAGGGCTTGATCCATCCCCAGAGTCTTGTCTCCATAACATTTTTCCAGGCTGGTTCTCTGTGACCCAAGAAACAGGCTTCCAAGCACTTCCCTTTGGATTATTTAGTAATCTCATGAGGCTTCTCAGCATTTGGCCTATAAAAGCCTCTCTTTATAAAGAATTGTGTCATATATGTGTTTTATCTGTGAGCCTTTTTTAATGAATGCTTTCAGACATTATGAGCCCATTTGGAGCCTGTTGCAAAGGCAGCACCATTCCATCAAGCTGGCCACCAGTGTCATTGCTGCCAGGCATTTTCTCTTAAAAGGATATTTTGACAGTTGATGTCAGGGCTAAAATTAGGTTAAATACTTGCAGAGATCCTTCTGTGGTCTCCTAATACAACTTCAATGCCCATGAATGGTGTGTGCATCAAAGGAACTATGATCTTATGGACAAAGACCAAGAGGATTGAGGAGCTCTCAACTGTTTTCTAAGCTTTGATATAAAGAGTCCTGCATCACATCACCTCATCTCTCTGTTCTTCGGTTTTCTGCCTTCAGAGGCTACAGTAATCATTTCTGGTGACATTATGGAGAGAAAGACATTGTAATTGTACTTAATGTCAATGTTTAACAGATTTCTTAGTTTGATAGCTTGATTTTGAGCTTGGTGAATTCTGCCTATGTGAGCTCCTTATATCACCTCACTCTTGATGAAAGGAGACAAGATATAAGCCGAGTGTGATGGCCTATCCATCTAAAATTGTCTGTGAACAACTGATTAAACGTTAGAAATAGTGTGCCTGTGTATTTTATTTGGACGAAACATAAATTAAAAAGCCAAATTAAGCCCTCTTATGCAAGGATCCACTTCTATTGAAGAGCTCATTATAAAATGACTGAAGAAGAGACCTTGAGTTGTTAATCCTGCTTCTGTGCCCTGTACTCCAAATGTAATGTTATCACTGCATGTAAGGGTAACTGTGGAGTCTGAGCTGTGGGCAGATGCCCAGTGATTTAACCTGAATTCCCAGGATTGCTTTTTTTTTTTTTTTTCCCCCCTGCATGAACAACACATAGCTGCAGAGAGCTCACTTCGTCCAGCTTTTAGTACTAACAGGGACCAAAATGCCACAGCAGCATCATGGAAGACTTTTCCCTGTCACTGCAGCAATTGAATTAGCTGCAGCAACAACAGACAGGGCTTCTGAAAAACCCGGACCAGCAGGAGAGCTTTCGGCAGCAGAGAGCTGGACCCAGGGGGGGGCTCTGCACCGAGGAGAGGCTACACGCCCAGGGAGGGGAATTTCCCAGAACTGGAAATGTCAAACTGCTTCATAAGGAGAATCAGGCCTGGGCCCAAACCCAAAATGTCAGGCCAAATCTGAACTGTCCCAAATTTGGATGTGAAATCTGTGGCTTGGGACCATTTCTAATTTATGTTTAAAAAGCTAATTGTCTCTTGCCATGGGTAGCTAAGTATCACAAGAACGGGTATGGAAGCAGTAGACTCAAATCTGTCATAATTCCATTTTGCAGTAGTTGAAAAAAACCTTCTTTCCTGGATGCAGGAAGTAGGCTTTGCTCCATCTGCAAGCCAGGGAAAATCACTGGAAACTCTGGAGTGAATAATTATACACAAATGTTTACAAAAAATAAATAAGAAGAATGTATGCATAAGTGAAGAATAACAAATGACATGTGGCCAAAACTCTGAACAGCTACTAAGGCTTGGGACTGGGGTCTGCAATTTTCACATCATTTGCAGCCTTGGGCAGCTAGAAAAGGTGGTTGGGAGATATTAGTATACAACAGCTGCTCAGTACCTGATATTTATAGTAAATTTCCAGTGGCCAAGGAAACAGATCACAAAAACTCAGCCTGGGAAAAGATGGAAAATGGCCAGAATAGCCAGTTTTCTGGGTATTCCTTGCCAAGAGTGAGGAGCTGGGCGATATGCTTGCCTGCTTCAGGTCTGTCTATGCACAAACCCTGATCCTGCTTTCATTGCTGTCCTTGGCTTGCTTCATGGATCTACATTCTGTTCTTATTTTAGACACATCTTCTGTGTCGTACTTTTTTATTCAAGGACTGACAAGTCTCATTTTCCAGTAGATGTTGCCTCCTTTCATGTATTTGCTCTCAGCCTACCTATGCGTCTCTGGAGGATGGGATCTGTCCTTTAGAGCCTTCAGGACTTCTGCTTTGTTTTTTTGAGTTTTGCAGACAGCATCCAAAACCTGATATCTGGGTTTCCTGGACAGCTTCGGTTCTTCAGTGTTCCCCTCTACCTTCAGGATCACAGCCCTCTCTCTGGGGGCTTATTTCTCGCATGGAGAACCTCAGGCTTGTTTGATGATAATCCTGAGCAAGAAAGAAGTAGGGAAACTACATGTGAGCAGAAGTGATCTCATTCTCCTGCTCTCAAAAGGAGATGTAAGAGAGATCAGCTGCCTGGTGCTATCAACATTATCTCACTTTGGAAGTGGCCTGTCCCCAGGAGAAGGAGTCCTTTGGTGGTTTGCTCTTCCAAGGCTGAAGTCATGGATACCCAGAAGTGATCAGGGCAGGCTGGAAGCTCTACCATCTCTCAAGGAGTGTAAGAAAAGTCATTCTTACTAATTTGATGAGTTACAGGGAGGTGGTAACTCTGCAGACCCCCATTAGTCCTCAATAGCATATAGCTGAGGTTCTGTAGTATGACAATATTCCTGAGCATCCCTTGGCCCCTTCCAGTAGATTACTGGGGACCAATTTCCATTTATTGGCCCTATGAACAATAAAAGACAGAGAGAAAACCAACTTGGGAACTATCAAAGTGAGTAGCTGTGGCTTTTGCAGAGCTGGCTTTATGAGAAGCTGTTTCCAGGCAAGTCTTGGCTGGCACAAGGGCTTGCCTGATATATAGCAAATCAGACTGTGGAGAGGGCTTGAGGCAATCAGATGGAAGCAGCATCCCACTTCCCCCTCATCCTAAGTAAGTACTGGCACTCAGCTGGAGCAACTTGGTGAGAATCTCCTGGGTCATTTAAAGCAATTACCTTCCGCTTATAAAAAAATATATTATACATGTATATGGAGAAGGGCTGTTGACAACAAACCAGAGAGTAAAGCAGAACCATATCTGCCTGTGGAACTGG
This sequence comes from Lophotriccus pileatus, assembly GCA_035583135.1. NCBI lineage: Eukaryota > Metazoa > Chordata > Aves > Passeriformes > Tyrannidae > Lophotriccus > Lophotriccus pileatus. Next base: position 21,956,444 of record JAWWES010000168.1, read on the forward strand.
GCTGCAGAAGATGATGCATTATGAATTATATAGCAGGGATTTCCTCCTTGTTGCTGCACAGTAACAGGGTTCATTGCACACATAATTTACAATATCTAGGTAGGAAAGCATGCAGGATGTGGCAGCCACATAATACTCTTCACCTCCTCCAAACTCACAGCTGACTGCAACAGGGCAAAATTGCTACAAGCTGCATCTGCAAGTCAACAGAGTGGTTTTGATTGTGATATGACTGCAAGGCTGTTGGGCAAGAATTCAGTTTTAGCTAGAGATGGACAAGGTCTAGACTAGATTGCCTACAAAATTAAAGTTTGTTTTGATCTAGGATTTTCAGCCAGGCCATTTGAAGACCTTTTCTGATATTTAGACCCAGGATGAGATGCAAATACTTTCTCACTTCTCCTTTTATCCAAGTTCAGCAGACGTGTGCATACATACATACACCCTAATGCACCCACAGGTGCAGCAGACTGTGCTGCAGTCCTCCTCCATCGCTGTAAGACTACAGAATGCAATTACCATCTCTGAGACGTCTTGCCAAGCCACCAGTGCTCACAGGGCTTCTCTGGTAACCACACTGTGAAACGTGACCTACTGGAAGACCCACTCCAGCATTGTACCTGTGGGTGGGCTGAAATGGTTGGGATCCACTGTACATACTCAGGGCTGATGTCAGCAACGCATGGGGGCTGAAAGGGAAGCCACCCAGATGTCAGTCTCTTATCATGACATATGGTTCAATGCATGCAGGGTTGGGTGCTCCTGAGGAGCAGGGGCCCACAGGATTACTCTCTCTCTTCCTTCAGAGCAACTGAGCTCTAAAGTAGGTAATTTTTGAGGTCATGCTTGTTCTGAAAGTTTGAAAATTTCATGGGCTTTTTCACTGCTTATATACGCTTTTTAATTTTCTTATTTTCTATTTTTTTTTAAATCTTTTTTTTTCACCTCCTTCAAATATCTTCTTTCTATTGAGGGAAATGTGAAGGTAGCTTTCAGAACCAAAAAAGGGCAGAATTGACAGCCAAAAAGGAAAAAGTGCTATACCCCTTCAAGCACATACCTCTCAAACAAAACAAAACACATCAAACAGCACAACAAAGCAAAAAACCCTCCAAGATGAACGAGAGACCCCTTTTTAATGGAAGAAATCTTTAAAAATTGACTCCTGCTCCTATCTGAAACCTGGATCTGGTTTTAGCTTGGCAGCTTTAATGAAGACAGCAGAACATACCGATCTACAACACAGGGCATGTGAGAGCATAGAGGGCAGGATGCAACAGCCAGGTTTCCCAGTTCTGGTGCTCACAACTACCTGGATGATAAGGAACCTGATAATTACTGTCAGTGGAAAGATGGTGCATCTTTTACCTGCTTCATCCAACCCTATGGGCATGAAAACCTTCTGTTTTCTCTGGGAGAAAGACCCAAGCGCAAAAAATGAGGATGAAATACCATTTTTGTCCCAGCAGAGGATGCCAAGGCTGCCGCAACAGCTTCTTCTGGATCACTCTTTGGGCTAGAGTGCTGTCACATCATCACAGTTTCCCTTCCATGTTTATTATTTGGTATGTTTTGACAAAATCAACCCATCCTGAGAAAAGCTCTTTTCACTGTGTTCTTAAATTTAGGACGCAAAATCCCATCCTCTTGGAAATCCATGGGAGTAATGCCACTAACTTTCTCTGGGCTAGGATTCAGCACACAGCCCTCAATTTGAGAGTGTCTCCTGCTTCATGGAGAGGACGCTACTGTCCCTGCAGGCATGTCCTGCTCCCACAGCAATCTTTTTAGGTGAAAATCCCTCTTCTCCTGCTGAGCTGGTTATTTTCTGGTATTACATCATTTTCCAGTTTGTGTCAGTAACAAGTGTCAAGTGGTCTTTTCATTTCTAATCGCTCCAATACTCAGTTGTTTCTCTTAGCTTTCCTTTCTTTTTGCGTACTGATGCTTTTGGCTTCTGTTGCAGCAGCACTTCACTGCCCTGTACATCCTGTGCATAAGTTGATTCAGGCAGGGTCCCAGCCACCTGGGGTCAGTAAATTGCTATATTTATCTAGCACTATATGCAGGGCCAAAGCCATTGATTGTGCCTGGATATTGATCAGTATTACCAATGGACTGGCATGAGAGAAGAATTCAGCACTGTCTCCTTTTACCTTTTGCTGGTTGCCTCTGCACTGTGCCTGTCTGCACAGCTGAGGCAAAAGTGCTGTGCCAGGTTTTGCACCATAGTGTGTCCAGGGACTTCATCTCCTCCCCTGCAGACAAGAGTTACCTGCCTTTCCAACTCTCCAGCAAGAGGAGAATTTAGAATTGATTGCAGCATCATTCCTCAGGTGTACTCAGATGCTCAGTATTAACATAGGCAGCTCTGTGAGGATTTTTTCCTGCTACAGTCAGTTTCATTGTACAGGAAGAATATTTGGATGAAGTAGTGGTTTGGGTATCAATTTGCAGGTCTGAAGTATAACTCAAGTAATTCAGAGCACCGAAGAGCCACCTGTTGCAAAGTCAGTAGTTAGGTTTTTATTAGCTCTTACTTCAGTGGCAAAAGCCACAGCAAGATGCAATTTTGGGCACTTTTTATTGAGTGTACATATGTATGTATAAACACTTAAGGCCAAAACCTCAATCTGAGCATCCTGAGTATCATAGCAGGCACTGAGATTTGAGTCATAGGTGTGCATTTAGGTACAGTCTCTCACAAGAGAAGAAAATCAAGACAAGACCAAACTGGGAATAAATTAAACTCGTTTAAAAATTCCAACAAAAATCAGTAACAAATCCTCATTCTTTTCAGCATTTTTCTGTAAGCTTATTTTATTCCTTTTACTCTGGCTGGGTCATGAAACTGAACTTCTCACAGTTTAATGCAGTTCTCATGCCACAGACAGGTGTTTTTTTGCTTGGGTCTACAACACTACTAAAGTTGTTTGTATCCAGCCCAGGTTTCATCTGTGTTGGGAATAAAAGCAACAAAATAAAAAGTGAAAAAAGGAAATCTTTCTTTATTATGTCTGTTGTCCCTTTTATGACAAAGATGTAATCTGAGCCTAAACTAAGCTGATGATATTCATTAAAATTTGGCTATAAATGGACAATAACTTCTTAAAGTAGAGAAGGGAAATGGGTGACTTATCTGACTTGGAAGGCCCACCTAACAAAAGAGGGCATTTAGTTATCTCAAAAAAAGAGGGAACTTAAACTGATTTGCCAAGAGTACTCAGCGGCCAGAAAGAGATGTTGATAAGGAACAAAATGCTCAGAAACATTGAAAAAATAGAATGCTGCCTGGATGAATAGCATAAACTATTAGCTGCAAACCATATCTGTAAACATGTGTAAGAGGATCACTAAAATTAGGATTTTCCGGAAAAGTAAACCTTGTTCTCCCATTTGTTTAGAAAAAAGTCTAGTTTCAGAGTAGTACATGTTCCAGCAACTCAATTTAATGCTGTAGCTTGAAGAAATCTGAAATATACTGGGGAAGATACCAGGATAAATGTTTCTCCAAGTACAAAAACCTGCAATCCTTGATAAATAACAGAGCATGATCCCAAGTTTTCTCCTAGATTGTCTGAGCAGAAGGTATTTCCCCACAAACCTCCAAGGTTTGTTTTCTGCTTCTAATCATTGTGAGTGCAGGCTCCTTGAGGCAGGGACTGCTCTTTGTCATCTTTAGTGCCTTGATGTGTCTCAGTCTAGTTCTGCCCTCTCCCAGCTGATGAGGGAAGTCAGTCATTTCAGTCTTAAAGTTACTTCTGTTCCTCATTGTTTCTCTATTGTATTATTGGCTTCTGTATATTTCCAAAGGAAAGAAATGGAGGTTGTAAGGAGAGGTAAGAAAGAGTCATCTGTCACAGTAAAGCTGTCCATCTGCACGAGATCTCCCTGTTCTTTGCATCTCTGAACTATTTTGAGTCCCAAGTTTTGGCTTTGTACTATTTGGGGATCACCGTTGCTGAGTCTTGCTCAGTGAATTTAAACTCAAGACCTGGGAAAACTAAAAGAACTTGTGTCAGTTTCATCAACACCTTTTAAAAACAAAAGTAAAAAGCAACTCCAGAGGCTTGAGCTAAATATGTTTGACAGGTCATGCTTTTCCTCCTGAGCTTTAAAGTCCAGCCAGCACTTACTATGCACAAAAATTGGATGGTTCTCTCCCTACCCTTTCAAAATGATTTAAGCCAAATGAAGGGTGTCTGATTCCTAACCTGATGCAAACTCCAGAAAAATGCAAGGCCAATTTTGCTGTGTCACAAGCTGATCTTTTGCAGATGCTGAAAAGCTAGGAAGTGCAATTATGGGAAAATTGCACTAGGGCAAACAAGTACATGCCAAGTTCTGCCATTCTCCATTACTCACCTGAGCCCCTTGATTGTGGCAGACAACACACCATCTGTATGTGCTTTTTCAGAGGGGGAAAAAAAAAATCCCAAGAGCAGTGCCTGAATGGAGGAGTGGGAGAAGAGGGGGAGGCTCCCAGAAGGAGCATGCACCTGAGAGCCACTGCAAAGCCACGGCAGTGTCCAAGAGCTGTGCTAGCTCAGAAGTTGTGGTTAGTGGAGACCTTCTCCAGGCTAACTCCAGATAGGACAACCTCAGTACTACCACATGGCAGTTCCCATTGTGTTTGGCCATCAGGGGTTTCTCCAAGTCCCTGAACAGTGGCTCTCCTGAGCATGCAGTGTGAAGCTCCGTTTTCATGAGAACAAGTTTTCTGGGCACTTGAAGATGTCAGATGCTTCCAGCTCCTGCTTGTACCGGAAATAACTCATGACCTTCTCTTCTCAGAAAAAATTAGTCATATTCTGGTAATGCTGTTTCCTAACAAGGAAACACTATTCATGAGGTATCAAGACACAGAAAAGAAGAAAACAAATGAGGAAATAACACAAGAGGGCAGAGAAATGAAAGAGTTAGCTATGCTCATTGGACCTCAGAGATCACTCTGTTTTGTTTTCAGTTGAACGCCAGGTTAAGATGCTGTCCTTTTTTGAACCAAAAAGGGGCAGTAATTTTCTGTAGTGTGCCCCACATTTCAGAGGCAGGATGTCTCTCACAGGTCCCACTGATGCTCTGCTCCTGCTCTGCCACACATTTCCTCTGTGATCTTGTTCCAGCTGTTACCCCTTGTTGTAGGTCCCCATTTTAGGAAGCATCTCTTCCCTTTTGGGATAAACGCCCAAAAGACCCCATAGAGCAGGAACAGGAGCCGAACAAATGAGATTAAGAAATAGCTGCACTGGTTCCTGAAGGCTTGTCTATACTACTGGGTTCCTAAGGGAAATTGTCTCCCTGGAAAAGCACAATGTGGGGGCGGAGAGGTCACTGCCTCCATAGGCACATGGTGCTCAGCACATGGCGTGACTCTTGGGGATGGCCCTGTGCAGGGCTAAGGGCTGGACTCGATGTTCCTTGTGGGTCCTTTCCAACTCAGCATATTCTGTGATTCTGTGAGGTTTCACTGGGGGCTGGCTGCCATATTACAAAGGGGCCATCTGCATAGAAACCTTTACCCACTCCACAGGACTGTGTAGACAGTTGGGCTTGTGTCCTTTCAAAGCACGCATCTACAGTTACAATACTTTGTGGGTGTTGTCATTTCTATCAGCACATTATCACTACAGCAGTTATCAAAGTGAGTGCCTCAGAGGGGGCAACTGAAGACCAAGGAACAGGTTTTTATCATTATTACTATTTATTTTGGTGGTAGTTGGAGCAATGATTGCAATAGAACTGAAGGGAAATGATGATGATTTGGTGAAAAACTCCTAAAGCTGGGAGTAGCCATTTCAGGTGGGTGCATCACCTTCCTCCATGGTGCTGAACAACTACGGTGAAAGGAGGAGAATTTTTGTTGCAAACTCCATCCTGAGGTTTTGCTCCACTCTGCCACTGTGGGGGATCCCAGCTCCCCGTGCTGGCACGTGGCCTGGCCTGCCCGTTGCCCCAGTGCCATGTGTCCCTCCAATGCCATGCATTCATCCAGTGCCATGAGTCCCTCTAGTGTCACATGTCCCTCTGGTGTGGGTCATGCTGTGGACACCGTGCAGGGCCCACACTGAGCAGGCATCCCACACACTGCTCAGGTGTCCTCCTGCGTGGGGCTCTGCTGCAGCCCACACCTGCTAGAGGTGATTCTTGCCCTTTCTGGTGAGCAAGAGCCCCGAGGGCAAGGATGGAATGAGGGCTAAGGAAGGTCAAGTGCTGCCTGCAAACACAAGCAATTTCTATTGAGCTTTGTCCATGTCCTCTCAAGCTGTCTTTTCACAAGTATTTCAGCAAGCACATTTGCTAGCAGGAATGTTGGCAGATCAGCAGCATTTAGAGAATATCCCGGGCTAGTCCCAGCTGCGTTGTAAAGTGGGGAGGTGCTGGGTGTGCAGAAAAGAGGCTGTATGCCCATGTGTCATGTGCCTCAACACATTTGGGTGGGGTCTTTGGAGCAGAGGGCAGGGTGGGAGACCAGTCATCCCCTGACTCTGCATAAATCCACTCACACACTGACAGAAAGTGAATTCTGGTTATGTGAGCACGAGAAATCACAAAGCAGAAGCACCAGTGCTGGAGAGCTGTGCTCACCAAGTGGGGAAACAGGAGCTCCTTGAATGCCAGTGTGGAACAGGAGAGCGGTTGGTTGCAGCTTAGCAGCATGTATCCAAAGTTAAAGAGTCATCCTACATGCATCCCATGCTAAATGTATGCAAAAATGAGACTTTGTCGCACAAGTAATTATTTTCTGACGAAAACCCTAGAAAAATGGACAGTTTTGGTTTTAGCATTACTGGGATCAGCACAGTAGAGCTTAAGGGTCATGACTGTGGAGAAAGCCTCCCTGTGCTCTGCACTGCGCCCACATTTCAGCTGGATGAGGCTCTTGAACACATCTGAGATCCTCTCTGTAACTATGGCTTTATTCTGGCTCTAATCAGGACTTTGAGAATGGGAATGGGAATAAATCAGGAAACAAAACTCACACTAATTCCCATGTTTCAGAATGAGACTTTTACGATCCGCTGTTCCTATTGGGACATATGTCCTGATTGGACACAATCAACCTTTAATGTGCCTTTACTTAATACACAGGGGACAAAAATACTTAGATTGTAGAGGCTGCAGACTAGAAGAAAGCAAGAAGTCAACTCATGGCAATGCTTTGAGGGTTTATACTGTTTTGGGACTGAAGAAATCATATTGGCTGTCTCTCACCCCAGGGGAGTCTTGCAATAGCTTCCAACGCTTGTGAAAACTAGCTGATGAGGAGTCAGGGACTTCTGAGTGTGTAATGGAAAGGTGGAGCGGATGAGTTCCTCAGAGGTATCCATCTTGCTACACGTGTGTCCAAAATGGTGCAGACAGCTGAACAAATCACTTTTTGAGGTTGAATTGGCTTTAGGTGAGCTCAAAAGTCTCAAGTCAGGCTCCTAGAGACTGTATCTGAGCTGGTGGATGTGTTTGAGTGAGGAATCATCTAGATCAATTCATTAAGGCTGCTGCTGAAAGTTAAAGATGTGCCTGAACTGCTCCAAACTCAACTTTGGATGAACATTAGGACTTCCGCTCCCTTTGATTTCCAGTTCAGGCTGATGGCTACCTGGGACCTGAAGGGATACATGAGTCCTTACTTCTCCTCAAATCACTTCACACTCAGCTACTCATCAGGATTGCTCCAAGACAAGACAATAAAACTTGTGGGTTTGTAGGACCAACTGCAATATAGTAGGAGGCAAATCTTGTATGCTGAAAGTGTTGAGTCACACTGTCTTACCTCTTCACCAGTTTTAGTAATGCCTCTGGTGCTTCTCCAAACTGATCATGCAGGGACTGTTCTTAGGCACCAGAGAGCCCAGTACCCAGAGCCCTTGACAGCCCAGGTAGGGGGAACAGGGAGAGAAGTACAGCAAAGCAGGGTTTCTCTGGTGAGGGAAGAGCAGGAGTTTTAGGAAGCTGAGGATCTTTGAGAAAATGAAGACTTCTTATTTCAGGAATGAGCATGGACATAACTTATATGTGCTGGTTAACTATTTCAATGCTGTTTTCTCTGTTCTTCCAGCATTTTAGACCTGATCTGGCAGCACTCCTGCATCCTCAACTGTAAAGTCATAAAGACTCTTTCTGAAATTCCTGGCTGTCCTCTGATGGACACCTCTGTGGAAAGGAAGGGAAGCAGAAAGGGTGTGGCTTTGGGTATAGGCAGAGCATGCACAGTCTGATGTGCCTGGGCAGACCAAAGCATAGCATTATGTGGTGCAATACAGCCGTCATCATGCCAGGAGACACCTGGGTTACCCCTGTGGACAGGAGGTGGGAAATTACACACCCTGCTCACCACTGCTCCCTTCACAGTCCTCAAAGGCTGAACAACCATAGGCGAGAGGGCCACACGTGTCTAATGAGTTTTAGATGAAGAACTGCCTGGGATCAAGTCCTTTTTGATCAAGCCTGAGGGTGTTTATTGAGCTGATTTGCATGAAAATGAACCTCCACTACCAAAAGGTATTTTTGCTTAAAACTTGACACTGAGTGAAAGGGAAGAGAAAAAGTGAGTATATATGTAACTTCCTCCCTCCAGTCTAAAAATTGCATTGGCAAGTTTACAGTTGGCAAGGGACAGCAACGGATGTGACTATCTTTTTGCATTCCCATAAATTTAATATGATTGATCTAATTCAGGACTTTACAAGCAGTTCCCTTGTTTGCGTCAGATCTCAATATACCACCTCATGCTTCTTTCCATTCCCAATTATGCTTCTTCAGTGCATGCACTATCTTCCTTTCACCCCACTCTCCTCCAGCCGTCCTGACAAGCCAACATGAGGAAAATATTCACTGTCTTTATAGCTGCTTTTTCGTGCAAGCTGGTATGTAGGAAGAATGAAGAGATCTGGCCAAGGGCCAGAGTACCCTCCACAGAGCATCAGTAAATGTGCCATGAACCGCTGGCATCATCAATCCAGAACCCAGTCCTGGCCATTAGTGAATTTAGGAGTATTAGGTATAAGATGCTTTGCCATTAGTTTTAGGTTCAAACAGAGAGGAGAGAATTAAGTTCCTCTAAGACTGTACATACCCTTGGCAGTTTCAGGAATGACATCAGATGGCTGTAATTTCCAGGCAGGTTGGATATGCTTCCTTACAAACAGAAGACCTCTGAGAATAGAGGTTGCCACATTACTGTGGGTGTAACCCACCATGGGCTTGGAGCCATTAATGTGCGTGGTTGTGTCCTGTGACAGACAGTGTTGCTGCATTTGACAAGAGGGCTGCTGGGGAGTCCGAACTGCAGAAGCAGGAGGATGCAAATCAGCATGGGATGCTGGGACCAGCCCCACTGCATTGTCCTGGATCCCATGTTGCTCCCAGACCAGACCAGCTACCATATTTGTGGAACAATAGGAACCCTGGGGACAATGTCATCTCTGTCTGGAAGCTGCTCCTGGACATCTGCCCCCCTTGACACTACCAGGGCTGTTGTGGTTTCCAGAGGAATAGATATTTTCATATGGGGCTTGTGGAATTTTGCTCACTCATGGCCAGATGACTACTGAGATTATCCCACTTATTTACCTCTCTGAAACAAAAATAAATTCTTGTTGCATCTTCTTTATAGATATGCACAGCTTTCCATTTTTATTTTGGGTTTTTTGAGCAGTGTTTGGGATTTTGAGGGGAAATTTCTAAAAATAGGTTAGAATTCAGCCTTCACATAATAGTGATTTTGGAAAAGCTCCTGTTCCCTTCTTCAGTCTTCATCCCATGAGCATCCCATTGACTGTGTCAAGAAATCTTGTGTCCAGCTCAACCAGTCAAATCCAGTCCAGTGCTGGAGCCATGCCAGGCTGCTACAAAGTGCACGTGAAAAACTCAGCAGTGTTGCACAGCTCAGACACATCCAGCCATCTTCAGAACCAACACCGTGTCACACTGCATCGTCTTGAAATGTGTGGTGATCTGCATCTGGGAAGCTGTATGAGGAGCAGCTGAGGTCACTTGGTCTGTTCAGCCTGGAGAAGACCGAGAGGAGACCTCATTGATGCCTAAAACGGAAGAAAAAAAATTCTCCAAACAATATTAGTATAGATAAGGTAGAGAACAGTCCCTTAATGAAAGCTTTCAGGTACATGGAGTACATAGGCACATATGAGTGTCCAGGGGTTCTACAATTTTATAGTACTAATCCATCCAATCCGAGAACTATCCACCCCCAGGACCTTCTCAAATCTGCCCCCCTGGCACGCCTCCCCAGAATTGAGTCAGAGGTCTCAAGACCCCTTTCTTCCTTATCTTCCTCCTCCTCACAGCACACATTTTCTTTGGAGCTACTCCAAGATTCCTGGGCCTTCAAGGTTGCTTTGGCTACAATGATATCTTATTATTCCAGTCCAGGTGCATTTGTCCCAAACAAGATGTGCTTGCTAGAGTCTTTTCCCTTGAAAAGAACATTAAACAAAATCTGAAGAATTTAGGAAATTTGATATGAAGCGGGAAGAGCAGGGTTTGGTAACTGTGAACTGTTATTCTAAAGTGTAAGAAACTTTACAGCCATATTAAAATTTTTTTCTACAAATCTTAAGAATTCTAAGGCATCATCACTGCAGTCTACAATTTTCTCATGAGGGGAAGAGAAGGGGCAGGCATTGATCTCTTCTCTGTGGTGACCAGTGACAGGACCCGAGGGAATGGCCTGAAGTTTTGTCAGGGGAGGCTTAGGTTGGATATTAGAAAAAGGTTCTTCACCCAGAGGGTGTTTGGGCACTGAAAAAGGCTCCCCAGGGAAGTGGTCACAGCACCAAGCCTGGCAGAGTTCAAAAATCATTTGAATGATACTCTCAGGCACATGGTGTGACTCTTGGGGATGGTCCTGTGCAGGGCCAGGAACTGGACTCAGTGATCCTTGTGGGTCCCTTCCAACTCAGGATATTCTGTGATTCTGTAATTTTGTATTACCAGGCCCTCTCTCTGCTGCAGATCTATCTGCAGGTATAGTGCTTTTTATTCTCTAGTTCTAACAAATCCAGAAGAAAATATTTCCTTCCCTTCTTTCTGGCACTGCTGGAGGCTTCAGAGCTAAGTTTCTGCTATCTTCAGTCTTTCTTGAAAGAGGCTGGGCATATGGAAGACATGCTGTGTACAGAAAACTGGAGCTAGAAATAGTTTCATCTTCTCCCAGGACTTAGGGAAATTTCAAAGCTGGGCCCACAGATGGATGTTGCAGTTTACTCTAAAGTGCTGAGCACCACACTGACATAGCTGCAGATCTGTGGGGAAATCCACCTTTGATACATTTCTGGAACAGAGTACACAAGGCATGGACTCATCTCAGTCCCAGATAGATACTTCAACTATTTCCAGTTCCCTGTGAGCAACACATTTCAAAACTCTTGTTTTCCCCCTGCCATGCCTGCTCTGTCTCTGGGCTTCCATGCAAAATTTGTCTCCAGTGAATCTGTTACGGGAGCTTGGGAAGGATTATGTAGCCAGATCATATGGAGGAATTGGCACAGGCAGCAGAGAGGAAAAAAAGACAAGAAAACATATAGATGGGAATTCTAGTGGGACATTAAATCAAGTGAGTGAATATATTTATGAAGGCAAGCATGGCAGTCATCATGGTGTGTAAGGGAGGCTTGAATTCTGAAGTCCTTATAAAGAAAAGAAGTGTTTGCAGCTCTCACTGCAGGAAGGAGAGGGACAGGAGCTCCATGTCATAGTTTGGATTTGAAGGCTCAGTCTAAATCTATTCCTAATTGCTATAAACCCTCTGAGGTTGAAGCAGCACTGTATTTCTGGGAGATGACAGGCTGTAGCCTCTTGCTTTACTTTCCATGTGCTTCTTAGGGCTTCCTAGAATGTGTTTTGTTATCCCTTGAGCATGCTCTTGCCCTGCATTTATCAATGTCATTGCAACATTGAAGTTGCCACAGTCATCTTTGGCAGTAGGAACAGACAGGAACCAGCACGGCTGTTCGTTCCTGCTAAGCCTGGAGACACGGCTGATGTGTGTGGTGTCAGAGGGTTGTGTACACGTGAGAATGAGCTGGCCCCCAAATTCAGCAGGATTGAGATTGGGGTGGGGGAGAATGCGGCAAAGATACCAAATTCCAACTGTTCCCAAGCTCACAGAATTATGTTGATGTCAGTACTAATTAAGATTTTCCAAGGCCAGTTTGAGCTTTGATTACCAGCTGACAGGTATGTACAATTCCCCTTCTGGGATCTGTAGCTCCCTGCAAATCATCAAACTGTCTTCAGTCAGCTTTGGACCAGAGGAGTTTTGCCAGAGGCATCCTGCATCTGTTGTATCATATACACTACATTAAAACCATCTTTAATGCTCTTTTTAAAGAAACCACAGTTGTTAGAGAGTCCTGAATGCTCAGCCCTCATGTACTTCCTTGCTGTGTAGTTATTTGCCTGTGTTACCCCCCCTGTTGCTTTGAGACCTGGTAGTACATAATCATTTAAAGCTATAATCATCCTTCCTCTTGGAAAGCAGTAGTGGCAGATACATAACAACACACTGGATTGAGGGGGGTTTATTCAGTCCCATCTGTAATTTATCCAGTGGGAAATGCAGGGGGAATGTCTTTGTTCATTTGTCTTATTCAAACATGCCTATTGCAGCCTCTTGATGTCTGTGCAATGACTGGGGAGGGGGGAGGGAAAAGAAATTAGAGAGGAACAAATTGATGACAGCCATCACAAAGGAGATGGAGTCCCCACCAGTCCCTGATGGAGAGCTGCAGAGCCTGTCCCTCACAGAAGAGCCACAAAGTGAGGGTTTGCTGGGGATTTGGGTAAATTCCACCTCACGCCCCTCACTGACACAGAGAGGGGAAGTGTGTGGCACATGCTGGGAAACATGACTACTCGTGTATTTGCTGGGACATTTTAAGTGAATGTAAAGGTAAGGTCTCAAACCAGGTAGTTTATAAAACCCTAAGATTGGTATCAGTAGATGCTTTTGTCAAATCTTCCTGTCAGCAGCCACCTTCCCTTTCTTAACCTAGAAGTTTTTCAAAACAGATATGATTATGCTAGTTGATAGGATTTGCCCTTATTCAGACAGCATTTTGGGATTAATTATATATTGCAGCATCTTGAGGCCCCATCAGGAAATGCAGTTGAGACCGTCCCTCTTGTCCAAAACAGCAACCTCTACAAAAGGAGTTGGTTTTTAGAAAGGCTGCAGAGAGCCAATGTCCAGTGGTTGGAGCGAGTCTGGGCTATTTTTGTTACACTAGTGTTCAGTAAGCAGTAAGATCTCCTGTGGAGAGCAAGACTTTACCATGACTAGTTGCCCTTTGAAGCAGGAATCAGGACTCAGCTGAGGAACCCTTGTCTTCCATGTCACCAGCCCAGGGCAGAGTGGCTGTGCTGAGACCTAGCACAGTGATTCTTGCTCCCATGGCTCCCCATCCTTTGCTTTACTTTGAAAATTATGTTCAATGCTTTGGCTAGTTTCACTGTCACTTGCAAAGTATATGAAATATTCCTGGATATACCAGGTGTCACATTTAGCATGCTGCTTCATGCTTTGATGCTATAAAAACAGCAGTTCCACACCAACAGCAGACGATGCACTGACAACTATGAATTGAAATGTTTCAGTATTTTATACCCAAGGAAGTTCATGAAGACTGTGTTTTCACCTTCACTCAGAGTAACATCTCAGTTTTAAAAGTGTGAATTTCTCACAAAGGGAAATTCTAGCTTTCCATCATCCAGGTCTGCCCCTTTATTTATACAAGTTATGAAATCAGAAAGGTCACTTCTCTGTGTATCTCTCAAACTTTAATAAAAACAATAAGGTGCCGAGACATCACTAGAAGAACCAGAAAACTTTGACAGACAGGCAGCATTTCACTGTTAAACTTGGTCTCATGCCAAGCCTTAATGTGAAAGCATGAGAATGTCAAGAAGGAATGGCATTAATTGGTATTTCCTGCGTGGTCTGAAATCTCAGCATCTCCCCAAACTATGAAAGCGAGCAGACCATTCATACTGTCTGAGACAAATAAAATGTTGATGGGAAACAAATAAAAAATGGCATCTTGCAAGTTAGATTGTTGAAAATCTATCTATTCTTTCAGCATAGCAGAATCTTAAAATATTTTCTTATCTTGGCAGTTCCGATTAAATGGAGCTTTAAATCAGAATCCATTCCCTTTATCTGAATCAGGAAAGGAATTAAGCTCAGATTTTAGCCACTTGAAAGAGAAGAAATCGTAAAAACATTTTTCCTGACTTTGTCTAGGCAGAACAAAAGAAAAAGCATTGCTTCCTGGAACTCCTATGGTCACACAAGTTTTAGAAACAGGCTGGTCTGAAATCACAGAAATATCCTTTAGATTTCCTTTGTAATTCTGATCTATACCCATCATTTTAATCGATGCAATCAAGAAGAGTGTAGCAGCAGCTTCGTTGGGATAAGAGTAGGTTCAAAAACTCTTCTGCACAACCAGAATTTCTTATTTCTATTGATCTAGTCTGGCCCTGCCCCAGAATGAGAATTTTTCCCTATAAATCCTAGTATCTTCTACCTGGTCAGTAAAATCATGTGAGGAACCACTCTCCAAAGCCTGGACACAGTATTCGAGCAAACAAGGTTCAGAGCCGGATTTGAGAGCTTTGAAATAACAGCGGCATTTGCATACAGAGGGAGAAGAAATTCAGGGAGTGAGTTAATTTCCATTGCTGGTGGAGATCAGAGGCCCCAAGTCTTGTACATCAGTTTTCACAAGCTTAATTTTGCTGACTTTCTTGCGGTTATTCCTGATTTACGACAATAGGAGATTAAAATGAGGCTTAGGGAGGATAGCTTCCTGCTGAAATCCCCAAGGAGACCAGATCTTGCATTATTTCACATCAGAGTAAACGGTTCCTTTGGACAAAAGAAACCCATGAAAGAGATAAATATCCATCCAAATGCTAAGACAGATGGGTTCCTTCAGAGCTTCCTTACTAATCAAATACATCAGTGCCCCCTTCAGTAATGTGACGGGCGATTTAATGTGGGATATATTTCACGGGGATTGGGAGAGAGGATCCAGGATCAGTCTCCCTATGGATGGTGATGGCCATCCTGATGACCTGGGGGGCTGCTCCACGCAAGTATCCTGTACCAGGAGTTTTTCTTCCTACCTTCCTATCAGTCCTGCCACAGCTGTACAGACAGCTGGGAGAGTGTGAGCAGCCACTGCAGAAAGACCAAGTTAGCAGGAGAAAAGTTGTCAGGAGTCAGGCATTTGTGGTTAAGACACACATGGGAGAGTGAAAAACTGGTACGTGCCATTTACAGAGATGCTTTATTTCTGAGAACAAATAGAAAAAGACATTTCAGGCCTTTGCAGAAAAAGCCAGAACAAGTGAACAGACCTTGGCAGTACAGTTCTCCCCCAAAACGAACAATGGAAAGTAACAAAAGCCTCAGGAAATTATTAAGAATTAAAAATAAGGTCTAACAGATCTGAACCTGGCATTCTCCTGTCATTTGGTATATGCAGCTCAGCAGCAGCCAGAGGTGCAGCGCTGCCCTGCAAAACCCCACCAGTCAGAGCCCACTGCTGCAGAGGTGAGCTGTAGGAGGTGAGTGACGTGAGGCAGGAATTGTTTTAGCAAGTAAAATCCTGGGCTAATAATTCTTACTGATGGGCAAGAAGTGCATTTCCCATCCCATTCTTCCAACATTTTTCTTCTGTGTTCTGTTCAGGATGAATTAGTTTGAAGCTTTTCAAGGAAAAACAATGCAAATGCAAATCCATTTAACAAGATTTGGAGACAGGTGGGGGCTGCTTTTAGACCTACTCTAAGCAAGGGGTTTGGGTCTGGATCACCTATGGCCCCAGAGAAGGCCTTAGCTGTTGGCCATCCTCAAGAGAGCACACCCAATTCAATTTTGACCTTCTGAGACATGAGAAACTTCTAATGAAGATTTTGCCAAAACCTTCAGATGATTTAGGATATGGCAAACTTTTTTTTTTCTGGCAGAAAAAGATTATACATAACCTGACAAAATACTAGATCTATCTGGAGCTGATGCTGCCTCTGAAGCTGCTCATCCACACTGCTCCTCACATTCCTGCACTGCTGCTGGGCTGCCAGGGTCTATTTGACTCCTGAAAAATTCATCAGACATCAGTGAGGTCTCCTCCTCACCTTTGTAGCATCTTCTGCACCTTTGGACTCTTTAACTATCATCAGCTTTAACGCAGTCCTCATTGCGTTCAGGCCCAGCAGCTTGGTACTTGTGGCCAAAAATGCCCTGCCTCCCCAACCCCAACCCAACCCCAGCCACGGGCTGACTGGGCTCTCCTCCTGCCAGCCCCCCGCAGTAGATGCTCCTTGCTGGCCCTGTTGTGCCCTTTGGGATGCCTCCGCTGGTACCCAGCTGCTGAACAAAGGGACAGTCGTACGACAGGCACCAAGATCCTGCAGCTGACAGACTGTGTGTCATCTGGATCTACTTTGTTCGGGAAAACCACTTAGTTTACAAATATTTGTATTTAAATTCTTCTCTGCCCACTTAATTCAAGTCTGTGCTGCAAAAAGAAAGGAAACCTTCCTTAGAGAAAAGCAAAACAAAAAGACGAGGCGGAGGGACTGCTCGTTCACTAATACCACATTTTCCACAGTGGAAATAATTTTCTCTCTTCATGTTTGACAGTAATCTGCAGTCCCAAAATAAACAGGGCTCCTCTCAATTTTGCTTCAGGGTATTTCCCATCTGTCAGAGGGGAGCAGGAGAACACAGCCATGGGAGAGGTGCAGCATGCTTGACTTTGTGAACCTCACTTTCGCCTTAGAGGATCCCAGTGGCAAAGGGTTCAAATCTTTTGCTGGCTGCCAGGGCAGACACACAGATATCTGTTGCTCTCTCAATACTCAGTGGAAATCCAGGACTGGCAAGGAAAGGAAAAATTAGTAAGTTTTGGACAGAAGTGAGGTCCTCTAAAGGAGCAATATAGGCTGAAATGCAACATCATCTAAACATACAAAGGACTGTGTGGTCCTTCAACACAGCAGTTGACCAAAGGTTCAGCTATTCTGGCCCCCTCTGCTACCTGCATAACACATGACTAGGAAAGGGCAAACAAGGTAGACTTTAAGCACATATTTCCAGACTTCTGCCAATTTAATATCCTTGTGTTTAACAGCTCTGGAAGATCTTTTCCCCTCAACTTACACTATAGTAAACATATTATTTATATCCAAACACCCTGTAACAGGGAATTTCGTGGCTTAACTGTAGGCTGGATGAAGAAATATCTCTTGGTGTTTTGAGCCTATCACCAGCTGCTTTTTTCTAAGTCTCTTTCATTCTAGGAGTAGATTTGGTGAGTAATCCAGGCCAACCATTGTTGTGTAGGCCCTTGTCCTATGTTCCCTCAGCCTTCTCTTTTCAGGCAATGGAGG
The DNA here is from genome assembly GCA_035583135.1 of Lophotriccus pileatus. NCBI lineage: Eukaryota > Metazoa > Chordata > Aves > Passeriformes > Tyrannidae > Lophotriccus > Lophotriccus pileatus. Next base: position 21,973,862 of record JAWWES010000168.1, read on the forward strand.
ACACAACATTTCATTGCTGGGTCTGTAGATGACCTACCTGATGGGAAGCCAGGGGACCCAACTTAGTACATACACATACATTACTGGCTTACTCACACTCTAATTTTGGGGTTTTTTTCCCTCATTTTTTGGTTTTCTCATTCAAAATGAAAAGTAATTTTTAACAGAAAGTAAATAATTGAACTTTCTGTGATGTGAAGAAATTCAAAAGTTACCACCTTTCTCTGCTGGGGGGTTTTGGGTGTTGGGTGCTGGTTTTTTTTTGAGCCTGGTGACAAAATCTGTTTGGTGAAAGGACTGCAGCTCCATGTAATGGCATTTCTCTCCTCAAGATGAGCCCATTCTAAGGCTGTGGTCAAGGCTTGGCTTTCACCAGACAAGCTGTCAGGGGATACACAAAAGGCAGAAGGAAATAATCATGTTGTCCCAAAGGGTTCCTTAACACATGGAGGCTCAGACAAGAAGATCAGGTTTTTGGGAATAATGACTGGGAGAATGCTGGCAGGGAAGAGGATGCAGACATCTGCACCATGTGGCTGACAGATCAGAGACAATTCAGGTCCAGCAAAGAGCAAAAGTCTTCCTATAAAGCATAAAATAAAATCTGTGAAGGCAGGGAAAGTATTCCACTCTAAGGCTCTCTGGGGATCTATTCAAGGGAGGACTCAAGACCTTTCCAGATTTTGAGCTGTTCTTTGAGACTTGGTGTAAAACTAAAGGCACCCAATTCTTTCAGAAAGTCTTAGGAAAAACAAAGAGCTGGCATCTCTTTCCCAAATGCTTCAGGACTATATTAATAAGAAAGAAATATTGTGCCTTCTAATAAGGGGAAGCCCCTAAGAATCTGATTCCGTGACAGTCTTGCTTGAACAGTTGGGCTTAAACTCATGGGGACGTGCAGGAGCAGCCAGCAGCTATTGAGGGGGCTTGGAGTATCAGTGAGAGTTGGAGAAAATGGTTACCTTCCTGAAGGTTTAGTGCTTCCTTTCTTCTACAGGAAGAAGAAATCAGCAAAGACACAAAAGATATTCAAGTCAGACAAGGGAGACCTGCAGATAACCAGTATCCCAGAGACCTGTTAAAGGGTGCTCATTGCTGATTCCAGCAAGGAAACTGGTCCTATTTTGCCACTTTAAGTTGCCTTCTTCCCTATGGGCTTCAAAAGTGCTGGTTTGTGAAGGGCTACAGATAGACACAAGACAAGATGCTCAGCAGTAAAGGGGAAACCCAGAGGAGCCTTGTGGCTTCAGTCACAGTTTCTTCCTAGATGGTTTGGCTCAGTTCAGAGTCAAGGTCAGAAAAAGGAGAGGAACAAGAGACAGCAAATGAATAAGGTTTCTGGATCACAGTTTACCCACCCTTCGGGACAGCTGTTAGTCAACACCAGCGATAACCCCAGTGTTGTAATAAATACTGAAGCAGCTTCCTGCAGGGGGAACAGACTGCCTGAAGTTACAACTGGAGCCTTAATCATGCTGTCACAGGGCTGCATTTACAGCTGATCTGAAAGTGTTGGGTGTTTCTAACATTAAAAATATAAAAATTTCATCTGGATTACTGTTAGCATTGAAAATATTTATCTTTTTCTGTCTTACGTATGTGTCATTGCCTTACCTAATGGGAGCCGTAGTGAGAGTTCTTCTTGCCCACACTCAACCCTAAAGATGAGATGCTGGGATAAGACCACAGATCCCATGATGCCCATCATCACATATAGCAATACGTGATGATGAATAACTGGAGACACTGTCTCTAAAAAGTGAAGAATGACTTTTGATAGCTTGCTAAAGTTCCCAATGGATTTTTTTTTTTAGACAAAACACCTTCTTTTTGGCTGAAAACCCCAAACTTCATTTGTTCAGGCATTTCCCTTTCCAAAGAAAATTTGAAATTGTCCAGAAATGCATAGAGATTTCTAAGGGCAGCTAGCATTTTTTAGAAAATAAATTATTATTAGGAAGAAAGGAATACTTACAAAGCCTTTCTGTAGGTAAGAACACATTTTCTGGAAAAAAAAAAAATCATCACTTTATAAAATATTTCCCAATTTGAGCAATGTTATATTTTGACAGTTGTAATTATAATGGCCTGCAGCCTTTGACTTTCCCTTCCTGGAGCCTTTGCTGCTAATGCAGAACTGATTTAAGGTCTGGGGTCCCTCAAAGCAGCTGATTCTTATTAGATCTTGTTTCTGGCAGTAGGAGTGAGTGGTAAATGGCCAGGTAGCCCAAGACAGGCATAAGGAAGCCCCTCAATGCATGGCTAGAGCATAGAGGAGAATGGTAACTTGGGTCAGCTCAAAGGGAAACAAGCACAGATATTGCCCTGGTTTTCCAAAGCCCACTGGAGGTGGATGACTCGGGTTTTGTAAAACAGGTTTGATGGCAGTGACTGGCATTCTCCTGACTTGAAGCCTTCTGAGAGCGATTGGCTCCCCAGTCACAAGAGTCCTGCCTCAGGCACTGCGCTGCTAGTGCAGGAACACATGGCAGTGGGGAATGGCAGTCGCACCATGCCTCCTGCACTATTTGATCTGTCTTTCCCTCCTCTGCTTTTGTTTTGAAACCACCCCCCCTCCATACACACGCACGCACACTGGGAGCCCTCTTTGGGTAGCGTGGGAGTTCCTATGGTGGTGCCATGCAACAGACAGAGGAAGGCAGATGAAGTGGATCATAGGTGCCTGCCTTCTTTGCAAGTGGTGTTTGACTCGAGCTATTAGTACCAAGCTCTGCCCCTGACTGACGCTGGGAGCCTGGGAGCACTCTGGCCTCAGGGTCCATCATGCCCATTGCTCTCAGATAACCTGGTTGCTGACATTTCCTCACTGTGGCTCAGGAAAAGGAGGTTTCCGTACCCTCCTGGGCTGAAGTATTTCAGACTTTAATGACTCGAGTCTGTGGAACAGAAGCAATAAAGATGTGGGAGAGAAGGAGGGGAAGCAAACTCTCTCTCAAAGGTACCAAAGTGTGTAACACCTCGTAAAGCAGTGGGAACTGGAGCTCAGAAAGTTATTGGAATCAAGACTTTCATCTCCTGTCAATAAAGCGTTATCAGCACCGAGCCCAATTTTCAGCTCTTAATTCCAGATGTGCACATTGGAACTTCATGCCTCTTCTCATGCTGAAAACTGCAGTTAAGTTCAGGCCCTGGGGCAGATGGATGGTAAACTAGAAAACAGACAAGTTCCTTCTACTTGTGTCCAAATCCAGGAGTGTTAGAGTATGCCTAAGATTTAATCCCTACTTTCCTGGGTTCCAGTCAGGAGGAAAGGCTGTGACCTTGCAATGTTCCATTGATGAGAATGAAGTACCTGACAGAATTAATAGAAAAGGCCATGAGCTGTGGGTTTTCTCAGGTCTAGAAAGGAAGGAGCCATTCAACTCCCTGGATAATCTGAAGCTTTACACTTGGAAAAATTATTTGAACATGGGCAATTGGCTATATCTTCTCTCCAAAGGGATCATAGTATAGACAGAATTGAAACTATAAATGTACATAATATTGTGGCATAGTCCAGAAGAGGCAGAGACAACACCTTACAGTCTTTACTGCTTCTTATTCAGCGTCCCATTGCCTGTTGGTGGAAACACAACTATGCCAGCTAGAAGCATGTCATGCTCTTCCCTGTCAATCCCAGCCTGCATCTCAGTCCTGAGAAGCCAAAAGTCATAAACTGTAATCAGTGAGCTGAAAGTTTTATACCAGAAGAAGGTAAATATTGACACCATTGAAGTACAAGTGAGGACCATGAGGCTGAGGATAGTTTGGTACTGTTCAGCCAGGTACAGGAGATTATATCTAATCCCCATTGCCCCTGAAAGCAGCAATTTACTTAACTGCCTAATTTTATTTGCCAGCTATGTTGCTACATGACAGTTAGCTGAGATGTCCTCTCACAGCAGCAAGGACACCCCACCTGCTCATGTCCTGCCTTACTTTAGAGAGAGGATTTTGAGAGATGTGCAAGTAAGACGAGAGTCATATGATGGTTGAGTTCATTGACAATAATAAGAACATGCCACTTGGATCTCTTCACTGGGCAGTTACAAAGAATTCCCATCATCTGTGCCTTAGGAGACCTTAGGGCACACTTTTGCTCTCTGTTGATTATGCTTTGAGATCTGTGTTTGAAGTCACAACAAAAGCAGATAAAATCAGAGTAGGCCAAGGATAAGAATTGCAGAAGGCACTTCTGGCAGCCACTTTACACAGTAAGATAATTAAATATAGTAGCTTTTGAGGTAAATGAAAGAGTAGTGCTCTGTTTTTTAGTCTCAACTATATATTTGCCAGGCAACAGAGAGCAGGCAGCTCCCTTAAATGGCAGATAGCCACACTTCTTGTAATCAAGCACACAAGGAGTTGGAGATATTCCTGTACAAAATCCATGGTAAATTCTACAGGAATAGGGACTTTAGAAGAATAAAAGGCAAAGGGAGAAAGAATAAGGAAGAGAAAAAGAGAGATCCTTCTTGTGCGTTGCAATAAGTCTTCATGTTCAAAGTGAAAGCGATAGAAACACTAAACATTTTATAGTGCAGCTTCATTTGTTTAGGCTTCCCTATTGAGCATTAAATTTTATGGTACTTTAAAGAGTGCTTGATAGTTTTGTAAAGCCCTACACTAAACACACACGTACAATCACATGTGCATGCGCACACACAGCTTTAACAACCTCAGCATCTTGTAGTGGCCCAATGCATTCTAATTTTACACTGTGAACTTAAGGCAAGGCATCAGAAAACACCTTACTAGGAGAGAAGTGTTTGATGTTGAAAAGGAGAGAGGAGCAGAGGGATAGAGTTCAGAAGGAGGCAAACAAGGGCCAACAAAGCCCGCTCCAGCCCTTTATTCAAGCCGTCTTGTGAGAGCCTGTTCTCATTAGTGAAGCAGCCAGCCCGGTGTAAGTTATCCACAAGAGATCTTTGTCTTCCCCAGAGTTTTCTGCACAGAGGATGTGCCTCGCAGTCAGTTCTCCCCACCCAAACAGATGTTTGTGCCAATTTGCAGTGAGCAGGGTGGAAGGTGCAGTTGTGCAGCAAAGCGTTGGGCACACAGAGAGCACTGGGTGGGGAGCATGATCTGTAGACTGGCTATCAGATAGATAAGCATATTATTTGGGCAACAAGGAGCCTCCCAGGGGCTGGCCTGGCTTCCCCTGCACCCAGATGTATTTGGATTGGGTGGAAGGAACTAGCACCTTTCAAAGGATTTCCTTTCATGTCCCTCACAAAACACACACTCCATACCTTCTGCCAAAGCAGTGATGGACTTTTCACGTGATGAGACAGAGTAATGAGGGAGGTCTTAGGCAGGTCTGAGACTCCAAAAGCTTCAGGGAAATGCTGGAGGCACTGAAAGACTATGCTTCCTTGGAAACACCTAATCCCCTTCAGACAAGAATCTTTAACCATGTGACCCCAGAGTCATGAATCACCCACAAAAGACCTGACTCTCAGCATGCTTCACTGTCAGTTCAGTGTAGAAGTAGTGCTTACTTTATGGTTTTCACTCAGGAACACTCTGTCTGCTTAGGACTTCAGACAGAAACCATTTATCAATAACTTTTTCTACTGCAACCTCTCTCTATGACACCCTGAGCTCCTCACTGTAACAAGAAGGTGAATGTCAAGCTGTGGATATGGATGATGCCATGTTGCCAAACACGGGATATTTCCTGAACTCTAGTTCCCCCAGCAAGCTCTGATAAATGGGAAGCTGTTGGTCAAAGTGAGCAGACCTGCCCTTCTCACACCGGCTGTGCTGCAGTGCTGTGTTTGGGCAGCAGAGAGGGTTGTTAATGCCACGCAAGTGACATCTCCTTCAGCATCTCAGGAAGGGCTGAGTGACAGGACCAAGAGCTGAGAGCACAGAGAAGTGTATGGTTTTGAACTATTTAAGAAAGTAGTGCTGGACCACCAAATGACCAGCTGACAGCAAGCCTTCTCTTGAGGGTTTGGAGGGAGCATTTAGATGCCTCTGAAGTTGCAAGCACAGTCCTTGACAAGTCTCCATCTCAGAGTCACATATCACCTATCATATAATGGTTTTGGTTGGAAGAGATCCTAAAAATCTTTTAGTTCCAACCCCCTTGCCATGGGCAGGGACACCTTTCACTAGACCAGGTTGCTCAAATCCCATCCAACCTGGCCTTGGACACCTCCAGGGACCGGGAGTCCACAACCGCCCTGGGCAACCTGCTCCAGTGTCTCACTCCCCTGATGGTAGAGAATTTCTTTCTAATATGTAATCTAAACCTACAGCTTAAAAACATTCCCCCTTGTCCTATCACTACATGACCTTCCAGTGTGATAGGTACTGGAAGGCTGCTGTCAGATCTCCCTGGAACCTTATATTCTCTAGGCTGAACAACTCCAACTCTCTCAGTCTGTCTTCACAGAGAGGTGCTCAAGCCCAGAGGACAACATAGTGGCCCTCCTTTGGACTTATTCCAACAGTCCTACATCTGTCTTGTTTTGGGGGCCCCAGTCCTGGATACAGTACTCCAGGTGGGGTCTACAAGAGCAAAGTAGAGGGGCAGAATCATCTTCCTAGACCTCCTGGCCACACTTCTTTTGATGCAGCCCAGGATGTGGTTGGCTTTCTGGGCTGCAAGCGTGCATTGCTGCGTCATATTGAACTTTTTGTTCACAAACACCCCAAGTCTTTCTCTCTAGGCCTAGTCTCAGTGCATTCTACCTCAGGCCTGTACTTGTGCTTTGGGATTGCCCTGGCCCAGGATCAAGACACTGCACTTGGCCTTGTTGAACTTCATGAGGCTTGCACAGGCCCACCTCTCAAACCTGTCAAAGTCCCTCTGGATGGCATTCCTTCTCTCCAGCATGTTGACCTCTGCCTCTCTCTGGTCTATTTCAAAGTTCATCCAAAACCCTTGTTTGCTCCATGCCACCTCTACTTGAGTATCTGGGAAACACAGTCCTAATGAGACAAACTTGATGTGGGAAAGGCATTCTAAGACTTGTTTTGCAGAACTAAAAATAATTGAGAAAGAATAAATATGTTATCCCACCAGGACCTGGATTTTGTTGCTTTTTTCCTTCTTCTTTGTTTTTTTTTTTTTCCTTGTGGGTTATTTTAAAAACAATTTTCTATTAAAATGAGAATCGATGGGCTATTGTAGATCTTCTTGTTTCATCCTGAGGAGCTTTGATCTTACAAACACAAGGAATCCAAAGAAAGAAGATTTCATGCAATTACATCTAGCCAAGGTTTGCAATCTAAAAGAAGTCATGCTGCTCTTACCAGAACTGGCTTTTTGTTCGTTGGTGGTGGTGTTGTGAAAACATGAATGCCTTTGGGAACTGTCTGGGTTCTTTACTTTATCTGCTGTTGCACTTGTTTTTAGCGAAAGAAAGAGCATGAAGTCTTGTCTGTTGTGAGAGCCAACTGGTTTTTCTGGCTCTAGCTGCAGGTTAGTGCTGCCTCCAAGTTGCATTTTGACAAGTGGCACTTCACAAGATGTGTAATTTTGTGCCCCATAGTGTTTACACGGCAATTTGTGTATTATGCACACATCCACTTGTGGTCTTCTGCTATACTCAGCAACAGAGAAGGATCATCAGCAGAGCCTCACGCACCTGCTGTACAAGACCACGGAGGACTCCGGTTACCACCTGGCCAGGTGATTGCCCACCCTGAACCCTAATACCTGGGAGGGAACCATAGGTGTAGAAAGCTACACCAGAGCTGTAGCAGATATGCTTCAAACACATTCCATGAGCTGCCATACGGACATCTTACGTATCGAGAGGTGGGACAGAGGAGGACAGCACAGAAGTAAACTGGGAACAGGTTTTTCTTCCTTGTTTTACTTCCCAAGTGACACAACCACTTCTCTTAGATCATAGGCTGGCTGTCTCACATAGATCAATGCTCAGCTGCATTATTGTGTCCTACTATTTCATTCCTCAGTGCCACCATCCACCAAAAAACACCTAGCCCAGCCAAGCCAAGCCAGGAGTCCTCTTCATCCCTTCTGTGTTCAAGGGATACAGTCTCCTCCAAAAGACAACCACAGCATTTCAGTGAAGTTTCACCTCTGCATTGTGCCCGGCTAAAACACCAGCTGCTTTTCAAATCTGCCATCAGAAATCACTTAGATTTTTAACAAAACTGTCAACAGGACAGTGAATTCACTGTGAGTTTTTTTAATTTCTCGAATATGTCCTAAGGAGAAGAACCCAAAAACTCTGCGATGGGCAGGTCCCCTGGAAGTTGGGTCTTTAGGCAAGGATAGTCAAAGGATTTGCAAATTAAGTTACTTGATTGTCCTTGCAATTTAAGAAGCTAAAGGTGAGATTTAAATAGTGGAGAAGATGAGTTATGTAGATTTGGAACATGCATGTGCTGTATTTTGTAAGCATTCGCTATATTTAGGGTAGGTTTCCAACAGCCCAGTAAAAGTGCTAATTATCTACTTTCTTGTAGTGACTCAGTGATCTTTGGTTTTAATTGGGTAGGTTAAACACTAGTATGCCTGACTTTTCCACTAAAAGTTGTATTTTGAGCACCCTGACAGACATGGATTTCCTGCAGAGGTACTCCATGGGAGTCACTCTGCTGTCACACAGTATGGGAATGTGTCTTATCACCCGTGTCTCATGCAGTATTGGCAGAATTGGCACTGCTGTGCTGCCTGGTTCCTAACTCTAGGACAAAGCAGATTTTGAAACCAGGATCAAGCAAACCTGGACTAAGACTTGAGTTATGAGTGAGGAGAAACTAAGCCAGAAGGCTTTAGCCCTGGGGTCTAACTCCAGTGTAAAACTACCCACACACATGAATCAACTCAGCCTCACCAAGCAAGCAGCCCAAGCCCATATCCATGCCACAGTAAAAAGGGAAAGCACACATCGTGGCTCAGCCCTGGCTCCCACAGAGAGCCTACAGCAGAAATCACGGTTCTCAACAATCCTACTTGGCTGCTCCCCTCTCAGACTTTATTGTCTTTGGGAACCCACCACAGGCAGGCAACAAATTATGCAGATAGGGAAGCTTTTAAAAACATGCTTCTAATTATTCAGGTGCCTGGTCAAAAGCCCTGTACTCTCACTTATGATACAAATGACTCATTTTTTTCTTGAGGTCCTCTCTTTTTCTTCTTCCTCTATTTTTATTTCTTAGTCTTTCTGTCATTCCTGAGAAAGAGAACTGGCTGTTTAAAGATCATTAAAGCAAACTACTTCTCACAAAATATATGCTTTCAGGCATTACCCCATTGCCCTGGGGACAAAAACATCCTGGTCCCAGAGCTGTCATCACAACCATATGCTTTGTTTTGTTTCTTTGAATGGATTCGTCCCAAGGTGAATATGGTAATGCTTTAAAGTATTGTATTTGTTAAGTATTCTGTCAGGAGTGTAAATCAGGACAGGGCAGCATCTTTTCTGCTGCACAGGAAGGATCCTACTACCTCCTGAATGGCACTCATGAGGACTGAACGTCACACCATCACACCACATCCCTTCCTTGCTGGTGAGGAGGAGCTCAGGACCAGTTTACGGGAAGATGTTTCCAAACTAGTGCTCACAAGCCCTTCCAGGGCCTTGAGTCCAGACATACAAACAGAGTTAAGGTCTCAATCCCTCTAGTGAGGAGAGAAGCAAAACAACAAAAAAAAAAAAGCCCAGGGATCACTAGCGTAATGTGTTTTCTAGATAAATTGCTCAAGGTAGCCTTGTACCGATTTAGTCATCCCTCAAAGGACCCTATCTACTTCTTGTGAGCTTGTGCTGCTTCTGGGAACTGCAGCATAGACACCCAAGTATTTCAAGTCTGAAAAAGCCAGTCTGTGCCTAAACTTCACCACATCATTTAAAGTTACAAATATGGCAGTTGGGCATGTACCAGAAAGAAGCAGCCACAAAATCTGAGCCCTCCCCAAGTTTCCTCAGATCTCTGCATTCACTTCAGTTTCTTCTCTGGCTTTGTCTGGGAATGTTTGTGCCAGCAACCTAGAGAAGAAAATGAAGTCCATTGCACACAGATGCTTGGCCAGCTCTCAGTAATGAAACACGTATTTATCGTCCACAATTTTTGATTTAAGGAAAGGGGCAAAACTGCCCACAGTTTGCAGAGAAAATAAAATATATAAAAAAAGAAGCAAGCCTCAATGCTTAGGTTGTGAAACGCAGCTTCCTCGGGACAATAAAGACGTGTTTCATTATGGAAAGTGGCCGACCATCTGTGTGCGTTTGCCTCGTATCCCTCAGATCTGGGAAGTAACAAGGCCAGTTTTACACTCACTTCGCTGACTGTAACTGTGCTGACGTGTCTGACTTTGTAAACATTGCCAGCATTTTTGGAGTGAAGACCACATGCCTCCCACTGCTCTGGGCACGGTCCTCCCGTGGGGCATGGGGAGCCTTCCTGCAGGCAGAGACATTCAGCATGTTGTCTGTCTGTTATGTGTTGCTCAGAAGGACTGTTTCCTGTGTGACTGGCAGCCTCTGGCATGGCTGAAATTATCTCAGAGGAGTAACATTCTGTTTTCAGGGCATAGCATGACACACTACCTTGGGATGAAGCGATACTAGACAGACCACACTTTGCTGGTAAAATCCCGCTGTGCCTCCATGCACGCTGCTCTGCTCCACTCTTCGCTCTGCTCATACTGATTTTCAAGCAAGGAGAGCTGCTGGATGGACGCATGTGGAGCTGGATGCCTCCCACCTGTAGTGTATGATAAAGGCAGTAAAGGTGCCCGTACTGCCCCCTGGTCCCCCAGCACTGCCCCAAAGCTGCCCAAAGCTTTGTCTGGCCCTTGCCTCCTCTGCTGACACTTCCTGACAAGGCTCCTGATTGTGGTGAGACTTTCTGAGCTGTAGATGCTTCTGCCTGCACCCCTGGGCAGACCTGTGCTTGGCTGCTTATGCTGAGGAATAGAGAAAAAGATCTCCAACACGGGCAAGGGTGATGCTGCACTCTCAGAGGCTGCTTTTTTATATCAGCCACTGTGCCTGATCTGTGGGGACTTGCTGGAGAGGCTACTGTGGGGGAATCACTGCCCCCACCATGATCTCCAGCCAGAGCCATGGGTGGTTGTACTGCCACTAACACCTTCCCTGCAACTAAAAAGGCTGTGTCCAGCTCTGGCAACCAGCCCTTGGCCTGGAAGTTGCTAACCAGTCAGTACTTGTATGGTTGCATCAATAGGCAGGGTGGTGTGAGAGAAGGCTGCAGTGGGAAGGGTGGGAAGGTTGTTTTATATTTGAAGAGTGGAATGGAGCAGAAGGTGAGATGTCCCAGGGCTATGACATTTTGAGGTCAGGTTTATTCTTGACTTGGAAGGTTTCACCTTCATATCTCACCTGTTGAAGCCCAAACCATCATGCAGAACTTTGGCTTTTACATTTTTAAACATATCGTTTTATGTTTCTGGATCCCTGCGCAGTCTATTTGTCCATCTATCTTTGATGTTCCCTACGGCTCTCCAAGTGTCAAGGCTGCCACTGGTTAGTGAAAAAAATCCTCCACTTACAGAAGACACAGAGCTCTGGTAAGAGTAATAGTTTATACCTACCCAACATGATTGAAGATGTACCTGAATCTACTCAGACTGTTCCAAAAGCCTCAAAGACAGCACAATGACTCCAGCTGTGGCCACCAGGTCCTAAATGAAGCCATGTGAACTATATGTGGACGGAAGAAACAGAATCCTAAGTGCACAGTGTGGCAAAGATATGACATTTCCCAATAACAGGTAAACTTACTTAAAATGAAAAAAAAAAAAAAGAAGAGGAGAGGAGAGAAGAGGAGAGGAGAGGAGAGGAGAGGAGAGGAGAGGAGAGGAGAGGCGAGGAGAGGAGAGGAGAGGAGAGGGAGAGGGAGAGGGCGAGGGAGAGGGAGAGGGAGAGGAGAACAGTGTAGCTTTCCTCTGTGTCTGTTCTGTATGGCTCAAAAAGGGTCATACAGCACCAGGAGCCCTCATTTCTAAACATGACACAAGGAGCTGATATTGGTGTTTACACAGTCATTTTAGGGAAGAAAGAGAGTTTAATTTCAATGACACCCCACCTACAAGTGTGCCTGGATATCATTATTGGCAGGTGCATGTAATCACAAAAACACCAATCAAATAATAAAAGCATTAAGTTTCAGCTCAAGATCAAATGGAAGAAACAAAACCTTTACCCTGGCTCAGCCTGATGTGTCAGCCACAAGCCTCAATACCTATAGCTTCAAGATTACACATTCCTCCAAGGCACATATGTTCAGCTCTCTAGGAAAGCTAAGCAGCTTCTTGTCCTGGGCCCCGACCTGTAAAATCAGTCAGCAGCAGCATTCCTGGGAGTAATGCAATGAAACCAAGCTTGGGGAAATTTTTGGATGGTGAGGTCTTGTAAAGGGCTATATACAAAGCCCAAGGAGCAGCACAGCTCGGGTAACCGATACTGGTGAGCAGATGTCCAGCCGTGCCTGTTGAAGGTTTGCATTACCCCTTTGGGAATGGAGATGGTTGAGCAGGCGGGTCAGGGACAGACAGGTGACAATGCAACATTATTAAAAGTCAGAGAGATGGTAGCATGACACAGATCAAAAATAAATGTCCTTCCAAGGCTGAGGCCACCTGCCCATCATTTAGGTAATTTTAAAACTAGAATTAGATAAGGAATTGAAGAAGACATGGCCTGGATCAGTTGTGCACTGGGTTCACAGGAAAAAGCTGAGATAGGATTTAATAGCTTTTTTCCCCAGTTCTAATTTCCATTAAGTTGAAGCCTTTGTGTCTGCCACAAATAGAATGCAAGAGTTCTTTGAAATGCTTGGCTAAACGTTCCTCTCTTTGCACCAGGAGAAGTATGGAATTAATTCCACAGCAATCACTGGAGCTCACCCAGGGCCTCTGGTGTTTGGGGAGGAGCCTGCCTGATGTCCCTGCCATGTCCCCTGCTCCAGCCTTCACAAAAACACTGTTCATGTCTGTCCAATGCATGGAGCAGCTGCCTTGTCACCCTGGGAAAGTTGGTCCCTGTCTCCACTGGTCTATGGTGCAATGTGGCTTTCTTGGGGTTTTATTCTTTCTAAACTAACTAGGGGCAGGACCACTAAAACTGGCATTTTAGAGTCACTAGACTGCAGCTGCTTGGCATAGTGCACCCAGACAAGCAAGGAAGAAAGGAAAGTGAGCACGAGATTTGTGCACAGAGTGTCCAGGTCAACAGTGGTTTATTAGGTCCCATTAACCATATGGTCATGATTATAATAAAAGGCTGAGTTATGGCCAGTGACATGTGTAAACCACCCCCATCCTCAAATGCTGATATATATATGATGGGTGTAGATTCAACGTGAACACAGATCTATATCACAGGGGTTTTTAACACTTTCTGGTCCCCAGGGGAAAGGAAGAAAGACATGAACACATCCTGGCTGTGTCTGACAACTCTCCAGGTCAGCAGAACCTCTCAAAGGATACAAACTCTCCTGTTACTGCTCTCCTTTCCTTCAAGTGTTTGCTGCAACTTCTTGCTCACTCTTACACCATTAGAAATTAGGACTTTTCCACATACTGTCAGTGGGACCAGCTCCCTCTCCCTGTCCATCTGCCTTGTGAAGAGCCTGAATGGCTTCCCTTGGTCTGGGTGAGTGTAATGCAGTCCAGAATTTGGCCCTGCACATTTCTGAGCCGTTTTGTAATGGGCAAGCTCTGGACTGAAACACCTGCAAGCTGACCCTTGCAGGTGAGAAAATATTCTTTGTGCTTTGAAGACATCCCATTTCTTTAGTACCACTCACAGAAAGTGCTCACAGTACTCCACTGGCATGTAATGATTTGACATGTGAGATGCAAAGGCTCTTCAACTATTTCATAGGTCAAGGAGCCAAGGTAAAAACAGGCACAGGCTAACATAAGTGATAGCATTGTGACAGAGCTAGAAAGAAAATTCAGAGATCATGAGTAGGAAGAGGCAGAAAGAATTTTGAAGATATATTCCTGGCCAGGCCAGAGAAGGAAACAAACATTGAAAAGGAATATGCAATTAAAAAAATTCTTTCCATTTTAATAATTGTGGAAGTTATTAACCCCTGGAAAGAAATTTAAATACGTGAATTTTTGTTTTGGCAATGTTCTTTTGAGACAGAAAGACTGAACTGGTGGAGGCAGTGACTTGTCTCGGACTGCCTCCTCCACTGTGCAACGTGGCAGCAAGCAGCAGGGCTGCAGCTTCCTCTCTGGAAGCTGCAGGAGGCTGGGATGAGGCCAGTTTGCCCTCAGCCTCCCACAGCTACAGACAAGGGAGATAGAGGAGCCACGCAGAGGCCTGGCAGTCCATACAGAGCCCACAGCCAACCCAGCGCCATTCCTCCAGCTCCCACTACCTCCAAGCCCTCTGGAGAAGTGGTGGTGCTGACAGCTCTGCCAGATTGACTCTGTTTGCCTCAAGGTCTCTGAGTCTGTCAGATAACTGCAAAGCAGTTCACACTCTGCCCGGTCTTTCTAAGTGATTAATTTGTTGGAGAGGTTATCTTGTCTCAGTGCTCCTTCCTTAGCCTATGTGTTAGCATCTTCTCCTCCCATGTGAACACATGCCAGGCAGATTTCCAGCTCTTGCAAATTGGGACATATCTGGTGACACCCCGCCCTAGTTATGCCCTTTGACCATAAACAATGATATTATAAAAGATATTTCCATTTCCTGACTGTGAGGAGAATCCAAATCCAGCTCTTTGCAATTTGGATACATCACCACCAAGGCATGGAAGACTCCCCTCACCTTGTCACTGTTACAGGGCTGATTTGAAAAGCAACAGAGATTGTGCCCTGCTCAAGGCTTGGAGTGAAGCTGGTGGCAGAGAGCAGGTGGATGAAGCAAGGCACAATCGAGCACTGAAGGCAGCGGAGCACTGGCTGTGGTGACTGTTGGGGAAGACCTGAAATTTGGGAAAGATTATAACTACATGCAGCAGTGGTCAACATGTGAAGCCTGCTGGGGATGATACATGGGTTTGTTCTGCCCTCAGGCATTTTAGCAGCCTGCAAAGCAAACACCATAGCCATGCAATTCCCAACGTGCCTTCATCATGCCTAAACCATGTATCCGTTCATCCCCTCTCCCAATGTGGCTGCATGTTCCGTATGATCCCAAAGTCACGCAAAACTCAGCTGCTAGCACTTATGCGAGCACCCCCTCCTGATACATAACCCACCCATCCCCTCCCTTCAGCAGCTTCCTAAATCTCTATCCTGAGGAGTGATTTGCCTCAGGGACTTCAGTTCTGCTGGAGAAAAGGCCGCAGTCAGGAGCTCAGCTCGCCTTTCCATCACTGTGAGCTGGAAAGTTTCAGACAGAAAATCCTAAGACATAAATAAAAGTTTGGTCAAGACTTGGAAAGTGCCGGATGTGCAAAGGAATGACCTAAAAGGTACAAAGTCAAAGATAAATAAGAACAGTTCATGTAAACTGTGTGCTCATCTTAACAATAAACAGAGCAGCTGCCGCAGAGAAACTTGAAAGAGCTCCACTCTGCAAAGATGAATGGTTTGCTGAGCCTGCTCTGGGCTCCGTTTGAGGGGCTTCAGCATGAGTAATTGGGTGTGAGAAGCACTGGCTCACCAGGGCCGGAGCAGGCGAGCTCCAAGGAGGGGGAACGCGTAATGATCACTGGGGTTATTTATTGTTTCGTTTGCTCATTAGCTTGGCATCACCTTAAGTCTCCAGCCGCAGCACATGATGGCTTTGAACTGGCGCCCCGGGTGTCACGGACACAGTGACATGCAGTTTTGATGTGTGCCCCGCAGCTCCTGTAGGATTTCCGCTCTCCACTCTGCTCAGCCCAGCCGTCTGGCTGGGGATAAATCACCCTCCCCTCTCTAGAACAGCTCAGGGCTTTATTGGTATTATCTATCATTGTACAGTCCTTGTCTGGACGCGCGCAAGCTTACTGTCTCTCAACACTGAGGGCAGGATTTCAGTGTGCTGGGAGAGCTAAAACATGGGGAGCTAAACCCTTGTGGATTTCCCCAGGCTCACTATTCATCACAGGCAGCATGAGAAACTGGAGACAGGATGCGGGATGAGGACTCTTGCCTGCAGAGGGGCAAGTTCTGCAGCCAGCCCATGCACTGCTCCTCAAGGTGGGGAGCGTGGTAGAGTCAGTTCTGCTCCCTGTGGCTTGTGGCTGGAGGTCAGGTGAACATGTGCTCTCGTCAGCAAGGGCAAATCTTCCTTGCTGGCACTGCCTGCCCTGAGCAGTGTTGAAGATGTCATGTCAGAAGACAAGCCCAAAGAGAAAAGAGGATCTTACAGAGAAACTGTCAGTCCAGGGACACCTGCTCCAGTCCAAAACAGCATAAATGTCAGTTGATTGCTTGTAAATGTAACGTAGAATAGGATTTGGTCCAACACAATATGGACTTTAGCAGGCCATCTGCACAAGGAGAGACTGCCAGCACAGGCATCTTGTGTCATTAGCCACCTTCATTCCCTTTATTTGGTACCAGTTTTTCCCTAACCCAAAGAAAGCCTGCATTGCAAGTGACAGACAGAGCACGCAGGCTTCCTTAAGACACTCTGATGTGACTCATGACCATGACAATGTGTCATGTAACTTCCATGATAAAATACAAACTCAGAAGGAGTTTGCCAATTGGCAAACATTGGCAGGAGAATGCCAAAGAAACATCTCTCTGACTTGAGAAAGGTGAATATGTTCCCAAACTGCATTACAGTAGTGTTTATACTTTCCTTGTTCTCTAGCAGAACAGAGATGTGGTGTGCTTTGTTTCCCCTCACTTTTCATTAAGAGGGTTTGACCACATTCTGTGTTAATGACTTGCTAGACCCTACTCCTTCGGGTGAGCATTAGGAAAGTACCTATCATCAGAAGGGGGCACATCACCAAATGTGTGTAGTCAGATCCATTGCCTAACCTTCGATATCCTAGCGATGAATATCAATTAATAGAATGAGAACTCAGTGGTAAGAGAAACATGGGAACTCCCCTCTTCCTCCTTTCAGAAAAAACAGCTAGTTAACACAAGCCAGTGTAAACAACTAAGTGTTTCAAGATGCAGTAAAAGACAGCAGGCTTTGAGTTCTGCTTGGGGGAAACTCAAAAGTTCTCTGCCGAGAAATTTTTTTGCTCAGACAGGGAAAACTGGAGACCACAGGCAAGAGCCTTTTAGAAGTTCCTAGTTGTTGGGAGGCAGCTCATGTCCTTAGCTTGTATCCAGCTCAAGAGATCTAACACAGAGAACAGCAATAAACACATGGCCTGGCCGCAGGGCCAAACTCAAAGTTGATAATGTGTCCAGGGTGATGGATGTAAGAGGCATTAGAAGGCAAAAAGGTGGTTTTGGTGCTGTGGACTCACTCACAAATACAAGGTGGTTTTTTTGTGAGTGCCCACCCAAGAGACATCACCTTTGCTTCTCTGGAAACACAAAAAATTACAGTGCTCCCGTGTGTTATTCTGAGCATCCATCCTGGCACAACCATCCTGAATGTGCCTCTGTAGTCGCTCCAGAAGTTTTCAAGCTCTAGATAATGCTGACAGCTTTTTCCCCCAATCTCTTCCTGACTCTTCCCACCTTCTCATCCCAAGTCCATGCAACACAAGCAGCAGATCTCCCTTCTCAGGGCTGTTTTCACATTTTTCTAGCGATGCTCTGTTCTGACATGTGCCCCACATATGGGCCAGAGTCCTGGAGTTGCAGACAGGGTGGCAGCTGCATGGCATGGATGACACAGTTATTAACACACTTCTTCTCCAGGCTCTTAAATTGGATGTCTCTGAAATGCTTTGAGTGGCAGTCCCAGTCCTCTACCATCCCTCCTGCACCAGAAGAGAGGATTGTAAGGAAGGGTGAAGCCAGATTTTGCAAAGATGGCTCCATTCCCTTCTTTCTAGCTGTGGATACACATGGTGGCTCTGTGTCTGGTCTTCCTCTGCTGTTCCACTTGCAGCCATCCAGGTGAGTGTGGATATAGTGCCCAACTAGACAGACTCTGAAGAGGGGTGGAGAGGCCCTGGAAGCCTGCAGGAACAGAACACTTCAGCTGAAAAACCCAAGTGTACCTCTGTGATGCTGGCTGATGGACACATTAAAGGCATCTATTTCAGCTCCTTGGAGCCATATGCCTCCTCCTTCCTCTGCTGGGCAGAGAGCTGGCTCAGCATGGAGTTTTCTCTCCCATTTCCTAGGGATGTCAGTCAAAACCAGGCTCTTGGAAGTTCAAGCGTGGCCAAAAGGAAGCAGATTTCAAAACACACCCCTCCCTCCATTCCCCCCTTCCTAGGCCTTTTGTTTCTAGTTCCCCCTCCTCCCATCAAAGAAAGAAACAAGAAAAGATTCTGAAATCACCAAGCCATGATCTATCATTCTTTCAGGGGAGTTTCTTCTAATATTAATCAACACAAGCTTCTCTCCCCACCTCCTCCACCCCAAGGGAGCAGTGGGCTTGGAAGGCTCAAGCGGGTTTCAGATGGGTCTTGCGGCAAAATTCCTTAGTTCTCAGTTGGAGCGAGATTTTGTCGGTGCAGTTGCCAGGCTTTCTGAGATTCTTGGAAGATAAATGAGATTCACTGCCTATTGCCTAGTGACATGAAGGCACAGGACACCCAGAAACTCTGCTGTTTTTTTGCAAAATGGGGCCAGAGTCCCTGTTTTGCTACAATTGTCCCCAGTGAAGAAGGTGAGGCTCCAGCCGGGAGATGATGACACCTTCTATGTTTTGCTTTTCAACCCTGAACTGAATTGCAGAAGCATAAAGATTATCCTAAATAAGTCAGCTGCTGACAGACCTCTGGGGGTGGCCTCCCAGTGACACAGAGTGAGAGTACAATTTCTTGGGCCACTTTTTCCTCTGCAGGTCCCTCCCCTTGGTTTCTCACAGGGTGCCAGCAGAGCGACACAGGAGTGAGTTGTTCCCTCCCTGTGCCCAGTGGTGACAGCTTTGCACTATGACAGGAGACAAGTTTGGGTTGTTTGGAGGGTGCAAAGGGACTGAAGTGATCCAGAGAAGTTTCCTTTTCCTGCAGTCTCTCCCCTGAGTATGGCATGAATGCCTCTAGTGTTAAGCTCTGCTGATGAGCCAAAGAACGTCTTCAGTGGTTGCCAAGTGGGACACTCCTATCCATGCAGTTCAAGATGCTGGCTGGCCTCCCCTCAGGCTTGGGTCTGTAGATGGCAAGATGCATACAAGAAGCTCCCAGCTCCTCCTTACCCATAGGTTAACCACATGTTCAGTTAGTTTTTAATCTCCTGGGGAAGAAAAAGGATACTTTCAGGTTTCCAAGCAATAGTAGAAGAGGCTTCTCTTCCCTCCTGCATATCTGGCCTCCATGCCACACTCTTGACTGGGGATGAATTCATTTTCTGCTGTACCCATCATTGTGGATCTGGCTGTTTTGCAGAATGTCATCTGCAAAACTTTGTACTTACTCTACTGAAATAATATTTCCACTATATTTACTCCAGTCAGTTGAAACCACAATGGAGGTACTCTACTTTTTCATGAACCTTTGCCAGCACTGCTGACTTCATGGATTTTGGTATGATCTCTGCCCTCAGTGTCCTTTTGACTTTTCTATAGTTACTTATCTAGTTTAAGCATCATGAGCCACTAAGCAACTGTCTTACTAATCCTCCAGATAGCTGCAAAACCACAGCAGATGAGGGAGAACAAAGGGAAATCTTACGAAATCCTGCATGAGAACCTGGGTGCTGAAGTATAAATGGACTACACCACCCCTGAAAGATCTCCTGAGAGAGTCAAAAAAAGTCACAGCAGAAGAATTTGCTGATAAAACAGTGTGCCCTCCTGAACACTTTGGTTAAAACAGCTAATTAATCTGACATATAAAGATTGTAACCTGAACTTCCTCCACTACCAAAAGCAGAGACTGCCTCTAAACCATGCCCATGTTGGTGCTCAAGCTGACTTGCAGAAGTCTCGTTCTGATGGCAGATGATCTGGTAACAAGCCCTTCAATATATGTTACCAGCAACAAAGATGTCCTCTTTGCATCATGATCTCCAGAGCACTCTTGCTATATTTTATTCACTTTTTATTTCAGTCTAAAAGGAGATAATTTCACATTCCCTGATTACTGATTTTCACTCTCATTGTTTTAATATTTAACCCTGTGTGTCTTCCTTTTTTTTTTTTCCCCCAAGTATTGGACTAAAGAGTCATAAATATTCGTACAATGTTGAGGACCAGATTGGAATTATATGTGTCCCATTCTGCTTCCAGAGATCAGGACTTCCAAGGAGAAAGTGTAATGCTTAAAGTGCTTTTTGAATTCCTTTTAAAACTCAGCATCAAGATCTGCTGTGGGTCAGGCCTTGGTCACTGGTTTCACCCCCACAGGTCAGTGTGGGCAGTCAGCACAGGACCAAGGGCCATGGCAGCACAGCGTTCGCCAGGGCTGACCTGCTCCAATATGCCTCCCCTGTGAGATTCTGCCAGAGAAAACCTCACTATATTCACTGTACACAGTGAATATACTAGTATTTATTATTTGCCTCATGGTGTCTCTAATGGCTCAAGGATAATCTCTGATACGGAATTAAAATATAGTTCATATCTTGGGGATCTTACAGTCTGGTTGCACTAAACTCAAATGTCTCTCAATTTAATGTCCAACCCTGACCTGAATTTCCATGAAGACACTTCTGTTGAGGCTCATCTCAGAAGATTTTGGGTTGGATATTTGAATGACTTTCCAATAACTTTGAATGAAAGTGATAAAATTGCACTGATTTCAGTGAATATTCCCAAAGAAAAATACCTTATATTAGATTTGTTCCAGCTGTAATAATAATAATAATAATAATAATAATAATAACCATGTTAGAGTTTCAAAAATACTATTTAATTTGATTTGTTTTATAATTTCATTTATTTGTATGTACTTCTTGTTTCCACTATTTCAATGCACTTCACTATAAACACATGCTGGAGACACACTTGGAAGTGGCATTGAAGCAAATACAATATAGAAAGGAAGGAAGGCAAAATGATATTTTCAAATTTGACACATTTCCAAAACTGGAAGCAGTATTTTTTGGAAAGAAAAGCCTTAAAAAATGTCTGAAATTATCTTAAAATTCTTCTCCACAGAAAATTATAAACATATTAGTTTTCATTTTTAGTTTAGACAGAAAGGAAACTCATCAGTGACGACATCTCCTGTACAAGCAGCATTTGGAGGCTGAAGCAGCCCTTGGTCTGTGTCTTTAAGAAGGCGGGATGACAAGAGGCTGGCGTGAAGCGGCTGTTAGCATTTCCAACATGCTTTGTATTATGGCAGGGCAGAAGAGTTGACAGTCTCTTCTCAGTTCTGTGGTTAGCTGGCTACAGGCATGCAGTCATTACTTTATATTAATGTGAGATGTGAACATTGTTTTGCTGGTTGTAATTATTCTCCAAGTGGTACAACCTTAAAAATTACAGCTTTGGAGAATCATTTCCTCTGTAGTTCTTCCTGGGAGTCCCTGCCTGGGTTGATTCCCAATAATGAGATTTTCTAAGGAGGCTGGGAATGTATTGATTGATTTATTTGCTTTTGGATGCTAATTAACTTTGATGTTCTGCAGCCACACTCCTGGCTGCCATACTGCATGCGGGGGAACAGCAGAGCTGGATCTCTGCTTAGAAAAAGGACCGCAGTGGGGGTCAGATCGGAGTAAGTGTCACTGGTTTGTGTTGCATTTTTCTTCCTGAGCCAGAAGCAAAAGCCTTTCTGAAGAGCCCTTCTTTTCACTAGACATGCCAACAGACAGGAGCAGGGATGTCCCTGCACACAGGCTTTTCTAATGTGGGCAAGGCAGATGGAGATGTCCCAGTGTGGGGCTGCCCTCCAGTGAACCAGGAGTGAGAACTGCCCACCCCTGCCCAGGGAGCTGTACCTTCTGGCAAAGGTTGTCCTGCAGCCACTAGGCCTCCAACTTCTACCCTGACCAGACTAAAAGCTAGGCAAAGACATCTGAAACCATTACTTAAGTGGTGATGAAAGGGATCAGCCTCCCTTTATCTCCACAAAAGACACTGTGTCATCAGTCTTTGCACCATATTTCAGCACTATCCTCTCCATTAAGCCTGCCACTGAGGGGCTATGTGGCTGTGCAAGCAGATGTGGTGATGGATTCAGTGCTCTTGAGTCTAAGATTTGGATGAAAACCAAGTTGCTTCTCTCACACAGGCAAGAACTACGCAGTGATGACCTCTGGTAACACTCGGCTCTCAATGCGATCATAACCAGAGCCTTCCCCTCCATCACCAGACCCCTCAGTACACATTGAAATGGGCTGTTGGAAAGCCAAGAAGCCCACCCAAGCCCTGTGAGGCTTTGGCTTCATGTTGCAGTGGCACACTAATCCTTAGGCCAGCAGAGGGAATTTAGGAAGGAATATAGTTGGCTAATGCCACGCACTGATGTTCCCTTCTCAGCCCAACACTGGCAAACAGACAAAAAGTGGCTGACCTTCAGCTAGGGTCCAGAGTGTGCTTCAAGGTCAAAGTAAGACTGCAATGTCCAACCTGTTTGCATTCTGGAAGTGCAAACACATATTTTTCTTCTTTATTGCCTCCCTCTTCCTCCTCTTTTTGTTTTGCCTTAGTACACACAAGGGAAAAGTGAAATAGGAATGGAGAGATGTACTCATTCGTTCTGATACTGCAGAAGAGAGATGGCCTCTTTTGCAGAAGAAACAACCCTTACTTGTAGAATACCATTTTAATAGTTCTAAGTCTTAAAATGTTTACATGATTCTGCATCTACTACAGCAACACATGTGATATCCACATTTATGGTAGCAGCCTCCTCAGCCATCATTTTGCCACACACATCATACTCAGCAAGACCTCCTGCGTGTTGCTCGTGGAGCTCTGGCTTTGTGCCTCTCCTCCAATCATACTCTAAGCATTTAGCAGCTTGCCCCAGTGCAGAGCCAAGCCATAAATCCCTTGTGGGGAGACATGCTATAAATGTCCACTTGGACCTCTACACTGTCAGGATAAAGCAGGCTAGTCCCTGAGGCCACCAGAAAGTGGCCCCTTCCCTGATCCTGGTCACACAGTCATCCTTAGAGTGGAAAGGGCCAGGTACCTACTACTGCTGCTGCTTAGGAAGGACCCAATCTGTCTGGAGCATGGTGGTGTGTGCAGCCACAGGACACAACATGCTGCCTGTCCTTTCAGTTTTGTCCAAAATTCTGGGTAGTGACATAAGAGTTTGAGATCTGGATACAGCTTGGTGGCTGATTTTTGATGTCACATCTAAAAGCCAGTCTACAAATGATGCTATAGAAGAGGTGAGTGAGGAGAGCCCCAGTTAATTCACTTTTCAGCAGCATGCAGAAAGCCTTACTGAACCTAAATTGAGACAACAGAAGCTCTGCCCTGCAGGGATGGATCTAGCACAGAGAGATGGTCTAATAGGGCAAAGTCAAACAGTTTTCATGTTGCAGTAAGAGGTGGAAAGATGAGAGATGAGAACAGACAAGAAAAGCTGTGGAGACACCTGTTCCTGCTCACAACGTGGAAGCAGTAGAGAGCTGGTGCTGCTTATCAGCAGAGTGGATGCAACTATTCCTCTAGAGAGTAGACAAATAATATGGTGTAATCATTCACTCCCAGTAAAAAGAACTTTGGGCTCCTGCTTCCTCTCTCTTTCTAATCCTGACCCTGATCCCCCACGATTATTCAGATATCTAGCACCTTTTTAGCTGCTGTGATCTGCACTAGAAATCCAGTCATTGGCCAACAGCCTGAGCTGTTAGTGACAGATCAGTGGGCGCTATGGGATCGTTTGTTTAGCTCTCAGACAATGAAAGGACTGTCTTTTTCCAAATCTTCTCACTGACTGCCACATTTAATGAAGATACATATTGGGACAGTCAGCACTTTAGGTGGTGAGACCATCAGTTGTTTTCTGCAATGAAAGGGGCTCTTTTTTCACACTCCTAGTTACTGAAGCTTATTGAGAGAGACTGCAAAAAATGAATTATCCCAGCTGAAAAGCCTGGGTCTGCTAAATCTTGTAGGGTGGCTAGTTGGGCAGCACTATTGCAATATGAAGATGACTCAGCCACATAGCATCTTTGTTGGCATCCCCTTAGCTGCTGTGGAGATGATTATTGCTTTATTGCTAAACAGAGTCTGTCAGTGGCTTCAGGCATTTCTATGAAAAATGTAACAGAGGCAGAATAATAATTCAAAACATGTCAGACCAGAAAGCCATGGCTCATTGTATCAGCCTCCTTCTGCCTGAAAATCAGCTAGTTCAGATCGTTCAGAGTGGGTGAACCAATGCCACAGATGCTTGTGAATTCACCAAAGGCAGCAAGTGCATCATTCCAGGAAAGCAGGATCCTCTTCTCATACAAATGGCCTTACAATACAGAAATAGAAGAGAGCAGGGTAATTGTCAGAGTAGAAGCTACATCAGCAGAACTGACTCAGAGGAGAAATTTGCTTTTCAAAGTTTTCCATGAGGCGTCAGCTGCTCGTGGGTGAAGTGATGCTAGCAGGCAGCGTCCCAGTTACTTTCCCACTGTGGGAACCGAATCCTTTTAAAACTGTTTTGACTGTAACCAAGGAATTACAGAGATGGATGAAGCCAGCAGAAAGTGTGACAATCTCCTAAAGGCACACAGATGGTGAGCAGACACTGGAAACTGATTCACTTTGAACGATCACTTTCCTGAAGCACATTTTGGACAGTTTTCAACCTCTCTGAGGACCTGAGGAAACTCATAACTTCTCCAAGGCAAAATGAGGGCCAGGAGGGGAGAAGGAAAAAAAGCATGATTTTTCCTTGAAATGCACATTCACACATAGTTGGTTATTTATTTGCCCTCTGACATTGAGGGGAGCTCATCTCAGAGAATGGTCACCCGTGGCTCAGCCCAGATGGAGGTGGGCTACAAATTTCATTGCCAGTGCTAACCATGAAAAGATTTTCCCGTTTCACCAGAAACCACAATCTCCCATAGTTCCCAGACTGTTCAAGTGATGTATAGCTTGGTAATTGTCCTGAAAGATAAGGGAAAGCCTCCTCTGTGGTTGCATTTGATATTGGCCTGATGTATGGGATTGCTCAGTGCTGGCTCGGTGGAGGGTGTCTAGAGACAGTGTGGAATATGCCTCTCTGCCTTCTTCTCGCTGGGGAAACTCTGCTGGTGGCAAGCAGGATCCTGAGGGTTGAAAATTGCTTTCCCACATCTGACATCCCTTTCATGGCAGCCTTAGTCAGTTTTTGGCATGAGGACTAGAATTAAAGAGTTGTTTATTACTTGCTACAGAGCCTTCTCTGCAGTGCTGCCACCCCTGTGGTATCCCTGCACTGGGGACTAAGAGGAGCTGCTAAGACAGCTCAAAAGAGTAGGAGTGAAATGGGGCATGGGCAGAAAGTCTTGCAAGTGGAAGAGGGCGAAAAGCTTCTGGAGGTGGAAACTTTCACCCACAGCAAGGGACAGAATTTCCTTTTCTTCGGTCAAAGGAAGTGACTGTGCACAAATGCCTGATTGATTGGCTACTGGAAACACTGCTTGTTGAAAATACAGCTAATGAGACGAGGCCTGATACAGAGATCTTCCAGCTTGGTGCTACAGAGAAGAAATGGGCCACTTAAGATTTTCAGATGAGGCTCTATGATGCCTATTTTTCTACTTTCCTGAGAGAAGTGAGGATCCTGTTAATAATTTGGGAAAAGGTTGTCCAAGCAATCGGGACATGCAGCCACTAGATGGCATGTCCATCCTTATCCAGATTCTGTATCCCACAGCCCTGAAAGTCCAGGATACCATACTCATCCCACATAGGCAAAGCAAAAGGATGATGTTATCTCAGCATCTGCTATAAGAAAATGCTGGCACACTTTGCAGTTACTTTGTGTTGGGAATCTGCAATCTGATGAACATTCCTCTGTTATTTTGAAAGGATTTAAAAATAAGATGCACACAAATTTTGCAAACTTGCTCTCACGGGTTTCAGTGAAGATGTACTAGGGCTGCAAAGAGCATTTATGTACAAAACAGCTCGTAAAAGGAAATATACAGTGCTTTGTTCTCCCACAGGAGGGCTAGTGAATTACTTGAGTAGAACCCACATGAAGTAAGACATTATTGGCAGATACTGTTTTCCAGATCCTTGGCTGCTGTTATGTGGTATACTTCCCTCATTTATACTTGCTGAGAGTCTAGTCTCTAGGTCTCCAGATCAGAATTAAGCAAGACACCAAGAGGAAAGAGCTTTTATTTGAGGGGACTGCCAAACACATTAGATTTGGACCACTTTCTCTCAGAGATTTAATCTCAGAGGAACTGGCAAAACAGAAAAGCTCAGAAACAGGAGTGAATCAAGCACATTAAGGCTGTGTTTTTCAGGTAGCAGAAAACATTTAAAGTCTTTCAGAGCAGTGAGTTTCAGAAGCTTTTGTCATTGAAAAACTGGCTTCCACTACATACAAATTGAAAAGGAATCCAAGCTTATAGATTTCCCTATCAACCAAGTTTTATATGCAATAAAGAAATTGAGTTCTTGTGCAAAAAAGCTGAAATTACATCCCCCCTCTGATTTTTTTTCCACTACAATATAAAGAAGTATTAAAAGTATCCCTTGCCTTTTCTGTTTGTGCACAAGGGGAAAGACTGGGCTTTTATTTGATGTTATTTTGAAATTATTCCTTTGAAAATGCCATTTTATTAAGTCAGTGAAGTAACATTTCTCTTGCATGCCTGTGAACTTACCTAGCACTTGTTAGATGATGAATCAAACCAGCCTTAACTCTCTGTAACAAGAATTATATCAAATTGTGCAATGAATATATTACTTTCACAAAGAAAAAACACTAACCAAAAAGAAATAATTAACAATATGTAAGCACATTTAAAACTGATGGGGAGCATATAGCAAACATATACAGCTGGGAGGGGAGGGAAAGGCCGTCTCAAGTTTTGTGAGTTCTCTGTGCTGCAAATCAGTTTGGAGTCATGGTGCACCACTGAAACTTTAGGGTCGTTATATGATGTAAATAACAAATATTCATTCCCAGGAGAGTGCTATTGGAGATCTAGCCCCAGATTTCAGACTAAAGGGAGACACCAAGTGGAAGAAAGACACATGACTAATTGTCAGCAAATCTTAAGGATGTAATTCCTCTATGTGGTTCACTGGAGCTTTACTGACTAAGTAGATGATACAAGGGCACATTTTGGCACCTCACTGCCCATGTGGTCATTGAAACATGCATCTGTGTGATGGAGGCAAAGGTGGAAAAGAGATTCTTTCCAAAGAGAGATTTAAAATGGCTTAACATAGCAAGGAGAAACTTGGATGCCTTAATAAATGAAGCTAAAGACAATTAAATGTCTAAACACTTTTGAGGAACTGAGCTTATGTAAGAGGTATTAGTGTCATAGGATTGTTTGTTTCACTCACCTTGCTTCTTCAGGCAAATTGTGCCAGTGTTGCACACAATTTCCTGAGAAAATATCCATCCTGCCAGTACCAGCTTCTGAGTGCTTTCATTTACCCTGGCAGACTTTGAACTGGGTGCTTCTCCTTCCTTGGGTTTTCTGAAGTTTTTATGTAAACTGAACTGAAAGGGATGACTTCTCACCAGTCTCTGTAACTGTGGAGTGTGGAAATAATACTGCCTAAGCAACAGCATCTGGCCCGGCACACCCCCAGTGCAGATCAACAGGGATCAGCAATGATCATTCCTCTCAATCCAAGGCAACAGACAGTTAAAAGAACTGTCAAGAGACAGTTGAGTGTTTAAACACATTTATTTGGCCTTCTATCACAGACAGAGATGGTACAGGTCAACATGGGTTCTAGAAGTGAATACATGAGATCTGCCCAGATGTGCCCATGTTTCTCTAGTGCCAATTCTGTTCTTCCTATTTTGAAAGACAAGGGCAGATCCATTCAACTCTGTATTCAAATTATGAAGTTAGGAGGAAAGTAATCTAATCAGCACTCTGGTTCCTTCTTCCTACCATGCAGGAAAATGCTTATACTTATCCAGGCAGCCTAACCTCAGAAACACTGTTATGGAAAGATATTAAGCAAAATAGCTCAAATCTTGTGGGAAGGGAGGAATCTCATGGTGCTTTGACATTTTGTAACCACTGAGTGCAAAGCTGCACATCAAATCCATAATATCAATTCAATCTCTAAGTACTAGATCAAAAGAAGGTTGTAAGTGAAACCCATTGTGCTTCCACAGGCTGCCTTTAGAAACAAGACCCTACTTGGTTCCTGAAGGGAATGGTAGATATTCTTGTTGCTCTCTGAACAGGAGGTTGTGATTCAAGTAAGGTCTCTTCTGCTGTCGTGGTTTAACCCCAGCCTGCAACCAAGCCCCACGCAGCCACTTGCTCACTGCCAGCCAATAGGATCTGGGAGAGAACTGGAAGGGTAACAGCTAGAAAACTTATGGGATGAGATAAAGACTGTTTAATAGGGAAAGTAAAAGCCACTGTGCTGGTTTAAAAGTTACCCAGCAGGGGAAATGAGCTCAACTCAAAAGAGAGATTATAAGTCAGAATAACAATTT
>JAWWES010000168.1:22002500-22081931 GCA_035583135.1 Lophotriccus pileatus
AGGCTATAGAATACACAGGTTTGGGTTACACCCATCCAGTGATGAATTGGTCCCAGCTGTTCTAACTAGGACAGCCACAAAAAAGCAAAGCAAAATAAGGAATTAATTCACTGCTTCCCATGAGCAGGCAAGTGTTCAGCCATCTCCAGGAGAGCAAGGCCCCATCAAGGGCAATGGTTACTTGGATAGACAAACACCATCACTCCAAATGTCCCCACTTCCTCCTTCTTTTACAGACTTTATATACAAAGCATGATGTCATATGGTGTGGAATATCCCTTTGGTCAGTTGGGGTCAGCTGTCCCCGTTGTGTCTCTTCCCAACCTCTCATGCACCCCCAACTTCCTCACCAGTGTGTCAAAAGCAGAAAAGGCCCTGGCTCTGTGTAAGCAGTGCTCAGCAATAACAAAAATATCTCCATATTATCAACACTGTATTCTGCACAAATGTAAAACACAGCCCCACAGTAGCCACTGTGAAGAAAATTAACTTTACCTCAGCCAAAACCAGCACACCTGCAAAAGCCACAAACAAAACACCTTGTATCTCCAAAGAGAGAGAGAGAGAGAGCACACCTGAAGAAGCAGAATACTTCTGCGTAAGAGGAAGAAGAAAAAATTTGGTGTCTACTATATAAGCCTCAGGAGTAAGGTCAAGTTCTTGAAGTGTTCATCCATATCTACAGGTGTTAAAAAGGACTGAGCCTGAATGCTACCTCTTTGAAATTAGTTTCTGGTTGCCAAAGATGTTTGCAAAAGGCACAAAGAGAATTGTATGATTGAGTTAAGTCCTAGATCCATCAAGTTTCACAAAGTCCCACTATGGATGTTGTTAGTCCAAGCATGCCCACAAACTGAACTGAGCTCAGCAGAACAAGCAAGAGCTCCTTAGTGAGTGGGGTGTATTTTTGAAACTCATCTGTCATTTTCTGTCTTATCTGCCTCAAATGAGCAAGCCCATAGCAATAGTCATGGACTCTTCTCAATCCAGAGATGTCTATGACCTGTTCATAGACCTTTTGAGATTTGTTTCTATGAGGATTTTTTTGAAAAAAGGAGAAATTATGAAAGTACAGGATGGTAAATCTTGATGATTTGTTTCAGCAAATTTCCCATCCCAAAGGTCAGATGGACATCCAACATGTATTGGAGCACATGCTCCCGTACTTGCTATTGCTTAACAGCTCACAAAAATTCAGAGTTCAATAGTCCCAAAGTTCCTGCCTAGGAAGACACATCCCTGTGTGCTGCATTTTCCAGCACCTATCGAGGGGGAATCAATCTTTTCTTGCAAAATACCAAGTTTGGCAGTGCAGTCACCTCTGTAGTAGTCAGCTGTGAGGGACCCTTACCAAGATCCAAAATAACCAATCTGCTTCCCAGTTACATGGTGTCTCTGGGAGAAGAGTTTTCTTTTAGCTTGTACGAGTCTAACCTCCTGCAAAATTTCAATTGCCTGCATTTCTCATTTCAGCCAGGGGAGGGCAACTGATCATCAGGAAAATTAATTCAGTTTACTAAAGTGTATCCTAAACCACAGAATTAGTAAAAATACTTTAGTCCAGAAAACATACCTTTTGATAAACATATCTTCCCCTAATATAAGTTAAAATAGTCTCCTCTTGCCCCACAAGCTTCAGCAACCACTGCACTTTTATTGCTGTTCACTCTAACCATTATTTTTTTCTATATAATTAATCTGCTAGTAAAACACAGCTTGGGGCAAATAAAAGAGGAGTCTTCTTATGGTTCCATGAATGTACTTCTGTCAAATTAGACTTGACAAAAGCTGTAATTTTTAACTGTGCTTTGCATTCTTTCTATTTTATACTGTGCTATCAAACTGACAGTAACCATGAACTCTAAGTTCTTCGGTCATTTTTTTTTAACTTGGAGTTTAAACGGAAAAAACCCCACAGTAATTATTTGCTCTATTTTTTCAGTTAGGCAGTTCGTGTTGATAATTACAGCACTCATCACTGCATTACCTTCAATGTTTTGGCTGGATCAACAGAGGAATCCTTCCTCTCTTAGAGTCACAGTAATGTGTGGTCAATTCAAAGGTTTTTTTAAGGGAAATAAGGAAATAAATATGCAAACATTATAAGTCCACGTGTCTTCCTGTTTCTCTGTTCTTCCTAATGCCAAGGACTAATTTCCTCCTTCTGGTACATGCAACACTGGGCAGCAACCTTTGCCAGCTGAACCTCAGACCCTCTATTCTCAGAGACCCTCTGAGACTAGAGAAAAGCAGTTTTGTCCCTTCCACTCCACAGCTTGCTGCCAAACAACCCTGAGACCTTCCACCCCAGCTTCACAGAGAGACATGAAGAGCTGCCTATACATAAAATGGTGGGAACTTTCTTGCTTGTATCCCATTGTTTCAGGATGGCCCCTACCCATCAGACACGGGTTTACCAACAGAGAATGAGAGGGCCATAGCTCCCTCCATCATTATCAGCCACCCATAGTTACTAGCCATCCACGCTGTACCTGTGTTTTCATCGCAAAGCAGTGGGGACCGTGCAGCTTCTCACAACCCAGAGCAAGGCTGCTAACAACCATAAAGGCACAACACAGCAGCTCCAGGCAGGGCATTAGTATTCTCCTGTGCTTGAGGAAACAGACCTTGTGTACAAATGAACTGGGACCGGTACCAGGCTGCATCTCAGGGACTTGGACTGCGTGCAGACTTCCCTTGTTTATCCACAGAATAGGCCATGACTTGATTGGGTAAAGAGATTAATTCCTCCCAAAAAGAAAGTATTTATTTGACCAGGAATGGTTGCTGTATTTGAAATGAAGATGGCCCAAGGCAAAAACAGATTGCTTGGCTGAATGACCCATTGGCTGGTGTCTGGCCATTGAAATGGATTCAGTTTTCAGCCTCACGGGCCACATAATGGTGGGTTTCTCCAGTCTGGGGTTTTCTTACAAGCACTGTTGTCTAATCACTAGTTGAAAATCCAGCCTGATGTGTACATTGTAAAAGATGCTGTTTATACTTGGGTTTTTGTCTGCCATGTGGGCACAGCTTAGCTGCAACATCTCAGTAGATCTGTTTCTCCTCTGCTGCCAAGTCCCTGTTGCAAGCCTTCAGAAGAGCATGATTCACGTCAGACTTTCTAATAAAACTCAGGCACTTTGGAAGCTCTCTTTTAAAACCTATCCCCTGCTCTGAGCAAATGCAGTGTTATAGACTTAATGCTTTTTCTACAGAATCACTGATTCATATCTGAGTGGCACTCAAGCATAACTAATTATACATACAATCACTGATGCATATATACCTCCACACTGCCCTTGCTAACATGTATCCTGTTCTCAAAGACATTGACACAAATGCATTTGGGCACCAGAGCTGCTGGCACGATCCATTTGCACTGTATCTTGTAATCACTTTTTATTTCAAACCCATTTTCTTTAAGAAACACCCTTCACACTAATCCGCCAGGGAAATATTTTGAGCCCAGGCTTTCTTCCTCAAAGTAGGACACTTTTTGTAGGAATCAGAAACAAGCTACGTGCCTGGTACCTGTAGGCTTGGACACAGTGAGAAGATGAGGAAGACTAAATATAAGAACAGGCAGATGATACTTCACCTTTCCCATAGAGCCTTGTGTCTTTATAGGTAAGCATTCTGGCTTATAGAGTACAGGCATAACCTCAAGCTGATATTTAAATTAAAGACAAAGACTAATACAGAAAGGATAAAGAAAAGTGGGTCTGATATTTTGTTTGAGAGTATGACTGTTTTTAATGAAGGTTAATTCTGCTTGAAAAGAGATGCTGGAGTGTTGCTGATTTCCAGAGAGACACATAGTCCCCAAGACTGTTTGTAAATGAGTTTTCAGGTATCACCCCAAATAATTCTTATTCAATTTGTCCTTGTCTTAGGCACTAACAGCTGACCTTACAAGTTTTTTGGTAAGAGAGAGAAGTCTTAGCAAAGTTAAGTTTGTTAGCCAGTTTGCAGGCCATGGATAGCCTGGTATTGCTGTGGACAGCTGCAGAAACAGAAGTGGTGAGACCACACCCACAAAAGCCTCTTTGCCGAGCAAGTCATTTCACTTCCACCTTATCATCCCTCTTCTGCAGCACCTGCATTTGAATCACCCCTCCCCAGCTGAGCCCTCATGCCAGCTGATGAGTCTGCAGTTACTTACTGGTGGCACAGAGGAAGACATGGAGCCCAGGGTGCTGGATGCAATGTGTGTGGCACTCAGCAAGTGACACCTGCTCTGCAGGTATAGCCTCCTCCCATGGCCCCTCCAGCCTCACGCTATCCAACATCCACGAAGGAGGACTTATTATATGGCCTGTCTTCACTCACTACATGACCTCATGCTCATCCTAACAATAAAAGTAAGATGTCTGTAGGATAATAAACAAACTAGTGGGAAAGCTATTGAGTGTCATGGCTGAAAAAGGGAAAAGGGATGTGTTTAATTCTGGTACCAAGGAAAGCGATTGGGATCTGCAGGGAAAGGTTTGGATTGGATGGGACTCCAAATGCAAGAATTAAAGTGCAATAGACACAATGAATAAAACACAGTCTAGAAAAGGACCTTTTAAAATCCTTTCTTTAAAGCCTGGTGGCATAGTAAGGAATCAGCCTGCAGGCACAGAAAAAGGACTGAGAGAGACTCCCTTGTAAGGAGACAGTAAGGTAGTACACCTATTGTACACCTGCCTCAGTACAAAAGGCAAACTGGGTTTTGCTGCCCCCAGGAACGAGGACTGGGGCCTTGAGCTGCGTGAGTTTGCTGGTCCTCCTCCTGTCAGAACAGAATCCATGAAAGTGAGAAATGTTGCTCCTCAGAAGAGTGAGGGACATCCTGACCTTCCCTCATTTTAGGATTGGCTTGATGGATTTGTTTTCTGTATCTTTGAGATGAGGATTTAAAGAGGATCACATTGTTGTCACTCTTAGATTGCCTTATCTTTTTAATTTTTATTTGTGCTCTGCCAGTAGAGGCAGGATCCAATTGGGCTAATTATGCCACGTGCCAAGAACAAAGAGCTGTTGGTGTAAGCTCGCTGCCCACTGTGCAGAGCTGACACAGTGCACAAAATGGGCAAGCCCATGGAAACAATGCAATGACACCGGTCAGCAGAGCAAACAGCAGCCACAGCACGCGAGCACCTCACCGTCGTCAGTGCTGGAGGCATTGGGGCAAACAAGAGCTTAACACGGTTTGGAGGGGGAACAATGCTCAGCTCTGCTGACGTTTTACAAGCTTCACTGGGGCAGCGAAATTGCCCGTTGGAAAAATCTTTCCGTCGCCAGGCTTGCTTTCGCCGGGCAGGGAGCCACAGTGCGCCTCTCTCTCAAGGGACCAGACAGTCTGCGAGTGCCCTTAAACGTTAAGAGGGGTGTGTGTATATGCGTGTGTATGCACCTACTTGACAAGACACTCAGGGGGAGGCGGGCAAGAGCAGCGAGCCGGGGTAAAGGGTCCCCGCTCAGAGCCTGGCCACCTGCCTGAGTGGAGCAAGGTGACTTGGCCACAGCAGGACAGCAGCAGGCAGCGTCCGAGGCCTCACAGGTGGACAGTGGAAAACGTGTCACTCGGTCTGAGGAGCGAGCTCCAAGGGGCCCGCAGCGGGCAGTGCCCCCGGCAGGAGGGCAGGCAGAGTGCGCCCCGCGCCGCAGGACCGCAGGACCGCTGGCCAAGCGCCAGCTCCCCGCAACCCCCTGCGGGGGCCGGGCCGGGCAGAGCGGGGGGCGGTGGCCCGCCCCGGGGCTGGCTCAGCGCAGCCGCCGGCTCCGCCCCGCGGGGCCACATCGGCGGAGGGAAGGAGCGCAGCGCCGAGTCCAGCCGTGCTGAGCCAAGCCGGGGAGGTAGGTGCGCTGCAGCCGCCCGCCCTGAGGGGTCGGGGAGCGGAGCGGCACCGGAGGAGAGGGCGTGTGCCGGGACTCCGTCCAGCGTGCCCGGAGACCCCGCTAGCTTCGGCCCGAGGGTCTCGGCGTGGAGGGTCTGGGGCTGTGCCCAGCGAGGACTTCCCGGGGGTTTTCCGCGGGGCTTTCTGGTGGCCGAGGGCGAGCCCCCGCCGTGTCCGTGCAGTCCCGCTCGGGGGCGGCAGCCGGGCGAGCGGCCCCTGCGCTCCGGGCAGCCCCGCTCCCCCTCCCCGCCCGGGGCGTCCTTGCGAGGGCCGGGGGAGCCTCTCGGGGCGCCGGTCCCCGCGGCTCGCCCTCTCGGGGCGCCGGTCCCCGCGGCTCGCCCTCTCGGGGCGCCGGTCCCCGCGGCTCGCCCTCTCGGGCGTGTCCCTCCACACTTGCGTCGGTGGGCGAGCTGTGATCCTCTGGCGCAGCTGGTATGTGGCCTGAAAGAGACCATGGCCAGGTGCAGCGGACCCGGTGTCCTGGGGGCCCGGCCGATTGTTGCTGTGAAGGGACTTCGGCCGAGTGCCTCTGTTGCCTGCTGATGAGACTGGGCGTGCGGGGGGCTTCAGTCTGCTCTTATTTGATTGCTAGGGTGTGGGTTAGGTGCCTCTGTAGCGATTTTACCCTTTTACGACTACAGAAATCTGGTGCTGGCCCAGCCTGCCGTGTCTCTTCCCTTCCCTCCCCCTCCCCCTCCCCCCCCCCCGCCTCTCTTTTAAGATCTCATTGAGAAGTTCAGCGTAGTTCAGCTTGAGGTTCAGTAGCTGAGTAGATGTTGGCTGGGAATTGCCTTTGCAGTGTGACTGTTAACAAATCTGTTGATACGAGGATAGCGGCTTGTTATAACCCAGGCATGCTGGTTCAGCCCCAGAGCATAAAAGTTCTGCTGTGTATGCTTTAATGTTAAATAGTGCACTTGGAACAAAAAAAAAAGGGGGGGGTGGGGGATAAAATAAAACCAGACCCAACCATCCTGGAATCTAAATGTTGGCTTCAGTAAACTGTAGAGCTGGTTTAGAATGAAGTGTTCCTATGTCTTGGACAAGCTCTAGTGTTTCCATCTTGTGTATAAGATGAGAGCTTTGAAACTGTCGTAGCTGTGCAAGAGAGGGATAGTGCCCTATTGCAGTGCTCTCAGAGATAGTGGCTGGTGAGGAGAGCAGCTCTTGGAGATGTTTGAGCTGCTATTGACAGTAGAGGATCACAGGAGTGTGACCCATTCCAATGCTAATGAGGCCTCTTGATGTATGACTTCTGCCAACTCTTGTGTGCTTCTGTGCAAACAAGGGTGTACAGCTGGAGAGTGCTGTCTCGAAATCTGCCATCAGTGATACTTCCTCTCCACGGAAGACTTTTTTTTTTTTTTTTACTGCTTTCTCAGATACCATGGGCTTGAGAAAAATCCTCATCAAAGCTTGAGATGTGAGCCTGCTGCTGTGAAGCTTGATCGCTTGCTACATGAGAACCATCAAGCAGAAGCCTGTGACTAGAATCCTTTTTGAGGACCACAAGGTCCAAGTGTAGAAACACCATGGCTCTAAAAATCTAGAGGGAGATGTCTAGTGAGAGGAGCAGTCTTGGGAGCTGTATGCTGATGGCAAGATAAGCATATGACAAGCTGTAAAAATTACAAATTACTCAGATCTTACTAAATAGTTCATGAGCACTAAGTGGCAAGAAAGTGTTAAGGAGGCAGAAGGTCACTGGTGGTGTGATCAGTTCTGCAGAATCACTGCATGGGGGGTGAAAGACCTGTCAGTGTCCCATAGCAGAACCTCTTGTTACAGTGGGGTGGCTTTTAACATTCACACTTGTTTCTAGTCTTTTTGCTGGAGCAAGAACTCCCACAGCTACAGTTGTACTTAAAAAAAAAATAAAAAAAAGAAATCCATGGGCACTTGCCCATGTTGGACTGCCACACAGGTGAAAAGAACCTTTGCCAACTGCTCTGTAAGCCAGTGTGTGGATTTCGAGTGACTCGGAAACAAGTAGCCTCACTCCTAACATCCTTTCATTTAACATCTTTCGTAAAAGGATCTTGCTTCCAAAATAGCTTCACTCTGTGGAACCTCTGTGAACCTGAGCCCCTCTTGGCCTGGGCTTCTCCATCATTGCCAAGGGCTGTGGGGACTGCTAAGATGCCATCCTCAGTCCTGTGCTGCAGGGCAGGTGTGGTTGGTGAAGTCTTGCAGTGTTTGTTCAGCTTCTTACCTGCATGCGACAAAAATAGAGCAAGATGGAAGCTGAGTGCCTGGAGAAAGCCCTCCCTGTGGGCTGCCTGGAAGCTCCTCCCTTAAGAGGATTTAGCTTTAATGATGCGGCTCATCTGGACTCTCTTCATTACTGTTATTGCCTCTATTTTAGTTCTCAGAGGACAGGCAGGTGTTGTGTGACCTACAACTGTAAGCTGGTGCAGAAGGTGTTCTAACAAGGCTTCGCACAGCTCTATGGAGGTTTCCTGTCTCTGCTCTGTGAAGTCCAAGGTTGGGGTTTGTATGAAATTCCTCATCTGACTGTAGCTGAGGAAAGGTTTTATCCCTCTCTTGTTACTCTGTGTCCTGCTGTATATCAGGAGAGGTCCAGCCAGGACTGCAGGTGTTCATCCAGTAGATGTTTAAATCAGAGAAATGCAGGTGGGAGTTTTGCAGACCTCTGGTAACCACAGGCCCTGAGGCACTTTCCAACTCAAACCATGGCTGTAGTTCTTGGTGCCTGCTGGCATTGTTACAGCAGGAAGCATGCAGCACAGCAAAAGGCGCTGCCACAAGGACCTTGGACACCACAGGCATAGGGTCTGTCCCAGGAATGCCAGGGTGCTGCTGGGAGTTGGACCATGCCCATGCTATCTGAAGTAGTAATTACTGGTCTACTTTAATGGTGCCTGTGGTGTGGCAGCGACTTTCTTCCTGGTCTCTTTTCTGCTTCTGTTCACTGGTGAGTGGAGGTGCTGGAAGGAGGTATGTCAGGGCTCAGGCTATGGCTGGCTGAGCGGCTTTGAAGGCTGGAGAAGGTAGCGATGTTTTCGGTGGTTCTGTGCAACAAGGGTGATCAGAGCATCAGTTCTTGCACTTCGTCCTCAGTTTCCTGTGTGGAAAAACTTTTGTGCATCAAAACTAACTTCTTACTGCCAGGAATTATGGCCCTCATCCTAGATTTCCTTAACTTCACCTCTCTAAAATAGGAGCATGACATTTGCATCTCCTTATTCTCCTTCTCTGCCTTCATTTGTCTCTGAATGTGTATCATGGTATCCTGAGGTCTGGGGTCATTTTGTACAGCAGAGGGGAT
Organism: Lophotriccus pileatus; assembly: GCA_035583135.1. Taxonomy (NCBI): domain Eukaryota; kingdom Metazoa; phylum Chordata; class Aves; order Passeriformes; family Tyrannidae; genus Lophotriccus; species Lophotriccus pileatus. The sequence continues at coordinate 22,011,675 of JAWWES010000168.1, forward strand.
GCTGGGCTCAACAGCCTTGCCTTCACCATGTGCTTGTCAGCTTTGACGGGCCAAGAAATAAACTGTGCTCTTGCATTGATGCATCTGTTGAAGGAATGAAGGAATGTGGGATTGGAGCTTTCCAGAGGCAAATGATTAATGACATGTGCATGAAGGGATGGCTGGGTGAGCCACCTTTGCTTTAGAAACTGTGTAATAAGAGGCAATCCATTACCTAACCACCTCTGCCTCTTCTTGGCTGCTCTGTGTTCTTAGATGGAATGAAATGGAGGAAAAGCTAAAAATTACAGGCTCACTTGGCATGGTGAAAGGAATAATACAGGAGGCACAGTGCCAGCAGTTCATTGATGGCTGGTTGGCTGTGGCAGAGCCTGTTTGCTGAAACCTCTCTGGGCTGTCAGGGCTTGGAAACACTGAAACAGTTAATGGCTGACTTGAACCTAGACAGGATGATAAGTGAAGCACAGGGAACTGTGTACTGGAGATGGCTTAAATCATTGCTTGTGAGCACTGACAGATTCAGAGCTAGGTAATTTTCTGGGAGAAAGATGAGGCGTTACTGTGGGCAGCTCTGCAAAAGGGACTGCCTGGTAGTTGACAGCAGAAAAAGGGAATAAAACAGTAGCCTGTTGGGATGGGGACAAGGATTGGACACTGTTGCTTAGTACCCAAGTGTGTGTGCTCTCTTAACACCACAGAGCTGGGGAAGCTGGGTGGTTTGTGGCTCATCCAAAGTAAATATAGGGGAGAAAGGAAAGGAGACTAAGCTGAGGGCAAGCTTTCTCCTGTGTGAAGAGGCACGTGCACTGGCTGTCTGGGTAACTGCTCTAGTTCTTTGTCTCCTTGATGGAACTTCAGAACTGGGACACCACCATTTAAAAGCAAATCAAACCAAAGACCAGTGCACATTCTTGATTACTGAAAACTGCTGCTGAGATAAGTGGCTTGGCTGTTTTTAAGGAGCTCAGGAGCTGAGAAGGGCCAGAGGGAAGGGCCTTGCACATAGGCAAGGACTGTGGGCGCTTGTTAAGAATTTTGCTCGGCTGATGATTGAGTTTCTTTGCAGCACAGCCTTGAGCAAACAGGTGCATCACAAAAGCGCTTTACCCTTTATTGCAAAATTGTTGCTGAGCTGTAAGCAGGTTGCTGATGTTTTCTACTATGATAATAATCCCATGGCCATGTGTACTGGAGAAATACTGATCTGGGAGGAGCTATATACATTAGGATATCCAGCAGCCTGAAGATTTGAAGTTACATAATGGAGAGTTCCCTTTGTAGGCAAAACAATTCTGCTTCAGTTAGAGGTAGGTCTCATACACAAGCAGAGGAATGGATGAGCTGTCAGAACTGCAGCATGTGCTTTGAGTCAAGCTAACCTTCCCACAGCTGGAGTTGGGAACTACCCTTCGTACCTGCTGCTGCTGCTCTCCATCCATTGCCGTGGAGGTAGTTTGGGAAGGGCGAGGAAAAGGAACTAATTTACAGGGACTTGCATAGAGGGGACCGAACATGCTGTAAAGTAGCTTTACCTGTTAGGAATGAAGGGAGCTGTATCCCAGAGGTGCCTTTGAAAAGAGGTTACATCACTGGATCGGACCATGTCGTCCACCAGCACCTTGTTTTGGTCATTGCCTCTGTGATCCATGAGTTTTCTGTGCCCTGCCCAGAATGGGCTTGAGTGGGCTGCATGGGAACTTGATGCCCTCAGGAGAGGCTTCATGCAGCTCCTTGTCTGTCTAGTTTTAAAAGCAACGTGCTCCAGGACCTTGATTTTCCTTGGGCGGGTGTACCAGACTGGCACAGGTTCAGGTGATCTGTCTCTAGGGGTTTTGTGCATTGGGGTGCTGTGTGACCACAACCTGTGCTCTATTAGTGCAGGGCTTTTGGAACAGTGTGCAAAGGCAGGTGTGGAAGTGGCATCTTGGCACTTGACTAGGACTTCAGGGACTGCTGCTGTCATCCCATATTATAAGAATATGTAAATACTAAATGCCCGGACCTAGCATCATATCTCCTGTGATAGATGGTTAGCAGTTTTGTTGAGAATCAGTTGTGAAATCTATATTAACTAGACTATCTCTACTATTGCACAAAATGCCTCAGTGCTCTAGTTAGACCTTTCCAGGGAAGTTTCTGTACCTTAATGGCATTTTGGTTTCTAGGTGTTCTAGGCAGAGAGAAAAAAGTATCTGTATTGGGACTGTCTTATTCCCTTCCTACTTGATTTTTTTTTTCTGATTTCTCCTTGGTCCTGCAAATGGCTTACTTAACATTACTTGGAATATGTATAGACATAAATTTAAAAGAGGTTCTGTATTCAGTGGTGCTAGTATCAAGGAGGTTTTGGACTTTGGTACCCAGAGCTAATGTGCCTGCTTTCAAAAATCACTGTTCAGCCTGCTCTGCTCCTCTCCTTTGTGCTTGTAGTCAAAGAATTTGTGGAGTAGTTTTTGCATAAAAGGGTGACAGGCTGGCTGTTGTGGTGGTAGGACGCTATCTCTGGTACTGCAGTTATAATGGTGCATTGGTTCTGGGGCTTCTTTCATGCTGATGGCATGGCACAAAGTGTCCTCTTGCCTGCTGTGGAGCCAGTCATGTGTCTGCCACATGTGTCAGTGTGGATTGAAGCTGCTGGTGATGAGTCAGTCTTGAGTGGCTTTGCTGGAATGTCCTTAACTTTTCAGTGTGTTTCACTAAGTAAACTCAATCTCCTGTCCCCTCATTCTCATTCTTCTGTGTCCCCTGATCGTGGAGCTAGGCTCCATGTTAAGAGAGTGGGACCTGGATTAAGAAGACTGCTGACCTGCAGGTTAGCAAGGCTATTTGCCCCTGCTGTTGCCTTGAATTTATACCACCCAAACAGAGGTGGGAACTCTTATGCAGCATCTGTGCTGCATGCTTGAAGAAACTGGAGCTTAAAAGGCAGGCAGGAGTTCTAAATATGCTCATCTCTGCAGTCTTTTCAGGGGGAGAGGAACCACACCCAGACAAAACCCAGCTGTTTGGATGTACTTTCCCAGTAGTCTAAGAAGCTGTTGGACTCTTCTTTGCATTCAGGTCCCTTTCTAACGCAGGCTTGCAGATACACTGCACATGGAATAACTAAAGAGCCCTCTGAGTTGTGCAGTAAATCTGCCTATTCCCAAAGGAAGCTCTTTTAATTAGAGAAGACTTCTGCTTGGCAGCTGCTGTGTGAACAGTGCTAGACCACAGCTGTGTGGAGAAGCCCTAGTGAGCCTTGTGAAACAAGGTAAAGGCACAACCCTCTCCCGATTCCCAAGGGGTCTGTGGCACCTCTCTGGGGACACTGCATAGGAGTGGGGGGAGAGGCTGCAGGTACAGCAGGGATTACTGGAGGCTGCAGGAGAAGTGGAGCCTGGTGTGATAGGTCAGCCTTGTGAGCGAGCTGCAGAGGGTGGCTGCTCCCTGTGCACAGGGCTCAGCAGCCTCTTTGCACCAGATCCCTCCAAAGATGATAACACTGTGCCAGTTCAACTAAAATGGGGGTGGTTGTGGCTGCTCCTGAGGAGTAGGCGGTGGTGCCTACAGCTGCTGGTACTTCTCCTGCCTGATGTGAAGGGACCTGAAATGTCAGTATTTCCTCTCACATGTACTCTTTGGGGAAAGTGGTGTGACTAGCAGCTTCCTGGAATGAAACTGAGGTGACCAAAATGCAGTTGCCGAAACTGCGTGGGAACTTCTTAATGCCAAAATCTGCATCAAACTGTCTACTGCCTTGGCAAGGCAAGGGAGGGCTATTTTGAGGAATGGCAAGCTGCTTTAATGCCCAAGTCCAAGACCTCAAAGGCTCTTTTATTTGATGCTGCAATCTGGCTGGTGGTCTTAGAGCCGGGGTATTTCCTCGTTTGTTCCCAGTCCATCGTTCTGCAGCTGTGGAGACTGTTGTGGCGGTGGTTTAGACTTGATCCTGTAATAAAACACGAAGTCGCTGGTTTGCCTCGCTTCTGGCAGATGGGAAGCCTCTTCCTAGCGCAGCTGTCAGCTACAAGCAAGACCTACCACTGCGTGTACAAGTAGATGGCCATGCGCTCAATGCTGTCCCATGGGAACCTAAACAGTTGCTCCTTTTTTGCCCAGAAGAGAGACAGCCTTTCGTGACAGGGTGTTTGCTGTCAGGAATAACAGCCTATATAAGCAGCATGTGAGCTGGGCCAGGACAGCAGCTGTGTTACCGTGGTGCTGTCTAATGGTTATTCCTGTGCCCAGGATCTCGGTGGAGAGAGCTGATGACCTGCAGTGGGTGGTTCTCCTGCTGACAGCCTCCCGTCAGAGAAGGACCAGGCAGTGGGGTTTTGCTGGGCTGGGTTTCAAGCTGCTGCACTAGTGAGAGGTGGGAATGTATCCCGAAAGCAGAGGGAGCCTGGTGTCACAGCCATAACCTGCACAGGTAGCATGCATGAGACTCCTTGATGTCATTGGTAGGTTTGGCTTGATTTAAAGTTGTGGAGCTGATGTGACATAAAAATGGGCAGACTGGAGGGGGGAAGAGCACAATGTGGTTGGACAGAAGCAAGTAAGAAGAAAATGTGTCTGCAGTCCTATTTAAAAGTCGTCTTGTCCTCAGTCATGATTTATTGATAAAAGATGAAACAGCCCTGTTTTTTTTCCCCTTTGAAATGGGATCATTTATATCTGCATTGAGGCTCATCTGATTATCTCTAAATAAGTTATTTTGTATAAAACTTCTTTATTTTTAAAATATATACCTCTGAACTGCTCTTTTCTATCTCATTCTTCTAGCATTCCTCCATCAGTCTTCTGAAATATTTGTGCTCTAAGTATAGGAAAGGAGACCCTTTCAGGAAAGTAGAAAAGGCCACCCAGCCTCTCTTGGTTCAGGTTCAGCTGAACCTGTTTTACAGACTGTGCATGGGTCTGCAGACTCAAAGGAGGCCCCTCTTTTTCCCAAAATAGACCCAGCTTTTCGAAGTCTCGCTGTCTATTTTAACTGCCAAATTCCTGGGAACTTATCCCATATGTCTGTTCGTCTTGGCTTGAAATAACCCTGTCCGGAACCTACGCATTGTGTTGCTTTGAAGGATTGATTGATTATTTTCTTTTTTTGGGATGGTGTTGATGGAAGAGTGATCTTAACTGCGCATGGCAGGTCTATGATTGAGCAATGTTCTCGTATTAACTCTGCTGGGATTGCCTGCATGGTAATGTAACAGTCTTCAGGGCAGCAAAACCCCTCTGTGTATTGTATCGTGCCCTGGCCTCCAGGACCATCTTCATAGACGGGCCACCAAAAGCTTTTGAGTGTCTCTTCCACCTGGCAAAGTGTTTCCTAGAGGCCCCCTTTGTTTTCCAGCTTTGTCTGCTGAGATTTCTTATTGTGGCATTTCACTTCCTAAAATGCTTAGACTGGGAACAAAGCAGCTTTGCTGCAGCTTCTGTAACAGCTCATGCTGTGTTATTCTTGCTCCTCACAGCGCTGCCTTTTACTGCTGTACAATGCAGCTTTCTTTTCCACTTTCTTTCTCCTGTATAAAGAGCTTGGCATGAGGAGACTGTTCTCTGAAGGTGAAAGGAAAAAGTGCTAGACAATGCTGCTGTACATCTTGGAGACTCTACAGCAGCTACTGCTGGGACTGACTCTTCCAGAGCAAAGCATGAAATAACTTTTGAATTGCATCCTCAGAGGGATCAGGCCAGTGAGGGGGTTGGCCGGGGGCTGCCAGTTACAAATGTGAAACTGTATTATTCACCTTGATGTTGGAGGGGGAAAATGTTTCAGGTCAGTATTTTTGAATAGCGGGGAATGAGTCAAAACATCTGTACTCTGAACTCTTGTACTTTAGGGCTTTTCTTGCACTCCTGCCCTTTCTAAGTCATTTTTTGAAAGAGAGGCTGCTTGAGACAGAATCCCTTCCTCAGAATCTTTTTATAGCTCTGGCTTTCTCTTTTCTTTCATGCCTGCTGATAGTGTCAAGTGGTATCCGTGACATGAAACTCAGGATGTTGTGAAATGTTCATCCTCAGACTGTCTGTGACAATGCTCATCTTGCCAGCAGGCAGGCAGACCATGCTCCAGTGAGGCACAAGGTCTCTTGTGACCCTGGGATGGTTTGATGGGAAGTACAGCTTCTCTTAAGGGTAGAGGGCCAGTGAGTGCAGAGGCTGGGCCCAGCAGAAACCTTTCATGACTGTGGCACTGCTACCATGGCATGAGTGGTTCTGCACCATTGAGTCCACTGAGTTTGGAGGTGTCAGGCTCAACTGGCCCTGTCTACTCATAAAAAATGGGTTTGCTGAATTTCTTTCCTTGTCCTTCCTGATATGCAAGTGTGGGAGACATTGTGAGATCCCGTGTGTGAGAATCTTGCCAGAATCCTGTACTTCTGGCTCCTGTACTGTCAGCCTGAAGTGGGGTCCTTCAGGCTGGAGACTTTGCTGAGAAGGGATGATTGTTACAGCTGCTGATCAGCGGTCTTTTACTCTAGAATCACATGTAGCAGTGCCAACATACTAGCAGGGGAACAGGAGTGATTCAGTGGCATACTGGCATACTGGGCTGGTAAATGATGAGAGTGCTGCAATTAATAAGTAGTCTGTTTGGCAAAAACAAAGACTCCTGAGATTACAAGTAATAAAGGGATTGTTTCTGATAACAATCCAAAAGATGTATTCCCTGTGGCTGGAGGCACTTTCCTGTGTCAGTAGGACTTCAGGGGATTTTCCAGTCATGATGGGTTTGCAGTAGTCTTTGAGCTTTACTTGATCTCTGGGGCTATATGGTTAATGCCTCTGCTTCTTGAGATCAGTGCCTTGCTGTCAGCAAACAATCTGATACAAAGCATGTGATATGATTAAAGTAGACTAATAGCCTGTCTCTTCTGTTGCTTGAGGAAGCTGACAATTCTAAAGCTTCACAATTGTTTGGATAAACAAGGCAGAGGTCTCTGCTCTGTTTGCTTTATGGTGGGCTTTGGGTTTTTGGGTTTTTTTTCCTTCTGCCACTTGAGATCATTTGGATATACTCTGGAGGGAGATGTCTTGGGGAGAATCCTGGTGCCAGAAAATGCTTCCATTCTCCAGTGGGCTAGTCTCTCAGCTGCAAGGGACTTCATCGCTCTGGTGAGCACTCTGATAGCTTGGCAGAGTTCTCCAGAGGCTTAGTCTGCGAAGGACAAGGGAGTGCTCATTGCCCTATGGTCTTCTGAATGGTCTCTAGTGCTTTGGTTTCTCAAAGTGTCTGGCTTCAGCTATGGAGTGAACTACAGGAGAACCTGCTGTTACTGGGAACGGTGCTGGGTAGGCTCAGCTTCGTTCCCATGCTGGGTGCTGGTGCCTAGGCTCTGCTCAGTCCAACCCACCTGTCTGTGGAGGTGTGTGGTTCAAAGGCTCAGTGAGCAGAGGGGAGATGGAGAAGAGAGGTTGTTTGTTTAATTGCCGTGCAAGTTGCCAAGCTGAGGAAAACTTCCTGCCCTTGCAGTAAAACAACTCTCTCTGCTAATTCCTGGAAAGAACCAAAAGAGTAGGAAACCTCATTTCCCAGTTCAGGCATATGCTGTAACTTCTCAGAAACATGTTTGTCATAGGTGTGCTGAATCTAAACACCCACTAGCTATCTGCCCTGGCATCTGAGAAAATGGAAGTAACTGAAAGCCGTTTGTTTTGAAAGGGAACTTTACAAAAAAAAGTCCTTGACCTTGACCTCTTGTGTTTTATGGGAGAAGGAAGTGGAAAAGATAAAAATCAGTTATACTACCTGGCTCCTTTCTAAGTCTCACGATCTCTGGCGCTGTCTTGTAAGGTAGAAAAAAAGCTTGTATTAAGGTTTTCTTCCCACCTGGATTGTGGTAGCCTTTGGGTGCTCTGGCAGGGTGGAAAAGCTACTGGGTCTCAGGAAGGTATCTACAACCCAGTCTCCTTGGAGGAGATTTGTTGGACACCAAGGCATTGCTTGCATGAGAATGGAGGCAGGGGAGCCTGTCCTGTGCATGTACGTTTAGTGGGGATTTCCAGGCTGATGACTGATGGCAATGGCAAATCCTCAGAAGCATCCGCTGTGTGCTTCAGAGCCACGCTGGGGAGAAGCTTACCTGAGCACAAGCAGAGTGCTGCTTGTCTGTGCTGGCTCTGCAGTTTGGGGTGCAGGTCCTGCTGACAGGCTTTGCCCCTCTATGGGGAGGTGTGTGGCAGGCCATAGTGGGGGACTGCTTTTGACACACTGGTGCCACTCACAGACTGGGGAGCTGGTGGGCGCATACATTTCAGTTTGTACTCTGACAGTTCCAAGTGCAGAAAACAAAGCGTAGCTGGTCTTGTTGTTGAAGCCATTAAAGAGCCAATATAGTCAAGTGACAGAGTTGCCCAACCAGTTTTGTGAAAGCTGTGCATTTTTACTGCATTGTGTGCTGGCTTTAGTCAGTGTGGTGACCTCTTTCTTGACCTGACCCGCAGCGTTTGTTGCACAACTAACATTCTAATACGTGGCAATCAAAAAGAGAAAGTCTACTAAACTGTACTTTCCACTATTTCTGCTGTCTGTGATTTTTGGTAAGTCGATTAATTTTTGTTTGTTTGGTTTGGTGTTTTGGTATTTTTTTTTGGGGGGGGGAGAGGAGAACCAAATTACTTCTGGGACAGTTTGTGGGGTTTTGGGTTGGTTTGTTGGGTTTTTTCCTCCCATTTTTTTTGGCAGAGTTGTACCTCTGGTCTTGCTGAATGGAAAGATTTGCTTAAATCGGAGTAATGCTGCATTGCAAATTCTGTCATGCTGTGCAAGCATGAATGTATAGGCTGAAAATAGCAAAGAACTTTTTCAATTTGCCAGTTGTAGGGACTGAAGACATAATTAAATGTTGGCTTTCAAACTGAAGTGTGAAGACCAGATGTTCTCAAAACCTATTGCACCACTTGGAAATACAGAGATGAAAACATGCTTCTGAAACCTGTGTTGCTTTTTGATACTGAACTGTGAGGTTGTTTTCTTTTTAACAATATGATTGTGGTTTATAAATATCTAATCACTTCCCCTCGAGCATCAGAAGTACATTTCTAAAAATCCATTTCCTTTTTACAAAGTGCACAACATACTTGCTGTGACAAAACTTGCTGAAAAAACTCTGCCATTGTAGATACCCCTAATCTTTCTAATCTGGGGTCTCACTGGAGGACACTGTTGCCAGTCATATTATTCACACAACAGTATACTAGCTACAGAAGCCAAACAGAAAAGCTTAATGTCTTAACAGATGCACCAAGAACAAATTTATTTTTGCAGTGTGAGCTGCTGCATTATCTCAGAAATTACTCCTGAGAAATCTGGTCTTTCCAGTGGTATTTCTGCAACTGCAGCAAACTGTTGCCTACTTGGTTCTAGGCTGTTGCTCCAGTCTGGTCCCCTTACTCCAGAGATAGCAAATGTGGGACTACATGTAGGCTTGAGTCTCTGTCCTGCAGATGTCTTGCAGAAGTTGTTAGGGTCTTGCTGTACATGTCTGTACTGCTAAGTGGCAGTTCAAAGTTTGTGGACTGTTGAGTGTGGTGATGCAGTTTTCAGCCTGATGTAGCTGTGCTCCTGTCTCTCTGCCTAGCCCTCTGACCACCTGCTCTAGCTTGAAAGCAATTGCTTCTACTTAAGATAAACAGCAACTGTCTCTAGAGCAGATGGGATAAGAGTCTGTTCCAAGTACCTTCATTTTTCTGTTTCTGAAATTTGTATTATTCAGAAATAGTTTTCTGCCTTGCCCTGATACTTTCCTTCAAAGAGAAACTGTACCTGGATCAGTGAGGTACACGCACATATGTATGTGTATGTGTAAAAATAATCTCTGCGTCTGGAAGTGTGGCCTATTTGAGCAGGTAACCCTAATAAGCAGCCTTCACTTTTAGGATCCAGCTTCTCTCTCAGTCCTTCTTTTGTAACTTTTGAAGAGATGCTGTTTGGAAAATCTCCACCGCAAACATGATCTTGTTTATGTTTTCAAGGTCATTACACAGCTGGTATTATCTCAGTGAAGCTTAAAGAAAAGTTCAGTGAATTCAGACTTGAGTCATTCATTGGCTTCGCGGTTATTTGCTTGCCAGAGACAAGATGTACTTCCCAGGTGTACCGAAAGTCCAAGGTCTTTGAATATTAACGTCAAGAAGATGAACTCCTTAGGATATTCTTTGTGTGTTAATGTGGCTGTTACTTGCATTCTCTGCCCTGAGGGCAGTGATGTACCTGGTTAACAGGAGACTCAGTAACTCTGTCATTGTTCATTAACTGGTACTGTTGTGTGAAGCTGTCCTGTCTCATCACTGGTGATCGGGAGACCTGGTTGCCAAATGGCTGTTCTCTATGTGCGTGGATAGAGAAGCAACTGAGCTTTGGGGTGCAAGGGCTCAGAATCCTGTTTCCTTCTGCTCTGTGGCCTTCTGAGCTGCCCCTTCCCCCAGTCTCTTCTGCATGGGTGTGTCTGGCTTGGAGCTGGGAAAAAAAAAGTGATCATTTAGTGCACGACTTCTTCGGTGAGCTGGCTTCTGTGGGTCGCTAGCCAGGTGTGCGTCTAATCTGGTCCTGGTTTCTGGATTCGTCTAATACTGCAGAAAGTAACTGACCTTCAAAATGGCCTCAACCTCTTGCAAATTACTGTGCAGATAAATATCTTTATGGAACCAGCAACATGCTGATCCCTTCCTAGGGATAAATGCTAGTTGCTTCGGTCAGAGAGAGCCAGTTCTGCAACCTGAGTACATCAGCGGGAGCTCCTCCTTCTCCAGGGTTTCTTGATCAATCTGTATGCAAATGAACCCAGCTAACCTTGGTCAGTGTTGTGGTATGAAAAAAAAGGCAGGGATGTGAGACCAGATCAGGAGGAACCTCAAAGATTTTCAGCATCCAGCCTGGTAGTAATATCTTGAGGGAGACAACTTGTTGCAATGTGTAAGGCTTGGGTATAGGCACAGAGAACGTAGTGCTTGCCTGTTGTGTCAAGAAGGATTTGCAGTGCTTGAGATCGGCTGAGGCTGCTTTGGAGGTTGCTTCAGTGGACCAGCTGGACTGTGACCCAAAGGTCCCAACTGCCACATTAGATGCAAGATGTGAAGAATCAGGAGCCTTGGGGTATGCTGCAGAACCTTGGTTCACTGTGCTGGCTGCTGCATGTCTGCATGTGCCAAGTTGGATGTTTCTCCTTGAACAGGCAGGAGGGATAGCAGAACTGAGCCAGTGTGCCAACCTTACAAGGCATTTGAGGTGTTTGTGAGGGCAAGGGAAATAGCAACTTGAGAAAACCTAATCTGGTGCTGGCTTGACCTCATCCTAGCCTGGTGGAAGCTAGTAGTAGCACATCCTATAGGGTCTGCCTTTGCTTTATGTCCCGTGATGTTAGAGCCTGAGGAGTGGTGGTGAGGAGCAGCTGGCCAAAGTACATAGAAACAACCTGCAGCTGCTTTGTAACCAATTATTTCCTTTCCTTAAGCGAGAGGATCTGGGGGAAAGAGGGCAGCATCTTCAGGCTATTTAGATGCATTAAAATGTGAATCTTCTTTACTTGAGTTGGAGTACTGGGGCTGACTGGCAGAGCTCCTTGCTCTTGGGAGCATGTGTGCTATCCTTGAGGGTTTGCATGAACTTTGCACTTGCTTACAAATCTACTGAGACGGTGATTTCCACAGCTGTTGTACTCTGGTTTGTTTTGTGGTTCTTCCTCCTTCTCTTTCACTGCACTCATAAATGAGTCCCTTATTTGTGCTGTACAGTAACTTGGCAGCTGAGGTGCTTCAGCTGCCAGAGCTCATCAGGAAGAAACCTGCACGGTGAGCATAAGGGTGGTGCTGCAGAGGAGGGCTGAGCTCTTACCGGCAGAGCTGCGTGGCACAGGCATGTACAGTGCTGGCCTGAGCCACATCTCATAAACTTCAGTGAACACTAAGCATGCAGTGCTTGCTGGGTGGAGGCAGTACAGGATCTAATTTGAGAGAGCAGAATTGCAATTAAAAATTAACTTAGCCTCTCTGTCCCTTGACTCATGTCGTTATAATGCCTGTGCATGAAGTTTCCCCCTCCTGCCTCTCTGGCCAGTGGTGGGTCTAGGAGGCAGAGGTGTTCAAGTCTCCCCATAAACCTGTCCTTCTCTGCGGTCACCTTTTACAGGAGGGGGGCTGGGAGTATCACAGGCTCCTGCAACAAAAATAAGTTAATCTGAGCTGTGATGGGACTCCTGCTGTTGCTAACAAAGAAGGCCTCTGTCTGCCTCTCCACAGGCACATGTCCTGGATTTTGTACTCCTGCTCTACATACAGGTCTTACTGTCATTGCTGTTGCTGGGAGAATGACAGGCCTGAGAGCTAGAGGTGAGGGAGGGGGCAGGAAGCCAACCCCAGATGCCAGTCTAGTCTGTGCAGACTTGTTCTGTTCCTCCCCCATGGGAAACCCCAGGGTTCTGATCAATTGATGCCTTCCTGGACTTAGTTCTCCCTTCAGGTCCTGGGGCTGAAGCTAGGCTAAGAAAGACCCAGGATCAACTACACAACAGCTGACCAGGCTGAGTTGGCAACCAAGTTTTATGGCTGCTTTGGAGGTGGCATCAATCTGGAGAATGACAGGGAAAATTTGGATACGTATGGGCAGGATTGTTGAAAAGAGTGGGTGTTGTTGCTTGGGGAGGAAGATTAAAATAGTCAAAGCAGTTGGGGTGGAGAAAAAAAGAAAGAAACAAATAATTGTGGATAATCAGTGGAATTTTAAAACTGCAAACTTAATGTGTTAAACCTTTGCATGTGTTGCTGCAGGACGTTAAGGCTCAAAACTTGACCAACTTCAAAAGGCAAATGGACAACTCTGACTGGCGCAGCAGTGGCTGTGGTACTTGAGCCATGTTTTTGCTGTTGAGTGGCCTGTGGATATACCTGGTTGTGGCTCATCTGCTTCCAAACCTGACCTATCTCAAATTTTGTTGAGCTGCTGCCTCTTAGTGTTGCTAGTTTTGTGACTGTGCAATTTCATAAGAGAGGGTTTTGAGGAGTTTCATTAATGCAGTGAACAAAGACAAGTTAATTACTGAAGAACAGCTGAAGAATTGGAAAATCTGTAATGTTTGAATATGTGGAGCCCTAAAGTATTTTAAAAGCAAAACCCTAAAACCCTATTTCTTTTCTGGCTTGAAAATTGTACTTTGAATTACTTTATGGCTAGGAGCTATGAAAGAGATACGTTATCCTGTGGAAAGAAGAGAATAGTGCATAGTCCTGAAATGCACAGTTGGGGTTTGTTGGTTTTTTTAATAAACATTGAAGATGGTATGCCTTTAACAAATAGCTATGAGTAGAAGAGCCCTGAAAGCAATATTTTACACTTGTTACCTCAGGTATGTCTTCTTTCACGACAGCTCCTCTCAACTTGTTTGACTACTTAATTAGCTTAAATAACTTTTATAAAAGATTATAACAGTTTTGCAAGTCTCTGTTTTCCTGACTTATCAAAGAAGTGTGGGCAGAGTTGGAAATAGCACAGAGCTATTCCTTAGTGCTAGGAAGAGAGTTAGCAACTACTGGGACTTGCCCCTTCCGTATGAAGATAAGGAGAATTGGGCCTGGAACCAGGCATCTTAAGGTAAGAAGTTCAGTGGATTGGGCAGGAGGTTATCTAGCTTAGTTTTTGGCTAGGTTGGAGAGTAGAAGAACATTTGTAACCCCCACAATAGACATTCATCGTCGCCCAGGGTCCTGGCTGCCTGAGTGTTCTGGTTAGACTGCCGGGCTCCAGTTCCACTTTTGGGTGCTGCTGGCTTTATGGACGCTTACCTGAGGAGTTAACTGAATAAAAACTGGCTGAGTTGTTGCAAACCTGGCTGTGTAGTAAGAGCTCCTTAGGTGCAGTGACTGCTATATAGGTGAGATTTTTGAGATACATCTGTAGCGCAGCTGGATGAGGTTGTATTTCTGTGCTGCTTTCCCACCTCAGTAGCATCTTGGCAGGTGCTGTGCAGCGATGGCCTTAGCACAGTCTCTGGCTTTGGCATTCCTTGAAGTTAGAGCAGTAGTGTTATCTTCAGCCACAAAGTTCAGACTTGTGCTCTCTCCTGGTAGTTAAAGGGTGACCATTGCTTGTTGGGAAGGCTAGCCAGTTATAACAAGGCCCACATACCGGTTTAGCTCCAGAGTTAACCTAAATATTTAATAGGATTAAGCAAAAGCCTTTGATTGAAACAAAAGAACGTACTGGACTCCACTGATCACTGGTACACCCAGGCTGGCAGAGGGAACCCTGCTGACCTTGCTTTCTGTTGGGGCTATTTCTTCCCAGGCTGAGACTGGTGACCCCCTGCTCTTCCTTCCTGTGGCTGATGATTCTTAAAGCAGCATAGTCTGTTTGCAAGCAAGCAAGGAGCTGTTTTGTACCAAGCAAGGAGCTTGGTAGAGCAAATTTTAAGGAACTTAAAAGTCCTCTGTTGCCTATGCAGGAAACATAACTGAGCCTGGGGAAGGAAGGAGAAGCAGGAAAGCTGACAGAATCATGGAATTGGTAAGGTTGGAAGGGACCACAGTGGGTCATCTGGTTCACTCTCCCTGCTCAAGCAGGGTCATTCGAGAGCACATTGCACAGGATTGCATCCAGTCAGTTCTTGATTATCTCCAGTGAGGGAGACACCACAATCTCTCTGGGCAATCTGTCCCAGTGCACAGTCACCCACATGGTAAAGTTCTTCCTCACATTCAGGTGAAACTTCCTGTGCATCAATTTCTGCCTGTTGTCTCCTGTCCTGTCGCTTGGCACCACCGAGAAGAGCCTTGCTCTATCTTCTTGACACCCTCCCTTCAGATACTTATAGACATTGATAAGATCCCCTCTCACTTGCCTCTTCTTGAGGCTGAACAGGCCCAAGTCTCAGCCTGTCCTCATAAGGGAGATGCTCCAGTCCCTTAATCATCTTTGTTGCCAGTGAATCCGTTGGACTTACTCCAGGAGCTCTGTGTTTCTCTTGTGCTCTCTTGATCTCTGAAATGTTTCCCTACCAGTCCTCAGCTGTGCTGCTTCCCCAGGAGGAGGCTTGTTTCAGCAGGGTGGTTGGTTTGTGGGACTTTTTTCTAACTTCTGAGCTCTTTGCTTCTGAAGTACCTTACATCACTTTTTACCACCAGGAGTAGTAGCTAGAGTTGGTGTTTTGGCTGATGCTACTATTGCAAAGTCTGTATAAATAGTGGTGGAATTAGCAGTGTATTTGTTATTAAATCTCTTCTGGAACTGCTGGTAGCCCTCTTGGCAGCAGTGTCTGTAGTGACACTGTCCAGAAAAGGCAACTTGGATATTCTGTGGAACACATTCTGTCTGTGCATGTGCTCTGAGACCCCTAGATGATCCAGAGCTCTGCACAGGGTGGGGGTTTTGCTCTGAAGTTGCCCAGAGGACCTGTCTGTAATATAACTGATTCTCTCTCTGCTTTCCCCTTAGGTCCCGTAAGTGAAAGAAGATGGGGTCTGGCTGCCTAAAAGTCACCAAGTACTTCCTCTTCCTCTTCAATCTCCTGTTCCTTGTAAGTATTGTGGGCATCTGTGGAGTAGAAAGGAAGGTCTGGAACAAAATTAGCTGAAAAATGTTTTTTAATAGATGTTGGTCCAGCATGTTCACTAAATAAAATAGCCACAGTTTTAGAAGGAGGGAGGGAATCCCTGAAGCTCAGGGATGTCAGAGCTGCTGTGTGTGTGTCTCAGGTGTGCTGGGCAGCTCTGCTCCCAGAACCCACCTGCTGTCTCCAATGCACACAGCTCCCTTCCTGCACTGGGAAGGGAAAGAGGAGTTACGGGTTCTTTCTGGAAGGAGAATAGTTGTAACTACTTTCTCTGACACATCTGGAGCAGCAGCTTAACTATCCCTGAGCAGCAAAGCTACAAAACCTGCCAAGTAATGGCAGTGCCCTCCTAAATAGGCCATGCAGGCTTCAAAGAATAACTCTAATTTTGTTTGAGTCCCAACGGCTGGTTTTGATTTTTAACAAGATGAATTAGTCCAAGTTTGAAATGGAGTTGGAAGGTGGGGGAGACTGGGGCAGGCTCATCTGGGGAAATGAAGCAGACCACTGGGGCAGTTATTTTCAAGTGTGAGGCTTAGCAAAAGATGAACTCCTTTTGGAATAGTGGGTCTGGGAGGGCCACACACATTCCTGCATGTATCCTTTTTCGAAGCTTAGATATTTTGTGTCATGTGGACGGTGTTGGTGATGATCCTACTGTTGGTGATGCATACTTCCATGGAATGGTGTAGTGGGGAAGTACAAGGTTTCAGCTTTCCACATATCAGCAAGAAAATAGCCTGGCTGATACTGTTAAACTTTGTGCAGTGTGTAAGGAGAAGGAAGGGTCAGGCTGGGAAAAAAGGGAGGGAACTGGAGCATGATAAGGTGAGCACAGCTTTCTGGTCTGTGTCCCTGCATGGCTGTACTGTGCTGCTAGCACACAGAATGAACTTGAGGCACATCTAGATCTGGTTTCCCTTGGCCTACTGCACTCGCGCTTTGCTCTTTACATTTTGATTCCATCCTAAGAGTAGTTAGCTGTTGTCTATTGGCACAAAGTCAGGGGTGCTCAGAGAACCCATGGGGAAGGTTCTTGGGAGAGAGAGGAGAGGAGAGTTTTTTCAAGTGCTACTGGGACTTCCAGAGTATGATTTGGTCCACTTGAAAAGTAGGAAAAATCCATCTGAGTTGAAGCCTGTCCCCCTATTAGTGCAGGACTCCTCTGAACGCATTAATATCCAGGATATCACCACTCTTGAAGGGGTGATAAATTTTAAGCAGCATATAACAAGCAGTCTACCCTGGTAAGCAGAGCTGTATTTGTTAAGGTAGTGTTTGAGTCTTGCTGAAACCCAATACCTAGGCACTGGCTAGTTTTTCTTTATGCCTAAACCTAGGTCCAAGTTCATGAGCTAATCTCTGTACAGAGAAAGTTCTCTTCAAGAAAGCCAGCCTAGCATATGAGGAAAGGGGAAAGATGGCAGCCTGAAACGCTAGAGTGCCTTACAATAGTGTCACTGCTTTTGCTGTTTGCTGTGAATGGCTATTGCGTTATCGCTATTCCACATTGCCTTTCTCTCCCCCCTTTGCTGAGCTGTGGTTGGGGGCAGCCTGTGGGGATAGATGTGCTCTCAGGAGGCTGAGTTGGACTGCTTTGTTGGGGTGACCCACATCTGCACTGCATTTTTCTATATTTTGTGAGACTGGAAGGCTCTGAATCCTTCTGTGGATGCAAGAAGGTTTGAGCATTCCTCTCTGTGTGGCAAGTGATGGGAAGCAGATGTTTTTTGTCTTGTGCACACCCAGCTCCAAACCAATGCTAGTGTAGCACCCAGGCCCTCTCCTGCTTGTGGAAAGCTGGTCTGGTGCAGGCACTGAGCTGGGCCTGGAAAGTAAGAGCTTTAAGATAGGTTGTATGTGAGAAGGTCTGTGCTGACTGAAGGGAGAAGCTGCTTCAAATGAGCTCTTTAAGCCTGCCATGTAACATGGGCACTGTCTTCACCTCAGGCTGTGCTGTCAACATGAGGTCTCCAAAGCCACTGTGTTCTAGGGGGAAGATTGATACTTCCCTAGAGTGAAGATTTTGAGTGTGCTTCTGTCTTGACTGATGGCAAGCTTTTTGCACATGCCAGATGTTGAGGAAGGTGGCATCTATTACTGTCTCACTATCATAGGAAGTAGTTGACCTGAGAAGTTTTTCCATTATGATTGTTCAAAGTTTGAATTGGGGAGGAGAGTGTGGTTATTCATGAGTTTATACAATGTGGTAGAGGAGTACTAATCTAGCAGAGAAACTGCTTGTGTTGAGTTGCTGGGAGCTCTCAGCACAGACACGTCTTTTGTATCTTGGGCTGATTTCCTGAAGCTGCTGAGTTTTGTTGAGAAGCATGCTTGTGCAAATATGAACGTAAATGCTGGTGATGAAGCCCTGTGTCTGCTCTGGACTTTGAGCTGAGCCTATGTGATTGCACCCTTTGCAGGCCAACCCTAGCTGTTTGAAGTGTGTTCTTCAGCCTTGCTGATAACTGAAGCCTTTAGAGACATGCTGGTGACTCTTTTTAGAAGTTAGTCATTGAAACAGCACTGCTCTACAGCTTGAGGTCTGTGAAAAAGTTGCTTGCTATAGGTGAAGTAGTTCAGGGACTTAGTGGTATTTTGTAGTCTTGGAGCCTTACTTCAGGGAAGGGTTTGACCTGCTTCAATTAAAAGGAAGAAGGTTACTTGGACTGCTTGCCTGCTCACTAGAAAAGATACCAAAACCACAAACTTGGAGTGTAATCTTAGTTTCTCTCATCAGAACTTAACACATCTACTTTTTTGGCTAGCTGACACATGCCATAGCACATGCTTCTTCTTAAAGGGAAAGCAGCTCTTTGAGGCAAGTTCAACACTCTCTGGAAACTCTTTGTTTAGAATATATAACTGTCCTACTTCTAACCCTTCTGTAAATGCAGCAGAAGGCTACTACCTAAAGTAAAGCCTGGAGTTTAAGAGCCTTTTTCTTGCCCCTGTGTCAGGCTCAATGTTACCTCACACAATCTGAGTGTGAAGGAAAGCAGTGCTGGGAAAGGATAGTTGGGAACCCCCAGCTGTTTTTTCCAGAAAGATGAGTCAGCTCCATCACAGTGTGAATTTTTTTTTTTTTTTTTTTTTTTTTTTTTTTTTTTTTTTTTGTTGTTTTCCAAGCCCCTCTTGAGTGGCTCTCTGTGGGAAGCTGCTGACCCTGCCTTGAGGGAGCTGTATCCTTCTGGCTTGGGCATGGAAGGACATTTTGCTGAAATTGGGGGTGAAACTTCTACCCCTCAGGGAGGAGGGGAGACATGTTTTCCCCACTTCAGGAATTTACAGCAATGGAGCAGTGGAATTAAACTCAATGCAAAGCAGACATGATTTCTTCCATGGAGGGTCTGAAGCCAAGGCAGTGGCAAAAGCAGCCTTGCTATGAGATGCAAACTTAAGAAGATGCTATGCAGAGATACTGTCCTGCTAGGAGGTAAATACACCTTTGTTAGTAGGACAGTGTTTTCTTCCTGGGGCTGTTATCTCTCTGCCTTCCCCTTGTGGTGTTTTCCACAGCAGCTCCTGGCAAATATACAAGTTGTGGACTGGAGAAAAGATCAGAGTGAAAACAGGCCTTGGATAGTCTGAGCACCTCATAGCAAATAACTTCCCAGAAACTCTGCTGAACAGCCGTCCTGTGTTTTGTCAGCAACAGGAAAACTTAGGTGACATTTCAGGGTCAGTGAACCAAGAGAGATGTCCCATACAGCCTGGTTTGCATCTTTAAGACAAATATTTATTGATGCTATAGTTTAAATGTGAGACTGCCTCAAACTGTCAGTTCAGCAGTTCTGGGTACTACCAAATTTGAGAGGAATTTTTTGGGTGTCACAGCTGTTGTTCGTTCAAGAGACCTTTCGAGCTTGATCACCAGATTGAGTGTTGTGGGTGCAGCATGTTGGGACATAAGGCAAGGGGAAATTCCTTTTTTCTAGAATACAACAGCTACGTTTTTTCTGAATCTGAGTCAGTATGTTCCATCCACCTTCCTAGGTGGGAACTGGCTTGATGACTTTCTAATCCTGTCCTGAGAGCTAACTACGTTGCACCCTCTGCCAAGCCAGGAAAGCTTGCAAGCAGCTTATTTCAGACTGTGGCTTTATCTTCACTCAGAAAAGCTTCTTTGTATGAGGAGCTGAAGCATAATGTAAACTTTAAAAATGTGCCTGTCCATACAAACCTCTCTGCCAGCTTGCTTTAGGTGGTGGTTTGGCATCCCAAGTATCAGAACATTCTCTAATGAAGTACAGAATTGCAATCTCTCTTCAGCCCTATTAATTTATTTCATTTCATCCTTTCTTGAGATCTTGCTGATGCTGCTGCTTGCAGTTCAGATCCTCTGGTAGCATCTCACTTGCAATTCTTGCCTTCCCCTTGTCTCTTCGAAGTCTATTTTAGATCTTTGCATAAATGGTTTCCAGTCTCTGCAGACTTCCAGGCTTCTCAGTGTAGTTACTTCATTATGCATGTAGTGGTGCTCTTACCCTACTTTGGGACCTGGGGTCGTCTACATTGAAACACCTCACAGTGTAGTATAAAACTTGGAAGCTAAAACTGAGCATGCTTCCCCCCATCTTCCAAAGTGAGATGGGAAAATGGTCTGTTGCTTGACTTCTCAGTTAGATTCAGCTGAGTCCTCACAGGGATGTATTGCTCTGCTAATCCTTGTCCTAGATAAAACTGTGTAGTGAGCAAGGCAGAGGCTGTTTCACAGAGGAGTTTCATAACTCTTGACTCTCTGTTGGGGCTAAGATGTGTTGGCTTGAGGGGCTGTGCTATTCTGGCATAAAGTAGGGGCCAAGGAAAATGCCTAAACTTGGCTCTGGAAGGGGTGAAGCACTTTGTTCAAGGGAACTTGCTGCTGGTTTTTTTGTATTTGTGGTTTGAAGCCATAACACGATAAGAGCCTGACAAGGCAAAGATTTCCCTTCTGGAAAGGTTCCAGCTGCCAGATATCTAATCCTTTGTGAGGCTCCCAGCCTGGGTCCGTAGAGTCATGGGTTTCTCTATTCAAAAAATCTTTAAAATCATATACGTTTGTCCTTCTTCAGTTCTTCACAGAAGCAATGCACTTACCTTTTGCTTCTGACAACAATGTTCTAGCAGCAGGGCGTCTCTTCCTCAGACTGTTTTGAATGGTTCTCCTATACAGCATCATGTACTATTCAAATAACTGTGTGAAGGGCTGCCAAGCAGATCTTGGGGCTCCTGTGCAGTTGGCTGAGGCATTTTTCCTGGAGTCATGCTAACCCTGTTTACTCTGAGAGGAGTACCATGGGGGAGATGGGCGGGAACGGCAAAGGAATGATTGTTTTTAGTCTGGAATTATGGATAATAGTGTCTGCCTCCTCTTATTTGTCTAAGCTAATAAGCCAGCTATGTATGTTTTGTTCTTGCTCTTTCAGATCCTGGGGGCTGTCATCCTGGGGTTTGGAATATGGATTCTGGCCGACAAAACCAGTTTCATTGCAGTTCTACGTAAGCCTGTATTTCATCTTCATTCTTCTTCTGAACTGACTCTGGTCTGGGGCTGTGTTTCACCATTAAGTAGACTAGGAAGGCAATACTTTTGTGCATGGTCTGTGGCCTGAGCCGTAACATTGGTCTTTAGCAAGACGGGACTCTTATCAGGAACAGGGTGAAAGGAAGCAACCCTGGAGACACAGCATTCCTCCTAGTCTTGTAGATTGCAACACCACGGTCAGACTGAGTGAGACCATTGCCACTTCAACCAGCAATCCAAATATTTTATCTTAAACATAGGGACTAGTATTTCATCATGTTTTCACTGCATACTCAGTTTCCACAACAGCTTCCTTATTACCATTGTGTCCAAAGGCCCACAATCCCTTAATGTAGTTTTGCTGTGTGAGTCCTCCATGCTTCTGGTACTTGCTTTCTGTAACGATATATTTCAATTTGATTGTTGTAAGTGCCAAAGAAATTAAGTACCTAGTTTTATTGAAGCTTCATGTTCATTGACAGTAGACACTATGTTTGTTCCTAAGCAGTTGAGGATGTAGATTTGAGGATTTGATGGAAGGTGACTGGAGTTTTAACAGAGGGTCTGGTTTCTGCAATAATCAGAAGACTGAGCTGACTTAGCAGAGTTTGGGCTTCACAGAACTGTAAGTGGACTTTCACCAAATTAATAGCTTAGCTCCATCTTTCACAGGCTCTGCTTCCTTTGCATTTTTTCCTAGAGGAGTCTTCAAACAAGTTTTTCTGTTTGATGGGTCTGGTTACTTGTTTCCACTACCTCCAGAATTGCTGAGTGTGGCACCAGCCTCAAATGCTGCAGTAGGGCTGTGTGCACACTGCTTGCAGCCCTAGAGAATGAACACTAGTGGCATTCATAATACCGTTTTCCAACTACACTGATTCTGCAAGGAGCTTTATCTTCCAACTCCTGCTGAGCACTCTGGCCTGGCTTTGGAAGATGCTGGGTGGAGAGATACCCCCTGCTAATACCACACACGTGGATACTGCTGCTTACTCTGTTTTTGTGCTGTGGCATCTGGCTTGCTACTGTAGTATTAGAAGGTCAAGAAGCACAACAGGAGGTGTTGGTTAATAAAGTTGGAGGCATGAGCAGAAATGAACTTCTAATACACACAGCCTAAAAGGACCTTATTGGAGCCTGGCTGTTTGTAGCACCCCTCACAGTGTGAGGTGCGCTTAGTACCAGTGGGTCAGCAGCTGTTCCCTCAGGTTGTTGGTGTTACAGCCACTCGTGGAGGTAGAAGTCCCTGAGCTTGGCTCAGCTTCTTCCCATTTTACTTGGAATCTCTGCTAACAGAGCATTTAAGGATTTTGTTTCCTTCCTGGAGATGTCCAGAATCAGCTCTTTCTCCCTGCCCCCTCACTTCCTTTCCCATGCCTTGCCCCTCTTTGCCTCTGCTTTGGTGACCTAGGCATCGGGGAGGAAGCTCGGCACAGCAGGGCACTCCAGCTGCTGCCAAAGAAGCCTGTTGTACTTGCTTGGCTGCCTGCCCAGTGCAGAGGAAAACACGGAGCGACAGGAAAAGAGCAGGAGTTGAACGCCTGCAGAGCCTTTTCTTGCAAGACAAGACTATTGCAGATAAGAAGTGCAAGTGCGGCTCCTGAGCATTGTCAGTTCACCAAAGGGCTTTTAAGTTGGAAATAGCTTTTTCTTTCTTATAATGAAAGTTGACTTAGTGCTTTCTAGCAGTGTGGAGGTCCTGCAGCCCAGGCACTTGAACACTTAGTGTATGATGGCTGAGCAGATTTTGAGAGAGGGGTTAGTGTAGACTTGTGAAGGCCACTCCTGCAAGGCTGCTTCGTCAGTAAATGCTTTGCAGTATCAGCACCTGATCTGCCCGGCAAGAGTCACAGGACCGGTGAGGAAGCAGGATCCTGGTTTCTGTGGCATATGTCCAACCAGGGAGAGTCTGTCCTGGAACTTAATCAAGGCTGAAGTGACCTGTGTAGCAAATGGATCTGGTTCACTTTTTGATAACTGAACTTTCTTCTGTTCTAGGGAAAAGATTTGGAAGCTGGTGACTTGCACCAGATACTAGAAGTAGGGGGAGATACGTATGAGGTCGGAGAGTATTAGTCTGGATTTGATTACTCTTTTAATGTATTTCAGGAGGAGCTCAGAGGAAGCTTGCCTTCTGGGACTTCTGTTCAGGAAACTAAATGCTGAGCTCTAAGAATGTATTTTCATTAATCACTGGACATCCAGAATTCCCCTACACTGTGCAGCTTTCAGATTTAGGAATGTCTCTTAATGATAAATGAGGCTTCTAGTTACTATTTCTAGACAGTACCTCTTCAACTTTTATTCTGTCATACTTGCTTTTTCCAATCCTATTCTGCAAGAAACAGTCCAGTGACCAAGCAAAATGTAAGCGTTTGTTTCTTCTGTTGCTCACAGTACTAAGGGGAGAGGGCTGACAGCACCAGCAGCATGGCTGAAATAACGTGACCTAACTTAGTTGAAAAACTGTTGAGTATTCAAGAGCACAGTCAGTCCAGACAAAAGCAGGGGGATAGCTAGGAGGTTTTGGAAAAGTAGTGAATTTGGGAATGGTATCTGTTTTGATTCTAGAATAGCATCTGTTTGCAGGCAGTCATGCACAGGTCCTGCAACAGCCTTCAGTAAGTGCCTGGCTTCAAGTCATTCAACACTGACTCGTCAAGTAACCTGTCACATCATCTGCGCTCAACACTAGCTGTAGCTCTTGTTTCATGTTTCACTCCACAGGGTTAGTGTGTCCCACTGTTGACTGAAACTGCATAAGTAAAAACAGAATGGCTAGAACAAAGAATAGCACATTAAAGTGAAAAGATGATCCAAAAAGGGGTTTTAGAACTTGGACAAAAGCTTCTGGGGAGATTGCAAAGAGAATTGAAGCAAATAGGCAGTAGTTGTAGAGTAGAACATCCTTTATCTTATTCTCACTCAGAGTGATTTCATGAGGGAGTGAAATTCCAGTAAGCAGCTAACTTTCTCCAAACAAGGTTAATTTGTTTGGAGTGACCTTGAGTCTTCCAGGCTCTGGAGACCTGCAGCCTGGCTTTCAAAGTCTACTTTCAATCAGAAGACATCCGGAAGCAACCTTCTGTCACCATGTTCAGCACACCTCTGTGCAGTCCCTTTGTATAAGACAGAAGACAATTATCAGGAGATAGGGACACAGCTCTAAAAAAAGGTGATGGCAGATGAAGTTTTTGTCAGTAGCTAATGTTGTTCCCTCTCCTGGCTCCTACAGAGATGTCATCTCCCTCCCTGAAGACTGGTGCATATATTCTCATCGGTGTTGGGGCGCTCACCATGCTCATGGGGTTCCTGGGCTGTCTTGGAGCAGTCAATGAAATTCGATGTCTCTTGGGTCTGGTGAGAATATTCATGCTGTTTAATAACTCTCCTGCAAATATCTGTTGAATTGTAGCTGGATCTCTGGTCTCCTGGGTATAGTACTTTGCTAGGTCAACTTAGATCTATTTCTTAATTTGCACATGTTAAATTCTCCAGCAGTCAACAGACTGCAGCATTGCTCCTCAGACACACTGAGATGATAACTTTGTGAAATGAGAGAGGATGTCACTGATACTTTCTGCACACAGTGAATTCAGGACTGCAAAGTGTCTCAAGTGACCCTGTCCGGCTTGCCCTGACTTCCCAGTTGGTACTGGGCTCTCAGGGAGGGGAAGGACAAGTATCAAGCACAGTGAAAGAGAACAGGAAGAATGACAGTGTCCTGCTGTGCTACAAAGTTCAGCTTCTGTGGAAAATTCAAGAGTCGACACAGACTCAATTAGGAATGTCCTGTAAGTCAGGACTTCTCTTCAAATAGTTCATCTATAGAAAGTTTTCTGTCTGTGGTGGACGAGATGGCACTATCTTCACACACCTCAGTCTGCTACTTGACTTTGGGCTTATTCAGAGCACATGTGTATAGGAACCCAAGTACTGCACACATTGTGTGTCCTAGCATCTCCTAGTGTAACAGTAGTAGCTGCCATCGCTTAAAAGTAACCTCAGCAGTTTGCTGGTGAATCTTAAATTTGGACCCTTAAACAAATTGAATAGCATTTGTTAAAAAGGTAATTGACTTTAAAAACAGTTTTGAAAAACTAGGTTTGTAAAATAGACTCTGTTGTTCTGTTGAGGCTTGGGGTAGGCAGAATCCAACTGATGGAGGCCAGAGTGGTCTGGGAATGGAGCTGGAGGTGGGAGAGGCAGTCCCTGTTGGAATGTCATATGCAGAGAGTGCTTGTAAGCCTTCTCCCTCCTGAAGTCTTCCTGTTGGCCCGATGGGAGAAATGCTGAAGTGCACTAGTCTGATGTGAATGCTTGTATGTAAACCTTTTCCTAGGAAGAGCATTGTTGATAGCAGTTTGTCTGCAAGCACAAAAGTTGTTAGCTCAAGGTTGTGATTTCTCTGGTATATGAAACATTATTAAGCTTGTGCTGTTATGTAAAGAGTCTTCTAAAGGTTTCTTTTTGGTTTCTAGTACTTCACCTGCCTGATGATAATCCTCATAGCTCAGGTTGCTGCTGGATTGGTCATCTACTTCCAGAAAGAAACGGTAAGTGTTTCTTACTGTGTATCTTTTCCTTGGTCTTGGCTTGGGAATACAAGAGACATCTACAAATTCTTTCTTCCAGGCTCGGTTATAACCAGCAGGCATAACTGGATTCTCCTTTCCTCTGCAGGCACTCAGCAGTTTTGCTGGGCCGTTTGCTTTTTCTGTATCTGCCTCAGTAGTGCTGCTTTCTCAAGTATTATGAAGCTCTGTTTGGTATGCAGGCTTTATTTTGGGTAGTGGGAAGAGTAAAAAGAAAATCTTGAAAGGCTATATACCGTACCTCCTCTTAATCCTGCTGTAGACAACTATTTGGGCATATATTAGCGGTTCATATTACCGTGTTGCCATCGCTGGTGCCTTGAGGAGTTACCAGCCTAAGAGGTTTTTTGACTGGTCTTTCTCCTTGTATCATTTTGTTCTGTGCTTTCAGTGTTTCTGCATCTGTATGCAAAACTGTCCTTGCAAGTGCTGTCCTCTTCCCCAAGAGCAAACCCAAGTATCTGATGGTTCCTGTTCTACAACTGGAGTTTAAAAACAAGTGGTTTAATATTTTGAAGTGTATCTCTTTGTCAGGAATGCAGTTTCACAGTGTATGCTAGTAGAGCTCCAACAGGCTTGGTAGTGTAAAGGGAATAATTCTTGAGCTACCTAAGTGCACTGCAACAACCCATCCTGGCTAAACTGGAAGCCACAGAGATGCAGTGGGAACAAGTTATAAATGTGGGGTCACTACTGGCTTCCAGTACCAGCTGTGGATAACCCGTCCTTTGCTGCGTAACTGTATATCTGTACCGCTGTATGGCTGTGCTTGCTTCTCCTAAGCCAATCCTTCAGCTGGGCAGTTGCAGAAAACAGATGGTTGAGGAAGTTATGGATGGGACGTGGTGGAGAAGTTTGGGAGCAGGGGGAAGGTGCCTGCCATGAGCCTAAGGGATGCGAGCTTTGTGTAAGTGGCTGTGGTAACTGTGACCAGCTGTTGGCTGGGTTCCTTGACAGATGTGGTGTGAATGTAGCTTGCTCTCTGGGCTGGCTGAAGCTGAAGGAGAAAATAAAATGTTGGCTAACAGGTGTGTAAAGATGGAGTTTTAAACGAGCTGCTGATTCTCAACAGCTCTGACTAATACAGGGGAGGAGCTGTGGGGATGGGCATTCCCCTGTGTGATGGGGAAATATGACTTTTCAGACCATGAAATTCTGTACCCCTGTTATTTCTCCTCCTGTTGTCACTCTGCTCTAAAATAAACTCTAGCTTTAAGCTTTAAGCTGTAGCTCTTCATTTAAACCTCAGTCAGACCTGGGAGAGATTAAAAGTGCTGGGTGTTATTCTGCACAGCCCTTGGAGCTGGTGTGACTGACATCGTCACTTGTACAGATCTGACAGAATGGTCAGGGAAGCTGGGCTTTGAACAGATGCTCCTGTGTAGTCCTCAGTGAACAAAATCCATGGAAAAGGTTTTTTCTAGAGCCCTTCTATTTCAGGGATCCTCCAAAGTACCAGCATAAAGTGCTAAGAAAAACTGTTTCAGGAAGGTCTTGGCTGAAACCTCCAGCACACTGGTCTGAGGCTGCGCTTCAGTGCGTGTCGCTCTGCTTCGCTTGGTGTGCGTCATCCCAGGGCAGCTCGGAGCACAGTGAAGCACACTGAAACTGCACAAGATCCAGTCCTTAGATGTCTATTGTGTTCTTTGTGTTTATTTCTCTCTGACTCTCTGAAACAAGGAATAACAGAGTGAGGGAAAGGATTTTGGATCCAGAATGTAGCAAGTTGGTACTTGTTCCTCCACTTCTTGTAACTCAAGTATTAATTTCTACAGATTCGCTTGATGTTATTGTTGGAATATCTGTTCCTTTTCGGTGTCAAAATCCCCTCCACCCTGACATGTGAAAGTATATTGAAATAAAGTTGGCATAACTAAAAGGCCAAGCCTTTGACAGGAAGGCTGCTGCTTTGCCTCTCCCATGAGCATTGTTAGAGGAATGCCCCTTCAGACTGGAATTGCCCAGAACTACTGGGAGGATGTTGATGCAACATTAATTTCCCTACATCTGCTGGTGACTGAAACTGTGGAGAGGGTTTTTTTAGTGGACAACAAAATAGTAACTTCACAAATGTTGCCGGTGGCATTCTGCTTTATGAGCCTAATGTGGTTACTCACCTACATCTAGTGGATGACAAGCCCTTAAATATGTGAGAGCCTGGGCAAGGTCTCTCTTGGCCTAGTTCACACAGTGCTCTGCAGCTTGCCTCTAAATGCTTAGAGTGAAGGAGAAGCAGTGGTGTTTTGGGAATAATCCTACTTACTAGCTATTGTTTGCAGCAAACAGGCGTGCGTGATTTTGTGGAATGACTTGTCTGGGGCTATGGAGTATGCATTAGTTTTCAAATCTGAAGTGACTAGGTGGGGAGAGCTCCCTCCAGGTTTTTTGAGCCTATTTTTGTGTGCAGACTACATACTAATACATGCTGGAGGAAGTAGGTCTAGCTTGAGTCTGACAGAGGGAACAGGATAGGTGACTGACAGTAGAAGAAGCCTGCACAATTCATTCTATGATCAAGACTGGGATTGAAGACCCAGGCTCTTGCTTCTGGCATTCAGCTTTCTCCATCTCCCTCTTCAGTAAGCCCATGTAAAGGGAAGACTGACAGCCTTACTGCTTTCTGGCAGTGGTCTGTGGCTTTTCCTGGAGCACTGATGTCTCAAAAGGCACTAAGTCCTGACAGGCCTTAAATGGGTGAAGATGGTGGAGATACTGAAAGTCTGTCTAAGGGTTCTATAATCCTTTCTAGCTTGTTGCTCTTTCAGTTTTACACTGCCAGGTGCCTAAGAGTGAACAGCTGCAGGTGCCTGTGTTTTCCCTTTGGGCTGCTCTGCTGGTTAAACCTGTGAGCAAGCTGCCTATGTGTGTGCTCTCCAGAGCTGTGCTATTGTTTGCATAATGTTCTCCCTTTCTCAGATTACTTTCTGAAACACGTAGGAATGCCTGAGTTTTTCTCTAGCTGAAATGCCTCACTTTTTGAAACCCACACTGTTTGCAAGACCTCTTGCCTGTTCTTGTGTAAGAGTAGGGGAAGACAGACATACAGCTTCCCTATACAGCTGTGATTGGGGTCATCAGGTTCAGGTCTTGTCTTTGCTTGTGGTAGGGTCCTGGGATGGAGAACAGAAGCACTGCCTGGGATTCTTGCAGAAGTGACACTTGGCTCCATCTAACTTAATAGCTAGGGGACTAGATGGGCCCAGCGTAGGAAAACAAATCCAGCTCTCCTTGCCTCCCCTCTGTATGTGGAGCAGCAGTGTGCGGGAGGGGTGAGGGTGGGAACTCAGAGGTTCAGTAACTGATAAGGCTTATGGCAGAAGCCAAGGCCAATCCCATTAGTGAGAACCAGGTCAGGTTGCCTTGATTTGAAGGGAAGGAAAAGGGGAAGTGAAGTAATTAAAAGGGGAAGAGCTAGACATCATGAGAAGAAAGATCATGCAGCTCCCATCTGTCTGGTCTGACACAGCTGATCCTAGTGAACTGAGCTACAATTTTCCTAGGAAGAAGAGTTGGTGATGTAGAAAAGCTTTTCTCAACAGTAGGGTTTCCTTTGGATGAGTGTCCTGGGGTTTGCTGTGGTCATTTACCATGCTTAACAGTAGAAGAGGAAAAAAAAAAAAAAAAACAAAACATTTCCACTGACTTGAAATATGCTGTGGTACCACAGTGAAAAAGGTAATATATAGGATGGGAACATCCTAGTCCTTAGTCTGATATAACTATCCCATCCGTCAGGCAGTCTAATGACACCTTTTTCCCACCTCTTGTGATCTGGGTCTGTCCTTAGCAGTAACAGCTGTCATCATGTACAGGCTGGTTAAGAAGAACTTCAGAAGGAGGTGGGAGGAAGAAGGTGAAATAGTCTGACAGGTGTAGCTTGCAGCTCTTATCAAACCGAAAGGTGTTGTAAATGTCTCTGGATAAGAAATGGGGGCAAAGGGATGATTTGATACACCTGAGCTTTGTGATAAGACTGTTAATGAGCAGTTTAGATAGTTATAATATTTCCTGTCTGAATAAAGAAATGGTAGTTGTAGGAGTTTGGGGAGAGGCAGATCAAGGCCTTGTGAAAAAAGTAAGTTTCCACCAACTGTATGTCAGTAAACCCAGCTGCATACAGGAACAGGAGAGTGACTCATACCTGCCCTGAGCAGTGGAGATGAACTGCAGTGACTGAGATTCTTGACCAGAGTCTCGCCTGCAGTACACAGTTAGGAACACATTTTTTGTGAGTCCTTAAGGCAGTGTTGTCCTTCAGCTTACACCTATCTTGCACATCTCTCAGTCTGTGTCTTAGCAGGATAAATTGCTCATCAGGTTTGAAGCCCTTCCCTGTGCCTGGGCAGGGACTTCCTGGGAAGTGCTGGTGCTTTGGCTGCTGCAGCAGCAAAGCTGCTGTCCTTATCCATACTTGTTACTGCAATCAGCTTTTTAGAATGACTGAAGCTTCACATATGTATTCTAAGCCCCAAAGAAAAGGCTACAAGGAATTGACTAATCTAACTCTTCTGCCTCTTTTTTTCTTGACAGCTGAAAGAAGAGTTGTCCTACATAGTTAAAAATCTGATTGAAAGCTATAACCCTTTGAATGAAGACAAGAAGAACTTGCAGGAAGTATGGGACTATGTGCAAATACAGGTGAGTCTTGGGGGACACCAAGAGTTAGATGATTTGTCAGTTCAGACAATGGCCTTTAAAGCCAGGCTGAGGACAGGGCAACAGATATTGCACGCTGACCTGGCTGATCTACAAAGTTGCCTGTGAGGTTTAGTGCTGCAGACAAGAAAATGGTCTTGCTTGCTATTACTAGGTCAGACCCTGGACCATTTCTGCGTGCTGGCTGTTAGAACTAGCTAGTATCGGCTACATGGCCTAATGTATCCGGCCTATCCTTGTTTGCTGGGCCTCCTGAATACTAACGTGTGAAAACCACTTTGCATATGACTTTTGTAACAAGTTTGCATATGATTTTTGTAGCAAGTTTATTGCCAGGCAAGTCAGGAGCGTCATCTGCCTTACTACTTGGTGCATGTTGCTTGCTTATTGTGATGGTTCTTCTGCAAGTGTCGGCATTCTTGGGAGCCATCCAACTGCCCATGGTTTCTGTTTTAGCATCAGGGTCAGCACTTGAGCAGCTAGAGAGTGTTCAAGCACACTGGAGTCATGACAGCTGTTTACTGCCAAACCACAAGCTTGAGAGCTGGCTGGCTGTTGTGGTTAAATGCATGCCTAGCATGGGACTGATGTGTAGTAAGTACAAGTAATAGCATTTGTCTTCTGTTTGTTCTTTGGTCTGCAAAACATTGACCTGCAGTATTTCTTCTCCTTGGAGAATGATTTATTTATGTTTTATCACTGTGTTTGCAACTCCTTGCTAGTGAACTCAAGAGAAGCCTGAGTCTACTGTGGAGAGAGGCTCTTGCTTGAGCCCTTCTTGTATGTAGGAAGAGAAGGTTTTGTAGAGATGGAGAAGTAGAGTGTTGGGAGTCCTCGCACACTGAAGTTAGCATTTGAAAGGGGGTGGGTATTCTGTAGACCAGTCTTGAAGTTAAAGTCCAAACCTCTTGTGAGGCAGAGGTAGTTCTTTCTGGAGGCTGGATCTTCACAACCCTTGTTAGGAATGCAAATACTTGTCCTGGTGTGGATGTTCAGCTGTTTGTACCTTTGCTTCATGTCTGTTATAGCAGAAACACTACTTTTCCTTTCTGAGCAGAGGGGGATTTTCCCTAACCATCTGCCTTGAGATTTATAGCCTTTCTGCTGTGTGCCACCGTGGAGGCACAGGGATCCATGCTTATGATAGCATCTTAGTCCTTGCTGGACTTCCCGGTGTGCTTTCCCCTCCAGCAACCACAGTTTTATCACGTGGCTGTATAGAAATGTAAATGTTTCTTTGGATGGAAAATACTCCTCATCCCCTTTTCCAGCCGGTCCCCACTGCAGCCGGGCAGGCGCTCGTGGTGTGGAGCCGGGGCTCGGCAGCGTGGTGACGCCATCGTGCGGTGGCTGCTGCTGTCCCCACAGCCAAGATCAGTGGTACCCTGCGACTGGGAACAAGAAAATGAGACATTCCTGTTTTGTGTCTGATGAAAAAAGAAAAAGAGTGCTACTCAAAGAAAAATCAAGTGTTAGCATTTAAACCTATGGAAGTGGCTTTACTAGTGGAAGACTAGGTAGTAATGCTTTTGACATGTCTGTGATGAATTTTCAATGTGATGAATTTTCAGCACATGAATCTCCTGCCTGCCTTGCCTCTCCCTCACCAAATCAATCTGCCAATGGTAAAACTGGAGGGACCGGAAAAAAAAATCTCTCAAATGTGTCACACAGGACGACTGCCCTCCTCCAGCTGACCCACCAGCAACATCTCTGTTTGCGTATTTACCTTTATTTAGCATTGTCACGTGGAAATAAGATGAGGTTTGCTAGTATGTAGTCTGCTAGAAGTCAACCTTTACCTCTTGTTTTGCTAGCAGAATGATTCTTTAGTAGGAAATAATGTCCCTGTCTTCTGAACAGCCCTATGCATAAGTGACCAGGATGGTGTTCTAATGCAGCTAATTCATGCAAATGGTATGGCCTGACTGTTGTTGTTACATGGAGAGTTCGTGTGTACTCCTACCTGTTTATTTTCATGTGCAGTTATGTTGCCAGTGGAAAGTATAAGACTGTGATGATCTCTCTCTCGTTATTAGATCACTTGCTGTGGCTGGACTGGAGCAAAAGACTGGGAAGATAATGAGATTATTATCAACAAAAGCATGACTGAGTATCCCTGCTCCTGCTCCAATAGAACTGAGGACTTAGAGGAAGGAAGAGGTTTCTGTCATCTGGATGACCCTGTCAATGGCACTGCAACCTATACTGACTGGCCTGTTCATGAGCAGGTGAGTGAGTATGTCTGGGCCCTGTGAAGCTTCCACTGAAGTTGCCTTATCTTTGTTCCTCTGGGAACTTCTTTCATGTCATTAGTGCTTGAAGTACCTGTAGAATTTGGGGGAAGAGGGGATAGGGATCCCACCCTTTTTTGCTAAAGCTACCATGAAACTTGGTATAGCATGTAATGAAGATTAATTCCTGCATCTAAAGGAGATGTGTTATGGATTTTCAGTCTTGAGATATTTAGATTCACGCTGCTTTTCCTTGTGACCATGTTTTTTCTATAGGGATGCATGGATGGTGTAGAGCAGTGGTTGAAGGACAACCTTGGTGTCATTCTTGGTGTTTGCACTGGTGTTGCTGTTATAGAGGTAAGTCACTTCCTGACATGAATCTGTGCTCTCTTACCGTGGAGATTCTATGAAAGGCAAAGCTGTTTTCTCAAGTAGTCGACACCTGGTTTAATGGCGGTGCAGTTCTAGCTCTTGGTTGTGTCTAACTGGGCCTTTGAACTGCTGCTTTCAATGACTGGATTAAAAATTGAACAAAGCCCTGTCTACTTGTGATTCCTTCTGATGTGTCTGACTCTTGATAATTCACTGTATGTGTAACCAGGAAGACTGAGACAAGCAGCATCCTGCTAGTGAAATCCCACTTGTTGCCTTAAAAAGCCCATAACGTAGATTCCAGACGAAGGCACATCTTTCTGCAGTCCGTTTTTTTGCCATTCCAGTTACTGTATTTGCTTTATGTTGTGGCACAATTCTATTCACCTATGTGGTGTCATTGAAAGATGTTTACTGTCTTCTGCTCCCCTGTATCACCTGTTCTTCCCCCCCATTATCTGTCTGGTTGCTGATTTTGTTCCCATTCTTTATACTTATTCCAGCTGCTGGGGATGATACTGTCCATTTCGCTTTGCAAGAACATACACAGCGAAGACTACACCAAAGTGCCCAAGTCTTGAGTTGGCTGACTCCAGAGCTACGGCACCACAGAGAAAGGAGCAAACAGAACATTCCTGCCTCATACCCAGACTGTCCAACCATTGACCATTATTCCTGTGACATCCCATTTCTGATACCACTCTGCTAAGAACTGTTAGACCTGCAACACAGCCTGATCTTCTGGCAATAGGGCCTTTGGGCCACCTGCATCCTGCATCTGGATTATTTCTACTTCAAGAAGCAGAACTTGAACTATCTCCTATCACACGAGACACTGATTAACCTGAGGGGACAATGCTTTTGCTGCCTGCTCCATGATAAACAATACTACTCATATCTTCATTCTACAACCCACTGGGCCTAACATACAATAACTTCTCTCTCCCTTGCTCTTCTATTGCACATCTTTTCACTTTCCCCCAGAAGTCCCATCTCTTAGTCCCATGAGCCAGGAATTCTGTTGAGATTCCAGTGCTTTGGTAGCTTCACTTTTTTCACTGACTTGTGGTGATAACTAGTCATGCTTTATAGGCTTTCCTCTCCCTTGCAGTTAACCTTATTTGGCTCCTACTATGCATCTTTCAGACTAGGTTCTCATCTGAAATATCGAGTGCTACCGTCATACTTGCTTCTTCTGCTTCTGGAGTCAGCTATGCCTTGCCTTCAGTGGAGTTCTTCCCTTTGGGCATGATGAGAAGCCACCAGGAGGGAGCCAAGCCTACCTATTAATCCTAGTGTGACCTGGCAGACTGTGGTGGCAGTGCTCAGCTACCTCTGGAATGGATCCCTTTGGTTTTGGATTTGACACTTGGATATTTCTCCCATTTGCCTCTGTATCTTTTCCTCTCCTCCTAGCTCCCCTTTGCTGGCTCCTGTCAGTTGGAGGTACTTCCGAGGCTGCTGTATAGTGTGGACTCAGCCCTAGGCTGTCTCTGCTCATTGCATTCTTGGGTTGCCAACTCTATAGAGGTTACGATTAATCTGATTTTTCCCCTGCCCCTATATGAACCTAAAATTTGTTAACTGTGGTTTTTAGATATGGAGGGATCTGACTGGATTGCTGATGCTGTATATTGGAAAGACCACTGCTATCAGTGCCCAGTGTAGGTTCTGTAGTTTGGATGCAAGAGTAAGTTGCTTTTATTTCAGTTGTCCATTTTTCTAACTCCACTGTGGTCTGGAGCCATGACTGCATCCTGAATTCTGTCTCAAGTGCCAGCACTGCAGCAGATAGGTAGCAGGTTCTGCAGTCATGCAGGCTGGGCGGTTTCTGTGTTAAATGGCTGGGCTGTTCGCTCTATTCAGCCAGTGGCCAGCAGCAAGGAGTGGTGTAGACCAGAAGAAAGTGGGAGATGTGTGTGAAATGCTGCCTCATCTTCCTACATAAGAGAGCTGGGTGGAAATCTTCAGTCTTAGCGGTGTCTTGGGCACAACAGGTTTCCTGCTGTTGTACATGGTACAATCACCCTGATAGCAGGAAGCTGTATGAGCGTGAAGTGGGTGGACCTTTCCTGTTATGAGGTACTTGGTGAGAGAGACTTTGCCTTACAGAGGTGGTCCCAGGACCATCTCCTGTCAGGGGTGGGGTTGGTAGTCATAACCCTAGTAGCAGTTCCGGGGGTGGTTTCACTACCTACTCAGTTTTCCTTCTGGGGAGAAAGGCTCGTGCAGGGGATCAGGGCCCCAGCAGTGGGTCCCTGCTCTGTCCTCTCTGGACACAGTAGTGACTGGGGAGAGAGTAGCTATGATTGGGCAACTGGTTTTTATGGAGGTCTGATAAGGCTTTGCAATTCTGAGATATCAGCCCTTTTCTGCACAGATCCTTTGAGCTGATCTTTGCTATAGCAGAAGGCACCTTTAGCAGTAAAGCTTGCTAGCTTTTGTAACACACTCTATTCTCTAATATGTTCTTATTTGTAAGATTCTTTTTCAGTTACAGATGCCAATACCAAGCAGCAAGTAAAAAAATACCAAGCCCATTCTGGATTTCCTTTTTTGTTTTTGTCTGTTTTTAGCAAAATCTTCCTACTGGAAGAAATGCATGTACAGATATAAAAGTCTAGAGGGTGAATATTTCTGTAATAAAGACTTTGCTAAAAAAATATATATCTCTGTCTATGACTTGTGCATTGCAGTGTTTTCCCCTGGCTTCTTCTCCATCCCCTTCTGCTTTACATGCAAACCACTGACACCTTGTTTGTTCAAGGTAGCAAAGGAGGCTGTCAAAAAGCTGGTCTGAGGCCCATGTGTGAGATCAATGTGGACTGTGAAGATACTGCCCAGCAGAAGGAGGTGACAGTTTTCTGGGCTGTACTGTGCCTTGCTTTATGAAGTATGTTTGAATTAGGGAGCTGATTGAGTGGTAGCTCCTTTAGATTACCTGCTATGTCCTAAGCTGAGTGATCTCTCTATTTGAAGATGTCGCTTCAAATCTGTACAGTCTGCACAGTATGAAGTCATAAGCCTTGGGGACTCATTCTGACAAAATGCAAGCTTGCTGCTATGCCCACAATGCATACAGGTCTTGCTAGCTTACCTTTATAATTTTTCTCTACTCACCTTCAGTAGGCTTTTGTCACCAGGCTGCTATTTTAAAAAAAGATTCCTCAGCCCCTGCGCTACCGCTGTGAGGAGGAAGAAAATTTTTATAGGTTATGTCACCACACTCTGGGCTTGAGTGAAAAGCTCTTGAGAAGCAGATAGGGCAAA
Source organism: Lophotriccus pileatus (assembly GCA_035583135.1). Lineage (NCBI taxonomy): Eukaryota > Metazoa > Chordata > Aves > Passeriformes > Tyrannidae > Lophotriccus > Lophotriccus pileatus. Next base: position 22,047,838 of record JAWWES010000168.1, read on the forward strand.
TGTATAAATCTTCTTTTGTCAGCTTGGCAATTGAGAAGTGGATGTGAGCTGGATCTCAAAATTCTTTCAGATCCTGTGCCGTGTTGGTGTTCCTGGCCATTCAAAATGGCTTAGAGGAACCTATGGTAGTGTGCTAATGAAGTCTACAGCTGTTGCTTTAGCAAATAATGAACACGACCTAAGTCTTCATACATGTTTGAAGAAACAGAATGAAGTTTGCAGAGAAGGAAGTACTGGGGTGCTATCAGCAAACCCTGGTGGCAGATGGGTCTAAGTCAAGACTTCAGTAACCCTGACCAGATGAGTGCAGAGCAAGAGGTGCTTAAATGGATCCTGGACCCACAGAAGGGTGCAATGATCTGTCTTATTGTGAGTACAACTTGTTCCTTTTGGTTTTCCGGGACTGTGCTGGAAGAGAGCTTGGTTCTTGGTAATACAGTCTCCCGTCTTTCTGCTTGGTTTCCCAGAGCACTCTGCTGTAATCAGGTGGCAATGCTTTCCCAGGGCTCCCCCATTTAGAGGGATACATTTCATGGCCTGCCCTGACCAGATGGCTTCTAGGTGAAGAAGGGTGCTGCTGGTTTCCATTCAGCCTGATGTGGAGCTGGAAGGAGAGAGGGGGGTAAGTGAGGACTGGTCCGTTGCTCCTCCACAGCTTGTATTCCAAGCTGCCCGAGCTCTGTGGAAACAGCTTGCCTTTGACCACTGGAGGGAGGTGTTTCACCAAGAAAACTAAGTTCAGTTCCTCATCACTGGGGAATGAGAGGGTGACACTGATGGCTTCCTTCTGCTCCTGGCAGGAGGGTAGCTGAAATAACTTGTAATTACAAGTTTATTCTCCTCATAAAAGATTTGTGCTACATGCTTGGCATTTTTAGGCATAGTTTTCCGTTCCTTGGGGCACACTGTTGGATGTTTGTTGCATGTTTTCTACTACTGTGAGAGTTACGTTTCCTTCTTGTGTTTCTGCTGTACGTAGCTCTGGAAGTTAAGCATGAGGAGCTTCTCCTATTGCTTCTTTCCTTGTCCCCATTTTTTCCTTTGTTGCTCCATCCTCAGTTCCTTTGTGCATTTAGTCTGTGGGGAAGGAGAGAGCATTTATTGCTTATAAACTTGATCTAAAAAAAGATTCTGGGGAGAAAGTCCTCAGACCTTCAGAGGGGAAAAAAATTTGCTGCTTCTCGTTGGTCAGGCTCCCATCTCCTCTCCAGAGGCAAAGGTTTGCTGGAGCTAGGAATCAGACTAGCACTCAGACTTCTTGGGAGCTGCAGTGTTTGTCTAGCAGAGCCCACAGGCCAGCCTCTGCAGAAGCTCAGCACATGGAAGCATTTTGTGCGTAGCCAATAAGCTGCTATATGGCTGTCCCAAGCCAATAATTAATATTGCAAGAGTAGAGTTGTGAGTGCCATGTGGCCTGAAGCAGAGCTCCTAGTAATGAACTGGTGACATTCCTCATTCTTTGTAATCATGAAGCACGCAGAAGCTCCTATAATTCTTTCCGTGAGGTGTTTTTTCTTCTGGAAAGGGAAGAGGAATTGCATTAGTTAGAGTGGCTATGGGCAAGTCTGTAGGTCACAGTGCATCTTGTTTTCTTTTAGGGTTTCTGTATAGCACATGCTCAAATGTAACGTGTGGCAACTGTTCCCTCTAATTCTCCCATGTGTGTTGGTGTGGCTTGTCTCTGCCAGCTTTGCTCTGGAATTAGGCTGAATTTGCTAGACTTCAGAAATGTCTGATTTCTGGCTGCTGAAGGACAGACTGCAAGTGGTGGTGTCAGACTCCATGTCTTGGATGGGGAAGGCAAGGAACAGGCAGCCACAGGGGCTCACTGCTGAAAAGCCCGAGGACCCTGGGATTCCCACAAATGTTGCCACTTGATGGCATAAATGGAGAACATGCCCTCAATTATTCATGATCTGGCTCTGTTCCATTAGCTGAGACTCTGCTCTAGCTGTGGCCTTTTATTACAAATAAATCTTAGCAGCTCGGATTTCTGAAAGATACCTTAAACCAGGTTGACACTAAAAACTTGTCAGTGTAAAAATCTACTAGCATGGAAGTCTTCAAACACTTGCAAGCTGGCAGAAGGCCCTTAGCAAAAAATATGCAAATAGTGAACCAAAGCTATTAGTAAAATGTTGCTAGTAAAGCTACTAAGTGTGCTTTAGCCAATATAAACAATTTCTAGCAAGTGTGGCTGGCAGAGTGTGTGCAATTTTTTGCCTTGTGGCAAGAATCCCTTCTGCCAAACATGGGAAATTACCTTCTCCTAAGTAGACTGTATAACTCCAGCCATACAGTCTTCTCAGAAGTATGAATTTTTGGTATTCTCCCTGCTAAGCTCCTAGTATTAATATTGGCTGGGGTGTGTGGCTTCTGTGGGGCAGGATTAGGGGAATACTGGTTGCTCTGTACATGGAGAAAAGGTGTTCTAAGTTCTCCAGGCAAAAATATTACCTCTGTTTAAGATGGGATTTTAAGAGGAGGATGAAGCTCTGAGTAGTATGTGGATGATCTAAGACGTATGGAATGTGAGAGGGGAAATGCTGCTTTAGGCCCCTAGGATGGTATTTGCACACACTTGAATGAAATTTCTCTCTGGTATCTTCTTTCCTGTAACTCTCTCACTGATGAATGGCATCATGAAGTGACTCCTCTGTCCACAACAATCCAGAGTTATGCAGAAAGTATGGAAACCTACTTTTGTAACTAAAAGAAGCCCTATCTTTAGGAAACTAGAGAGTGTTTTCCTGCCCTCCTATGGGCTCCAGATGTTAGTAACTCCCATTCCTTCACAATGTTTCTTTGAGCAATGGCCGCAACTCAGGGATTGTCTTGATATCACTCTGTTCTGAGTGTTCATCAGTTTAAGAACTACTGGTTTTACACCACAGTGATGCCGTTGTGCTGCGGCTCCAGACCTACATCAGATCTAGGCCTCCCCCAGGGCCCCAGATCCTTACTATGTCACCGCTTTGTCCATTGTGTGTCTCTTGCCAGCATTACCTGCTGTTCATAACCTTAAGTCTTCTCCATGTTGTCTCTTCGTGTCCAAGCAATTTTCCTGGAAGTTCTTGGTCTGCAGTTCTTCCTGAATCTGGCTGCCAGCATCAGGTAACCAACTTCAATAAAGCAACACTTGTGACAGTGCAAGAGGTCAGGGGACTGTGCATCAGTCTAACTTTTGCCTTTTTTTTTTTGTTTTTTGCCCTCCTTAGAGTTACAGACTGGACATATGGAAGTTCTTCAGAGACAGTGAGAATCCCAGAGCATGTGATCATCTGAATGGCTTACCCAGCATGTTTCCTGGGTATTTTCTACATAGCTCTTCTGGAAACTATTTAGGGTTTACTAGGATGGAAATGTGAGGTCCTGTCAAGACCATGTTATAGTACAGACGTGTGCTTTGTGCACTGAACTTGCACAATGATGTCAGAATAGTATAACTCAGGCAGTGATGTCTGCAGACAGCCTGGAACTATAACCCAGTACAGTGCAGACTTTTGGCAGAGGTTTTTTTCATGATGCTCTTAAGTATTTGAAAAGAAGTTGTTGTTTTAATATGATGTTATAATTAACTCTGGTTAGCACTGGTTGGGAATTCTTTTGCCAAAACAGTTTTTCCCTAGCAGGTGTAGGTTCCTATAAAACAAAGTGTTCTATTTATGTTTTGGGTTTTTTTTCCTTCTGCTTAAACAAACTGAAAATAATTGGGTAACTTCTGATGGAGGACTTTCTTCTGCTTTCTTAGTGGTTGCTTCATAGTAAACATTATGTAAAAGACTTGGAATTGAACAAGATAGAATTATAAAACCATATTCTAAATCTGTCACTTAAAACCTGGATATATATGGAGCTTCTGAGGTTGGATAGACTGGGGAGGTGGGTACATCTTTTCTGCTAAGATTGAGTCCAACTATAAACTGAGCGCTTGTAAGTCTGCCAATAAACCATGTTCCGAAGTGCCACATCTACATGTCTTTTAAATACCTCCTGGAACGGTAACTCAACCACTTCCCTGAGTGACTTGTTCCAATGATTGCTATAACCCTTTCATTGAAGAAATTAATATCCAATCTAACCCCTCTCATCCCCCTCCTGAGTGCTAATTGAAGCTGTTTCCTCTCATCCTGTCTGTCTTTTTACTTTGGAAAAGAGATTGACACCTGAGAATTTTGCATTTTGGAGAGGCTCCTATAGACCCATGTGAGCAATTCCTCAGAGCTTGTTTTTGAGTGGAAATGCACCAGTACCAGGTCTGTATGAGCCTGTGGAGGTGAGGTGGTGTGGAAGATGGGCTGGGGCAGTGTGGGAGCTTCTGGAAAGTGAGGTGCATCCACAGGAGGGAACAGCCTGGAGAGGAGTCTGTGGAGGAGGACAAGCCCTTGGCACATGATCTGAGGGTGAGGGAGGTGTCTGGGACAGACAGAGGCGTTGTGATGTTTGCCCTGACAAGAGTGAACTATGGTAGAGGGCAGGGCCCCGCAATGAGCAGGGTGGGAAGGTGGTAGAGAGCAGGGTGGTAGAGATCCATTCCTAGATGTTTAGCTGCAGCTATTTGCCCTAGAAAACCTGAATGACTTCTTGGAAAGGGGTTTGGCTTTAATTTGTATTCTAATTGGAGGCCTAGTTTGTGCTCCAGGCAATGGCAACAGCACCACCTCAGGGCTGCCCACTGTAAGCCAAGCAGGAGTCATCTGGCAGTGGTGTCAATCCATCCAGGAGTCTCTTGGATTCTTGAGGCAAGGAGGGGTGAAACAAGGACTCATTTCCCTGTTCTGCAAAGTGACATGAATGTGAGAGGGCAGGTCATGCCTGTGAGAGATGTGCCAGGAGAAGCCTCAGGAATGGGCCCCCCCAGAGCAGCACCCACAAGCCAGCCTGAGGAGCCAGCCCATATGGCTGGGTAGGTTGGGCTGCTGAAGAAATGCCAAGCTGCTGTCTGACCACGAAGGGCAGCAGGATGAGCTGCAGCCCTGGAGGGGATGTAGGAAGCAGATTTCTCTGGAAGAGTTGATCCCAGGAGGCTGGGACTATGAGACAGGTAGGGCAGTAGGCAGTATTTCAGCTCTTGAGGTTTGCCACATTAGTTCTCACTGGCAGTGTGAGATGGAAGGACACAACTCCTGTGCCTGAGCGTGAGCACTCCATTGTAGGGCTGCTACTGTGGAAGTAGGCAGCGGGGAATGCAGAAACCACAGCACCTTTGTCCTTAAGTGACTCTGCTGCATTTCACATTAACTTCACCATCAATTGAAACCAATTGTTTATAAAACAATCTACAAGGTTACCAGAGTTGCCTTTTGAGTATTTCCAATAATTGGCAGTCTGTTTATTGGTTTATACACTTTCACCACAGATGTTATGAAAACAGCCTCCTGTAATGCCCAGATTAAATGTTCTTTCTCATGCTTACTGGCTCTTCCTGAAGTCCCCAGCAACTTCTGCTTTGTCTAGTAGGTCCCAAAACTTGATCAGAAAGTTTGGCTGCAGAATGCTGTGGGGTGCAGGCTCTTAGTTACAAGGCATCCCCACACACTGGTGAGCTGTGAGCAGAAGTGAGGGAAGATGTCCTACCAGGGACCAAGGTTTTAGAGCAGAGGTGTGCCTGGGATTTGGGAACCCTCTCTTGTTTTCTCTTAAATTCACCCAGTATCTCACTGGTGAGTAGTGACGAATTTGTACTTTGTTAGAGTAGTGAAGAAGCTGGTTACACCAGCTTTTATGTGATAAGGTGCAGAGAGCGCATCACTTTTCAGTTGGCTATAGTCAAATAAAATTAACAATTTCATGCCTGGCTATAGTGGCAGCTAATTAGTTCAAGTCTCACTCATCTGAGCTAGGCAACAGCAGTATTGTATTGTCTTCCTATTAGGCAATAGTCTTGCCTGACATGAAATGAGATGTTTGGTGATTCTCGTAGTTGCATACAGCTATTTATTTTTTACCACAGCTAGATTGTCTTGCTCTTTAATAGCCAGTAAAATGGTAATGAGATCATCTTCTCTCCTCTTGAATTCCTCATGAGCTGTGCTGAGTAGCTTTGCTGCAATGCTCTAGTAGCAAAGGGGATGGTAAAGGAAAAGTAGAGGAGGAAGCAGTCTCTTTGTCTCTAACCTGAAATCAGCTTGGTGGGAAAGGGTAGTCTGCTAGCTGCTGTCTTAATGGTGAAAGCTCTGGAGTAGCTGCTTCCCACTCCCAAACTAAGAGAACTTCTGTCAGTTGCTCCAGTTAGCACCAGCAGGACTTCCTAAGAGCTTTGCTGACTGTTGTTTGCAGGGAGAGGACTACAGTTGAGCATGTAATTGGTTTATAATATGCAGAGATATTTCCCATAAGGATAAAAGCCAAGGACCAGAAGGTTGAGTGTATGGCATATTTCAGGATCCTGGAAGACTTGTAGTGCTTACAACTGCTGTTGTCAGATTCCATCAGTAAAGCAAAGCCTGCCTCACTAGGAGTGAAAGGTTAATGGATAGGAAACAGGGAAGGACAAATAAAAGCTTATTTAAAACTGTAAAGCTCACCTGTTTATAGCAAAGTAATTGGTGACAGAAGCAGGGAATGTCTTGATAATCTGGTTAGCTGGTGAGGGGGAGTATATTTCTTAGGAACATCGTAGAATAGTTGGTGGTTCACCATCCCCAGCCCCCTTCAATGAGCAGGGACATCTTCACCAGATCAGGTTGCTCAGAGCCCCATCCAACCTGGCCTTGAATGTTTCCAGTAATGGGACATCTACACCTCTCTAGACAACCTGTTCCAGTGTTTCAACACTAAAATTGTAAAAAAGTTTCCCCCTTATACCTGGTCTGGACCTACCCTCCTTCAGTCATTACTCCTGTTCTATTGCAACAGGCCCTAGTAGAGGGTTTGTACCCATGTTTCTTATGACCCCCATATTTGTGCTGTTGAGCCTAAGCCTGCCCAGATAGCACTGCTGCTGTGAGACTGCAAGGGGAACAGCCTGACATGCTGTGTATGGTAAGGAATGTAAAGTGGGAATGCAACTCTAACAGCCTTTTTTTCTTTCTTTTTGTAGAATCAGTTGCAAGGACAGTGAGGGCTGGGACAAGAAAAGCTGACACTGGAGTTTGCCCATTCCTTGGGAATGGATGAAGCCTAGTGTTGATAGGATTCTTTGGCTTCAGTAACATCTTGTTCATGGGAATAAAATGAGACTTCATTTAAGAATGAGGGATGAAGAGCTATGCAAGAAGGTTCTAGTTTAGGAAAACTTCTGGCACTGGAAATTCTTACTATTTATGTTAGCTGTGGGATGGAATCGATTTAAGAACTCCTCTTACTGGTGTATTCTAAAAAACCTGTGACACTGGAAAAAGAAACAATGACTTGTTTGGGGTGAAATAGTTGAGAAGCTATGGACTGGCTTAGGTTTAGGCAGTTGGGTAGAAGGTCCTAGAATAGCCATTGTGATCTCAGCACCCATGGTACAGCAATACTTCCAGGACTGCCCAGAAAACTAGCAGCTGTGGTCAGCCTGCTACGAGCACTTTGTTACTTGGTTAGGGGACACGGAAGTTCAGTCTGATTCCTTCCCAGGCCTAAGCTTTGACACAGCATGGTGTCAGTGAAGTAACTGCAAGCTACAGGATCCTACTGAACATGATTCTTTCCACTGTCTATGAAAGTCTTTTAGTATGTAAAAACAACTTACATTCCCCTCGTTTTTCTTGCATACTCTTACATTACGTCACAATTGGTGAGACCTTGTGTTTTCTAAATAGCATCCTTGAACGCTGCTGTTTTCTTGTTCTTCTGCAAGCCTTGAGCTTAATAAGAACTGGTCATGGTCTATACCTCTATTCCAAAAGCAAAGCCCAGCTCCAGCTGTACATCCCGTTTCAAAAGAGTTTGATATTGCAGGCTTAGCCACAAATAACACATAAGCCAAGGAGCCCTATCTGCCTGCTTCTGCAAATTTCTGAGATTCATGAGCAAAAGGAGCTTCTAGTTATTTCCTGTCCATAGTCCTAACTTTAACTGAAGGCTGCTGAGGCACTGCATCCCTGAAAGTAATCGTGGCTTGGGGGAACTTTCTGGCATGCAGTCACAGCATGCTCTTGGAAACCTACATGTAGGAATCAGGCTGAAACTCTTTGATACTTCTGTTTTGGAAAAAGAATTATAAATCCAGTCTGAACCCTGGAGTTCACTTAGTGCTGCAATAGGCCTCCCTGCTAGTTCAGCCGGAGCCGCCGGGTGTTTGCCACAACAGCCTCATTATATCTGCAAGCCTTCTGGTATTGCAGTAAAAACTGTTTATTACAACCTCCTAATGCTAGTTTAAACTGTGGTCTGCTAAAGCCCAGAGGTCTCAAAGTGGAGGTAGTTCCTAGGATGTTACTGATGGCTACTCATTGGGATGTGCCTGTGAATACAATTTAGTGTTGAGTAACCTCATTCCTAACTCTAGCTTTTAGAGAGAGCACAGAATTGTAAAGGTGCTTTGAAGTTCAGCACAGGTGACTAACTGCTAGGTGTCTTTCCATTGGAGACATGGACAGGATTTGGGCTGGGATTAAGATTTGTTGTTCTGTTCTGGCTTTTCTTGCCTACAGGGCAAGAATAAAGGCTTGTTCCAAGAAGGGCCATGGATGTTTAGGTACCAGTTTGAGAATGAGGTGAGGCTAGGGTTGGGCAGTGTTCAGGAGAGCTAGGGACTAAAAGGAATTTGCAGGGTCTATTCAGGTTTTACAGTATTAAGAAAAAGGCTGGCGAGGTTTTGGCAAATACACGAGGCATGATATGGGAAGTGGTTGCTGGACTGGATTTAAAACTAAGATCAGGAAAGAGTGATTATTAGAGATGCTCTTACCAGTGAGCTCTGTAGGATATGCAGTGTTCAGATGAAGACTTGGACCAGTAGCTACCTGAGAGAGAAGAAACATCAGGCAATCTAGACTCCTTGTGAGACCTTCAGTATTCTCTTTACATCAAGAGTCTGAAAGTCTGGAAAATTCTGTTTCAATTAACTTTGTAGTATTCAGTTCCATAAGGACCAAGATCTCAACTGAGTACTGCACTCTTAGCACCTCATCCTAGAATCCCACATATTTGTCATCTTACCTCTAACCATTAAAGAGCCCTTCATGTCTGTTCTTACATGATTCCCATGAAATGCTCACCAGAGAAGAGCTTGTTGTGATTTAAGGCTTCACCTTAGACACAAGGTGATCTGATTTTGTGGAAATCACACCAGAACAGCTTATGCAGGGTGCTGCAGAGTCATCAGTTGCTGATCTCTTTGTCACCGCTGTCCCACAGTTTCAACTTGGAACTGCTCTTCTATAAGTCACATAATGTATCAAAGTGCTGATTCTATTCCTTGGAAATCAAGAATCATGCTAGGTATGACTCAGATATATTTGGTCCTGCCTCATTCCAATGATACAATGATATTTCATTTCAGTTTTCCATTTTTTAAAATGCCATTGTATTGTCTTTTAGCAGTTTTTCTTTTTTTCAGTACTTCTTTTTCCTCCCTCACTTCCCTCTGCTCCAACCCTTCTTAAAGGACTTGAAAAAAAAAGGAGTGTGAAGGCAGTGTTGTTATATGGGATTAAATATTCCATTTTATCCCATATTTAGTTGCAGAACTAACATCTTGAAATATTTTGATCTCTTAAAAATCCAGGGAATGGGGTTCTTTGGCAGGAATCTATCTTTTCTCATCCCTTGAAGGTCTCTGACTCCATTAAGCCTTGGAAAGGAAAAGGAGTTTTGAAGGCCTTTGAGCAAGTTGCTTTGATACAAAAGGGGCTCAGGTTCCTGTGATCTGCATGTACGAGGATTTCTTTCTTGGAAGAAGTTCCTCAGACCCATGTGGCAGACTGCCTTGTCATCTTAATGTACTAATACTCCTTTCCAAAATGCTCTGTGGGAGGTTGTTTTGGTTTAAGGGAAAGAGGAGAAGAAGGGAGTTTCGCTTGTGCTTGCCAAGGTAAGAAGCAAAGTTCTTCTGAAGCTACTGCCAGCCCCTATTACCCTTGAGTGTTTCTCATCATCACCTGCTAATACCAGTGAGTTTATGAACTCCCTCAATGGCTCATTTCAAAATAAAGTGTCCATGTTCCTTCTAGAGCCTGCTGATTACCAGCTCCATCGCAGACACTGGCATGGGTGAGATTCCCAGAACTCCAAACTTTAGCTATAAGCTCTCTGCATACTACATTAAATGCTGCCACCAGCTTTAATTAGGGAATGCAGAGTGCCTCTCAGCAAGAGAAGATGGTTTAATTCAAACATTCAAAGATGTGGACTTAATTAGGCAATTTTGCTCATCTCGCCCGGGGATAGGAGGAATCACTGCAAATAGCCAATACAAAGTTTTGTTAGAACTATATACCTCTCCTTGTGCTTTTCCATGCAGGTTGGAGCTCTTCAGACTACTTTCAACTGCTGTCAGGACTTTTTATCATTTACAAGTGCTGCTCCCATCACCCCTTCAGCAGCCTTGTGCCACCTACTATTCTACTTGGCTGTTTCCCCACAGGGACTGTGCACTCCCCATCTGTGATCCATACTGAAGAGTAGCAAACCACTGTTTGGGGCAGATACCTCATCTGAAGGGGAGGTGATTCCCAAACACTTCTCATCAAAGAAAAACTCAAAGGTTATCTCATCTTCCAAAGGGATAAACAGGTTTGCTTTCTTTTGACATTTCTTCTTTCTGACAAAAATCTGCAATAATTTTTTTTTGTGTAAAAGAAACAATGTGGTTTTTGTTGTTGTTGTTGAAATGCCTACAGATTTTTTTTGTGAAAATTAATGAAATCTGGAATTAAAAGAATGGAGATGTGCACTGCAGATTTTTTTCTGTTTTTCAGCAAATGAAAAATCTTCAAAAGAAATCTGTTGCACATTGCTCTTTGTCTCTAGAAAAAACAATTTCTTGTCTAGCCCCTGTGTGTATGTAAAACACCTTACCCTTTCCCCTCTCTAATGTTAAGATTTATAGGCTTCCTTCCCAGCTGTTAGTCATTCCTCCAATGAAGAAAAATAAAAACAGCAATAAATAGATTCACAGTACTAAGGCTATAAATTTCTAAATCTAGTTGCCAAAACTAATTCATCATTTTAACATAGGCACCAACTCTGATAAGATATGGCCCTGCAGCATTCAGCCCATTCCATAAATTTTTATTTAGTTACTGCATTTACTCCACTGGGAAAAAATTCTACTTGAGCTAAAAATTGGTGGGTCATTTCCCAGCTAAGAGTTCCAGAGTGATATCAGAGGTGTTACCTACCATGCCCCATGTGACAGAGCTGTGGCTGTTTGGGAGCACTGCTCTATTTCTCTGTATTTAGTTCAAGTCTCAGTACTGGGTATATAAAATTGAAATGTGTTTCTGCTTTCTGCTCCTTTTTCATTTATAGCTTTATAAAAATCCACAGGCTATATTCCAGGTCCAAGTAAATATTTACCTTTAACTAAATATTTAGCTTAGTCTTTTAAATCCAGTACACAAACATTTGTGATAAATAAAACAACATATTTATATAAACTATCTCATTCTCTTAATAGGTGCTCCCTAAATTAACTTATGTTACCAGAGTAATGTGTTAGAACTTATATTTGTTTTCCTGATTTTCTGTAACATCTTTTCAGGAATTTTAAAGAAAGTATAAGTCTGTAAGTCTGTCAAACTCACAAAATTATTTTCACAAAATGTCTCCATTAAACATACATCTAAGGTAAATTTTTAGATGAATTTTATTAGTATGAACATTCTGTGTCCCACGGTAATCCTCTTGCTGTATTTAATTTCTTTTTTTCTGCTAAAAACATTTAGCTTGCTTAATTCTGATCTGACATGACCCGAGTGGTATTTACTCTTCAGCAACCATTTATCCTTGTATACTTTGGATTTAGCTAAGTGAAGAGGCATTTTCTTTTATGCTCAGGGAACTTCTGTGAAAATTGGTAAACTAATTCAGTGGTAGTAGGGTGAGAGGTGAGAGGAGGAAGTAGAGGCAAGAAAGGAAGAAGCCATAAAATTCAAGGAACCTTCTTTCAAAAGCTCCCCAAAGTAAGCTTCATCTCTCTGACTTTGGGGACACACCTGAGGTGCCTAAATTGATAGCTTACTCACAGTTGAAAACCTAATCTGAACTAGGAGGTGAGTACTTTAGTAGCTGCTGAAGGAACTCTTAGACTACAGATTAGAGGCACTATCACAGGACCATTTGTATCTCTCTGCCCCATTGCCTCTGGAGTCTAAGCACGGGCGGGTCCATTACACTTAGGACACGTGGCTTCCCTGCCCTTTGATCAATCTCAAACTTGGCTGAACCTTTCAAGTTTCAAATCTTGAGTAAGATCTGGAATGTCTCTTGGGCTACACTCTTTGCAAACATATGTTGGGGTGAAGACCACATTTGTGGTGGTGATGGGGGAGAGAAAATGGTATGTGGAAACTTCTCTCTCCCCTCCACCCTCTTTGTCACCAATCCATCTCCATAGTTTAACATTTGTGATCTGAAGAATGTGTTCCACAGGCCATATTTCTGGCTCACTCTGCAAGTTATTCCATTTAACAGACCTTGCCAAAAATGGTTGATGATAGCATGAGGGAGAAGTCTAATGGCTTTCAGCTACAGTATTCACATTAAACCCCTACTATAGAGCTGACATTCAGTGAAATGACTGCTGAACTGGAATGTTCAGCAGAACCTGCTCTTACTGAGGTGTCACATCCTTCCCAGGGTGGCAATGCATGCCATAAAACTGTTGACGACCTGCAGATCTTCACTATTTACAGGATTATCTGACAAATGTGTTTGCTTTACTGTCTATATTTGAGATGCACTCTTTCCACTTCACTGAAACTAGCAGATCCCAGGCTACTAGTTTGGGGATTTTTTTGTATGTTTGTTTTATTTAGCACTGTAGGTGGCTTGGATCTAGGTACCTCGGGTGAAATAAGACTCATGTTGTCTGTGATGCCTGACATCAGGCAGGAAAGGCTATTTCCAGCACTAACAAGAACTGATTGTTAGGAGACTGCAGAATTTCTTGCTGAAAGCTGGCTGTTGGCAATGTTGGTTAAAACTGGAGAAATCTGTTAGAAGGGCATGAGAATTCATTGCTGGGAGGCAGAAAGATAGGGGTGGGGACATCACATAAGCACTGCTAATGTCTCAGCTCCCTAACTCCTGAAAATTTAGGCAGTCATAGTGGAACTCCAAGGGGCAGTTTCAGTGAGGATACATGAGGTGGGAGTGGTGGGTACCACTGCCCTCTGCACTGCGGTGAGCACAGAGTCAGTGTGTGATGGGGAAAGAGGGGTGAATGTTACACTCTGCTTTTGTAGGTTCTATAAACATATCTAGTTCACTAGCACTTCATAGGCACATGGTTAGTTCCCACCTAAATCAACAACTAATCCCATTTGTTCAGCTCCTTCCCCACCGTGCACTGCAGTAGCTTTCTGAGAATATGAGTTCTGGAAACTGCATTTTCCTGGCAACCCCGTAACCAAGGAGAGCATTTCTGCTACTCTGGTAGGGTCTAGATCTAATCTTCTAGCTGCTGGTCCATGAAAGGGCAGAAAGCTCAAGCTTTCCTTTTGAGATCCTTAGCAAACTCAATTCTGATTAGTTGTGGCTGGACGAGAATGCCAGGCTTCATTAGAAATTTCATCCTTTTGAAATTCCCCAGGAGCCAGGCAAGGAGAAAAAGAGCATCTACCAAACAGGGACATAATAATCAACATGTAGGCTGCTCGCAACAACAGGCAGAGTGAGGTACATCCTGGTGCTGCTCCCTAATATTCTCCATTAACAGCCCACAGGCATCCTGGGGAAGGAAATACAGCAGACCAAAGGCCAGGGAACAGACAAAACAGGAAAGGTACAAGTATTCAAGACCCCTTGCAAATGAATCTGATTTATTAATATGTGTCCCACCTTCAGTCAGAAGGTTTATCAGGTGCCCTCCTGACCCTTTGTCCCCCTGCCTCTCTGGTTTAAGCTTGTTTGCCCTGTATGTTGCCTAGTTGTGAGTGCTGCCTTGGCATTTGTAAACATCTCATTTTATCAAAATTGCTTGTTCTTTGACTAGATGTTTTTCTCATGGCCCTTCAATTGAGCCAGCTTAATTTTGCTTGGTCTCTTGCAACTATTTCTTTTTCTGCTTGCAGTTAGTTAGGGAATGGAGGAGTTTGCCTTCTTTTTGTCAGTTCTGTAACTCCTTCCAAGCAGCTGGAATTTATTTTAATAAAGTTCATTTCAGTGGAGCCTGGAGCCATAATACATGAGGCTGTGATCTCAGACGAGCTCATAAATTAAGTAGGGTCAGCTCTGGTCGATGCATGCATAGGAGACCTCCAAGGACACCCTGTGTGCTGTTCAGCCTGTGCCAAGGATATAGCAACTGCCAGACTCTGTCTGCCCAGTGGGCTGTCTCTTTTGGTATGCTATCTCCAGCCACTGCCAAATGCTTCAGAGGGAGATACATGATCCCTGCATAGGGAAAGTTATTCTTAACTGATTTTAAGATCCTTCTAGACCTTTGTGGATGAAACTGTGAGTGTGATGTCTCACATGTGCAAGGGTAGCTGGGGGCACCAGACCCTGGCTGCTTACACAATGCCTGGGCCACTCTTTGACAGTCATTCCAAAGGCTCTCCTGTAGGCTGCTCTGCTGCCAGCCCTGTTTCAAACTTTACTGTCTGTCCTGAAGAATGATGCACTGTAGAGGTATCTTGACTTCACAAGGGAAGTAGACAGCTTGAACACACCCTTTGCAATTTTTCCTCTGAAGCTGGATAGTAAATGTGGGGTTTTAAAAGATATACAGTCCTGTCATAAAGACTCCAAAAGGGGGTGACCTCCACTGTTATGCTTTTGTAGTTCTGACTGCCCAGAAATTGCATCTTATTTAAATATGAAAGAATTTTTCTTGTTGACTTTCCAACTATTGGTTCACATTATGTCTTTGACAAAAGACTGAAATGCCTGTCTGCTTGCTTCCTCCTCCTTATAAATGCTTTTCTATATGTAAAACCCCATATTCAGCAATTATGTCACCTCTAAAACTTCTCTTCTTTAAGCTGAATTAATTGAATAGAATAAGCCTTACAGTCAAAGTCTTGTTTTCCAGTTCCTGCAGTCCCTACTACAGCTAGCCCTGCTCAGCGATAAAGCCTGGATGCTTTGATATCCAGAAGTGTGTTTTTAATTCTGATTACAATAAAATCCACTGATTAGCAGTAAAATAATCCTTTAGGCTGTGTTTGACAGTAGCTTTTTGTCATCAGTGAACCTACTAATTTAACCCTTTCTCTCCCAAGTCAAGGAAACTCCTGAAAATACTAAGTATTTTTTCCTAGTAAATGTTAACTACTTTTTTAATATCTTGATCTTGACTTAGTGTTTAAAGTCAGCTATGGGACATGGTCTCTGTTTTCTGGAATAATACTATCTGTAAAGAGAGGCTCCCAAAGAGCAGGAAGGCCTTCAGGAACTTCCAAAAGCTGTCCTGTGACCTTCCCACTGCAGAGGGATGTACCAAGCTCAGGAGAACCCTCTTCCCTTCTTTTATAGTCTCTGGTGGTGAGTGAGATAGGACTATTTGTTTTCCTTCTCTTGTTTTTCTAATCCCTTTTCCTCTTGCCATAGTACACCACTTCACCAGCAGTGGAAACAGAGTTTGTACAGAGCTATTAATCACCAAAAGATTAAATTTGTAACACTGCTCTGCTTCCCACTTCTCTTTATTGATGCCATTTCTTTTGCATACTTTCAAGATTATTCAGATTATTGCTTCAGAAGCAACAAACTAGAGTCAGACACTGTTAGAACAGGCATTAGGTGGACTTCGAGCATTTTTTTATTTCTGTTTTGCAGAAACAAATAGAATTCTGTAATGACCTCTTATGTGTTGTGTGAATGGGCGTGGATGTGGATGTCTCT
The DNA here is from genome assembly GCA_035583135.1 of Lophotriccus pileatus. Lineage (NCBI taxonomy): Eukaryota > Metazoa > Chordata > Aves > Passeriformes > Tyrannidae > Lophotriccus > Lophotriccus pileatus. The sequence goes on from JAWWES010000168.1 coordinate 22,063,780, forward strand.
GTTTCTGAATGTGTCTCCATAACGTGCTACAGATGTTTTTCTGTTTGCTTGCTTGTTCTAGACATTTTGTTCAGTTCTGCTGTATATTGTTTTCCAGACCATGATAAAATAGCTCATCCTCAGGCACTGGGCACTGCTTGATGGAGGCATAGCATTCATTTCAGATTTACCACCTCTTGAGATGAGGAAGAGCTGAAAAAACAAGAGCAAATGTAAGATCAATGCTGATACGTGCACGATAGCTTTGAGCATTGGCATAAACTAGGTCGGGTGACCTTCCCTGTGCCATAGCCAGAATGTACCAACAGGCTCTGCAACCTTCCCCTGCTCCCTGGGAAGGGCTTTGGCTGCCTGTGCCCACCACCAGGTCTGCGGTGCACAGCTGTAACCTGGTGTGAGTCACTGTGAAACAAGCTGTGTGAGATCTGTGTGAAGCCTAGTCAGAGGTCTCCCCCCTGGAGAGACCCGGGAGAGTGCTTGGGAGCCACTTTTAAACTCAGGCCTTTGTTCTTACTGGAGCTCTACTGCATATATGTCCGTGTCTGACCATGTACCTACGCCCTGGTGCCTGACCCAGTAAATGGCATTCATAGCCTGACTTCAAAGCTGCCCTGCCTTTGTGGACTTGTCTGGCAACTGCTGGACTGAGTCCAGCTGTGATTAGAGTCATTGGACCTTCTCTGTTCCCTTGCTCACGCATTGTGGGCCTGCACTTTTGTGAGTGGGAGCACTGCCCTGCCTGCCCTGCTGTCACCCTTAGCCCTTGCAGAGCAGCCCTGTTCTGCTGCTCTGACACCCTGCCTCTGGCAAAGCTATGAGTGAGATATGCAGGGCATCCAGAGCTTGTGCTAATAAGACCTTTACAACATCACATACCACAATGCGTTTTTGGAATGCATCTGAGAGGTTAAATGCTTGATTTGAAATACTAATCACCTCCTTTCTATTAAGCCAAGCTCTTTTGATGGTATTCAAGCTTCCAGGGAAAGGAAAGCCTACATAAGAGATGTGGGAAAGCATTTAAAAGACAAGATAGGCTTTTAATAGATAATATCACAACTTCAAACTCCACTAGCTAGTGCCAGTAGCACGTGATTCATTCCAAAATAGCTCTACGTGATAATGTATTTTGAGAGGTCATATGTGCCTTTTGTGCGCTTGTTTAAATATATTGGGCTTATGGAAAGTTAGTTAACAGCAGTCCCAGCCTCAGTGGATTAACGAATGGTAGAGTGCACTTACACCAATCCAAACTGTACAATAGGTACCGTGTCTCGCAATGCTCTGGACATGTATTGCAGGGTTCTGCACCACACAGAGTTTTCTAAAATAGGACCTCTTTATAGTTTTTATTTCCAAATGGCACTGACAACACTTCAGGGATCTTACAGTTCATGTGAGAGAAGCCTTCCAGGCAAGAAATAGGAATTACTCTGGTCATCTTCCATGTGTCCTGGGCTGAGCTTATTTTACCACAGCCTTTAGGAAAGTATTTTGCAGCTGCACCTTTTCTTTGTCAGACTAAAGAGACTGAAAACAGAGGCTAAAATAAAAGCCTCTTACAGGCCACTGATGGACATAGAGGGAGGCCATGTGAGGAGGGATTTTCTGGCTGTGATTTCCTTTCTTGCTTCCAAAGCCTTTGCCACATTCTGCATTCCATCTAATCCCCCAGATTCAGATGCTAGCACCACTGTGGCAATCTGTGGATCCTTTTCCAACCAAAAAATGGAGTAGCTTGCCAGCTGGGGGTTACTGAATCCTCATTGCTCAGAGGTTCTCCAGGCTGCCAAGAATTCCCACCACATCGACTGAATAGACTTTGTTTAGAGTAGCAGGTCCTGACTTCTAAGATGACGCAGGTAAGGGAGGAAGACTACACCAGCTGGACTGATCCCTGACTTTCCAACATGTAAGTATCCTAAACTGTGGGAAAAACTCATCCTTGGTTGTTGAAATCTCCACAATCTCTTCTTTGTGTCCTCTTCCAGGGCAGAACTGACAGGAACTAAATGAGACAACAATCAGCCCCTATACCTAATTAGTGCAATTTCCCTTGAGTGGCCTGCTGTTTTTAGGCATAGATTTAATCTGCTTTGCATGATATGCATATCAGAGATATTAGGAATAAAGGGTGGAAAAATATCTGCTGTTTCTATACACTATCTCATCCATTCCTCTTTGGTCATTAGGGATGTCCTCAACAATCAAAACTGGACTGGGAATAAGTACTGATGGGATCTTAAAGGAACAGCCTAATATATCTTGCAAAAATAAATATTTGGGGAAAGGCACAAGATTTCTTCTGTGTCTGTAGCCCCCTCCATGCAGCAGAATCTGGGTGAGTGTTCTGTATGATTGCAATTATAAGGTCCATGCTTGTATCCAGGAGGAGAGTCTAAACACCAAGAACATGAGCTTAGAAGCAGCTGTAAGTTCCATACAGAACCAGCAAGACTAGCAACTCAAAAAGCAGTAAGAAGTGCATCACTGAAGTAGAAAGTTTACTACATGGTGAGTATTGTGCAACATTGCAAACAGAGCCATAGCATGACATCCAGGCACTTGAGACACCTCCCAGTTCACCAAACCCACTTGTTTTACTGTATTTGCACTGCTGCAAACACTCAGCTGTTCTCCTGAGCAGCAGTAGAAGTCAGCAGAGCGTGAACATGGATGTTTTCTCCCTGGTGCCTCCTTGTTCTGGCCTTGTAATATAGGCCTACATATCAAATGCCTTTGTTTTCCCAGTTCCTCTTGAAAAGTTGGCACCCGCTGAACTCTTCCCAGTGCCTGCAGTAGATACACAGCTATAATTTAGCTTGTTTTCTGATAATCTCCCTCTTAGCCATTGGCAACATTTAAGAGTGGGGTTTGCTATTTCACACATCTTAAAAGAGAACTTGTATCATCAAAATTATTTTACCATGCCCTGTTCTGGTCCCCATCCACAGAACAATCACACCAAGCTTTGCCATCTTCAAGTCTAGTGAGCTGGGATCAAGGAAGCTCAGATTGATCCTGCTCCTATAAATTAGCTCTTTTGGCTAATGCTCAGGAGAGCCCAGTTCATACAGGCAAACTGCATTTGGACATGGGGAGGTAGCACAGCACATCCTGACCCAAATATAACTATAGTCTAATATGGCCTATGTATCCAACTACTACTATCAGCAATGGCTAAACCTATAACATGGTGTAAATCTCTCCACTTGTTTTCTTATCTAGTTCCTTTGTTCCTAGCCACGTTTCAAAAACATGGTTTCTTAAACTTGATCCCACTTCTTAATTATTGCCATCCCTGTTTCAGGGAGTAAGTAATCTGCATTTTCATAAGGACTTGTTGAAAACTCCAGGGAAAGCTTAAAAAGAACTTTAAGAAGCCTAATCAGAACTTTTATCAGAAACCAGTAAAATATGAGTGATAGTTTTGCTTGCCCTGAGGATGAGGAAGAGTTAACAATTTAAAGACACTAAAACTGATTCTAAATGGGCCTGCAGCCCTCTCAAATTGTTTCTTGATAGGTATTTGAATGGGAGGACTCAAAGAGGCTTCTAAGTAGCAATTTGGAAGGTAAGTATTAACTAGTGGTTAATACTTTATTACAGTGCTAGAGGGCACTGTACCGTTGAAGGTGCTGTTTATGGATCAAATATAATAGCTAGGAGCTAGACAGTTTAATGGCTTGAGATTCCTTTGCACGTTTTGTTAGAGAGAAATGTTAATCCTGACAGTGTTGTAACTCATAATGATTGCACTCTCCTGTCTCAGACACACTGTGTTTAATTCTTTGTTGTCCTGACCCTGTGGACTCCTTTCTTCTGAAGATGTGCGAGAAAATGTAAACTGCTGCCATTCTGGATAGAAAAACATTCTGCCTGCAGTTTGCACTGGTACAAATGCCTGTATATGGTTGAGGCTGCATAAAGTCTGTCCTGTCTGGAAGACCATTAGCATTTGCTTGTGTAAGTACAACTGTGAGCAGCAGTACTCTGTAAAAAAGCTCTTCTATCCGGTTACATCAGTTTTACAGTTGATAGATAAGGATGAAATGTACTTCTAACTGCTGTCAGTTCAGATAAACAGAATTTAAAGCCCTTTTTACAGAATGCCACCAGTTGTCTTATAACGCTATCACAAAGCTGGTTCCATCACTGTGACTTTAAGCAGTTCTCACCTTTTGCACCTCAGTGTTACATGTTTCTCTGGGGCAAATTGCATGTTTCATCTCTGCTGCTGGACTTTTAAATTGGAAATAAGAAATAGTGACACTATCTTAAAAATCATACCTTTTCTACAAAGGTCTTTTAGAATGTTTTGTTCACATGTTTTTCACTGAAGTGTTGGTTCATAAAGAAAACATTTGTCTAATATATTAAGATAGTTTTGGTTTTGAATCAGAATTCAATTTCAAAGTTAAACGTGATCATTCACTTTTTAAAGTTTGTCAGGTTTTTCTTTTTTATTCTCACTTCATTTTTTCCTACTAGAAAGAGAAAAAAATGAAGTTGGGGATTTTATCTGCTGTTTAGAAATATTTTTAATCATTAAATTTCCTACAAGTATTTATTTTCTTCTTAAAGTATTGAAAACACATGCTATCACTTAGAAATTACTTTTAAAGTAACTTGACTAGTTCTCTTTCTGAACTTCAGTCATTGTTATCATGTAAGTTCTTCCTGTATATTCAAAACATGAGGAAAAGTAAGTTATTGCTGTTTCTGGCCATCGCCTGCAATATCTGTCCCAGATCATGATATCATGACAGCAAGCAAGTCTTGAATGATAAACAGTCTGTGTTTTCACATGGCCCCAATTAGAAATCCACACAGTTAACAGATCCATGAAATCTACTCTCCAGAAGATCTGTTGAAATGGGTGAAAGTGTCTTGAGAAAGTGCTTTTTGGCAGCACGTGTTGTGGATTTGGACTTGGGTCACTACCCAAGTGCACTGAAGGGACAGCATGGAACTGAAGGTCAGGGAAACTCAAAACTGTGAAGGTAAGCACCAAGAGAGTAGGTGCAGATATAAATATAACATTTTTATTGCAATTTTCTTTTATTACAATTTTTCTTTTTTTGCAATTTTTTTTCTTTCTTTTTCTTTTTTTTTTTTTTTTTCCCCCTCCTCAAGTTGTAGAAATTAACTCTGAAGAAAGAAGATCACACTGGACACCTAAGCCCTGTTCAGTGTCTTTTCTTACCCTGCAGAATATGAATTCTTTCTCCACCTTGCTTGGCTGTGCCTGCAAATCCCATCTTGCATGTTCACAGGCGCCTGTTTCCAATGCAATTTCTGCTTGGCAGTGAACTGTTATTTTTCTGCCTTCCCCTACCATCCCCCAGCTCATATTCTAAGCAGCTGTGAGGTGGGCTCATCCTTCTTGGGAAAAAATCTAGCATTTAGCCTATCACAGGAAGAGAATTATCTACCCACACTGCTCTGCTTCCCTTCCTCTGCTTCCCTTTCTTCTTCCTTCCTTTCCATTTTTATCTCAGCTTCCCTTTTTATTTCCCTGGAACCTTATAGACCAACGTTCTCTCTCATTTTAATCTCCCCCCCTTTCTATCCTAATGGCTTGGAAAAATTTCCCTCATGATTCTGATGTCTTCAAGTCCCAAGAATTGTTTTGAGAAACAGCTGGTAGTTTTTAAACATATTGAGGTTTTCCAGGGACATATTTTATAATGTTTTTATTAAAATGGGCACTTCAGATCAGCAATGTGAGAAAGACACCAGTATTTTCTGACAGTCACCAGGAAGGTAGAAAATCCAAACTTGAGGCTGGATTTACAGCATTTGAGGAAGTTTTTTTGAGGTTGTATGCATCTCCCTGTCCAAAATGTAAGAAATTTCAAAGATTTTCACATACTAGAAAATGGTTGCCTTACTAGCTGTTGCACATCTGTGATTAGTTTATAAGGGTTTAATTTTTGTCTCAGCTCCTTATCCTACAGTATGCTGAAGTATTTGAGTTGGGGTTTTTTGTTTTGTTTCATGACACTGCCAGTGGCTATAATCTTTATGCACAAAATCTTTCTTGTAGGAGTTCTCATCATTCTCTTTTGCAGCGGATGGCAGAGTCCTGGGTGCTACAAAACTCCTGGATTAAGACAAAAAAGATTGCTGCACCTAAGAAAGTCTCAGGTAACAGTGACTCCTCATTAAGGGATATGTGCTCCTGCTTTTCTGGCTTACTCAGTCCACTTACAGCACACTTGCATGTTCCTGGGTGCCATTTCAGTCCTATGCTTTTTTACCCTTTTCTCAGCATGTAAAATAATCATGGGATGCTGGCCAGCACACAGGGAAGCAGGGTAATGGCTGAGAGCGGGAAACAGCCTATTAAAGGATCAAAGTCAGGGAAATTAAGCCTTGAGAGGAAAGGGTACAAATAGGGTGGAGTTGGGAAGAGTAGGGTAATAGCAGCCCTCAGGGGAGACACTGGAGTAGGAAATGGGACCAGAATCAAAGCAGCTGATGGCAAAGTGCAACCGCTATCCTTTGCTGGGATTGTCTAAGAAGGAGAGAAGCGGCACAGGAAGACAGAAATGGAAAAACTTTGTAATATATACACTGATTTTGAAAGTTGTTTAGCTACTGCACTCTCAGGGGGGCTACCTGTGAGCTGGGCTGCACAAACCGACTCTCCTGTGTGATTCAGCAGCTGCATTAGCAGCATTTGCTTCTCGGCAGGTCCCTTGCACAGCTGCACTGCCACTCGCTCTCCTTCCTTGCTGCCAGTGCCTTGTCCCTCCTTCCCATAGTTTCTCCCAGGCCCCTATCATCTCACCTCTGCTTTTAAAGTAATGCTTACTAATATCCTTATTAAAATTCCCCTGCTTTTGACAAGCTAGATCCTTGGTTTTAATACCTTGAGTATATGTAGTTTGTGACTCCACTAAAATAAGTGGGCTTTACTGAGCCTTTTTTAAAAAAAGTTGCCCAACAGACACTTCTGTCGTAAAAGGTTTTTCACGGAAAATTAGATGTTTACAAAACAGAGATAATACTGAAATATTTGTTTGGGTTGATTTCTCCCCCCTGAATAATTTTAAATGGCAATATGCAAAGCAAAGTAATTTTTCTTGTATGTCATACTGTTTCATTAAGGCACTAACAGAAGACACTTGATCTAGAAATTAAGATAAGTTGCTTCAATCAGTACTAAGTAGCAGGTGCCCTTAGTGATTAAATGTAATAGAGTATTTCCATTATTCTATTAAGCTTTATGTCAGCAGTTGTCATAGTTCCTCTCATATCCCAAAATACCATGAAAACATGTTCAGAACAACATTTCAGGATCTTGGAATGTATGCTTTCTGAAAGTGTGGACTATAAGGATTTTTATTTCACAGAAAATTTTTAAAATTTGTGTTTGGTCTGTAGTAGATTAAAACACAGGAATTGAAATATTTTCTTTTTCTGTGAAAGATGAAGTATTAAGTTTGATAATACAATGCATTTCTGACACAGTGAAGGTACTATTCTACTTCTTTATTTACTATATTATTAGTGAAGAGCATTGGAGTACCATTCTCCTGAGTAGTGTGCTGTTCTCCTGCTGTTTGGTGATTCTCACACATATTGAGGGTTTCAGGGATAAAACCCAACACCCTAAACCTATTACACAGCAAGATAATTTATTATAGAATTATAGAACCATAGAATCATTTAGGTTGGAAAAGACCTTTAAGATAACCAAGTCCATCCATTAATCCAGCACTGCCAAGTCCACCACTAAACTATGTCCTTAAGTCCACATCTTTTAAATACCTTTTAAATACCTCCAGGGATGGAGAGTCAACCACTTCCCTGGGCAGACAAATCCCCCATCAGGAGGATTCCAAAATCCCCCATCAGGGAGGAAATTTTTCCTATTATCCAGTGTAATCCTTGTCTGGCACAACTTGAGGCAATTTCCTTATGTTCTGTCACTTGTTACATGGTAGAAGAGACTGACCTCCACCTCACCACAACCTTCTTTTGGGTAGTTGTAGAGAACTATAAAGTCCTCCCTCAGCTTTCTTTTCTCCAGGTTAAACAACCCCAACTCCTAATAAGACTTGTGCTCCAGACTCTTCACCAGCTCCATTGCCCTTCTCTGGACTCATTCCAGCACCTCAGTGTCTTTCTTGGAGTGAGGGGCCCAAAACTGGACACAGTATTTGAGGTGTGGCCTCACCAATACCAAGTACAGAGGGACAATCTGCCCTGGCCCTGCTGGCCCCATTGTTACTGATACAAGCTAGGATGCCATTGGCCTTCTCAGCCACCTGGGCACACTGCCGGCCCAGTTTAGGCAGCTGTGGACCAGCACTCCCAGATCCTTTTCCACCAGACACTTTTCCAGCCACTCTTCCCTCAGCCTGTAGTGCTGCCTGGGGTTGTTGTGACCCAAATGCAGGACCCGGCACTTTGCCTTGTTGAGCCTCATACAATTGGCCTCGGCTCATGGATCCAGCCTGTCCAGATCCCTCTGCAGAGCCTTCCTACCCTCCAGCTGAGCAACAGTCCCACACAACCTGGTGTCATCTGTGAACTGACTGAGCAAGCACTTGATCCACTTGTCCAGATCATCCATAAAGATAATAAACAGGACTGGCCCCAACACTGAGCCCTGGGGAATATGACCCTGGGGAATGACCATCCTCTGGGCCCAGCCATCCAGACAGACTTTTATCCAGTTAACAGTACACCCATCCAAACCATGCACAGACAGTTTCCCGAGGAGAATGCTATGAGAAAATGCTGTTAAAGGCTTTACTTGAGTCTAGGTAGAAAACTTTCACAGCCTTTCCCTCTCCACTGTGCAGGTCACCTTAGAAGACCAGGACCTGCCCTAGAGCAGCAGATACAGAAAGAGAAAAACAATGAAAAAGGCACTTGAATGATGATTAGGTCAGTACCCTGGGCTTTTAGCTGACATTTAAATTTAAATATGCATTGCAATATGAGGCAAATAGGCCAAATGAGTCTACAGAGTGCCCTGGTGATGTGCAGTCTGAGACATTCATAGCAATGCGTCTTTGCAAATTACCATGGTCTGGCTTCTTGTGGTCAGCTACTGCGAGTGACTAGCCTGTACCACACACCCCTGTGTAATGCATTGTGTGGGACTAAATAAAACTGTAGACTATGATAACACTGTAAACAATAACATGAGGTGGGTTATTGAGGCAACATCAAGGGACCTCATACTTGATGCACTGAGCTCTCTCAGCCCTCTCATTCACATCACGTCTACATTTAGGTTTGACAATATCTTTTGGGGTGTATATTGCATTACAGAACCTGACAACTGTAGAATTCCAAGTCTGACAATCTTGTAAGTTAATAACGGACTTTTTTCTCAAAGTAACCGGGAGGGAGACATAGACAGTGACTTATTTACTTAATTGAAATCTGAGGAGTTAAGTTCTGGTTTTATTTCTGTCAGCACAATCCCATGGAAGTCAATCATATGGAACCAAGTGTGCAATTTAATTCTAAATTGTTTGTTATATAGATGGCTGTTTCCACATGGGGTGGGATCCTACCAATTCAAACAGAGACAATTTAATTTCTTTTTCAGCTCAACTTCCACTGATTTAAAAAGCCTACATATTTTTCCTGACAACTGGTGCAAGACGGGTGACGTAGCAATTGTGTGGGAAGCAGAGGTGGGACACATACACTTTCTCACAGACTAGCCCCTTGTAAAGTGACAGAGAAGTGGGGAAGGCTTGTGATAAGACATGGAACTCTTTTTGATTCATCTGATATCAAAATGTGATCAGTAATGTGATTCTGGTAATTTAGATAAATATCTAAGGGCCTGGTTCTACTCTGGCTTATATCAACTGTTTATTGTACTATTGTGTAATATATATATGTTGCCAATTCTGAGATAACAGCTGTAGTTCAGTGTCCATTCTGGCTGCATTACTGTTTAGAGAGACATGCTATTTTCCCAGAAATGTTACTGAAAGAAAGAAACCCACAGGCAAGCAAAAAACTTTTTTTTTTTTTTTTAAAAGCTTTCTCATATCTCCAGCTAAGCTCATGCTGACTGAAATCAGATAGACTGCTGGGATCCTGACTGCTGTTCCACATATTCAAAACAAAAAGGCAAATTCAACAGGCATTGATGGCAAGAATAAGCCCAGTTCCTTCCATACTGGCTGGCCCCGTCTGAGGAGTCTGGCCCACATGCTGTCAGGCAGTGCCTGACTTGCCTGCAGTAAGGCTGCATCAAGTATCAGCATTCATCTTCAGCACTGATTTTTGATTTCTTCAGTTTGTGGTGGAAAATAACTCCATAACTAACCAAAGATTTACCTGGCCTTCCTGAATCTGATCAAAGCCTCATGGATGCATGATCCTCTCAAGCCACAAAGCGGGGAAAGGAATATAAGCAAGGGTTTCCAAATTTCCCAGGAGGTGATTTTCCTGGTGGAGCATTAGGAAGAATATAGAACTATAGTCTCAGAACACAAGCAGGCTTCTGGCCTCAGGCCAGAATGTAAGATGATAAAGAACATATCTTTTTTAAAAAGTCATAGATCAATGGAGGTCAAAAGGGACCTCTAGAGGCCATCCAGTCCCGTCCCTCCAATCAACATGGTGTCAACTTTGATTAGCTTACTTGGAGCTTTGTTTTCACCCAGGTTTTGAATATGTCTGAGAATAGAGATTCCTCCATTTCTTGGGGAACCTATTTCAGTGTTTAACTCTCCCATTTTGACTTTTTTCCTCCTGATTCCTAGCTGGAATTTCTTGTGTTGCGACTTGTGTCCATTGCCTCTCAGACTGTCACTATGTACCATTGAGGCAAGTCTAGATAGTTGCCTCTCTGGATTCCCATTGTTTAATTGAATACAGCAATAATTCTTTCTCATAACCTTCTTCTGCTATAGTGAAGAAAGCCATCTTTCTCAGTCTTTCTCTCCTCTTAATTAGCATGGCCTCTGTTGGACTTGCTGCAGTACGTTAATGTCTCTCTTGTGCTGGGGTCCCAAAACTGACACAGCACTCCAAGGGTAGTCTCATCAGTGCCAAACATAGGCAAATAATCCCCTCTGATTATTTGGCTCCACTCTTAATACAGCTTAGTACATGACTGGATACCTTTGTGGCAAAGGTACATTGTTGGCTCATGTTAGATTTGTCTTCCATTAGAATTCCCAGGTCCTTTCTGCAAAGTTGCTTTCTACCCAGCTGGTGCCACCAGGTTAAAGAATTCCCTGGCTATGATCAGGACAGATATCATCAATATAGATAATTAAACTGCTGCTTTTGCATGAGATTATCCTGTACCAGCTGTGGGACTGAATTTGTCTTTCTTGAAACTCCGTCAAGTTCCTCTCAACTAATTTTTCTGTCTTGCCAATGTCCCTTTGAATAACATCCCTGTCCTCTAACATCCAAAGCTCATACCATCCACAAACTTACTGAGGTGTACTCTGTCCCAAAGTCCAGTTTATTAACATAGACAACACTTGACATCAGAAAGTATTGTTCCCAGTATTGATCCCCAGGGACCACCAGTCACCAGGCACAACCTTTTGACCCTGGATGTTCCTCCTGTTTTTCACTTACTTCTTAGTTTACCTGGTCAAACCAAATCTGACCAGTTTGACTATGAGGATACTATGGAGACCGTGTCAAAGGTATTTCTGTACTCAAGGTAAAACAATATTTACCATTGTCCTTTCATCCACAAGTAAAGCTTACAGTTTGCTAAAAAAGTGGTCCCTTCATCCAGTCCTCAGGGAGAGGCAGTGCTGAGCATGTTCTCAGTGTTCTCTGGCTTCTACCTTCCCTCCAGAGGTCTTCCATGTATGCAATCAGTTCCAACACATAACTTCATTTTTCCAGTCCCCAAAGCTATACATGAGTTTCCCATGCATAACTCAGCTTCCATGTGCTTTCCTTCTCTTATTAATGGAAAGAAAAATTGCCAAGTACATGGGAATGTGTGTCCCAAACCACAGATACACGTAGGAATTCTGCTTTTGGCCCCACTTGATAGTGTTTTGTTTCCATCCAGTCTCTGCACATAATGTGAAGATGTCAATGTCCTTCAGTGAGGAGAGCATAAATACTCTGTCAACCTGATAATCCCAGTTTATTTCGTACGCACTACTAGAGATTATCTATCTATCTATCTATCTATCTATCTATCTATCTATCTATCTATCTATCCACCTACCTACCTACCTACCTATCTACCTGTCTCCAAGCATCCTGGTAAGTCTCTCTCCCATTTGTCTTCAATGTACTAATCAGTGTGATCTTTGGAAAACACATTGAATTTTCATTATTACTAAGGTGTCTGGAGGTGCTGATGAAGTTCATGATGCTGCTACAGCAGGTTGTATCCAAACATGCTTTACCCAAACACTTTCTAGCTAAATAAGACAAAGATAAGACAAAATCAGAGTAGTGAGCAAAACCAAGATCTACAGATTTTAAATCTATTTGATCCCCTTCTAGACCACAGTTTCTGTAAATATATTGTGGTGGTTGTCCACATGCGGGGATTGCTAGTCTAGGTGACAGAATGCCTTTCATATTCCTTTAATCCTGTGTCAGTGCCCCGAAGTTACCCAGGTCTTCCCAACACTTTCCAAACCTAAGGTCACATAATTCACCTCAGAGGAACACAGGACTTGTAAAAATAAATCTTAATCCCTGCTCTTCCAGGCATTTATAGAACTCAGATCCTACACATACCAAGGTTTATCTCTGAGTCCCTAGACTTCTAGGTTAGGCCTCAATGCCATGAATCTCCATGCTATACATACCATAATTGTCCACTGGTCTCATGAGAAGCTAATGCTGAAAATGTATGGAGTGTCCAGCCTTTGACAGACCAAATCTTCCTCCATTACCTGCAGAAGAATGACTTCTCTTGTTGGTCTTGCAAGTACATTTTTCTTCCCTTCCAAAATTTAGATTACTATATTCTACCAAAATTTCTGTCAAGAAAAATAGAAAATATTCCTGGCACAGTGTGAGTAATCACTGGAGCTTTTGCTAAGGTGTACCATCCAGACATTTTTCTATTTTCCTTGCAGAATCACCATGGATGGGGCAGCCTTGAAGTAGCCACTGCATTAGTGCCTGTGAAACCCTGAGTAAGGGGAGCTGGACTGCTGGAGCTGTATCTTTACTCCACACTGTGGGTTTGTCTTCTGTAGGAACTGGAGCTGGACCCTGGCTGGAGAAAAAATGACCCAAGAACATGCCTCTGCTGCTGCCACAACCTTAAGGGGCCAGAAAACAAAGGCAAAGAGGAGCCCAGGCTGGCCTTGAAATGCTGAGTAGGGCTTTCAGAAGGAAAGGAGAGAATGAGGTGCTTGGATTGTTGAAACAGCTGCAATGAATCAGCAGCTCTCTTCTCCCAGCCCTTCCCTTGCTGCACAGCAGCCCCCACTATGCCAAGGAAAACAAAGTAATCCCAAAAAGTACAATCTACCACAGTGCAGGCGAAACACACTGCAGGACAGAACCAGCCCACAACTAGAGAGTAAGTACAGAGATATTTTCAAATACGACATAACAAGCACTGCAAAGATTTGTACCAGCAGCAAAGCAGAACAGGAGGAAAAGTACAGAGGGAAACACTGAAAAGGGAAAGAGCCAAATTTAAGTTTGCTGTAAGCTGAGGCAGCTGGGCCGATCACAGTAAAAGTTCCTTTCAGTTACATCAGGATGTGATGTGCTGCTGCTGTCACCCATAACTTGTGGTTTCTGCTTTAGCTGGTTAGACTGACCAGCTGACAAAGCTGCTGCTAGCTAGCGTGGCAGCTTCTTTGTCCAGAGCAAGTATGGCTCTCTGGGAACTACAGCCTATGGAACCATACTCAGGCCAGAGGGGAAAGAGTTTGGAAGCTTGTAAGAATCACATAGGTTATAGAGGGAGCCTGGGGGCTGCTGTCACATCGGGATCAAAGCAGTGTTTTGAGGACAACTTCAATTATGAAGATCCATAGGAAATCAGCATAAGAAAGAAGTGAGTGAAAATTGCTCAATATACAGTAGCACTCAGTTTATTGCTACAAGTCATCTAATTTTCACCCTGCCCCCCTTCCCAGCCACTCAGCTCAGCTTTTTGCCTGACTGCTATGCAAGCTGTTCGGCCAGTGCCCACTTAAGGATAGTTATTGCAGGGAGTGCAGTTAGAGACTTTGTAATTGCTCAGCTGATGGTGTAATGGTCTCTCTGAGGATTCAGCCCAGCAACAGTAATGATACAGCTGGCCTGTCTTGCCTGATGGGATTATTTCTACTTTATTATAACTGTGATTTTCTGCTCAATAGTTCCAGAGTATTTTTAGAGTTTGAGACGAAAAAATGTGCTGAATTTGCAATGTTGGCTTTTTTGTTTTGTTTTTGTTTCCTCTTAACTGTTGACCAGGAGAAAAATAAATTTCCAAGGGAAGTGAGACAGGGATCCCCCAGTTTAGCTTCCTTCCTGCACCCTTTCAAGAAGAGAAGGGAACCCTTAGCAAGCAGTGGGAAGAGGTCAGTGAAAGAGGTCAGTTTGTTTCTGGGGGTGAACGGAAAGCCCAGGCATAAAATAAAGTGGAGGAATTTCAGTTGAGACCACCTTCCATTCTGTCATCGTATGGTAAAAATCTTTCACAGAGAGGTGAGAGGTGAACTTCACTTGTTCGTTTAAAACCAGACCATAAGAATCTCTGACCAGAAAACCACAGGAGACAACATAGTCCTAGTTGTCACCATCAGCAGCCATCCCTGTCAGCCTCCAATTGCTCGAATCACCTCAATAGCTGTGTCCTTCCTCCACGCAATTTTTTTTCCTAAAAGAAAAAGTGAACAATTGTCTCTTGGCAGCTCCCAGGTGACATTTCTTCCTTGTTCTGGCAGATGTTAGAGTACCACAGCTCTAAATTGTTTATCTTGCACCTGTTTGACACGGGATAAAACCATTCCCTGTTATAACTCAGGGAGGGGAATACAACTGTGAAAGCTACTTCTCCTTTGTTATGTATAGATCAGCAAGGGATATCCTGTCAATTGTCATTTCTGTCTACATCTGCTACATGTTCTGGTATTAAAGCCCAGAGCCTTAGGCATCTATTGGATTTTGTTTAAATGCTTTATTGGATTTTATGAACCTCAGATACACAAGACAGACCATAGGAGACATGTCATGGTGATATCCACAATAACCAATTAAAATCCCAGCCATGTTTCAACTCCATTTTCAATGAACTATGGAGGCACAGCTCTCTTTGCTATAGGGTGAACAGAGATCTCATTAACTACATTTAATTGAGAGTGGCAGCTAGTGGATTTTATACATTAGGGAGCACTTCTGTAGACATTGCATCTTTCAAATGCATACACTGAAAAATTATAATGAATCCCATGATCGATACAGAATCATCTTTCCTATTTCCAGTGTTGTTTCTTTTCCAAGGTTACTTGAATAGATGAGCTTCAATTAATAAAATTCAGATTTTCTTCACCTTACAATATTTTTTACAAATGGACTCTTATTTCTTTCTTTTCGCATCATCTTTATTAATCAGCTTTTCAAAATAACTGAAGGAAAAAAATTCTCTTTTTCTTCTGCTTCATTTTGAGGATTTCATAGCTCTCAGGAGCCGCAGACAAGACTCTTTTAAGTGTTTGATATTGTTTCTATTTTAGAAAAAGAGATTAAGAGAAAGTGAGGTTAGGTGTTTCTCACACAGTGTGGCACACACAAAGGCCGTGGTTAAGCTGTAAACTGAGCTCTGAAGCCCCAGGACACAGAGTATAGCACTAATAACAAAACATCCTTCCTCCATAATTACTTCGAGATTCCAGAGAAGATGTGTGAGCTCCTTCACGTTATAGAGAAAGAGGACACACCAAGAATGTAATTTGAGGTCAATAATCCACTGAATGCAATGAAAAGGTAGTGGGAAGAGCAGCCATATGGCATGTGAGCTCATGTGCATACACATACACACACCCACATACACACACAGATATGCTTTGCTGTAACTCAGTCACGGTAATTCCTTATGTCAGCTCCCCTTGAAAACTATGAATTGGAAAGTATATAAGAAGAGAGTATATTAGAGACTATTTAAGGTGGTGGCAGCCTTTCTTCAATGAACTGTGCTAACCCAGTTAATTCTATGAGAGTCAGTCATTGCGTCGGTCAATTTCTACACAGTCTTTAGAGAATCATATTAATCATTGTAGGTCAGTTCACCCTGTGGATTATCTCTTCTTTATGGATGTTAATTCCCTCTCGAGTGTGATAGCTTTGTAAAGGTAGTTACACATTTCCTTCAGGACTTTCTAAGCCCTATTTCAATGTACGTGCAGAGCTTTTTAAACATCTGCTTTTTTGAGAGAAATGCTTCAGGCTTCGTCTCTGTTTGAAGTTTAATTGTTTTGGAAAGTTTGAAGAAATTATTTTCTTCTGTTTTTTTATTTTCCTTTTTTTTTTATTTGGGTCATGAGAAAACTAATGTCTGCTTGAGAATCTAGTAATAGTAATAACAGCATCCTACTGGGGATGTGCAGGTAGCAGATTACCCCTAGCAGCAGAGCAGCAGAAGGATTGGGAGCAGGAGTGCCAGGTTGTCCCTTCTACGTCTCTTCCTGGTCGTCTGTGTCCTCACTGACCTTCCACTTGGGAGCAGTAACGGGAGGTGCAACTTGTGCCCAGGAAAGCTGGGGGCAGGGTGGCTCCCTGCCAGGAGAGAGGTGTGAGGTAGCTGCCAGTCTTTCATGCCATCAGCTCAGTGGCTAATTGTTTGCATAGCTTTGCCTTTCCCAGTGATCTTCCCCTGCGTCCTGTGTTCCTCATGTGGTTTCCATTAAGGTCAGGATGGGGGAAGGGAAGCATGTGAATTACTGCAGTATTTATTCTCACTTATCATGCCAAAGCTCAGAGTGCTCTGTGGTACAGAGGCTGCAAGCACTGCACAAAGGCAGTGTTTGGTTGTTGTTAACTGCACTAATTGAAAGGCAGGAATCTCCCTCTCCTATCTCTTCACAAGACCCTGACCATCTCCCTTTCTTACTGCAACCTGCACAAGGAACACAATGTTGACTCAAAAGTTCATGAGAACTAGATCCTCCATCCATCTGAAAAGAATATGACAATTTGAACAAAGTGATAATCCTTTAGTTATGGCTACCATTTCCAGGTGGGAGGGATTGGAACTGCCAGCAGAACCAGCATGAGCTCATCCGCCACAGGGCAAGGGATTGACCTCTCTCTGTCTCCACTTCTTTGTGTGTGCTCTGTGGCTGGCTTAGGGACCAAACTATTCAGTGGATCTCTTCCCAAGAGACAACTTCTCTGGTAATCAGGAAACCTGCCCGAGTATCTCAGTTGTCATTTGGCCCCTTCTTTTGGACAATATTGGCAAGGTCTTTCAACCCTTCACATGTAAAATTACTTCCAGCTAGTTCAATTATCTTTTCTTTCCCTTCCTTTTCCTTTTCTTCTTTCTGTGGGTAAGTATTCCTTACCTTTAATGTCAATCGCATGGATAACTGGCAAAGCAAGTTGATGCCTGGCACTGTTGGCTTGCTGATTGGTCACCGCCTTTTTAACTGGAGATGCTGCAATTGCTGGATGTGGGAGGATAGTCCTCTCTTAGGATGGGATCCAATGATCCTTTTCTTATATGTGGCTCCCAAGAGTGCCTCTCTCCAAGTATTTTGAATACTCTTCTGCTAAGTAGAGTTCAGATCAGAGAGGGTGCTGAATATAGGTCAAAGGCCCAGATCAGCCTGATACTGATACATGTTAAGAACACAAACTGTTGAAAGTGAGGTGGTAACAGCCTGACAGCTTGTGGCTGGGTTCCCCCAAACAACCTCCGCATCCTTCTCATGCTTAGTGTTTCCTTTGATGGATGCAAGGGCAGCATCACATGTATGGAGTAATTTTCTTTCTGTTATGTAAGTTTCTTTTGGGGGGAGGTTCAACAACTTGCATGAAAAAAAGAGCTGCCCAGATTAAAGATGGTAACAAGAGGAAAAGTAGATCAAAGTGAAAGATCTTCCCTTTGACAAAGACACCTGAAGAAGTGGTCCTGTGTTACCCTTATCTTGTCGTGACGGTCGAGAAATAAAAGATCAGAAGGCTTGATTTAGGGTAACATGACATCTTCTTCTTTATTG